>OY288279.1:17244956-18476752 GCA_958450335.1 Hibiscus tridactylites | reverse complement strand
AATTAATTAAGGAAGGTCTCTCCCATAATAGATTTTTACACCATAAAATATACGAATACCAATTATTTGAATCTACTTAATTTTTATGGATAATATATTTATATTCAAATAGCTATTATTAAATTTATTAGTGGGCTTATTTAATATTATCATCTCTAAAGAAAATAGGCCGAATCCAATTTAGCTGTTCAACCGGGGCCTGCCTTCACAAGTCACAAAGTAGAACAAATGAAAACACCCAAAATTTCTTTTTCTTTTTCTTTTCCCAAAAGAAAACACCCAAAATTTTGCCCACTTATCATTTTGGGTTTTCATTATTTCGGCCTCAAGTGACAAGTATTGCTTTGAATCATTATTCTGACTTGGAATTTTATAGTTTTAAGTTAATTGTACACCCTCCAAATGATTTTTATTTTAAATTAGTTTTTAAAAATTTTAATTCCATTTTCAAATTATAATTTTTATTTCAAATTGGCCCCTAAATTTTTTAATATTTTAATTTTATCCTCAAACTATGACCTCATTTTAAATTGGTGTCCAAACTTTTGAGCATTCTAATTTCATCATCAGATTATAAGTAAATGCTAATTATATCTCATGTTAATAAATTCGTTATAAAAATTATTAATTGTCATGTAAACATTGATGTGCATTATGTAATAATATGTTGTGCATAAATGATAATTTGAGTATGAAATTGTAATGTTCATAAGTTTGATGACCAATTTAGAACGATGATTATAATAATTAGTATGTCAGCGAACATATTCATTAATATGTTTATTTAATGTTTGTAAACCTGTTCATTTAACTTTTGCCAAACATCAAACAAATTAACGCAAATGCATATATTTTAAAATAAACTAATACAAACACATTTTTTAAAATTATTAACAAACACAAACTAAATACAAACAAATTTAAAAACAGACAAACGAATATAAAACATATTTATTCATTCAAGCTACATTCAAGAGTAGTTTGAAATTAGTTGCTCTTCCTAGGATTTGCCAAATGGCTGGAAATTAAATATATTTATATTTTCATAACTAATGTGAAATATGATTTATTTGTCGTTTGACATTAACATGATCCATTTCTAGAAAGTCAACCTGCCTCAGTTAACCACAAAATTAATTGTCCCGTTGATTTTATTACCTAAATTGACTAAAATGTTTGAATTTCGAGCACCGTTATCTGGATGACAATGAAAGATTTCGTAAAGAAAGAATTGGGAGAAAAATATGCATGCGAAATTCCAGAAAACTTTTAATTTCCTTGTCCAGATTCCAGAACATATATATGGTGGGCAGAAAAGTTGGACAGTTTCACATTTTCTTTCTTTCTTAAGTGAATGATTGCTTGATTTCTAGAAATTTAGAAGATTCTTGTCCACTATTTAAATTCAATTTGTCAATCTCATTTTTCCTTCAATTTTACACCATGGCAATGTGAAACGAAATGTAGGTTTGATATTTTAATTGATTTTTTAACATTGTATATTATTCATATCTTTTTCATCTCATGTAAATAATATTGTTCGAATTGGGGTTATTAAGAAAAATACCATTCCATAGATTCTTTTAATTGAATTTCTTTAATAAAAATAAAATAGAAATTATAACTATAATTAAATTTATTAGATTCATCAAATTATTTTAATTGAATCTTGGTACAAGTTATGAAAATATAAGTTATAATTGCAACTAAATATTATATTCATATAATTTTGAAATTTTATAAGAGAGTGTTGTAGTATTTTAATAAAATTTATGGAGAATAGATGAAGTATAACTTGGAAAATTTTATTGACTCGCCTATGTTTTTTTAATAGGCATAATCTAAAAATGTCACTAACGTTTAACTGAATAGTTATTTTGGCCCATATTTTTTGAAGGAATTTAGCCCTCAATGTTTTATTTTAGGTCAAAATGACCCTTCCGTGAATGAAAACTCTTAGTCAACTAACGCTAAACAACTTGACAGAATGACACGTCAAAAGAAAAAATATTTTATATTTTATACAATTTTAATAAATTATTTTTTGATTGATGTGTCATTCTGTAAAATCAACATATTTGTTTATATGGCACTGTTATCGCAGTGTGCAATGCCATGTAGGTTTGCCACTTCATTTCAAGTCATTTAGCGTTAATTGACTAACAGTTTTCATCTGCAGATGGGTCATTTGACCCAAAATAAAACGTTGAGGGTTGAATTGCTTCAAAAAAATAAGGGCCAAAGTGACTATTCAGTCAAATGTTAGGAACATTTTTTGACATTATTATATTAGTTTTTTATCACCACGGATGAATTAGTTTATAATCGAGCTCAAGAAATGGTCCTAATGGTATAAGGTAATTTATTTCCCTCAATCATCGGAGTTTGAATACCATTGTCTTCATAAAATATGAATGAGATATAAGTAACATAGGGTGATAAAAAAATTATAATTGTGACTTAACAATATTCTCTATTAACTATCGATTCAAGAATTATCATATGATTCGGGTTTTACAATTATAAATGCAAATGAAACCCAGCTAGGCTTACAATTTTAGCCACCACATTGGAAATATATGCCATAAGATACTATACATTTAAGTTTCTAGTATTACGATACTGCCATTGAACCGAAACCAAGATTTAAGATTATAGGATTTGTAATGGAAGAGAAAAATAGGAAGAGAGACGATATTCTCATTGTTTTATTGATAAAGCTCGTAATATCTCGAAAATGAGACCGAGGCATATTTTTACAAGTGTTGTATGTATCAGTCATAGAGTGACAATCCTAACAACGTTTCTTAACCATTCCAACTGACTCATAACAACTTTAGTTGATACATTTTACAAACCTTACCTATGCTTATAACATTCACCTGGAACAAACCTTACCTTTATTTCATGTTCAAACCTCTTTGACAACCTTGAGATTAGATTATCATCATTCTTGATCACCTAGTACCTTTATTTCATGCCTTACTGAAACTGTCTTCTTGAATGAACATCAACCTGCAACATAAAGCAAGAAAAAACCCAGAACAAAAAATAGCACACGAATATCCTAAGACGAACTAAACATGGATACCACTGCTAACTTGTCGCAAAAACGACAAAATAAATTTGCTGAAAAGGGCTTCGTCAATATGCCATCAACTTGTTCACAAGCTAAAATTTTATTCACCATTAGTTTTTCAGCTGCAACTTATTTCCGGACAAAATATAAATCAAGTTCAACATGTTTGAACTTTGAGTGCATCATAGGATTTGCCGAGACATCAATTGCACTAGAATTATCACACCATAAGACTGGCTGGCCATCTTACAACGAACAACTCACTAAGAAAGGACTCAAACCATAACACTTCAGTTGTAGCACAAGCAACACTCTGATACTCTGCTTCTGTTGTAGATCGAGAAACAAGAGGTTGTTTCTTCGAACCCCAAACAACAAGATTACTACCAATAAACACACTGAACCATATGGTGGAGCGACGATCATTCAAGTCCGAACCCCAATTCATATTAGCAAAAGTTGTGATAGTTATCCGAGGAGAGGGTATAAAGCGAATGCCACAATTAATTGTTCCTTGTAGGTAGCGTAAGATCCGTTTAACAACATGCATGTGAGTATCTAATGGTTCTTGCATAAACTGACACACGCGATTTACAGCAAACACGATCTCGGGTCTAACGATTACCACATATTGTAATGCACCAACGATGCTTCTGTAGTCTGTAGCATTAGAAACTGGACTTCCAACACTTGCACACAATTGACAATTAGTTATCATAGGTAAAGGCAATTAACCTGCACACATCGAAACATATACTGAAGCAGCACATTTTCCACCAAATAAGCAATTAAAGATAATCAAGCATGGAAAGGAAGAAAACAATGTAAATATGCATGAATGACTAGATATGCAACCTCAATGAGCCTAAGTTTAACAATAATTGAGATGAAAAAAGGTAAAAAAAATTAGTACTTTTATACACTTAACAGTGGGTAACCCTTTGGCATTGTCCAAGCCACTCCTTTTCAACAACTCACCAATATATTTCTTTTGACTTAGAACAAGGCCCTCCTTAATATAATGAATTTCTATACCAAAAAAGAAATGTAAAGAACCTAAGTCCTTCAAAGAAAAAAAAAACTTTGTTCAACCTGTCAATGACTCGTTGCACTTTCTCATTGTTGCTTCTAGTGAGTATGATGTCATCAACGTACACGAGAAGGTACACCACCATGTTGTCTGACCTTTTAGTGAATAAAGAAGAGTCTTATTTCGGCAAAACAAAACCTTCAGAAAACAAGTATTCTCTTAATTTTTCAAACCAATCTCGTGGGGCTTTTTTTAAACCATAAATGGCTTTATAAAGTTTGCAAACAAACCAATGTTTGTCCCTTGTTCATACCTAGGAGGCTGAACCATATAAACCTCCTCGGCCAAGTCTCTGTTCAAAAACGCATTATTAACATATACTTACCGTAAAACCCATTTCTTTGTGAAATCAATAGACAATACAATTATAACTGTTACATGATTAATAACAGGACTGGAAGTTTCATGAATGTCATACCCGGATTGTTGAAAGTACCCTTCTGCCACCAGTCTGGCCTTATATCGAGAAACTAAGTCATTGGTATTCCTATTCACTTTGAATATCCATTTGCAGCTTACAACTTTCCTGTGTGGAGGCAATTTCACCACTAACCAACTATTATTCCCGACTAGGATTTCATAGTCATCATGTGTTGCTTTCTTCCAATTTTCACTCACCATGACTTCGTTGATGTTATATGGTTCAACAATGTCATCCAACGGAACAGACGAGGCCAAACTTGTAGTATAAACCTTTGGTTTTCGTATGCCACTCTTTCCCCTTGTTACCATTGGATGCACATTCACAATGAAAGAACTAGCAACATCTGCATACCCACCAGTAGTAGGCGACATCGTTCTAGAGAATTTAGGATCGCAAGAGAAGCAGGAAACCCCTCATTGGACTGCACATGCAAACCTAGTTGCGAACCAGCCGAGCTGGGATGAGTTCCGGACAAGCCATGATCACCTAAACCATATGAGTTAGGTAAACCCAAGCACGATGAAGAGCTAGCATTTTCAGAAAAAGAAGGAGAAAGTCTCTCATCTGCTTAAACACCTAACTCTAGTTGTGAGCCGGTGTTTATCGTATCATTATTTCCATTAGAGCAACGTTCTGAGCTTGAACCATTAACTGGACCGTCAGCCCAACACATCTTAGAAGCCTCTAGGAAATTATTATTATTATTATTATTGACCCGAGATAGATTCAAATGGGCCATGTCATTTAGCTGACAAGTAATAACAGGTGCAGTTTTTGGATTGACATTTTCAGGATTGAGACTTGATATTGTGCTTAGAGACCGAACATCAATAGGTTCAGGAATAGGAACCATGTGAGGACTCAAAGAATCTTCATAGATTGGACTGATGTTGGCCGAACGTTGATTGGGATTATAATTTGAAATATCCTCAGCACGTGGTCTTACACCGGGTCTATTACCAGACCTTGAATCAGATAATGACACAAGAACCAAAGGCACTTCACTAGAGGACTTACCACTGCAACTAGTTGAAGTATTTTGACTCTTACTTATTTCTTGAAAAAGAAAAAGGCTTTCATCGAAGATTACATGCCTAGAGACCACAACTTTTCCCTCAGTGTTAAGACACTTGTATCCCTTATGAGACGAGTTATTTCCCAAAAACACACAATGTGTTGTTAGAAACTCAAGCTTGTGTCATTGAAAAGGTCGCAACAAGGGATAACAAGCGCACCCAAAGGCCCTTAGAGCCTTATAATTCAATATATTCTTATGTAGCACCTCATATGGGATCCGTCCTTCTTAAAACGGAGTTGGTAACCTATTAATCAAGGAAACCGCTATGATAAAAGTGTGACTCCAAAATTTTAGGTTAAAGCCTGCTTGAGACAACAAAGTTAAGCCCATTTCTATTATATGACGATGCTTTCTTTCAGCTTTCCCATTCTGTTTTGACGTGTTATGACAAGTGAGGCGATGTTGTATACCATTTACACTCAACCAATTTACTAGAGCTTGAAACTCACCACCACCGCCGTTTGTAGAGCTTTGATTTTGTGCCCAAACTGAACCTCCACCATCTTATGATAGTAACAAACACTGATAAACATCAAATTTTCGTTTGAGGAGATACATCCAAGTGTACCTGCTATGAACATCAATGAATGACACATAATAACAATAACCATTAAAAGCAACATAAGTTGGTCCACATACATCGAACACAACTAATTGAAAAGGGGAGTCATAGACAACGGTGGATAACTGAAAAGGATGTTTGTGTGTCTTTACATGTAAGCAATAAGAACAAACAAATGTCATTTTGTAATCATCGACAACTATATTACAAAATCTTAGAGTAGTCTTGAGAACATTCAAAGAAGGGTGTCCTAGACGTTTATGCCATAATTCCAAGGGTAAAACAAATTTAGAAGCATTGTAAGTTTCAGCACAAGGTTTATTAACAAAAAAAAAGAATACAGCTTATTAGCAAAGGAGAAAGAATCCAGTTTATCAGCAACAATAGTGCGAGAAAATAGATCGAGCCATATTTATACAAGTGTTGTATGTATCAATTATAGAATGACAATCCTAATAACCATTCCTAACCATTCTAACTAACTCATAACAACTTTAGTTGATTCATTTTACAAAGACCTTATTTATACTTATGTCATTCACCTTGCTTTCTTCACGTTCAAAGCTCTTTGACAACCTTGAGATTTAGCTCTTAATAAAATTTACATATATTTTATAATTACAGGTGATGTTCTTCGAATTTGAATTTCTTAAAATAATTATTAATTCAATTTTATTGGGATCACTTGTTCACGTAAAGCTATTTTGAAACTATTGAGCAACATCAATTTAATTATATTTCACGTGCGCACATATATATATATACACACACGCACTTAGTCCATTCATAATTATTATCATATAATCCTGCATGTTCCCCTCTTTTATTTTAATTTTTTTTATTTTGAGGGAAATTAACTATTTTTTAATAAAACAATTGAGTGAATATAAATATAATTCAAGTTTAAAGTAATATTAATCAGTGAATAATGATGCTAAACTGCTAGTAAAATGTAATTCGGAGAAAGGAATGTCATTGATGGTTTCTTTTTTGGATTCGATGAAAATAATACTTGAAATATATATTTTTTTAAATGATATCAAATCTTAAAATTTGTATAGGTGCAAAACTCTTAAATATAAATATGATCCATGGATTAAATATATTTTATTAATTGTATTTAAACGCGTTGTATCATATTATTAAAAATTATTTATAAGTAAGTGTAGTTATAATGAAAAGGTATATTGCACAATCAATGATAGAATATAAGTCCATATATTAGAAACGATATGGTTAGAAATTACAATTACAAACCTTAAAATAATATAGACAGAAAACGAACATATGAAAAACATATGTACACATATTTACGTATTTAAATTATATTCAAAATGGGACTAGGGTCGTGCTTATTGAGCTAGTCGATCGCGAGTCGAGTAGTGTTCGACTCGTGCTCGTTAAAAAATTTCGTTGCTCGTTAAGTTCGCTAAAATTTTGCTCGACTCGTGCTCGTTAAAAAATCTCGTTGCTCGTTAAGCTCGCTAAAATTTGTACCTTATTTTTTTAAATATAGGTAAAATCTAGTGATACTATTAGAAATTGATATAAACAAATTCAAAGAAAAAAAACGTGAGGACTAAGGAGATAAATAAAAGAACATGTCATGACTGAGTTAGAGATGAAGTCGTTATTCGAATGTGAGATTCTTTTTAATTTCTAAACAATCTCCGATGAACAAAAAATGAGAAAAGGCCTTAGAGATTTCGATATTTTAACTCTCAATCGTGTTTTATATATGTCAACTAAAGACTTTTTTCCTTGTTTACTTTTATACATACAACAATAATAATAATAATAATAATAATAATAAATGTTTTAATATAAAAAGAAAAGACTAACTATTATAATTTAATTTTTATTGATACAAATTAACTTTTGAAATTCTCGAAAAATACAAACGTTTTGAAAATCTGAAACCAAATGTTTTATTGGTAAATTATCTAGCAAGTCACTAACTTTTCTAGAATTTTCAACTAGCATTTATAATTTTTGAAACATAGTTTTTTAAGGTAGCACAAAAATTATTAAAAATTTTTATATATAAAAATAACGAGTTGCTCGCGAACTTATCGAGTTGAGTTGGGCCTTGCTTGACTCGACTCGTTAAGATCTCGAGTTGAGCTTGAGTTCGAGTCGAGTCATGTAACCCCCTCGCCCCGGTCTGGCCGAATGACCGGTCCGAGTGGGTCACACGGGGAAAATCGAGTGAAACTCGTTAAGGTTCCCTTCGGTTAGCAACCCTATTCTTTACATTCTTTCATTTTAATCTTGTCTAGAGGCCTAATATATCCTAAGTGATTCACAGCAGCGGAAAACATTCATGGGAATACATTCGAAACACGGCCATGCATAACAGTCCATTTTTAAACTTATAAAGCAGACCGTATCGATACCCTAACTAGGGGTATCGATACGCCTTGTCTGGGTCAACCCAAGAAGTCAACCACGAGAAGTCCGTATCGATACAGCCCTTGAGCGTATCGATACGCCCTTCTCGGTCAACCCTTCTTGGTCAACAGAGTAGACCCGTACCGATACTCGGGATCCCCGTATCGGTACGCTCTACTCTCACTCAACTCTTCAATTTACAGTGAGTTTGGAGGGTATCGATACCCTTAGGGTATCGGTACGCCAGGCTAAATTTCTGGCCTTTGGGCAAGACCGTATCGATACGCCCTGAGGTGTATCGATACGCCCTGCACCTGCAATTCCACCAAACTCAACCAAAACGAAAAAGACTCAACCCTAGATGCATATTAAGACTTCCTTAGCCCCAACAAATCATTCACACAACATTTACATACCACCATATAGCCATACAAGCACCCAACAAGTACAAACATCAAGGAAATCATGCAATGGACCCAAGGTAGCATTTTAGCATTCAAAGTTCATACTTCAACATTCAACACATAAGCAACTTCAAAGGCACCTAGTCAACATACATACTAAGCAATTTAGGCATGGGGTACAATTCAAACATGGCATCACAAGCCATACAAAAGCAAGATAACAAGGAGTCTAAACAAGCTCCTAAACAACCATCAATCATCCAATCAACACAATGCATGTCCCATTGCTTAAACTATTACATGTTCAACATTAAAAACTCATACTTGAAGTACTCAAGATTAACAACCACACTTGGAGGCCCTCCACTTGCTCGAGCAACCCGCGAACTAAGGATCTGCAATGTTGAATAAAGAGAGCGTAAGCAATGATGCTTAGTGAGGGTAAGCTCTAAAAACAAACCTCAACATTGCAGGGTCCGAGCACGATCTAGCCAAGGCATTACACAAATATACCAAGGATCCACAAGAGTCATAAGTTAAAGATGCATGAGCAATATACAATATAAATGCCATGATCATAAGCTCAACTCCACAATACATGTAATCACATTCAAGCATCCCATCAAAGATCATAAACCTCAACACCTTGATATGCATATCAAACAACATTGGCACCTAGCTATGACCCGAATACGCGGATAGACATGTTGGAACTCACATCCAACAACCACATTACCTCACGGTGGGATTACACTCATCACCGGTCTCGCGGAGGGGATTCCACTCATCCTCACGCCCCGTCGATGGGATTCCACTCATCACCGACTATATTTAAATACCATTTTCCGGGCGAACTCGTACTCCTCCTTGGTGACTCAACGCCACCAAGGCCACGCGCGACTTTTGACTCATGTGTACACACTAACATCCTAATGATCGATCATTTGTATTCAAGTATACTAGTGCCAACATTTACTCATTTCACATTACTCATTTCAACCAATTCCGTTCTAGGCACGTACTCACCAACAACCATCATCATGCATGTCTCAAGCATCACAAGTCATACCTCATCCCACATGTATAATACAATATACAAAACCATTCATATCACATTTCATACGAGACATACACAACCACATAAATGAGTTCATCCAAAGGCTCTAGATCAAGCTTAGGGTTAGGCTACCACCCTAATCCTAACTCTAGGTGGGTCTACCAAGCCCAACCTAGTCCATATACTCGAACCGACTATTTTAAAACCATTTAAAACAATTAACCACTCACCTAAGCTTCCAAGCTCAAAGACCAAGCAAGCAACCACCTTCAACTTCCCGGATTCACTTCTGATGCTTCACCGATGCCCAAACTCGATTCTAATCAATCTCAAACACAAACAAAACATTCGCAATCAATAACTCATCATCGGAACTAACCCGGATTAACATTATCAAGCATCCAACACTCAAAATCAACCCCAAAACAAAATTTCCGAGCAGCCCCTAAAACCCACTGAAATCTTCCATTTCAAACATCCAAACAACCATCAAACACACCCAAAGTGACCCTCATATATCATACTAACACCAGCCCTCAAAAACCAACATTAAACCACCCCAAAAACCACTTTAAAACCCTCCAAAAACCCTCTTGAAACCCAATTCCGAAAATTTCCCAAAATCACTTGAAATTCACATATGATATACTATTTGACTTCTATATACCATAACTAAGCATATTAAATCAAAATACTTCACTTAACTACATAAAGTTTCTATTTTTAATCCAAACCTTCAAAAATTCCATTTTCTAAAATCTTCATGAAAATGAAAATAAAAAGTACTTTTATGGAGAGGAAGATGAGGGGAAGTCAAAAATGTCATTACCTTGCAAAACGGAGTTGAAATGGAGAAGCTTTTTGAATGAAATAGTAACAAGGGGAGAAGAGCTCTCTTTCACGTTGGGGGGGGGGGAATGAAGAAGAGGGTGAATAGTGGAAAGATGTTGGGAAAAGGGGATTTAAATTTGATGATTGGTAAATTACCCAAAAGGCCATTAATGAATGGCTATCCTTGTTTTTAAAGTAGCTCTTCAATTTTGAGTCTAAATCATTTTGGTCCCAATCAAATCGTTTATTTTGAAACCCGAAATTTTAAAGGATCATTTTAATTATAAAACTGAGCCCAAAATAATATTAAAATATTATTTTCACCTAACTCCTAAACCCGGGTGTTACAACTCTCCCCCACTTAAGGAATTTCGTCCCCGAAATTACCTGGTGGAAACAAATACGGAAACTGCTCAACCATATCCGCTTTTCTCTCCCACGTGGCCTCTTCCACACCTCTATGCCTCCACAACACCTTGACCAACTCTATGGTCTTTCCACGCAACACCTTGTTATCAGAAGCAAGTATCTCAACGGGCTCTTCATTATAAGACAAATATGGATTTAACTCTATCTCCTCAACGGGCATCACATGCGAAGGATCCGATCTATATCTCCTAACTATAGACACACGAAAGACATCATGGATCTTCTCTAACTCGAAAGGTAACCTCAAACGATATGCTACAGGCCCAATCCGCTCAACTATCTCATACGGACCAATGAACCTCGGACTCAACTTTCCCTTCCGGCCAAATCTCATTACCTTCTTCCACGGAGATACTTTCAGAAACACTTTCTCACCCATTGAGTACTCAATCTCTTTCCTCTTCAAATCTGCATATGACTTCTGACGATCGGAAGCTGCTTTCAAGCGGTCACAAATCAACTTCACCTTTTCAGTAGTCCCTTTAAGCAAGTCTGGCATAGGTAACAATCTCTGACCTGTTTCAGCCCAACAAATCGGAGTCCTACATCGTCTACCATACAAAGCCTCATAAGGTGCCATCTGAATACTAGACTGATAACTGTTGTTGTAAGCAAACTCAACCAACGGTAAGTGCTTTTCCCAAGAACCCTGGAAGTCAATCACACAACAACGAAGCATATCCTCTAGAATCTGTATCACTCGCTCTGACTTCCCATCGGACTGAGGATGATAAGACGTGCTGAAATGCAAACGGCTACCTAAAGCACTATGCAAGCAACCCCAGAATCTCGAAGTAAATCTAGGATCTCTATCTGAAACAATAGACTTCGGAACTCCATGAAGTCTCACAGTCTCACGAATGTACAAGTTTGCCAACTTGTCTAAAGAATCCGTAGTGTTCACTGCTAAGAAGTGAGCACACTTAGTGAACCTATCAACAATCACCCAAACGGAGTTCTTCTTCGAAGGAGACAAGGGCAACCCCGACACAAAATCCATGGTGATCCTCTCCCATTTCCATTCTAGAATCTTCAAAGGCTGTAGCAAACCTGAAGGAACCTGATGTTCTGCCTTCACTCTCTGACAAACCATACAACGGCTCACATACTCGGCTACATCTCTCTTCAAACCAACCCAAAAGTAATCATTCCTCAAATCTCGGTACATTTTGGTACTACCCGGATGCATATAAAAGGGACTCGAATGTGCTTCACTCAGAATCTGACGTCTCAACTCAACATCTTCTGGTACAACAATTCTATCCCTAAAGCACAACAAGCTCTCACCACTAAAACTATACTCGGTCGGTCTTTCTTCGGCTATGTCCTGAACATGAGGAACTAAACTCGCATCTTGCAACTGCTTCTCTCTAATCAATTGAGTCAAAGAAGGCTTCACTTGCAACTCTGTGATCAAACCACCATCATCGGACACACTCAATCTAGCAAACATAGCTCTCAACTCAACGGCCACTTTTCTACTCAAAGCATCGGCTACTACGTTTGCTTTACCCGGATGGTACTCAATGGTCAAATCGTAATCTTTTAACAACTCTAGCCATCTTCTCTGTCTCAAGTTCAACTCTTTCTGTGTCATCAAATACTTCAAGCTCTTGTGATCGGTGTAAACTATACACTTCTCACCATACAAATAATGACGCCAAATCTTCAATGCAAACACAACTGCGGCTAGCTCTATGTCATGAGTAGGATAGTTTTTCTCATGAATCTTCAACTGTCTAGAAGCATAAGCAACAACTCTCCTTTCTTGCATCAAAACACATCCTAAGCCTACGTAGGAAGCATCACTGTAAATCACAAACTCCTTACCTGAAACAGGTTGCACTAGCACTGGAGCATTCGTCAAAGCTTCTTTCAATTTCTCAAAGGCCTTCTGTCTTGCATATGACCATTCAAATTTGACTTCTTTTTGCAACAATTTAGTCAAAGGAGCAACTACTCTAGAGAAACCATCAACAAATCTCCTATAGTAACCGGCTAATCCTAGGAAACTCCTAATCTCGGTCACGGACTTAGGTTGTTTCCACTCAACAATAGCCTCAATCTTCGATGAATCAACTCGGATGCCTTCGGCCGAAACAACATGGCCAAGAAATACAACCTCTCGGATCCAGAACTCACATTTACTAAGCTTCGCATACAACTGATTGCTCAACAATCTCTGCAAAACAAATCTCAAGTGCTCATCATGCTCTTCTTCTGTCTTCGAGTACACAAGTATATCATCAATGAAGACAACTACAAACCGGTCTAGATAGTCTCTAAAAATTCTGTTCATTATGTCCATGAATGCTGCTAGTGCATTCGTGAGCCCGAATGGCATCACAAGAAACTCATAGTGACCATATCTAGTCCTAAAAGTTGTCTTCAGAACATCACACTCTTTTACTTTCAACTGGTAATACCCGGATCTCAAATCTATCTTCGAGAACACTGAAGCACCTCTCAACTGATCAAACATATCATCTATATGAGGCAACGGATACTTGTTCTTCACAGTCAACTGATTCAACTGTCTAGAGTCAATACACATGCGCATGCTACCATCTTTCTTTTTCACAAACAACACGAGAGCACCCCACGGAGAACTACTAGGCCTAATGAAGCCACGGTCTAATAATTCTTGCAACTGACTCTTCAATTCTTTCAACTCTTTCGGAGCCATGCGGTACGGAGCTATCGAAACTAGATTAGACCCTGAAACTGTCTCAATCACAAACTCAACATCTCTGTCAGGAGGCAAACCCGGCAACTCTTCAGGAAACACATCTGGAAAGTCACACACTGTTATGATATCTTTCGGTCTAACTTCACTCATATCCGGATTCATAACATAAGCTAAATAAGCCCCACATCCAGAGTCCATCAACCTATGAGCCTCTAAAGCTGACACCACATTAGACAAGAACTTAATGTTCTCGCCTACTACTACTACCTCGTAGTCATCAGAAAGCTTCAAAGAAATTCTCTTTGTCTCAAAATCCACACTAGCCCGATGCTCAACCAACCAGTCCATACCCAAAATAATATCAAAACCATAGAAAGGAAGTTCCATCATATCAACTGAGAACACATGACCTTGAATCTTCAGTGGACACCTCCTATGTATACGTCTAACCACAACTGTCTCACCATAAGAACTAGTAACATGCATACCTACATCTAAGATCTCAACAGGGATATCTAACTTCTGTGCATGTTCACTCAAGATATAGGAATGCGTAGAACCCGAATCAACCAAAGAAAGCAAAGACATGGACTGTAACTCAAAATTACCTGCTATCACATCGGTGTCGTTCCCGGCCTCTCTCTGAGCATAGACCCTCGTTGGTCCTCCCGCCTCTGGTTGCACAGCCACAACATGAGCAAGGTTCCTCTGAGCATCTAGCCTAGGTGCATCAGCCCTAGGCTGGAAGTAGCCACGACTGCACCCACGGCCTCTCTGAAAATCATTCGCTCTCGCAGGAGCCTGAGCAATGTTCGGTGCCTGAGCCGCCTGATGCGGACAATCCCTCCTAAAGTGGTCCCTCGAACCACAGTTCCAACAAGCATGAAAGTTACCCCAACACTCACCAGCGTGCTGTCTCCCACAACGGGTACACTCGGGCAAACGCCCTCCTCCTCTATGGCCCTGATGGCCCCTACCATGGTGGCCACCGCCACGTCTATGGTCAAACTGATGTCCGCCACCTCTGTGCCTCTTGGCGTCTCTACCATCAAAGTGGTTATGCCTCTTACCAGAACTGGAACCACCAGATCGTTTGGCCGCACCAAAACTATGCTCTAAATCCTTGGCCCTTGCGACCAACACATCAAAGTCTGAGTAGTCAGAAGCTAACGTATACCTCTTAACCTCTTCATTCAATCCGTAGCGGAATCGGTTACAGCGTTCCACTTTAGTAGGAACCAACTCTGGAGCATACTGACTCAAGCGAACAAAGCGAATCTCATAATCAGTCACAGAAGCCTCTCCCTGAGTAAGAGCCATAAACTCTTGCTTCTTCTCATCTAGGTACCTCGGTCCCAAGTACCTCTTCCTGAAAGCGGACTCAAAGAAACCCCAATCTATCTCTGCATCCGGAACCCAGTAGTAATGGTGACCCACCAGGTGTAGGCATCACCCTGAAGCAACGAGATCACACAACCCAATCTACGTGCGCCCGCACAACCCATCTGAGCCAAGATACGAATTGTCTTCTCCAACCACAACTCCGACCTCTCCGGAGTAGATCCTCTAAACTCCTCGGCCCCCAAGCTACGGAGCCTCTCCAAAGGTAGACTAGCATCGTCACACCTAGGCTGAGTTGCAGCTTGAGCTCCCGCAATTGCGGCCTGAAATGCTCCCGCTATCGCTTGCACTAGTGGAGTCATATCAATTCCAGCTGGACCTTGGCCACCTTGAGGTCCACTCCTCCGGCTCCATCCTCGCCCCCAACTCCAAGTGGAGGAGGTGGTGGTGGTGGTGGAGCGCCAACTCCCGCGGCCACCGGCCCTTCTATGTGAGCCTCCACACTAACTGCCGGCTCAACAAGAGCCGCAACCCGTGGTTCCTGGCGAACCACTCTCGGCCTACCTCTCGGTCTAGACATCGCTCTCACAGATATTAACTACAACCACAACAACAAAACATACAAGCTGGGTTAGCAAGGCAAGGCTTTCAAGTGTTCAAGTACGTTCCCTCACTTAAAAATCATTTTTCCAATGTAATAGTAGCAATGAGACTCTCACACACACACACTTTTGAATAAACAGTCAATCATACTTGTCAAACAAGCAACCATTCTTTCAAGGCAAGCAAACACCGTGCATATCAGCCAAAAACTTGAACTTACCTCACTTACCTGCCCAAGGTCTCAGTAACCTTAGGCTCTGATACCAACAAGTGTAACCCCCTCGCCCCGGTCTAGCCGAATGACCGGTCCGAGTGGGTCACACGGGGAAAACCGAGTGAAACCCGTTAAGGTTCCCTTCGGTTAGCAACCCTATTCTTTACATTCTTTCATTTTAATCTTGTCTAGAGGCCTAATATATCCTAAGTGATTCACAGCAGCGGAAAACATTCATGGGAATACATTCGAAACACGACCATGCATAACAGTCCATTTTTAAACTTATAAAGCAGACCGTATCGATACCCTAACTAGGGGTATCGATACGCCTTGTCTGGGTCAACCCAAGAAGTCAACCACGAGAAGTCTGTATCGATACAGCCCTTGAGCGTATCGATACGCCCTTCTCGGTCAACCCTTCTTGGTCAACAGAGTAGACCCGTACCGATACTCGGGATCCCCGTATCAATACGCTCTACTCTCACTCAACTCTTCAATTTACAGTGAGTTTGGAGGGTATTGATACCCTTAGGGTATCGGTACGCCAGGCTAAATTTCTGGCCTTTGGGCAAGACCGTATCGATACACCCTGAAGTGTATCGATACGCCCTGCACCTGCAATTCCACCAAACTCAACCAAAACGAAAAAGACTCGACCCTAGATGCATATTAAGACTTCCTTAGCCCCAACCAATCATTCACACAACATTTACATACCACCATATAGCCATACAAACACCCAACAAGTACAAACATCAAGGAAATCATGCAATGGACCCAAGGTAGCATTTTAGCATTCAAAGTTCATACTTCAACATTCAACACATAAGCAACTTCAAAGGCACCTAGTCAACATACATACTAAGCAATGTAGGCATGGGGTACAATTCAAACATGGCATCACAAGCCATACAAAAGCAAGATAACAAGAAGTCTAAACAAGCTCCTAAACAACCATCAATCATCCAATCAACACAACGCATGTCCCATTGCTTAAACTATTACATGTTCAACATTAAAAACTCATACTTGAAGTACTCAAGATTAACAACCACACTTGGAGGCCCTCCACTTGCTCGAGCAACCCGCAAACTAAGGATCTGCAATGTTGAACAAAGAGAGCGTAAGCAATGATGCTTAGTGAGGGTAAGCTCTAAAAACAAACCTCAACATTGAAGGGTCCGAGCACGATCTAGCCAAGGCATTACACAAATATACCAAGGATCCACAAGAGTCATAAGTTAAAGATGCATGAGCAGTATACAATATAAATGTCATGATCATAAGCTCAACTCCACAATACATGTAATCACATTCAAGCATCCCATCAAAGATCATAAACCTCAACACCTTGATATGCACATCAAACAACATTGGCACCTAGCTATGACCCGAATACGCGGATAGACATGTTGGAACTCACATCCAACAACCACATTACCTCACGGTGGGATTACACTCATCACTGGTCTCGCGGAGGGGATTCCACTCATCCTCACGCCCCGTCGATGGGATTCCACTCATCACCGACTATATTTAAATACCATTTTCCGGGCGAACTCGTACTCCTCCTTGGTGACTCAACGCCACCAAGGCCACGCGCGACTTTTGACTCATGTGTACACACTAACATCCTAATGATCGATCATTTGTATTCAAGTATACTAGTGCCAACATTTACTCATTTCACATTACTCATTTCAACCAATTCCGTGCTTAGCACGTACTCACCAACAACCATCATCATGCATGTCTCAAGCATCACAAGTCATACCTCATCCCACATGTATAATACAATATACAAAACCATTCATATCACATTTCATACGAGACATACACAACCACATAAATGAGTTCATCCAAAGGCTCTAGATCAATCTTAGGATTAGGCTACCACCCTAATCCTAACTCTAGGTGGGTCTACCAAGCCCAACCTAGTCCATATACTCGAACCGACTATTTTAAAACCATTTAAAACAATTAACCACTCACCTAAGCTTCCAAGCTCAAAGACCAAGCAAGCAACCACCTTCAACTTCCCGGATTCACTTCCGATGCTTCACCGATGCCCAAACTCGATTCTAATCAATCTCAAACACAAACAAAACATTCGCAATCAATAACTCATCATCGAAACTAACCCGGATTAACATTATCAAGCATCCAACACTCAAAATCAACCCCAAAACAGAATTTCCGAGCAGCCCCTAAAACCCACTGAAATCTTCCATTTCAAACATCCAAACAACCATCAAACACACCCAAAGTGACCCTCATATATCATACTAACACCAGCCCTCAAAAACCAACATTAAACCACCCCAAAAACCACTTTAAAACCCTCCAAAAACCCTCTTGAAACCCAATTCTGAAAATTTCCCAAAATCACTTGAAATTCACATATGATATACTATTTGACTTCTATATACCATAACTAAGCATATTAAATCAGAATACTTCACTTAACTACATAAAGTTTCTATTTTTAATCCAAACCTTCAAAAATTCCATTTTCTAAAATCTTCATGAAAATGAAAATAAAAAGTACTTTTATGGAGAGGAAGATGAGGGGAAGTCAAAAATGTCATTATCTTGCAAAACGGAGTTGAAATGGAGAAGCTTTTTGAATGAAATAGTAACAAGGGGAGAAGAGCTCTCTTTCACGTTGGGGGGGGGGGGATGAAGAAGAGGGTGAATAGTGGAAAGATGTTGAGAAAAGGGGATTTAAATTTGATGATGGGTAAATTATCCAAAAGGCCATTAATGAATGGCTATCCTTGTTTTTAAAGTAGCTCTTCAATTTTGAGTCTAAATCATTTTGGTCCCAATCAAATCATTTATTTTGAAACCCGAAATTTTAAAGGATCATTTTAATTATAAAACCGAGCCCAAAAAAATATTAAAATATTATTTTTACCTAACCCCTAAACCCGGGTGTTACAAGTCAACTCAAGTCAAATATTAATCGAATTTTACTGAGTCGATCTCAAACTGTTTACGAGTTGCTCAACTCAATAAGCATCCCTAAATGGAACCCATCAGTGAACTAGTAGTGCCCAGCAGTTTGCATTTCTCTCTCCCATGAATAGAAAGGAAAATTTTACTGTGTTTGACGAGCACTGATGAGCACCACTAACGACGAGCACCGATGATCACTATTAATTTAATTTATAGAGATTTAAAATATGAAGGAATCGCGTATAATTATAAATTATTTAAAATTAAAAGGTAAATTAATTAAAATATTTTATTTTATTTTCAATTTTAATTAAAATACCCATAAATTACAAAACTCTATTTTTGTTTATGTGAAATTCAAGCTGTCGTCGCCGCCCTGTCACCGATGTCCAACAACATATTTTTCTCTCTGTTGGCCACTCTATTTTGTATTTTGCTGCTTATGTCAAACAACATATTTTTCTCCCCTACATGATATATATGCATCGATATCCAGCAACATAAGTGTTTGAGTATTTTGCATGCTTGTTGTTGCCTCAACGACGATAAAGCAGCAGTGACGGCAACTTGAATTTTAAATGAAAAAAAATTAGGGTTTTATTATTTATGGGTATTTTAATTAAAAATAAAAATAAAATAATGTATTTTAATTAATTTACCTTTTAAATTTTAAATAATTTATAATTATACGTTGAGTCATTTAGATTTTAAATCTTTATAAATTAAATTAATAGTGCTCATCTGTGCTCGTCGTTAGTGGTGCTCATCGGTGCTCGTCGAGCGCTGCAGACTCATCCTTAATATAAATCTTCTGCATTGTTTATGCCCCACACAAAAAATTATGTTTATAGTTTAAGATTAAGGTTTAGAAAACTAGGGGTAGGATATATTTTTAGGACTTAAGGTTTAGGATTTAAATGTTATGGTAGGATTTAGAATCTAAATTTTTAATATTAGGACATAAAAAGGAACACCGATAAATGTCAGAGGATTTTTGTTCCTCTCTCGTACCGGATTCAATGCCCAATATAATAAAAAATTATATATATTCCCATTAATTAACTTATTTATTTTCATGATTTGTAAAATTTTAAAATAATTTGTTTTCACAACTCGTTTAGGGTGGACCGAAGAAAAAAATCAACATTATCTGCTGCCTTCTAATTTATTTATTCATTTATTTCGAGATTAATTTCACCAGCCATAATAAATACTGAGCAATAATTCCATATGTTCATACCATGATATTCGTAGTCCATATTTGACCTTATTATATAGAAGTTTGGTTATCGACTTCGTGGAAAATACTTCCATAAATGAACAAATAAAATATATTAGTATATTATTTTAACTATTTTTCAAAATTTCAACTAAAAATATGACAATTATGATAAAGTAAATTCTACAGAGATGACAATAGTCATGACATTAATACATGTATTTGATCTACAAATTAACTATAATTTCAACGTCAATATGATATATTTATTTAATCTAGAATAATAAGCATGCCCAACGTGAAACACATATATACTAAAAGGATTAATATGTTATACACTAGCGGTGGAAACTGAAAGTTTCTACAAGCGCTTTAATTTTAAGGTATATGAAGTTAGTTTAGGGTTTAGGGTTTAGTAGTTTAAGTGTAGGGGCTTAAAATTTAGGGATAGTTGTTTCAATTTAAGGTTTATGGTTATAATTTAGGCTTTATAGGTTAGGGTTTAGTTTTTAGGATAATATGGTGAGGATTTAGGTTTTAACTTATAAACCCTAAATTATAACCCTAGACCTTAAATTAAAACAATTGTCTCTAAATTTTAACCCTCTACATCTAAACTCTATACCCTAAAACTAAGGCACTTGTGAAAACTTTCAGTTTCCACCGTCTGTGTATAGAATATTTATCCATACTAAAAATGATAAAATTATAATTTGAAACTTTTAAAAATTAGAAAGTTATTAATTAATATGATGGTAGAATTACGTTCTAACTCTAAAAAATTATGATTCAACTTTAATCTTAATATAAAAAATGTTGACTTCACCCCGTGCATCAACTAAATGAAATGTTGATTAACTTTAAAAATATTTTCAAAACACTCGTTAATAAATTGGAATTTAATGTCCACAAAACAAATAGAATTTAGATAATTGACATTTTTTTTAATAATTTCTACTTAGGTGAGAGAAAAAAGAATTTTTACTTTTACTGGGTCTTAAACCCATAACCTAGAAAAAAAGAAAGATGTTAACTGAGTGTTTTAATGACTGACTCTAGATTGTTAACAAATAATTGACATCTAAATCTATTATCTACAAAAGTAAAATATGTTTAGATTATGAATATCTTTCATGACAACTAATATTCACATTTATTTTGAACATGTCGTAAATAATGATTACAATGTCTAAATTAAATATTTATTTTCAAATCTACCCTAAATAAAACAAAACAAATCGTTTATACAGGGAAATTGTTCCCTTTTATCTTTTGCTCATTTCCTTTGTTCATCGAGGGTTCCATCAAGTTCCCTAACCTCAAGACTTAATTTAATTAATTAATAATTTAAATTTTTTGTTTTTATTTTCCATGTATCCTACTCCATGTGATTATCACCTTATTTGTCTCCTTGACTTGGGAGGTTTATTACGCTAATATTTCAAAGACCCCAAAGAACCATAAGGAACAACATTTTAATTAACTTATAATTTATTTTTATTAATAAAATATCAAAAAATGTTTTTTTTACAAGAAAATGTTAAGACGGTTGGGAGTTGGGAGATTAATAAATCTTGTTATTCGAATAACTTGGAATCCTTTGCCTGCTTGGTCAATGTGAACCACATGGGCATTCATTGCATGGATCGTACATTTGTTTGGAAATAATCCAACATTTCCAATTTAGAAACTTTCCTCTCAGATCATGACCATTTATATGTTCAATCCCATGTCATGACATGTATGTTTTCAAAACAACTTTCTTAAATTATTAGAATATACTTAAGTTCCAGATTTTTGAAAATTTGGGTTTGAATTTTATATACATAAGTTATGCGTGAGATTTTTAATTATGAACTTTTTTATATCTGGTGTGATCTTGTAAAGGATGAGTTCGAACTAATATATATCAGATCAGTTAGCCTTATAATCAGGGACGAAGCTATAAATTAAAAGTTAACGAGACCTATAATAAAATGTTGTCATAAGAATTATGGAGAAATTCAGGAAAAAAACAAGATTAAAAAATACTAACAATAGAATTTGATCTATTGAGTAAAACTAATTTATTTTCACTTATATATTTGACCACTAAGCCAAGAAAACTATTTTATGACACCAAAGTAAATAAAATATATTATAATTCAAAATTTTTGCAGAGACAAAATTAAAATAAATTAATCTTAAGAGAAACAATAGACTGAAAAGGGTGAGCCGTGGGTGTCATGCCTCTACCAACTAGGGGTGGGCATTGTCGGGTGCCCGGTTTATCCGGGCACCTCATTAAGCGGCCCGTGTCCCAACCCATTATATTCGGGTACCCGGTTTTTAATTTTTATTATTTTTTTAATTTTAAAATTAAAAAAATCACATGTTAAACACAAAAATATTTTTTAAAAAATAAACTTAAAACTTAAAAGAATATAATACAAACATAGAAAAAAATGTAGGGATTTAAACTTAATTTTAGAGTGAAAATATTAAGAAACATAAAATAAAAATATAATTTTAAATATATATATATATATATTAATTTTTATCTGGTCGGGTCGGGTACCCGATAAGGGAAAACTTCCGGCCCATGTCCCGACCCATGTCCCTATAAATTTATCGGGTCGGGTACCTGGTCCGATCGTGTAATTTTTTTTCTTCAAAAATTACCCAAGATTTTAAGTTCGGATCATCGAATTTTCGTGTCGAGTCAATTGGGTCGGATATTTTTACCATCCTTACTGCCAACACCTCATGTGACTTCGTTACTAATTATTTTTCTAAAAAAATGAATGTGGGATAGAGCAGGGTTGGATGGATATTTTTCGGACAGTGAGGAAAGAGTAATTATGGTAATATGGGTGTAGGAAGCCTGTAATTTATGGGAAAAAATCAATTGTTGTGAATAAAATAAAGAAGAACAAGAATAAGAACAAGAAGAACAAAGAGATGAGAGAAAGAGAGAGATTTGTATTATTCTCAAAATATAGACTTGTATACAATGCCTTCAATGAATCATCTATTTATAGGCATAAGAAGTACATAATACATTAAACTCTAATTCATAGAGATAATATTCCTAATAATAAATAAATCAAACTCATTTGATAAAGTTCTAATCATGATAGACATCCACATAGATAAATATTCATAACACTCCCCCTTGGATGTCTATGAAGATAATGTGCCTCGTTAAAACCTTACTAAGATAAAAACCCAGTGGGAAAAAAAATCTTTAGTGAAGGAAAAAGAGTACACACATCTTTGATACGCATAACTTGTTGCCTCATTAAAAACCTTACCAAGAAAACCCATTGGGACAAAACCTCGGTTAAGGGAAAAAGAGTGCAACGCGTATTTACTCCCCCTCATGAAAACATCACAGAAGATCTTTGAATCTTCATAATTTAATCTTGAATATCATTTTCTAAAGATCGCGAGGGATGAAACTTTGGAGTAATATGTTCCATGATGTATCAACTTTCAAACTGAGATATACATCTTGCTTTATCTTCACACAAGATAGCTTTTATCATATCTTGTAAAAGTAAATCCACATATCTTTTGGGTATGTTGGGTCAATAATCTTAGCCAAACACATTTTTTTTGGCTTGCCTCGTGCATAACAATTATTTCTACGACATTTGAGGAGGCATCAATGAATGTTTGAAGATCTAAATGTAATGATCTTTGTATATTCATAGATATTTCTTGACCAACTAATATATAGTGCTTCAAGACCAAGAAAAGATATAATTATCTTTATTCACATCCAACAATCTTACAACTATTGGGATACTCAATAGATATGCTCTATTCATATTGAATCTTCTTTAAGATTCTTTCAGCTTATGTCTATTCATAGACAAAAGAAATATATAAAAATGCTCGATCTTCAGGTCGAGATAAATTTGATGTCAAGATTCAAGTACTTGTATTGAAAGTACTTCATGAGTTTCCAATTTAAAGCTCTTTAGGAGTTCTAAAATTATCATAATGGATCTTGATCCAAACTCCTTTATAAAATACATAAGAAAATCTGATCATTCTTATAGTATTTTCTCAATTAGTATTCACTAAGGTGATTATACCAATTGCGCCAAAATATTCATGAGACATGTCTAAATAAATTTCCTTAGAAATTTCCAAATGCTTATAGCATCTTAGATCCTTCAAGGATAAATATGGATCCACAAATAATTAGACGCATGCAAAATTTTCAAAACTGCCAAAGTAATTGCATCCACCATGAAGTAATTAAAACTTTTCATAAATCATAGTTCAAGTCGTATTTACGACTACTTATTTGTGCCTCACTTGCATTACACCTTTAGGTGTTTGGACTGCTTGTCCAAATACTTCTACTTTAGAAGTTCAAAGCGTCTTTCAACATTGGCCAATTCAATATCTATACTTCCGGATAGATTTTATACAAGATCCTCGATTTCTTTCTTTACTTCTATAGAAGTATTTTATGTAAAATTGTTTGTAAAATCGTTGTCGACAACTTTCCAATTTTCTGGTTCCATTCTCGTAATGACATAACTCATCGAGATCTCTTCAAGATTTCAATATTTATTTCAGGTACCTAAAACTCTTATAGAGTTTTATTATTTGTTATGTCTTGGGTCTCTTCAGGAGCACCCGCCTCCAATATATGACCATCTCATATTACTTTCTATTTACGAGAATTTTGATCATTGGAACCATTTCAACTATCATGCTTCAGGCATGATTTACATTCTCTCGCTCTAACATGTAATTTAAACTTAGAGCATTTCAGCTGGTATATGAGACTTAATTACTCTCATTGGGTCAGTAAATATGTCTGGCAGTTGACATGTAATAACATGAATTATCTTATGAACTTTTAGTTCATATACGAGGATCTAGATAATGATAATTCATTTTCCTCTATCCAGCTGATTATTGTCTCCCCCTGATGTTGAGAAAAATCATGTCATAAATGATTCTCCAATTAATGTTTAAGAATTTAAACATAAAAGGAGACTCGTACTCAATATATATTCTCAACCCTTTTTATTTACCCATTTTGTGCGTTGTGGTGGAGCAATTCATATCGCACATTCAAAAATCATAAAATGGGAAATGTATGATTTCTGACCAAAAACCAATCATAACGGAGAGTTTATTATAACTCGTTGGCTTGATGCGTATAAGTGTTGCTATATGGAAACACCATATAAATAATAACTCTTTTGTTCTCATAGTTTAGCTATTAAATAGGAGGCATCCAATTGAAATTTTGCTAAACTATATTTTTCATAATCAATAGGCTTTTGTAACAATTGATATAGCCTAAAATATAAACTCACTAGCTTTTCAAGATGAATAGTCTAACTGCATAATCTGAATATTTTTAGAATCAATCTCACAAACTTCTGGTTGTAAGTTGATAAAACAATGTAGATGCATCTACTAAAATCATATAAAACTTTCCACATTTGTGGATATATGGGCCCATATTTCGTTCAGATATGCAAGACATACAGTCTCAACTTCAATACAAGAACTTTAAGTTCTAATTCTTTTGGTAAGTGGGATCATCTATATCCTTTGAGAACAAACAACACAAGAACTTCAGGTTCTTTTAGTAAGTGGAATTTAATCAATTCTTTTAAGCAACACAAGAACTTCACGTTCTTTAATAAGTGGAATTTAATCCATTCCTTTGAGAATAAGCACCACAAGAACTACAGGTTCTTTTAATACATGTGCATGTAAATCTCAATAATTTCTGCACCATTGATCAAGATGGTCTAACCGATCATGCCAACTATATATATGTGTATATATCTTTGAATTTGTAAACTCCTTGTTTACCATAACATGTAATTCAATCTCACTCGTACATGTCTAGTACGACCATCAAAATTGTTCTTTTAAATAGGAATATATTTAGCTCTTTCGTAGCTTTCAATTGAAATTATCTTTTGGTAGCAATATATAGCTCTTCTAGAGCTTTCAACTGACTTTTTGACTACCATAACTTATATCCATATTGGCTTATTTCAAATACCAATTGATAACATATGTTATCTATAATTCCCAAAGGGATAGTTTGCGAACTCATATTGCTCTCTTTATGACTTTGACGAGTATAACACACCGTGAATATGGAATAAAGTTCCATTTGACAATAACATATTTGCTCAACCAGAGCCTTTTGTGATATTAGTACTTCCGGATATAGTACTCACATTATTCCCTTGCATTTTAATCGAGAAATGCATAATTGTGCACCTTTCAAAATGTGCTTTGTTTCATTTACTTCAGGTAATGAAAATATGTATTTTGTATCATTCACTTCGAGGAATGAAAAATATAAAATATAGCACATCATATCAAGTCGATTATCTATCAGAGATAAACTTTCAAGTGTTCTTCCAAAGTATTGATATTTTAGTACTTTGAGAAATACTACTCATATTTCCCCTTGCATTTAAATGGGAAAAATATTTCTTATGCTTAAGTACAATATGAGTACTTGCATTATCTGCTAGGCATAAATAACAACAATTCTAGGCATAAATAGCCACAATTCATTTTATTCCGGAAGTAATCATATTCTTCAAATAATAAATTAACATAAATCGTAAATAAATAATATGTGAAATAAATAAACATAAATCAAACCAACATAAATAAATAATAAATAAAATGAATTAACATAAGAAAAACCAATTATTCATGTTAGAGGTTATAAGGGAAATAAAATAAATGGTAAATTATTCCCTTCAAGGGTTATGAGAAAATTAACAATATCCAATTGAGTTGGACCAATAACGCCATAATTATTTTCGCCATAAACAAAATTTGTTTATATTTTATTTCATTTATCATTCATGATTATGGATAAAGTCCATAATACTTTGGCGTTTGACAAGTACGAAACCAATGGTTTATAACATCACATTGGTAAAAGGATTTCACTTCCTTAGAATGATCTTTATCACTCTTGTCATACTTATAACTTCGCTACCAGCGGGTAGAAGTATTCTTAAAATGACTATATTTTTCATGTGTATATTCATAGCCTCGACCATGACCACAACTTTTAATGTGATTTTTTATTCCTTCCATAATATAATCTCACATTCACTTCAGGGAATGGAGTAGAGTCAGTGGGCCTTTAAAACCTTTTTCACATATCCTTATCACAGAGAACAAAGATTTAATCCTCGTACGCGGCATTGTTAAACCTGTCCACAAGGTCCTTTAAAAACCTCCTTTGAGACCAGTAGCCTCGCAGAACGGGATGTCCAGCCAATTATACTTGGATTATATTGAAATTATGTCTCTAATTGAATAATGATTTACCATGTTTGCATTCACTTCAGGGAATGAAACAGATCCAATAATTGCATGAAATAAACATCATGCTTGCATTCACTTCAGGGAATGCCCCATCATTGATAATTGCATGGAATAAACATCATGCTTGCATTCACTTCAGGGAATGCCCCATCATTGATAATCGCATGGAATAAACATCATGCTTTGCATTCACTTCAAGGAATACCTCCCATAAAACTTTTGGATCAAGAAGAATTTTCGTAACTTGAAATTGGGAGAAGTATATGGTCAAGTTTTTCGACAAAGAAGAAAAATTGCTTTCGAGCAAATATATACTTTATAACAGTCTCTTGCAGATTCAAAACCACAATAATATATCGCACTTTAAAATTACAGTTTAAGGGAAAATAAAATAAAATAGAGTTTACCGATAATATTTTTCCTCTCGATGACGATGAAGACATAGTCGAGACAGCTTCTCATAATCCCTTTATACCACGTCTCTTTCCAAGCCATTTAAATAATATAAAACTCAAAACATGAAAAATGTCAATTCTCATCAATGAAATAACATAAAATAACGACTATTTAAAGTTAGATTAAAATGTATAAAATAAGTCATGAGCTAAAATGAACTAAACATAAGCATCAGTGATATGATTGAATTATAAATAAAAAACGCTATTTAGGACCAAACTACTTACCAAACGCCATTTGATTATGCGTAGACTTCAAAATTACTTTCCCATGATTACCGATTTCAACACTCCGATTTTTTTTTCAAACTAACTTGAATAAATAGTAGATGCAGTCACCAATACCAAGTTGAAATCTTTTTAGAGAATCACCAACAAGAACCATGATAGTTGAGCAAAATCGTGCTGATAACGTGTTGTGAATAAAATAAAGAAGAACAAGAATAAGAACAAGAAGAACAAAGAGATGAGAGAAAGAGGGAGATTTGTATTATTCTCAAAATATAGACTTGTATACAATGCCTTCAATGAATCATCTATTTATAGGCATAAGAAGTACATAATACATTAAACTCTAATTCATAGAGATAATATTCCTAATAATAAATAAATCAAACTCCTTTGATAAAGTTCTAATCATGATAGACATCCACATAGATAAATATTCATAACAAGTCTTTAAATTTTTTTCACCTAAATAAACGTTCAGACCAATAAATTTTATCAATTAAATTATTTAATTAATATCGACTATTAATTATTGATAAGTGTTTTTTAGATATTACTGTCATATTATAAATTGTATTTTTATTAGGTGGAATTTACATAATATTTTTAAAATATATTTTTATGATTTTTACAAGTTTCTTTACATGATTTTTTTAAAATTTTTAAAGAAATTTTTAAATAAAATAAAATAAATATGAAAATATCAAGTGATAACATTGTTACACGACACATTGCATCGGTTGGTAAAAAATTGTTAGATTCAACGTTCAATGTTGGTTAAAAAATTTAGTTGATTCAATTTATTGGTTTGAAGGCTTAATTGAGTACAATAAATATAAAGACTTAATTAATTTTTTTTTTCAAAAGTTCAAAAACTTATTACACCCTTGTGTATTATAGTATTTATTTGTCTCACTCCCATCATCTGAAAATTGACAATTCTATCACTATTAAAAGGTATTAAAATAACCCTTAATTATTCTAAAAAGTTAAACTTTTGCACCAATTGATGAGCAAGTATGTATTAGTAATCTCGGTATTGAGTGAAATAGGTCAAAAACATTATGAAACGGCTAAAACATAATAAATTTTTAACCGACGTAGTACTTAAATTATTCAGTACCAGCTTTAAAATCAGTACCAATATAATATTAACGGTAAACTATGTCAAGTACCATTGAACTATAGGAGGTGACCTGTTTTTACCACAAATTTTTCAATTGGTCTAAACTTACCACAAAACTTTATTTTTTGACTCATTTATACTATTCTGCCGTTAAACCGTTAACTCCGTGATGACATAGATGCTGCACCAAAACGACGTCGTTTTGGTGCCGCTATTTTAATACTAAATGACCCAAAACGATGTCGTTTTGCTAGAAAAAAATATGTAAAGTTGTGCACTCAATGGGAATTGAACTTAGTACTTTAAGTATTAAAGATAACCCCCTAACCACCCAGCCAACCTAATATCTTTAAATTATTTCTAGCACAAATAATATATATACCAAACTGTAGTTTGTCATATAAATAATATTATTTTATTTGAATAATATAAATATATTATTTCTAATATAAAAATATTCAAATATTGGTATACATATATTAATACATAAATAATAAATAAAATAAAAAATATAAATATTTTTATATTATAAATAATATTAAATATATAAATAGATGAATATATTATTATAAAAACTAAAAAACTAATTTTCAAAACAAAATTTGTTTAAAAAATTTAAAATTCGACAAAACTTTAATCCTAAACCCATAAACCCTAACCCTAAACTATAAACTTTAAACTCTAAAATTTTATTCATAAACAAATAATATTAAAATATATTAACAAATAATATATTATTATAAAAACTAAAAAATTGATTTAAAAAATATAAAATTTCTAAAATTTACGAAAAGACCCAAAAATTCACCAAAACCTTAAAGCTTAAACCCCAAATCCATCTATTTTGGTTGCTAATACGATAGTTTTAGGGTTTAGTGGTTAGAAATAAATTAAAGATGTTATGTTGGCTTAGTGGTTAGGAGGCTGACTTTAATACTTAAGGTCCTAGGTTCAAATCCCATTGAATGCACAACTTCACATATTTTTCTCCAGCAAAACGACGTGGTTTTGGACCATTTAGTATCAAAATAGCGGCACCAAAACGACGTTGTTTTGGTGTAGCGTCCATGTCATCACGGAATTAACCATTTAACGATAGGGTGATATAAACAAGTCGAAAAATAAAATTTGATGGTGTTGAAAGGTTGGTGGTAAAAATAGGTCACCCGCTATAGTTCAGTGGTACTTGACATAGTTTACCCTAAAATTAACTTCTATTCTTCTCTGACCAAGAAAAACAATGTGTATCTCCTTCGATTATTATTTTTAAGCGGTATAAGAACCTCTTGAACTTAAAAAAATTCAATTAAGTTTTTGAGTTTTTTTCCTCACACAATTAAGCTTTTTGAATCAATAAATTTATAATTAATTTTAGAATATAATAAAACATATTTTATAAAGTAAATATAATTTATAATTCTTATAAAATAAATAAAATTTTTCTCTAAATTTGATTCGAACTAAATCGTTATCATCTCTATAGAAAGGAGTAGTGGTCAACGATAAACTGAAGGGGTGTTGAAAGGCAGTAACATCTTCTAAAAATTTCAAATTCTTATATAGTTTAAATATTTTATTTATATTTTCTATTGGCAATTTAATTTCACACCCTTATAATTTTAATATAACTTTTAAATAGTTTACATTTTCTGACATAAAATCTAGCGTTCATATATAGTGGTGGTTGAACCTCCAAAATTGAAGTGTTCATGAAACTAAACCACTAGAAACACCACACTCCCAACTAGGTTAGACTTGGACAAGAGAAAAGAGACCAGACGGCAGACCTCGTAGACTTGTTCTCTTCTATTATTATTATTTGCCTGCAAAGAAAAACAGCCGACAAGGGAAAGAAGTTGAGAAGTTAGGCATGCTCCAACACGTGCCCCTGTTTTGTTTTCTATTTTTCTTTAGTTTTCTAAAGCCAAGTCAACGGGTTTTATACATCAGATCCCATTATTAACGCATACCAACCGTGTTCGTGTTGGCTGAAAGGCCTTAGAAAATCAAAATCTTTCAACTTTTTGGGTAAAAGTTTCGTATTAGACCCTATACTACGAATATGTTTTGGATTTAGTCTATGTGTTCTAATTTGATCATGTTTAGTCATTATATTGTATTTTTCAAATTTTAATTCTTTTTTGTAGTAATCAAAAGACATTGTCTCTTCTATTAGTTCTAATATTATGCTTAAGGTGTATAAATTCATTTATCATTCTTCAGTTTGATCATTTTAAACTCTATAATCTAGATATATCATCTCTTTGTTATTTAAGTTATGACTTAAATTTTAAAATTTGAAAGAAAAAATAAAGTACAATGACTATATCCACAATTTATGTATACTAAAATTACTAATGACAAAATTTGACTTTTTTCCTTCTAAATGAAATTTTAAATATGAAAATAACGACTTAATACTTAATTCAACTCTCAAACTATGCTCATTTTCACACTTTAAAATTAATTTTTTTGTCTACTTTGACAATAAACTATTTTTTTCAATTTACCCCAAAGTTAAAAATAATACAACACGCCACATGTATGTTTATAGATATTATAGATGATGTCATTTTCTACTTGTTACATTTTTTATCAACCATCATTGTTGATTAAAATAATAGCTCAAGTACCAAAATGACAAAACGAGAATAACAGAGGACTGATTTGAATATTAAGCCTAAAATAAATAAACGGGACGGCACCGAAGCTAATAAAAAGAGGCGCGTCTCAGTTCAGCACCTGCCGTTTCTGATTTAAAAACATATTTTTCATAATTATTACTCACTATTTGATTAATTAATTAAATAATTAAATGTATTGTCTTCTTTGTTTTCTTCTATAAATACCCGTTCTTTATTTGCCCCAACATCATCCATTTCCATTTCAAGTTTCAGTTTCAAACCTCTTTGGTCGTCTTCTGCCTGTCGGTATTTATCAGATTCCGATACTACAAAAGGAACCACTGTCGTTATTTGGATCGTTTGCAGCAATAAATCCAAAAAAAATCTTGTTAAATTTCATTTGGCGCTAAGTTTGTTCGAATCGTTCCGGTTGTCTTAATCTTTTTTATACAATTGTCCCTTTGGATATCATCGAAGATGGTTTGCTTGGTTTCTCGCACCGGAAGGCACTTGCAGCGTTACGACAACCTCGGACGCCGCCAAGTCGTCGGGTGAGTTCTTTTGTTACCTTTTCTGGTCAGAAAAGAAAGGAAATTTAGCCTTTGCTTAACAATGAATGATGGGAAAATCTCATAAATTTCGATGATTTGCAGGTGCATTCCCTATAGATTCAAACGCAGTAATGATGGAACCATTACTGAAGAGCTGGAGGTTCTTTTAATCTCTTCACAGAAAGGTCAAAAAATGATGTTTCCCAAGGTGATTACAACAAACAAATATTGGATTTTCATTTTTAGTATAAAGATAAAGTACCCATTAAACCATGAATTATTTATTCAATTATCAGGGTGGTTGGGAGCTTGATGAATCTAGAGAAGAAGCTGCTGTAAGGGAATCCATTGAAGAAGCTGGAGTTATTGGCAATGTTGAGGTTAGTCCGGAAACAAAACTTTCCCTAACATTACTCAATTAAAGTACTGATTTTAGTTTTTGATTTGATGAACACAGTGTGAATTGGGGAAATGGTACTTCATAAGTAAAAGCCATGGCTCATTTTATGAAGGTCACATGTTCCCTTTGCTTGTGAAGGAGGAGCTCGAGTTTTGGCCGGAGCAGAACGTTCGCCGACGAACTTGGGTAAGCCGTTTTACCATGTGAATTAAGTAACATAGGGATCGACGAATCGCGGGTTTTAATTCTTTGAATTGTGCTGCAGATGAATGTGGAAGAAGCAAGGGATGTATGCCAGCATTGGTGGATGAAGGAAGCCCTGGACATATTTGTTGAAAGGCTGAGTTCCTTGCAGCAATAGAAAGGAAAAAGACACCATTGTCTGTAAATAGGGCTTTTGTCTTGTTAGAGCATGGGTAGATGTTTTTAGGAAATAATTGTGAATTCATGGATTTGCATGGTTTGTGCTGCTGGTCGCACCTTCCATAACGGAGAAGACAAAACCAAGCTATAACAGACCAGAATGATTCATTTGATGAGAGTCTTAAGTTTTTGCATGAGCCATGTTCTCTGTGCCTTCTTTCACGTCTTCTAATGTTATAAACTTCAGAAATATTTTCTATTCTACTTTGGTATATTCACCCATAGTCAGATTATCGACGGATTAATTCGAATCCTGTATTATAGAAGTTCGTTATAAAAGTGATTATGTCAATTTAGTATATTTCATTTACAATTTCACAATTTAATATTATTTTATTAATATTATTTAAATAATTAAATATTTTATCTCTACCTACTCAAACAATATTTTGCAACATTTACTTCTCTCTTTCATATAACCAATCGTCGGTGGAAAATAGCATGAAAGAAAAATGTTGGGGGCAAAGCCAAAAAGGTTCCTTCATTCAATTATTTGAATCTTAATTTAGATTATTTCAACACAATTTTCACCAAATTATGCTCAAATAAATGTTTATTAAAAAATAATAATAAAATTGCTATTTATTGTTTATTAATGAATATTTTTATATAAATTTAATTATAAACATATAAATTATTATTTAAATTTTAAGAGTATTCAAGCTCAAACGAGCGTTAAACCGATAATTTTTCCGCCAAACAAAATCGAGCTTAGATGATGAAGCTTTTTAGAACCAGCTACAAGTTTCTGTATACTGCTCTCGAAACCCATTTCCGGAAATCTGATTTCCTTTTGATTCCCATTTCATATATCCATAGTTCTACCCAAATCCAATATCCGAATTCAAAATTTGATGTCGTTCTTAATGAGCTTGATGAGCTCAATTCTTCAAACCCCAGTTCCCACGGTGGCCAATCGCCGCCGGAAATCGACGTACCGTTTGATAAGGAGAGACCCAAGACGCTGAATGAATCAACGGTCCAGATTTCTCATCCGTGGCAGGAGTGGGTGGATTTGATGGAATGCTTATTGAGGAGAGGCTATTTCGATGCAGATGGAAACCCTTTTGAAAACGGTGAGTTGGGTTCGAAAGAAGCCAATAGTATCCGCACTGCTTGCCTTAATTTCGCTAGAGATCGCTTTAGTCTTATAAGGTAATGAAGAATTTCAAGTTTCCATAGTTTTGATGGGAGTTATTTTCTCTTTTGCCCTCTATTTTTATCAGAGTTTGTATGCATATAACCTGTTTGATAATATTTTCCATTGGTAAAATATGTAGCTTTTTTGTGTTCTTTTCATGTTTATGAAGAGCCTTTAGCTTTCAGGTACTTCTCAAGGAAAGATATTCAAGTCATTGTAGGATGCGGATGCCCGAGCCTTGATCAAAAAGTTGTCAATTCTGGGAAGCGGCTAAGAGCTCATGTGGGCATTGATGAAGGAAATGTATGCACTTGGCTTTCTTCAATGTATTGTTTCATATAGTTGATGTGCTAAGTGAAAGATATATTCTCTGTTTTTCTTTTTCCTGATTACTGTTTGTCTATTTTTTTTTTCTTTGTAGGTATGCAGCTCCTGCAATTTGAGAGGAAACTGTGATAGGGCGTATGTAAAGGCACGTGAGGATGAAGGTGGGAGGACCGTGGATGTGATGCGCATTTTGTTGACATACGGTCTCGACTCTGTCACCGGTTCTGTCGAGAACAAACTATGTCAAAATAAATTAGTTAAAGAATCCGTAAGAGGATTGTTGAAAGAAATGGTTGATTATGGCAGCGAGGATCAACAAGCTGACGTACCAAATGCTGCACCCTCAGGAGGGGATGCTTCACTACAAGATCATTCAAGTACACAAGGACACATAAAAGTTCCGATGAAGCCAGGCGATTGGTTTTGTCCCAAGTAATTTGATAGCCTAATGTTATAGCAATTTGGATATTTGATTATCCAAACGTTTGTGCATTGTGACTCCAATTTGTGTTTCCTTTCCATTTGTTAGATGCGACTTCCTGAATTTTGCAAGAAACATTAAGTGCTTGCGATGTGACGGTCTATTCGAAGAAAGACTGAGGCAACTACGGGAGGATCGGGATCATCTGCCATTAAAGAAGGGAGATTGGATATGTAACAGGTACTGATTCTTAAAGGTCTTTTGAGTTTCTAATGGTGTATTCCTCATGGAGACTTTCAATTCTTACAGATGCAACTTCCTGAATTTTGCGAAGAATACAAGATGTCTGCAATGCAAAGAGAAGCCTCCAAAGCGACATCTCAATCCCGGGGAATGGGAATGTGAATCGTGAGTTTTCTCTTGCATTAAATTTCATTTGAATTTACCAAAGCTTGAATATAACAGCCTTGTTTGATATCATGGCATGGATTTGAATGTCTGGAATTATACAGGTGCAACTATATTAACTTTAGACGAAATATGATATGCTTGAAATGTGACCACAAACGGCCAAAGGGCTCAAATGCTTCAATTACATCCACTGGTGGATTTGAAGGCAACATCGATAGATTCAAAGGGAAAGACAGAAAGCGATATGAAGGTTCAGATAGATGGAGGTTTGTACATGAAGAGGATGAAGAATGCTTAGATTCAGGGATTGAGAATTCAAAGTTCTTTGATTTTCCCATTACTAGAAGTAAGCCTACTGTGTCGCTTGACACAGACGGGAAATGCAAGTCAACGTTGGAGATGTCGGAGATGTACAAAAATCCCACAAGGATAATGCAGAATGATGAATCTAAATGCAGTGACAGTCAGAGAAAGTTGGAATTGGAATCTTCAGACGATGAAGAGATGGCTGGCTGGTTTCGGCGTCGATAGAAGGGCTAGATGAATGTTTTGTTTTCCGAAAACATAGTGACGAGATTGGTTTATTATAATATACCATTCAAAGTTGAGAACCATATTTTTAACTATTGCTTTTGCTTCTTGTGGAACTTTATAACATGCTATTTCTTGATAAAAAAATTCTAAAGCTCAGTTTTGAGCAAGATAAATTACTGGCAGAAACACAGTTTGGGCAAGATAAATTACTGGCAGAAACACAGTTTGGTCGATGTCTACTTCTGCATCAATTTTTTTATTAAATAAAAAATCAACGGTGACAAGTCTTTTTGTTAACAAAAAAATCATGTATAAATCCCAAATAAAATAAAACTATATAAATGTTGTCGGTCGTTTTCATGAAAACCATATGTTTCCCTAATTAGTCGAGTGATAAAAAATAATTATATTTTTTATTTTATAAGGTTAACTGTTGGAATGATCACTTATGTTTTCTCTCAGTACAGATTTAGTCACCGATTTTAAAAAAACGACCAGTAAGGTTACTTAAGTTTTCGGGGTGTAAATTTTTGGTCACAACGTTAAGTGTCGTTGAATGAGTGACGTGGCTGTTAAAGGAAATTTTATATAATTACACATTTGGTCCATGTTAGTTACCTATTATATTAATTTGATCCTAATTTTAATTTAATTAAATAAATTAATCACTCAATTAAGTGCTGACACATGTCGTCCGATTCGAGGAGGAAAATAAAATTAAAAACTATTTTGCCTAAGCTAGGAATCAAACCAGGTTCTCCTAGGTATAACTGGCGTGAGTTTGCCACAAAACCAAATAGCCATTTGTGATATAAAGTATAAAATATAATATATATTTTAGTTTGTTTTTAATACAAGAAAAATAAAATAAATAAGGAATAAAGACATTCGAACATAATATACTTGAGACGCATAAAAAACATTTAAACTACTTGTTACTAAAGAGTAAGTCGAAAGTATGAATCCGATAATTGTGGTCTCCTTAATATAGTTTGTGACAAAACTCTAAAAATTGGTTTGTGGGAACAAAGCAAGCCAAAAGTATGAATTAAGATGGGCTGTTTTTAGAGAAATTATTATATGGACCCTTCCCACCACGTCATCCATGGTCCCTAGTAATAAAAAAAATTCCACGTCATTATTTTTTTACACGTCATTTACACACTCAAATTTATAATTTCCAAATCATTTTCTCTAATTTCTCCAATTAACGTAGGGTTTAGGGTTGGTTTTAGTGTTTAGGGTTTACGTTTAGTGTTTAGGGTTTAGGGTTTAGTGTTTAGGGTTAGGGTTTAGGGTTTAGGTTTATGGTTTAGGTTTAGGGTTTATGGTTAGGGTTTAGGGTTTATATTTAGGATTTAGGGTTTAGGGTTTAGAGTTTAGGGTTTAGGGTTTAGGGTTAGGGTTTAGGTTTAGGGTTATGGTTTAGGGTTAGTGGAGGAAGCTATCGTTAAACCCTAAACCCTACGTTAATTGGAGAAATTGGAGAAGATGATTTGGAAATTATAAATTTGAGTGTGTAAATGACGTGTAAAAAAATAATGACGTGGAATTTTTTTTATTACTAGGGACCATGGATGACGGGGTGGGAAGGGTCCATATAATAATTTTTTTACACGTCTTTATATGGACCCTTCCCACCCCGTCATCCATGGTCCCTAGTAATAAAAAAAATTCCACGTCATTATTTTTTTACACGTCATTTACACACTCAAATTTATAATTTTCAAATCATCTTCTCTAATTTCTCCAATTAACGTAGGGTTTAGGGTTGGTTTTAGTGTTTAGGGTTTACGTTTAGTGTTTAGGGTTTAGAGTTTAGTGTTTAGGGTTAGGGTTTAGGGTTTAGGTTTATGGTTTAGGTTTAGGGTTTATGGTTAGGGTTTAGGGTTTAGATTTAGGATTTAGGGTTTAGGGTTTAGAGTTTAGGGTTTAGGGTTTATGGTTTAGGGTTAGGGTTTAGGTTTAGGGTTATGATTTAGGGTTAGTGGAGGAAGCTATCGTTAAACCCTAAACCCTACGTTAATTGGAGAAATTAGAGAAGATGATTTGGAAATTATAAATTTGAGTGTGTAAATGACGTGTAAAAAAATAATGACGTGAAATTTTTTTTATTACTAGGGACCATGGATGACGTGGTGGGAAGGGTCCATATAATAATTTCTCCTGTTTTTAGCATATGAAGGTCGGTTACTATAAATTAAGCCGTGAACGTGGTTGATATTTTTCAGAGAAATAAGGGCAAAAAGAAAAAAAAACAGTTTAAAATGACAGAAAAAGCCAAACCATTGACTTGTTATTGTTGTGTCGTATAAGATTATTACAGTAAGAAACTAAGAACCTCAACTTGCCGTTTACCACTTACCTTTGCCAACACTTACCTTTTCAAAATCTTTTATTTTTCTGTTCTCCATTTTCCATCTCTCTTAAATTATGAGAGTGGGTACATTTATTATAATTCCAAACTTTGTAAATGAGCCAATTCACCTTTGTTCTTTCCATTGCAGACTACACCACTATATACAATTCATTTTATCTTCTTATCTTTTGACAGATAGGAAAAAAAGGAGAACCCGTTTTTAAATTTCTTCTTAAGAAAATTTTATAGAATAATGTAGTGATATAGTTTATTTTTTCTTTTATATCAGGAATCATTTCTCATGCTCAATCACTAAAATCTTTGTCTGAAGAAAAGATTCAGCTGATAAGAGTGTGAAGATGGTGAGTGGCTGGAAAACAACTTTTTGAACTTCCATTACCAAGAAATAAGACAGTCCTGTTTTACCAAAAAAACAGCAGCAAAGTAATTAATAAAAATAGGCAAAAATAAATAATTAAATTCCCTCAATAAGGTGATGACATGTGTTGACATCTAATTGGGTGATTAATTTATTTAATTTAATTAAAATTATGATCAAATTGATATAATAAGTAATTAACAAGGACTAGATATGCAATTATATAAATTTCCTTTAACATTCACGTCACTCATTTAACGGCACTTAACTTCGAGTGACAAAAAGTTTACACCTCGAAAACGTAAGTGACCTTACTGGTCGTTTTTGAAAATCGGTGACCAAATATATACTAAAGAAAAACATAAGTGATCATTCCAGTAGTTAACCCTATTTTATATAAGTTTAAATCACAATATTTATTTTAAAATATGTAATTACATATTTACTTAATAAAAAACATATATTCCCATGGTCTCTTTGCGTTATCATTGTTTCCTTTTTGAAGTCGCATATGTATAATTAATATTTTCCTAACTTTCCTAACTAAATTAATATAATAATTTGTATTTTTTTGAACAGGTAAAGCTGATTTTATTAATATGTGAGAAAAACAACTATTTTTTTTACTAAAACTACTTGTTGGGTTCATTATCGAATTATATATATATATTATTTATGATTAATAATATGTATACTCTAAACATATTCACCCAAACAATATGGATATGATATAACATCTAATGCATATTATTATATTATGCAAGATATACATTATATTTAATAATTTAACGACATAAAATATTTTGTACCAATAGAATCTTATTATAATACGTGAGTAATGCAAATTATGTATATGTATTTTATTGAAATTAAATTATATTGATGTATAAACACTGATACATTTATAATTAACTTTTTTTAAAATAATGTATTTGTGTGTACTCATGTCGACTTTTGGTTCGACAATTGGATCCCAACTCTTGGCTCGTTGGTTGCCTATGTCATGGTCTCATTTTATGCCCAGTTGGTTCCTACGTCAGTGGCGAGCATGTCTGATGATCACGGGTATTGGTTGTGGCCATTATTTTAACACCTTTTACCATTACAGATGTTGCTGCATGTCGCAGCTTTAAAAGGGCCATCTCCAACCTTGCCGGCGGATATTTTTTGGATGGAAGGGTGCGGCATCATTGCGCTTTTCAGTTAAATTCGCATACTCAGTGCGAATGTCATCCAATGTTGAGGATTCGATAAGGTTTGGGGTCTTGTTCATAAATTTAGGGGACTCCAACGAATTAAAATTTTCATGTGGTTAATTTGTTGTGGTAAGTTGATGACCAATCCCGAAAGGTTTAAACGCCACTTTGCACAGGATAGTCGTTGGTCTCTCTGTCAGGCAGATATTGAAGATATTGACCATGTTCTATGTTTCTGTCCCCCGGCGTACTCATATGGCACCAATTGATTTGCTCGGATAGACTTGAGTTGTTCTTAACCGTCGACATCAAGAGTTGGATTCGAATTATATAACCTTGCTAATCCAAAACTTTTTGCGCAAAACACGGAAGATTGGGACATCCTTTTTGGCGCAATTATTTGGAACCTTTGGCTCCAAAAGAATGCTATGGTTTTTGATAACCCTCTAGATGAATCAGAATCCATCTTATGTCGCAGTTTGGGATTGGTGCAGCTACAATGCGTTGCTGATCGAACTTTAAAACTGTGTTGTTTTCATGGCAAGTCTGCAATTCCCGGTTCCCCAAATGGGTTCCTCCCGAATTCGGGTTGGTCAAGATGAATACGGATGAGACCTACTCGATTGGTGAGAACTGTGCCGCGTGTGGGGGTGCTGCGCAACTACATGGGGCAATTGCTCTTGGGTTTTTACAAATCTTTAGATATATGCTCCCCTATCATAGCAGAGATTTAGGACGTGTTTTAGGGTATGTTATGTGCATGAAATGGGGGATGGCGCAACTTCACTAGTACGCGAACTCTTTTTGGGTGCCATTAACTAGAGAAATAGATCAAAAACAGTGTATGCATTAACTTTCTCATTCAACCCATTGAAAATCAATAATCAAGGTTTGTTAATTTTTTTGAGAAATAAAACAAAAATAAAAAAGTTTAAAAAAGTTTGTTTTTGAGAAAACAAAACAAAATAAAGGAAAATTTAAAACGAAAATCAAATAAAATAAAAAAAAACAAAGAGATTTATACCTTGATATTGATAGAGAGGAATGGGAGAAGAACTTTGCACCAATTTGATGAAAAGCTTGAAAAGTTTGGCTTGATGTTGAAAACCCTCAAGAGATTTTGAGTTGTGTGGTGAAAAATATGAGGGATTGAGAGGCTTTTTATAGAGTGAAAACGGCTAGGGTTTTAAAATTGCAATTTTGGGAAAATTGAAACTCTTTAAATGCCATTAAGAAGCTGTCTGCGCAATCGCGTATCGATACACATGAGGGTGTATCGATACGGGGGTAAAATCATAATTCCCTAGAAACGCTCGTCAAAGGTCTGTATCAAAACGAATGTTATCCATATCAAAACACTTTTAGATCGTATCGAAACATGTTTAACCGTATCGATACCTGTTTTAGGCAGAATGTAGTCTAGAAAGCTAATACAGTACTTGTATCGATACGCAAAAGGCCGTATCGATACCCTATGCCTAGAAATGCATTTTAGGCTTTAAGAACAACCAAAGGCTTGATTTTAACACCTCCTAAATGAATGCAATTGATGAATGAACAGTTTTAAGCATATTTTAACATAAGTATACTCCCTCTAGCTATAAGCATGGATATTTTCAAGATCAACAACACATAAACATGCAATTTCACAAATTCAAGTCTTTTTAACCTCAAAAATAGTCCTAAAAGGTCAAGGAAGGCTAGTTAGACCTAACTCTCTTCTAAGGGACCAAAAATCTCTTTGTCTATGTAACCTCCTCGTCTCGGTCCAGGCGACTGACCGGTCCGAGTGGGTTACACGGGGATAACCGAGGCGAAACCCGTTAAGGCTTCACTTCGGTTAACAACCCGAGAAAACTTTTTCATTTATTATCTTGTTTAGATGGATTAAATTAAACCTATGTGTGAAGCGGCAGCGGAAAACAAGACTCACAAGAAGCCTAACAACAAACAGGGCCTAATCCCAACCTTAGAGAACCTTTAGAGATGTCAAAAAGCCCCATTTCAGGCATGGGTTTCGAAACAGGCATTGCCCGTTTCGAAACACGGGCCCCAGTTTAAAAAGCCAAACACCTGTACCGAAACGCATCCACCCCGTTTCGGAACAGGGGTTCATTTCGCCTAGACGTTCCGAAACACGTTCCGGAACAGGATCTCACAGTAGCCAAAGCGTTTCGAGACTCGTATCAGAACAGGGGCTCATAGTAGCCAAACCGTACTGGAACGCGTTCCGATACGGGTGTCCCTGGAACCACACCCATTTCGAAACAGTCTGAAAAGTTCCAAAACACCTGCAGTCTGTGAGTTTCCAAAACCAACTTTAATCATCTCTAAACGATCCCAAACACCCTTAACGACTTTAAGAAGCAAACACAACATGCACACATAAACTCTAGAGGCATACACCATATTACATACATGCTCAAAACACATAACATACATGTAAAGGTCATACATTCAAAAGGATCATGCATTCACCATATAAAGACATACATTGCATTCAAGGTTTCATGCCTTAGAAACAACATTCACAAGAGCATTCAAGATACGCATTAAAATCATGGGTTACAATCCAAACAAGACATCAACAAGCCATACCAAAACATCAACATATCAAGGAGTCTAAACAATGCTCCTACACAAAACAACAACATAAATCCTATTGCTCATCTATTACATCCATAACTTAAAAATTCATACTTGAGGATAGCAAAAGCACAACTAGCACACTTGGAGGCCCTCTCCTTGCACAAGCAACCCACGAACTACGGATCTGCATTGTCGAACAAAAGAGAGCGTAAGCATAAAGCTTAGTGAGGGTAAGCTCATAAAACAAACCTCGACAATGCATGGTCCAAGCACGAGCAACACAACCAAGGAAGAATGTATGATTTCTTACCTTCGAAGCCACAAGAGTCAAATATAAATGATGCATGAACATAATCTCAATTATCATGCCATGCTCAACAAGTCCATAAACACAACCATATGGAAACACATAGATCAAATGTATTGGCACCTAGCTATGACCCGAATACGCGGATAACAACCGTTGGAACTCACATCCAACAACACAACCATTACCTTACGGTGGGATTACACTCATCACCGTTTCACGCAGAGGGGATTCCACTCATCCTCACGCCCCGTCGATGGGATTCCACTCATCACTGACTAATCATAAAAAGAAGATTTTCGAGCGTACCCGTACTCTATCTTGATGACTACCATCATCAAGACCATGCACACATTTTGACTCTCGTGTGCACACTAAACATCCTAATGATCGATCATTGTACCCAAGCATACTAGTGCCAAAACTTAACTCATTTCATTTATCAACCTCACAACTTCCTTACCAATTTCCGTGCTTAGCACGTACTCACCATGATTCACCATCATGCACAAACCACATTCCATAACCACATGCATATAACAATGCATCAAATATCATGCCTCAACACACATGTATATCACAATATACATAACCACATTAATCACAATTAATATGAAACAAGAGGCATAACAAGCATTTAGAAGTTCAACCAAAGGTCTTCTAAACTAAGCTTGAGATTATGCTACCACACTAATCCCAACTCTAGGTGGGTTTACGAAGCCCAACCTAGGTCCATATGCTTGAACCAACGTTTGAAAACCAATTTAAACCAAGTTGAAATCATTAACCACTCACTGACTACTCCAAGCTCAACAACTCTAGCCGATCAATCCACCAAGCTATCTAGATTCGATCCCGAGGCTTCACCAACACAAAGCCTTGGTTCTAGTCATCCAAATACAAACAAAAGCAACCACAAAAGACATCAAACACTGGGACAAACCCGGATTACCATTCAAGCAATTAAACTAGCCAAGAACACTCCCAAAACATTGATTTCCGAGCAGCCCTATAGCACAGCCAAAACCCACTGATTTCAACACTTTTAACACACCTAAAAGCTTCCAAAACAACCCTTAAACATCAACCAACCATCAGTCAACAATTTCTTACATCAAACAACCCCAAAACTCAACCTTTGAACTCTCTAAAACCTCCATAAAACCCAAATTCGTGAATCATTATAAAACCAAGTAAAAATCAAGTATGTTGGACCATTTGGGATGCCAAATACATAAATAATGATAAGGAATCAAAAGCTTAACTAAAAGATAACATTTTAATCCAAAACCTCAAAACTCCAATGGTAGAGAAGAAGTTGTCGTTGGAAACTTGGAAGAGAAGGGGGAAGAAGATGATAAAATGGGTGTTTTAAAATAAATGGGGTTTTTATTTTTCAAGACCAAATATTTTCAAAACTGCCATTAATGAGAATTGTCATCTTCCATTTTCTAAATCCCATGGAATTTCAGTTTTAAATAAAAACAAGCCCAACATAAAATTTATTTGTTTTGAAAACACGAGGCCCAAAATAATATTTTAATATTTTAATTTCACTCGACCCCCAAACCCGGGTTGTAACATTTGGGTTTGGGGGTCGTATGAAAATAATATAATATTAAAATAATGTTTTGGGCCTCGTGTTTTCAAAAAATGATTTTTATGTTGGGCTTGTTTTGGTTTTAAAACTCAATTCAATGGAATTTGAGAATTTGAGATTTGCCATCTCATTTTCACGTCAAAACCCCTTTCCCCTCCAAGTTCACTATTTCATCACCTCCTTTGATTTTTTTGGTGTTTTTTGCAAGGTAATCTTGTTTTTGACTTGTCCTCCTTTCCCTATACAAGATGATACCTCTAGTTTTCAATATTGTTCATGTTTTTGAAATTTGAAGTTTTAAAGATTTTGATTAAATATGCTACCTTTATGGTCTTTAGCTAAAGATTTTGATTTGTTATTGATGTGTGGGTTGTTTACTAACAAAGAGGTCTAATATATGTAAATTTTAAAGAGTTTTGCATGGATTTTCGGATTTGGGTTTTGAGGGGTTCTTGGAAGGGTTTTAAGGTTAGTTTTTGGTATGTTTGATGTTGGAAATTGGGGGCTGATGGTTATACTATGTTTGGGTAGTGTTTTGAACACGTTTAAGAGTGTTTTGGATGACTACATTGCTGATTTTTGATGGTTTTTTGTGGAAGTACGAAATGATAATTTGGAGAATGAACTTGGCTTGGAATTGTGAGAGTTGTAGTGGATTTGTGTGTTGGTGTTAAACTTTGGGTTTGTGGCTGATTTTGAGGTTAATGTATTGTTTTTGAATGGTTAGAAGCAAGAGAAAACAATGGAGAAGCTTTAGGCCCAAATCCGGAGACTTGGATGCTTGGTAGCCTAGTCAACTTGTGCTAAATTGAGTGGTCGGTGAGTGGTTATTGTTTTTAAATGGTTTTTAAATTTTGGTTCAAGCATGTGAACCTAGGATGGGCTTGGTAAACCCACATAGAGTTGAGATTAGGGTGGTAGCCTAATCTCAAGCTTTAGTTAGAAACTTTTGGTTAGACTCCTAATTCCTTGGTTATGCCTCTTGTTTATTTGCATTTATTGTAGTTATGTATATTGTGTTATACATGTTGTTGAGGCATGGTTTGATGCATTGCTATGCATGTGGTTTGGATTGTGAATTGTGCATGATAGTGATCATGGTGAGTACGTGCTAAGCACAGAAGTTGTTTTGAAATGATGTAGCGAAAGGTTATGGATTGCGTTTAATATTGGCACTAGTATTCTTGGGTAAAATGATCGATCATTAGGATGTTTAGTGTGCACATGAGAGTCAAATGCGCGCGTGGTCTTGGTGACGGTGGTCATCAAGATGGAGTACGGGTTCGCCCGGAAATCTTCATATATATATTAGTCGGTGATGAGTGGAATCCCATCGACGGGGCGTGAGGATGAGTGGAATCCCCTCCGCGAGAAACAGTGATGAGTGTAATCCCACCGTAAGGTAATGGTTGTGGTTGGATGTAAGTTCCAACGGTTATCCGCGTATTCGAGTCATAGCTAGGTGCCAATATGGATTAATATATGTGTTGTAAATACATTGATATATGTATATTTGTGTGTTGGGCTTATGAGTTGTTGATCATGGCATAGTGTTGATTATATGTTCATGCATCATATATATTTTGGCTCATGTGGATCAGAGGTAAGATCATGCATTCTATCTTGGTTGTTGCTCGTGTTTGGACCCTGCATTGTCGAGGTTTATTTTACGAGCTTACCCTCACTAAGCTTTTATGCTTACATTCCTTTTTGTTCGACAATGCAGATCAGTAGCTTGTGGGTGGCAAGGGCAAGGAAGAGCCTCCAAGTGTCGCTTTTGGTTATCTCAAGTATGAACTTTAAATTGAAAGATTGTAATAGTTAAGCAATGGGATAGGTGTTGTTGATTTGAGCTTTGATGTATGTTGATGTTGGTTTGGCTTGTAGATGCTTTGTTGAATTGTAACCTTGCTTATGTTACATGTCATGAATGCCTATATGTTTTGTCTCTAAGGCATGAACCTTTAAGTGCTAAGTATGTCTCCTTTTGAGTAAATGTATGAATCCTGTCGATGCATGATCCTTGTTCGTTTTGAATGTCTTGTATGTTGATACCTTGGTTGATAAAGGTTGTATGTATGTTGTTGGTGGCTAGGGGAGCCGTAAATCGCATCTAGAGTCGAGTCTTAAGTCGTTTTGCTGCAAATTTGGGTATTGCAGTGCAGGGCGCATCGATACGCCTAAGGGCCGTACCGATACGGTCCTACACTTTAGGACTCAAATTTGGCTTATCGTATCGATACGCGGGAGTGTATCGATACGCCAAATCTTTTCTGGAATTCTGAGATTTTGGCGAGTTTTTGGCGTATCGATACGTGCTCTAGGTGTATCGGTACAGTTTAATATCGTTGACCGCGAGATGTTGACCGAGGAGGGTGTATCGATACGCCCAAGGGCTGTATCAATACGGTCTCATTGGTTTGACCTGAGGCAGTTGACTTGGTCAAGGCGTATCGATACCCTCTGCAGGTGTATCGATACGGCATGCTTAAAAAGGAAAAATGGGCTGTTTTAAAGTGTTGTTTTGGATGGTCGTTGTTATATTGTTTGTGTTTCCGCTGTCGTGTTTCACATAGGACTTAATAATGCATTTGGACAAGATTTAAATAAAAGAAATTTTCTAGGGTTGCTAACCGAGGTGGGACCTTAACGGGTTTCACATCGATTTTCCCGTGTAGCCTACTCGGACCGGTCAAACGTTCGGACCGGGACGAGGGGGTTACATTTGTTGGTATCAGAGTCTAAGGTTTCCGAGACCTTGGGCAGGTAAGTGAGGTAAGTTAAATTTTTGTATTGTAATTGCATGGTGTTTGCTTGCCATGTAAGCATGTTGCTTGTGTATCGAGAATACTGTGATGTGTGATTGTTTTATTGTGAATGTATGTTGTTTGAAGCATGTTGAGTAGAGTCCCATTGCTTCTATTAATCGGAAAAAGAGATTTTAAGTGAGGCAATCATACTTGAGCCACTTGGACCCTTTGCTAACCCAGTTTTCATGTTAATGTGTTGTTGTTGTTGATTTATTGCTTTTTGGTATGTTTGAGGCCAAGGCATAAGCCGTGAATCGGTAAGTATAAACTGTGGTTTCTGGAAATGTGGAGGATGTTGAGGGAGTTCATCGTTGTAGTCAGGGAAGTATGGTTGTACTGGAGTTGAGGTACAATTTGTTTGTTTGAACCAATGTGTATGTGGGTTGATTCTTGTTGTTAAGGAACGATGAGACCGATTCTGGTATTAGTTGGTAAAAAGAAACGAAGACCTATGAGTGGGATTCAGAGTGGCATCGATGTTATAGTAGATAAGACCTTGGTACAATTTTGAGTTTGTTCCCTCCGGTTGATTCTGAATCTGTACTTCTGTATATTGTTAGCAAGCATGCAAAGTTTGAATGTGCCCGGTGAAGTGTCAGAGGTAGGTACAAGTAGCCTAGTTCTTTTGGCGAGACCAAGGTAAGGGTCTCGTGTGAGTAATCTGAAACTCAGAAATATTAGTTGGTGATCGTTGGGGTTCGACCTATGGTCTCAATACAAAACTATCGGTCAATATCCGTGAGTGAGAGTCAATTTGTGAGTTTGGGCCAGTGTACGTCTGAGTTGTCTTCTAGCAAGAAGGAGAGATGAAGTCGCTCCGATATAGTTGAGCTAAGAAGGAAGTCTTGAGCTTTGGCTTCAAATTGTTTGGTAGTGGGATGTTTTGAGTCGTCAAGACCGATGTTGTAGAACAAGTTCAAGCATGATTGTTTGAGTGTGATCAGAACTGAATTTTGAGGTTTCGAGATGCTCTAAGAACGGTTTTGAAGAGTTAGGTTATGTTGAAGAACCAACCTGAAAACAAGAGAACCGAAAACTATCAGCTGTGTACATGTGAAGTTGCAATTTCTGCGGATTCGTCCTTTTGTGTGAGCATGTAAAGAAATTTGATATACCTATTGAGATCTTAGACGTAGGGACGCATGTGACTAGACCTTTTGGTGATATAGTGGTGGTCAGAAAGATGTGCGGAAGATGTTTGTTAATGGTTCATGGTTACGTGTTTCTAGCAGATGTGAAGAAATTGTCTCTTTACGATTTCGACGTAACATTTGGCGTGGTTTGGCTTGTAAAACACAGAGCTAGGGTATATGTTGAGACAAAGAGAGAGTTCCCTTGAAGTTGCAGATTACTGTGAGACTGTAGTGGTAGGTGAGGATGTGAACTTCTTATCGAATGTTGATCCAGCTTTAGAGGTCAAAGATTGATTGAGTTTGGTTGACAGGCTTGCCTAGCAAATGTGATGGATTTGATTTCTGAATGAGGATCAGACCGTAGAATGTTAGAATAGTTTGTGTTTTCCTAAAAGTGTTTGGAAGAATTGCCCGGTTTGTTTCCTGACAGGGAAGAAGAGTTTGTTATTGATACCGTTTTCGAGTTTGCTCCTGCTTTGATTTCTCTGTATCTTATGGTTCCCGAAAGAATTGAGAGTGTTGAAGAATCAACTACGAGATTTGTTAGACCGTAGATTCATTAGGCCTAGTACATCATCTTAGAGTACGACAGTGTAATTTGTGAAGAAGAGAGATGACAATATGAGAATGTGTTTAGATTGCAGGTAGTTGAAACAATTGACAGTAAGTAATTAGTATCCATTTCTGAGCGTCAGTGATTTGTTGATCAGTTGGGGTGTGTTTCAGTTCTTTCGAAGATTAATTTGAGATTCGATTACTACCAGTTGAAAGTGAGAGAGGTTAATGTACCGGAGATAGCTTTTGGGGCAAGATGTGATCACTTTGAGTTTTGGGTTATGCCATTTTGTTTGACTAGTGTGTCAGCCACTTTTATAGAGATGTCGAGCAAAATACTTCCTGAGCTGCTTGATCAGTTGTTGTAGTCCTCATAGATGATACATGGGTATATTCACGTGCTGAGGAAGATCATGACAAGCTTTTGAGTTAGTGCTGTAGATCCTATTAGAGAATCAGTTGTATGCCAAGTTGAGCAAACGTGAACTCTGAGTCAAGGAAGATGTTCTCCTAGGACAAGTAGGTTAGCCGAGTGTATTAGAGTAAATCCTAAGTAGGTAGAAGAAGATGTGAGTTGGAAGAAACCGAAAACTGTGACAGGTATCTATAGTTCCTAGGTCTAGCATTGTTACTTTCGGGGAATTGTAAATAGTCTTTCGAAGATAGCTGTTCCATTGGCAGGTTGCTACAGAAGAATGTTCAGTTTGTGTGGTCAGATGCGAGACAACGAGCCCTTGAGAAACCGAAAGAAACTTTGATGAGAGTTTCGACCTTGATCCAGACAATGTTAGAGAAACAATTTGTGAACCATAGTGATGCGTTACATGTAGGGTTAGGTTGTGTGCTTATGCAAGACAAAAGATTTTTGGCCTATTCGTTGAGGCAGTAGGAAGTACATGAAAAGAATTATCCGACACGAGACATAGAGTTAACCGCAGTTGTAATTGCTTCGAAGACTAAGAGACAAAGCATGTATAGTAAGAAATGCACAGTGTATATACACTTATCATCAGAGCTTGAAAATATTTGACGACTTAGGAAGGGTTGAAACTTGAACATCATAAGTTGTTAGAACTGCTTGAAGACCGTAATCTCACGATTGAGTACCATCCGAAGAGAGTCAACGTAGTAACCGATGCTTCGAGTTGTTTTTGCTGAGCTATATTTGAGTTGCGAGCTATATCTGCCGGATTCAGTTTGACAAATGATAGTGGTTCGGTGGCTGAGTTTCGGGTTAAACCTACATTGAGTCAGAATACTTAAAGAGAAATAGTTGCAAGGTAGGTTATTGGCACCTCACGTGCAAGACATAGCAGAAGGAAGACCTTCAGAATACAATTTCGGAGATGATAGAGTTTTGCATTTCAGAGACAGAATAGTTGTGCCGAATGACATAGTGTTCTGAGACGTATTGTTTTGGCCGAAGCACACGACAGTTCATTTGTATTGCATATGAGTAGTATGAATACGTATCGTGGGTTGAAGATGAGTACTCCTGGATTGAGTTGATGGATGATGTGGTTCAGTATGAGAGTGTGTAATTTGCCAGCGTGTCAAGGCCGAGCATCAGTTTTCTTCTAGTTTGTTACATCCGTGGAAGATTCTTAATGAAAGTGGGTAATAGATTTGAGGGACATTGTGTCTGATTCGCCTTTGATTTCCTCCGTGAGAACTTAGCTGAGTAAACAATGATAGTTGCATCGAGTGTGCCCATTTTATACATGTTCACCTTACTTGTACCTCGTGTAAGATGGAAGAGTCGTGCCTTAGCAAGAGTGTGAGTTGTACAGTGTCTTGAATTCGATAATGGCTGATAGAGATTCGAGATTCCAACTAGATTTTTGAAGACGTATGCGTAGTGCTTGGATACCCGTTGAAGTCAGATGGCCAGTCAGAGAAAGTTAGGGGTCAAGTTTTCAAACGGTGTCGTATGAGATTGTGAATTAGGCTAGTTCTGTTGTTTATCTGTTGTGGTTACCACCAGAGTTAGAAAGGAGTTTGTAATGTGTTCCGTGTATCTATGATTCAGAAGTGTGAACCAGATCTATCCCGTGCTATGTTGTTGAAGAGATTGAGTTGAGTTTAAAATTGACGTGCAATGAAGGACCCGTTGAGATCTTAGCATCAGATAGCTAACGTTGTGTGGTAAGTCTATTGAGTTGGTTAGAATGTTGTGGTGAGAAGAAAAAGGAAGTGTGGAGGAGTAGTTTCAGTGACTCTTCTTGTCCGATAAATTTCAGGGACAAAATTTCCTTAAGTGGGGGAGAGTTATAACACCTGGGTTTGGGGGTCGGGTGAAAATAATATAACATTAAAATAATGTTTTGGGTCTCGTGTTTTCAAAACAATGATTTTTATGTTGGGCTTGTTTTGGTTTTAAAACTCAATTCAATGAAATTTGGGAATTTGAGATTTGCCATCTCATTTTCACGTCAAAACCCCTTTCCCCTCCAAGTTCACTATTTCATCACTTTCTTTGATTTTTTTGGTGATTTTTGCAAGGTAATCTCGTTTTTGACTTGTCCTCCTTTCCCTCTACAAGATGATACCTCTACTTTTCAATATTGTTCATGTTTTTGAAATTTGAAGTTTTAAAGATTTTGATTAAAGATGCTACCTTCATGGTCTTTAGCTAAAGATTTTGATTTGTTATTGATGCGTGGGTTGTTTACTAACAAAGAGGTCCAATATATGTAAATTTTAAAGAGTTTTGTATGGATTTTCGGATTTGGGTTTTGAGGGGTTATTGGAAGGGTTTTAAGGTTAGTTTTGGGTATGTTTGATGTTGGAAATTGGGGGCTGATGGTTATACTATGTTTGGGTAGTGTTTTGAACATGTTTAAGAGTGCTTTGGATGACTACATTGCTGATTTTTGACGGGTTTTTGTGGAAGTACGAAAATGAGAATTTGGAGAATGAACTTGGCTTGGAATTGTGAGAGTTGTAGTGGATTTGTGTGTTGGTGTTAAATTTTGGGTTTGTGGCTGATTTTGAGGTTAATGTATTGTTTTTGAATGGTTAGAAGCAAGAGAAAACAATGGAGAAGCTTCGGGCTCAAATCCGGAGACTTGGATGCTGGGTAGGCTAGTCGGCTTGTGCTAAATGGAGTGGTCGGTGAGTGGTTATTGTTTTTAAATGGTTTTTAAATTTTGGTTCAAGCATGTGAACCTAGGATGGGCTTGGTAAACCCACCTAGAGTTGAGATTAGGGTGGTAGCCTAATCTCAAGCTTTAGTTAGAAACTTTTGGTTAGACTCCTAATTGCTTGGTTATGCCTCTTGTTTATTTGCATTTATTGTAGTTATGTATATTGTGTTATACATGTTGTTGAGGCATGGTTTGATGCATTGCTATGCATGTGGTTTGGATTGTGAATTGTGCATGATAGTGATCATGGTGAGTACGTGCTAAGCACGGAAGTTGTTTTGAAATGATGTAGCGAAAGGTTATGGATTGCGTTTAATATTGGCACTAGTATTCTTGGGTAAAATGATCGATCATTAGGATGTTTAGTGTGCACATGAGAGTCAAATGCGCGCGTGGTCTTGGTGACGGTGGTCATCAAGATGGAGTACGGGTTCACCCGGAAATCTTCATATATATATATATTAGTCGGTGATGAGTGGAATCCCATCGACGGGGCGTGAGGATGAGTGGAATCCCCTCTGCGAGAAACAGTGATGAGTGTAATCCCATCGTAAGGTAATGGTTGTGGTTGGATGTAAGTTCCAACGGTTATCCGCGTATTCGAGTCATAGCTAGGTGCCAATATGGATTAATATATGTGTTGTAAATACATTGATATATGTATATTTGTGTGTTGGGCTTATGAGTTGTTGATCATGGCATAGTGTTGATTATATGTTCATGCATCATATATATTTGGGCTTATGTGGATCAGAGGTAAGATCATGCATTCTATCTTGGTTGTTGCTCGTGCTTGGACCCTGCATTGTCGAGGTTTGTTTTACGAGCTTACCCTCACTAAGCTCTTATGCTTACGCTCCTTTTTGTTCGACAATGCAGACCATTAGCTTGTGGGTGGCAAGGGCAAGGAAGAGCCTCCAAGTGTCGCTTTTGGTTAGCTCAAGTATGAACTTTAAATTGAAAGATTGTAATAGTTAAGCAATGGGATAGGTGTTGTTGATTTGAGCTTTGATGTATGTTGATGTTGGTTTGGCTTTTAGAAGCTTTGTTGAATTGTAACCTTGCTTATGTTGCATGTCATGAATGCCTATATGTTTTGTCTCCAAGGCATGAACCTTCAAGTGCTAAGTATGTCTCCTTTTGAGTAAATGTATGAATCCTGACGATGCATGATCCTTGTTCGTTTTGAATGTCTTGTATGTTGATACCTTGGTTGATAAAGGTTGTATGTATGTTGTTGGTGGCTAGGGGAGTCGTAAATCACATATAGAGTCGAGTCTTAAGTCGTTTTGCTTCAAATTTGGGTATTGCACTGCAGGGCGTATCGATACGCCTAAGGGCCGTATCGATACGGTCCTTCACTTTGGGACTCAAATATGGCTTATCGTATCGATACGCGGGAACGCGGGAGTGAATCGATACGCTAAATATTTTCTGGAATTCTGAGATTTTGGCGAGTTTTTGGCATATCGATACGAGCTCTAGGTGTGTCGGTACGGTTTAATATCGTTTACCGCGAGATGTTAACCGAGAAGGGTGTATCGATACGCCCAAGGGCTGTATCGATACGATCTCATTGGTTTGACCTGAGGCAGTTGACTTGGTCAAGGCGTATCGATACCCTCTGCAGGTGTATCGATACGACCTACTTAAAAAGGAAAAATGGGTTGTTTTAAAGTGTTGTTTTGGATGGTCGTTGTTATATTGTTTGTGTTTCTGCTGTCGTGTTTCACATAGGACTTAATAATGCACTTAGACAAGATTTAAATAAAAGAAATTTTCTAGGGTTGCTAACCGAGGTGGGACCTTAACGGGTTTCACATCTATTTTCCCCCTGTACCCTACTCGGACCGATCAAACGTCCAGACCGGGACGAGGGGCTTACACGGGTGTTACAACTCTCCCCCACTTAAGGAATTTCGCCCCCGAAATTACCTGACGAAAATAAGTACGGGACTTGTTAAAGCATATCCGCTTTCCTCTCCCACGTAGCCTCTTCCACGCCTCTATGCCTCCTGTTGCGTGTAAGAGTGTCTATCACAATGTAGTGCAAGTGTACACAACGCAAGTGTTGCGTGTAAAATAGTCTATCGCAATGGTAGTGCAAGTATACACGACGCAAGTAGTAAAGTGATACGAAGTATAGGATATCGTTTCCATAGGGATTGGGCTAATAGCTTCACCTTAATTCACTGCACGAAAGTAAAGGGAATATTTGAGAGTTGTCACGAGAATAATAAAGTAAACATAAATAAAAGAGTAGAAATATCAAGATAGAGAGAATGGGCTGGTATTGAATTGCTCAGTAGTGCAGGTATTGCAAAGTTTAGGAAATCTAGTTCTGTCGTCGTCACCCGTCGCGGCAGCACCTGTCACGGAGGTAGTCCGTTGATCGTTGCGGCAGCAAACACTCAACTCAGTACTTTCAAGTTTGGCAAGAATCCCAGATCTGCCTTGGCCTATCCCTAGGTCCAAGTCTGTCGATGATCACGTCTTTGATGATACCTCCCGGCGTGAATCGAAGGATGAACACCGATGTGTATGAATTCTTCTTTAGCCACTTAACCTCGCCCTATCCCTAGGCACGAGATAGTTCAACTATAAACTAGAGAACTTGCTCTTATTTCTTTCGTATACTTAACTCTCCCGATGCTAAGTAAATAGATAACCTCACAATGCTCTCCCGATGCTCTTGCAAGATATTAATAACCAAAATAAGAGAACTTGAAGTTTATTTTATTGAACTGAAAATTCCTAAAACAAAACAACCCTTGCAACTACTTTACAAATCAACCCGTGGCCCTAGGGGGAATTTAGAACATGTCGGCGGCGGGAAGTCGGCTAGGGTTTTTTGGTTATCGGTTATGGGGAATTCGATATGAGATGTTCCCTAGGTTAAAATACATGCCCTTATATAAGCTTTGGGCTCAAGTTATCTAAGTTAACAAGGATTACAACTTTAATTAAAAGTATGATTCTAATAAAGACTAAATCTTCAAAGAACCTACTTTCCAGCCGTCTTTCTTGTTTCTTGGGATTTTCTCTCCTTGAGCTTTGGGCTTGACATATCTTTTGATCCGGGGCTTGGAAAAATATATGGTTTTCACACGATAGATGAGCTGAATTTTCTCTATCTATCGAGGTCCACTTTGCTTTTTCTCCACTAACTTGCTGTCGTCCTCTGCTGTCACGGCAACACCATGGCAGCATCGTCCTCTTTGTCTGCTTGTCCAGTTCAGCTCTTTTGCTTCTCTGCCCAACGCCTGCCTTCTCCGTCTACTATGGCAGCAACCTGCGAAATCAGCCATTCTTTAGTAGAATCTGTGCCGTCAATATATTTGTGATGTTTTGCTGTAAACTAACCTAAATGCAATGAAATGATGCTTGAATGCAGCAGAAATATGGGTTAAAAAGGGTGTAAATAATAGAACTTTTACACACTCAACACACCCCCAAACTCAAGTTTTTGCTTGCCCTCAAGTAACTAAGACCTAAAAGAAAAAATGCAATATTTTTGTTTTGGCTTTCAAACAGTGAACTTTCCCTTACCCGTCGTTCGTTCCCTGTGACGGCAGCAACCTGTCGGATAATTTAGGATCTGTCCGGAATCTCACTATAGTCCTCGTGCAGTGTGTGCATGCTTGTGAACAGTTATATGCTAAGACTCTCTTAGTTTCACTAGAATATTCAACTCTTAACTCGAATTTTTATGCCAAAGTTTATATTTGAAGGCACATTTTCATGCTTCTTTGATTTTTTTTATTTTGATTCGATTTCTAAAGTTTTACTAGAGCTAGTTTTAGGCACCTCTAGTTAGCTTCCTAGAGCCAGTTTCGGACACCTCTAGGGTTTTTGAGTCTCTTTTGCTAAACTTCTTTCCTAGAGCCAGTGTTAGGCACCTCTAGGGGCTATTCAAGTGCTAAGCTTCCTATTCTAGTTTGGCTAAAAGAAGTCTAAGCAGTATAACAGTCACAGTGGTGTTTTAAGTTTTCAAAACTATAGAAAGGCTCTAAACTTCTCCTTAAACTATCCTGAAGATGCTGCCACGACAGAGCTGTCACGACAAGCAAGTTCCATTTCACAGTTTTAAGCCAAATTTTCAATCTTTTCTGATTTTTTTTAGAGAAAAATAAATAAGTAAAAGACACAACAATTAACTAAGATGTATTGGACTCCATTAAAATCGAGGGTTGCCACCCCCAAACTCGAGGGTTGCATTGCTCTCAATGCAAATGACAAAATGAAAATAAATGAAGGCAGTACATCACAATATATATAAATAGCAGGAAGCAATAAGAAAATAAGAAACTTAAATTTTAAGTACTATCTTCACTGCTGCTGTTGAGGCGGATTTGGCGGCGGATTCTGGCTCTTGGGGCAGGCTGGGGTGGTTGCTGCACAACCTGAATGTCAGAGCTGCTGCTGGCCTTGGGCAGAGTGTTCTTGTTGGCCATTCTCTTCTGCCTCTTGACCGGTGTAAATTCTTTTGACAAGTTCCTCCGAATAGAGGGTTCAGCGTCGCTGTCTGCCCAGACGGATGAAGAAGAGAACCCAGCTACAAAGGCAACAATGTCATCCGAGGGTACCTGTCGCTTTGTTCCTCGGGCAGATGTTTCAGCATGAGGGCTGCCGGCTGCCGTCGGGGCAGGTGATGGAATGGAGGCAGCAGATGGTGTATGTGGTGTGGCAGCAGGTGTAAGTGTGTGGGCAGGGGTGGGGACGGTGAAGTAGTGGGCAGGGAAGGTGGGAAAGACAACATCAGGGAAATTTAAAGTATTGTGAATAAAATTTACCGTGGATGCGGCAAAATCCTTGATGAATGTCATGAGGCCCAGCTGTCTGTCCTCCATCCTTTTAATAGCAGCAAGGATTTGAGTGGATGGGTCTGTCGGAGCAGGTTCAGGGTTTGGCTGCTCTGACGATTCAGCTGGGGCGTCATGAGGCTGATGATATTTTTGTCTGTCCATCCTTTTAATAACAGCGGCAGCAGGGTTTCCAAGGAGGAGAGGGGGGTTGCCACTGTCAGCTCCATGAGGCTGATGATATTTTTGTCTGTCCAGCCCTGTCCTTTCACTATGTGATCGGTGTCGGCTTTCGGCACGTCATAACAGCGGCAGAGGGACGTGATAAGGTAGGGCAGGCAAAGGAGGGCCGTCGGTCTATGGGCACTTTCCAAAATACTCTCCCGCATATAACTCCCCACATTAATGGGTCGTTTATTAAGAATGGAGTGTATTAGGGCTAACCTCTGCTGGTCAACGGTGGTGTGATGTGATGACAGCAGGATCCTCTTTTTGATGAAGGCATTCCACAGTTTGGCCTCCGGCAGCAGCTGCCCCCTCTTCACTGTGTGGGGATTTTTGCGGCTTGTGTTCCATTCAATCCCTTCTTCCGTTACTTCTGCCATGACAACGTCATAGGCAGCATCATCTAGAGTGTTAAGGAACTGCTGGCGAGCATCATCGTTGGGGCCTAAGTAGAGGCCATACAAAGAGTTGATGCGCTCGGCTGTAAACTACACCTCTTTCCCTCGGACAGTAACTGCTGTTGCCGTCTTGCTGCCGATGGCAGCATAGAATTTCCTCACCCACGTCTCGTTCATCTCTGCTGGTTGCTCTGCTAATGATTCCCATAAAAGAGCTTTAATCGTCCTTGCGATGAAAGGCTTGAGGCCCATATTAACTGCCTTTCGAGTGTAAATGAAGCCTCGTTCTTCCCATAGATCCCTAGTTGCGAAGGACTGTGGGGTAGGTGCTGCCGGTGAAGAAGTTGAAGCAGCACTGCGGCTGGTTCTTCTGGAAGACATGTTAGTGCAAGGGTTGTTGACAGTAAAATAAAGCAAATGAAAACTGAATGAGAAGAGCAAGTAAGAAAAACAGAAGTGAATGAAATGAAAATGAAACGGGGTTTTATAGAAGAGGAGTTGCTGCCCGTTGAAGCTGTAACGGCAGGCGTGAATAACGGGGCGACTGTTGAGCTTTAGCAAGTCTGACGCGTCTGACACGTGTTTCTACGTCTGTTACGCGTCTGTCACACGTTTCCGCGTCTGCCGTGACAGTCTGGTGACAGCCTGTCTTTTCCGTGTCTGCCGCGGCAGCTGGAACGACAAGCTTCAATATTGGGCTTTGTTGGGCTGATGGATGGATGGTGGGCTGGGTTCACTTCTCTTATTCTTCTTGACTCCTTTATTTCCTAATAACAATAAATGTTGAGTGTGTAAAAGTTCTATTATTTACACCCTTTTTAACCCATATTTCTGCTGCATTCAAGCATCATTGCATTGCATTTAGGTTAGTTTTTAGTAAAACATCACAAAAGGATTAAAAGCACGGATTCTACTGAAAGATGGATATTTTTGCAGGTATCTGCCATAGTTGATATTGAAGGCAGGCACAGGGCAGAGAAGCAGAAAAGCTGAACTGGACAAGCAGACAAAGAAGATGAAGCTGCCATGGACCTGTCGTGACAGCATGGTGACAACAGACTTATGAAGAGGAAAAAGCAAAGTGGACCTCGATAGCTAGAGAAAAATCTGCTCGTCTGTCGTGTGAAAGCCATATATTTTTCCAAGCCCCAGATCAAAAGATATGTCAAGCCAAAGCTCAAGGAGAAGAAATTCCTAAAAGCAAGGATGCGGCTGGAAAGTAGGAGACTTTAGAGATTTAGTCTTTATTAGAATCTTACTTTTAATTAAAGTTGCAATCCTTGTTACCTTAGATAACTTGAGCCCAAAGCTTATATAAGGGCATAGATTTAACCTAGGAGGCAGAACCGATTACCCCAGAACCGAAACCAAACCCCTGCCGTTCACCCGTCACCGACATGTTCTAAATTCCCCGTAGGGCTACGGGTTGTTTTGTAAAGTAGTTGCAAGGGTTGCTTTGTTTTAGGATTTTTCAGTTCAATAAAATAAAACTTCAAGTTCTCTTATTTTGGTTTTAACATCTTGCAAGAGCATCGGGAGAGCATTGTGAGGTTATCCATTTACTTAGCATCGGGAGAGTTAAGTATACGAAAGAAATAAGAGCGCGTTCTCTAGTTTATAGTTGAACCATCTCGTGCCTAGGGATAGGGCGAGGTTAAGTGGCTAAGGAAGAATTCATACACATCGGTGTTCATCCTTCGATTCACGCCGGGAGGTATCATCAAAGAAGTGATCATCGACAGACTTGTGCCTAGGGATAGGGCAAGGTAGATCTGGGATTCTTGCCAAACTTGAAGTACGGAGTTGGTGTGTCTGCTGCCCGCGACAGCCAACGGACAAACGTCGCGACAGGTGCTGTCGGCGACGGGAGCAACGACAAAACTGGAGATCCTAAGCGATTCAATACCTGCACTACCGAGCAATTCAATACCAGCCATTCTCTCTATTTTGATAACTCAATTCTTTTATTTGCGTTTTTATCTTATTATTCTCGTGACAATTCTAAACTCCCTCTTTTACTTCGTGCAGTAAACTAAGGTGAAGTCATTAGCCCAATCCCTGTGGAGACGATATCTGATACTTCGTATCACTTTACTACTTGCGTCGTGTACACTTGCACTACAATTGCGATAGACTCTTTTACACGCAACAAGTTTTTGGCGCCGTTGCCGGGGATTGGCAACATAACTACATCTTTCTTTTATTGCACTTTTTGCTTTTATTTTTATTTTTATTTTTGTTTTCGTTTTAATTTTTATTTCATTTTTCTTTTGTGTTTTCAACTCTTGCTTTTCACGAGGTGTTCTTGTTTATGCGCAGATCTAAAAGAGGTGAAGATCCCGAGTATAAACTAGATCCGGAGATCGAACGTTCCTTCAATCTTAAGAAACAACTTCGCCGCCTTTTAGACCGGAACGAATACCTCGAGGAACAGCTAGAGCAGATGGCACATAACCAACCTGCTGGTGGTTTCATACCACCCCTTGGCGATAATAACCCACCTGTCGTCGACCCGCCTGGGGCAGATAGACGACGATCATGTCGTGACTACATGCTGAACGATCATGTAGAGCTGGAGACCACGCTGCCGGATATTGATGTTGACAACTTTGAGCTTAAACCTGTCATGTTTAGTATGATCAACAATGCCGGGCAGTTCGGTGGTTCTGCGACAGAAGATGCTAGGGAGCATCTCAAAACGTTCCAGGAGATCTGTGGTTCGTTTAGACTGCCAGGAGTTAGTCCGGAGATACTGAGGCTTCGGTTATTTCCCCATTCATTGAGGGACAGAGCTAAAACTTGGTGGAATAAACTTACACCGGGTTCCATTATGACTTGGGCAGATCTAACTCGTGAATTTTTGTCTCGTTTTAATCCTTCGCATTTATCTGAGCGATTACGTAACGAAATTGCTACTTTTCAACAGGAAGACGACGAGCCAATGCACGAGGCCTGGGACAGATTTACTACTCTTCTACGGAACTGCCCAATGCATGGATTCCCTGTCTGGAATCAGGTAACTAAATTCTATAATGCTGCTAACTTACAAACTCGTATTCGGATTGATTCTGCAGCAAATGGACTATTATTGGATAAAGATCCGGACGAGGCATTGCAAGTTCTGAAAAATCTAGCCAAGAATGAGGAGCAGTTTCCGACAGCTAGAAGAGGGGGTAAATGGGTACTTGCTGTCAAGGACTATGAGGCCGACATCACTATGAAATCACAGGTAGCATTCCTCACTAAAGCCATGAAACACTTATTGAATGAAGAGGACTTACGAGGGTTTGCTGTCGATAAAGTTTGTGCTACTTGTGAGGGAAACCATAGTAGGGATGAGTGCCCTATAAATATAGAAGAGGGAAAATATGTTGGAAATTACAAGCCAAACTACAATTCCAACAACTACAACCCTAATTGGGGGAAGGATCCCAAATTTTCCTGGAGTAACCCTAACAATGCCCTGAATCCACAAGCACATCATCAGAATCAGGGGGGTCCTAGATTGTTGACGCGACAACAACTGCAGCCGCAGAACCTGCCGCCGCAGCAGCAACAACAACAACCACCTGCCACGAGTAGTGTATTGGAACAGACTCTGGCCACTTTTATGTCTCAGACTGGTACGTATATGGAGAATATAAATCAGTTTGTCAAGAAGACGGAAAATTTTATAGATAAAACCGAGATGAGGATGACAAACCATGAAGCTACCTTGAAATCTCTAGAGACACAAATGGGTCAGGTGTCACAACATATTAAGCCGAGGCAGAATGGAGGTTTCCCTAGCAATACTGAAAATGCTAGACAACCCCCACATGAGCAATGTAAGGCGATTACTACTAGGAGTGGGAAGATACTACCAGGGCCGAAAAAAGAAGCTGAAACAGAAAAGGACCCTGCTTTGGATAAACCTGCCGAGGAAGCTGCCCCGACAGGTGATAAACAGACTGCTGCCGATGAGCCTGTCACGACAGCATAAGCGACAGAGGAGAAAAAAAGAAGATTATCGTCCTCAGATTCGCATGCAGTGGGAAGGACGCATTACTGATTATCGTCCTCCACCACCTTTTCCCCAACGGATACATCAAGCTAAGCATGAATCTCAACTTAAAAAGATTTATGATATTTTTAAGCAGGTTCATATTAACATTCCGTTGTTAGATGCTGTTAGGGAGATGCCCGGTTATGCTAAATTTCTCAAGGATGTTATGTCAAAAAAATCTAAACTTGGGGAATTTGAAATGGTAAGGATGCAAGAAGGTTGCATGAGTATTCTTCATCGGCAGCCACCCCAGAAAAAGAAGGATCCGGGGAGCTTCATCATACCTTGCGTAATCGGCGACAAATTTGTGGGTAAGGCACTTTGTGATCTTGGTGCCAGTGTTAATCTAATGCCCAAATCTGTTTTTCAGAAACTAGGTATTGGCAAGGCGCGGCCCACGACAGTTACCCTACAGCTAGCCGATCGCTCTTTCGTTCACCCCGAGGGAAAAATTGAAGATATTTTGGTAAGAGTGGATAAGCTTATTTTTCCTGCTGACTTTCTTATTTTAGATTGTGAGGCAGATGAGAACGCACCAGTCATCCTTGGGCGACCCTTCTTAGCCACGGGAAGATCATTGATTGATGTGGAGAAAGGAGAACTCACCATGCGCGTGAACGATCAAGAAATTAAGTTGAATGTTCTCCAAGCGATGAAACATGCTGATGTGGATGAGGAATGCAAGGCCATCATTGAGGTGACATTTGATCAACCCTGCATCAGGTCGGGCTGCCGTGATATAAAATTTGGTCACTGCTGCGACAGCCACCTACAGGCCTGTCACGACAGCAACGACGACAGCACCGATGACAGTGACTCCTCTGAATTCAATACAACTGATACTGAAGGTCAGGAGGAGGTAGATTGGTTAGACCATCGTCCAGGTAAGTTATTCGAGCCTTTCAATTACACTTCGGATAACCATTTAATCCAAAAGCCCTCTACTGTTGAACCACCTGTCTTAGAACTTAAGCCCCTGCCAGGGCAGCTTAAATATGCTTATCTTGGTTGTGATGACACACTGCCCGTAATCATCTCTGCTAAGCTGCCGCAGGAACAGGAACGACAGCTGATCGACATGTTGAGGCAGCATAAAAAGGCGATAGGATGGACGATAGCAGACATTCAGGGCATTAGTCCGGCAATCTGCATGCACAAAATCCTCCTAGAGGAAGAACATAAGCCGACTATTGATACCCAAAGGCGGTTAAACCTAGCAATGAAGGAGGTAGTGCGTAAAGAGATAATTAAACGGTTAGATGCTGGTATTATTTACGCCATCTTCGACAGCAAATGGGTAAGCCCGGTGCAATGTGTTCCCAAGAAAGGAGGCATGACCGTGATAACCAACGAGAACAATGAGCTAATCCCAACCAGGACTGTGACCGGTTGGAGGGTTTGTATGGACTATCGGAAGCTTAACAAAGCTACCCGAAAGGACCACTTTCCTTTACCCTTTATTGATCAAATGCTTGATAGATTAGCGGGTAAATCTTATTATTGTTTTCTTGATGGTTATTCAGGTTATAACCAAATTGCTATTGCACCGGAGGATCAAGAGAAAACGACTTTCACATGCCCCTACGGAACATACGCATTTAGGAGGATGCCGTTCGACCTCTGTAACGCACCTGCCACCTTCCAAAGGTGCATGATGGCAATATTCTCCGACATGGTAGAGGACTTCCTTGAGATCTTCATGGATGATTTTTCCGTCTTTGGAGACGATTTTGAGAGCTGCCTCGACAACCTTCAAAAGGTACTTGAAAGATGTGAAAAAGCTAATCTTGTTCTTAATTGGGAAAAATGCCATTTTATGGTAGATGAAGGGATAGTTCTAGGCCATAAGATTAGCTGCCGTGGGATAGAAGTCGACAGGGCTAAGATTGAAGTCATTGAGAAGCTGCCACCGCCGACCATTGTCAAGGGCATTAGGAGTTTTTTAGGGCATGCTGGTTTTTACAGAAGATTCATTGCAAATTTCTCGAAAATCACAAAGCCCCTATGCCATCTCTTAGAACAGAACCGACCCTTTGACTTTAATGAAGAATGTACTGAAGCATTCAAGGTTCTGAAGGAAAAGCTAGTGACAGCCCCCATAGTACAGCCACCATATTGGACACAGCCATTTGAGATTATGTGTGATGCTAGTGACTATGCTGTCGGGGCAACACTTAGGCAGCGCAAAAATAAGCTGTTTCACGTCATATACTATGCCAGCAAGACGTTAAATGATGCCCAAGTGAACTACACCACCACATAAAAGGAGCTGTTAGCTGTGGTGTTCTCCATCGACAAGTTTCGTTCTTACATACTTGGAACGAAGGTAATAATACACACCGACCATTCTGCCCTCAAGTATTTGTTCGCAAAGAAGGATGCAAAGCCTAGGTTGATACGATGGATCTTACTATTACAAGAGTTCGACCTTGAGATCAAAGATAAAAAGGGGACAGAAAATCAGGTGGCAGATCACTTGTCGAGGTTGGAGACGGGACATAATCTACCGTTAGATGAGACACACATACTGGAGACCTTCCAAGATGAGCAGCTCTTTGCTGCCGCAATCGCTGTCGCGACAGCCATGGCGGCAGGTAAGTCTTCTAACCTTCCCTGGTATGCTGATTTCGTTAATTTTATAGTTAGCGGAATATTACCTTCTGATCTTAATTATCAAGCCAGGAAGAGGTTCCAAAATGATGTTAAACATTATTATTGGGACGAACCTCTTCTTTTCAAAATGTGCGCAGATCAGGTTATAAGAAGGTGTGTACCACAAGAAGAACAAGAAGACATTCTCCATCACTGTCATGCTTCACAATATGGAGGTCATTTAGGAGGCAATAAAACTGCTGCCAAAGTGCTGCAGTCAGGGTTCTACTGGCCGACACTATATAAAGATGCACAGGAATTTTACAAAAACTGTGACAGGTGCCAGCGGACAGGTAACATCTCGAGGAGAAACGAGATGCCACTGCAGAATATTTTAGAAGTAGAGATCTTTGATGTTTGGGGGATTGATTTTATGGGACCTTTTCCATCTTCATGTGGAAATCTTTACATCCTCCTAGTAGTGGATTATGTCTCCAAGTGGGTAGAAGCAATCGCAACTCAAAAGAATGATGCCAAAACGGTCCAAAAGTTTTTGCACAAAAATATTTTTTCTAGATTTGGCATCCCTAGGGCGATTATCAGTGATGAAGGGAGACATTTTGATAATAGGGTAATTGCTGCCACTTTGAAGAAATATGGTGTCAAGCATAGGATTGCGACAGCATACCACCCACAGACCAATGGACAGGCTGAGATTTCCAATAGGGAAGTGAAGAACATCCTTGAAAAGATGGTTAAACCAACTAGGAAAGATTGGTCTTTACTTCTGAATGATGCATTATGGAAATACAGGACAGCTTTCAAGACTCTATTGGGCATGTCTCCATTCCGACTAATTTATGGGAAAACCTGTCACTTGCCTGTCGAGATCGAGCATAAAGCATATTGGGCAATCAAGGTAGTGAATATGGACTTGGACAAGGCCGACCAGAAAAGGTTATTAGATTTGAACGAGATTGAAGAATTACGGACAATGGCCTACGACAACGCAAGGATTTACAAGGAAAAGACTAAGAAGTGGCACGACAAGAAACTACTGCCACAACAGTTCTGCCCAGGGCAGCTTGTGTTGTTATTTAATTCTAGACTTAAACTATTCCCAGGAAAGCTAAAGTCTAGATGGTCTGGCTCGTTTCAAGTAGTTCAAGTTTTTCCTCATGGTGCCATCACAATTCAATCATTAAAAGACGGGCACCAATTCAAAGTCAATGGACAGCGCCTCAAGCACTATCAGGGGACTGAAGCCCCAGGAATTCAGGAAGTGGTTACTTTAGGAGATGCCCCACAAGGCACCCCTAATTTAACCTAAGTTTTATTTTTATTTTATTATTTTTATTAATATTATTTATTAGGAATTAGATTTATTTTATTCGAATAATGTTTTGTTTTTATAATTTTAATTTTTAGGAAATAAAGGAATCAAGAAGAAAAACAAGAAGTGGCCCAAGCCCACCGCCCATCCAACAGCCCAATAAAGCCCATTTATGATAACCTGTCGTTTCGGCTGCCGGCACAGACGGACTTGACAGGCTGTCAACAGACTGACACTACAGACGCAGAAGCGTGCGGCAGACGCACAGCAGACGCATAAATGCGTGTCAGACACGCTACATCCAATCTGCCGCCCCGTTATTCCCGCCTGCCGTTGTGGCATTAAATGGGCAGATACCCAACAGCTATATAACCCCGTTCTCCCTTTCATTTTCATCACTTCTGTTTTTTCTCTCTTGCTTTCTCCTCTAGTTTTATTTGTTTTTTCTCTTTCACAGCCCTTGCAACCAAAATGTCGTCGAGACAAACCCGTCGTAACGCTGCTGCCGCTTCTTCTTCAGCAGCAGCATCACCCTTCGCCAACAAGGAACTATGGGAGGAGCGTGGCTTCATTTACAACAGAGATGCTCCCCATATGGGACTTTGGCCGTTCATTGTGAAGGCCATAACGGCACAGCTATGGGAGGACTTTTCCAAACAGCCGGCAGAGCTAAATGATACTTTGGTCCGGGAATTTTACGAGGCCATCGACAGCAAAACAGCAACATCTGTCACTGTCCGAGGTGTGGAAGTGCCCTTTACAGCAAACAGCATCAACCATATGTTCGGCCTCTTCTTTGGCCCCGATGATGATGCTCACCAACAATTTCTGGACACCCTCGACGCTGCTGCATATGATGCCATCATGGTGGAGCTGACAGAAGCTGGTACGACATGGACAACCAGCAAGAAGAACCCCCACTCTGTCAATAGGGGGCAGCTCCTACCCGAAGAAAAATTGTGGAACGCTTTCATCAAAAAGCGTATCCTGCCCTCGTCCCACCACACGACAGTCAACCGACAGCGGCTGGCCCTCATTCACTCTATTATGCATGACAGGCCCATCAATGTGGGCAGGTACATGAGGGACAACATCATTGATTGTGCCTTCCGCTCAGACTCACGACTCTGCCTGTCGTTCACCATCACTACCCTCTGCCGATGTGCCGCTGTCCCAGAGGAGCCCTCCGACAAACTACACCACGGTAATGGCTGGACCGACAGTAACATCTCCAGCCTCATGGAGGTCGTGGCTGCAACACCCATCAACGCCTTTGATCCAAATGCACCACCTGCAGACTCGGATGAGGAACCTACCACCGAGCCTGCCCCTAAAGCTGCCACCGCCACTGCTCCGACAGACCAGTCGGCACACATCCTTGCTGCTATCCTACGGATCGAGGAGCGGCAAATGGGTTTGATGACCTTCATCCGAGATTTCTCCAATGCAACGGTAAATTTCATTACTAATACTTTACATTATTCGGATGTCATCTTCCCCACCTTCCCCTCCCATTATTTCCATATCCCCTCCCCCACACCTACACCACCTGTTTCCCCCCATACCCATTCTGCCACTTCCACACCATCCCCTGCCCCGACGGCAGCAGGCAACCCTCCGGCAGACACCTCCCCTCGAGAAACCAAACGACCTGCCACTGATGACAGCCCTCTTCTCCGGAGGAATTTGGAGAGGACTTTACGAGGGTGAAACGAATTAAGCACGTGGCAGACAAGAAATGGCTGCCCAAAGCCAGCACCACCACTAGCAGCAGCTGGGATAGTGGCAGCAGTTCTGACGTCCGGCTAGTGGAGCAACCTGCCCAGCAACCTGCTCCTGAACCTGCCCAGCCCCCTCCACAGCGCAGACGCTGCCATCAAATCCGCGTCAGCAGCAGCAGCGAGGACAACGATTAAAAATTTAAGTTTCATTTTTTTCCTCTTATTGCTGCCTGCCTTTATATTTTGTGATGTACTTTTTCTTTCTTTCTTTTATTTTCCATGTCATTTTGCATTGAGGGCAATGCAACCCTTGAGTTTAGGGGTGGCAACCCTCCATCTTTAATGGAGTCTTTAGCACATCTCTTTATTATTTGTTGTGTCTTACTATTTATTTATTTTCTCAAAAAAAAATCAGAAAATATAAAACTGTTGGCTTAAAACTGTGAAGTTAGCTTACCTGTCATGACGGCTCTGTCGTGGCAGCATCTTTAGGACAAGTTAAGGAAAAGTTTAGAGCCTTTCTATAGTTCTGAAAACTTAAACACTTTTGTGACTGTTATATTGCTTAGATTTCTTTTAGCCAAACTAGAATATGAAGCTTAGAACTTGAATAGCCCCTAGAGGTGCCTAACACTGGCTCTAGGAAAGAAGTTTAGCAAAAGAAAATAAAAAACCTAGAGGTGCCCGAAACCGGCTCTAGGAAAATTTAGCTTGAAAATAGAAGAAAAAGAAGCATGAAAATGTGCCTTTTAAAAAAAATAAACTTTGGCATAAAAATTCGAGTTAAGAAGTTGAATATTCTAGTGAAACTAAGAGAGTCTTAGCATATAACTGTTCACAAGCATGCACACACTGCACGAGAGCTATAGGGAGATTCCGGACAGATCCTAATCTTTCCGACAGGTTGTTGCCGCCATAGAGAATGAGCGACGGGTAAGGGACAGTTCACTGTTTGAAGGCCAACACAAAAAAATTTCATTTTTCTTTCTTCATTGCTTGAGGGCAAGCAAAAACTTGAGTTTGGGGGTGTGTTGAGTGTGTAAAAGTTCTATTATTTACACCCTTTTTAACCCATATTTCTGCTGCATTCAAGCATCATTGCATTGCATTTAGGTTAGTTTTTAGTAAAACATCACAAAAGGATTAAAAGCACGGATTCTACTGAAAGATGGCTATTTTTGCAGGTATCTGCCATAGTTGATATTGAAGGCAGGCACAAGGCAGAGAAGCAGAAAAGCTGAACTGGACAAGCAGACAAAGAAGACGAAGCTGCCATGGACCTGTCGTGACAGCATGGTGACAGCAGACTTATGAAGAGGAAAAAGCAAAGTGGACCTCGATAGCTAGAGAAAAATTTGCTCGTCTGTCGTGTGAAAGCCATATATTTTTCCAAGCCCCAGATCAAAAGATATGTCAAGCCAAAGCTCAAGGAGAAGAAATTCCTAAAAGCAAGGATGCGGCTGGAAAGTAGGAGACTTTAGAGATTTAGTCTTTATTAGAATCTTACTTTTAATTAAAGTTGTAATCCTTGTTACCTTAGATAACTTGAGCCCAAAGCTTATATAAAGGCATAGATTTAACCTAGGAGGCAGAACCGATTACCCCAGAACCGAAACCAAACCCCTGCCGTTCACCCGTCACCGACATGTTCTAAATTCCCCGTAGGGCTACGGGTTGTTTTGTAAAGTAGTTGCAAGGGTTGCTTTGTTTTAGGATTTTTTAGTTTAATAAAATAAAACTTCAAGTTCTCTTATTTTGGTTTTAACATCTTGCAAGAGCATCGGGAGAGCATTGTGAGGTTATCCATTTACTTAGCATCGGGAGAGTTAAGTATACGAAAGAAATAAGAGCGCGTTCTCTAGTTTATAGTTGAACCATCTCGTGCCTAGGGATAGGGCGAGGTTAAGTGGCTAAGGAAGAATTCATACACATCGGTGTTCATCCTTCGATTTACACCGGGAGGTATCATCAAAGAAGTGATCATCGACATACTTGTGCCTAGGGATAGGGCAAGGCAGATCTGAGATTCTTGCCAAACTTGAAGTACGGAGTTGGTGTGTCTGCTGCCCGCGACAGCCAACGGACAGACGTCGCGATAGGTGCTGTCGGCGACGGGAGCAACGACAGAACTGGAGATCCTAAGCGATTCAATACCTGCACTACCGAGCAATTCAATACCAGCCCATTCTCTCTATTTTGATAACTCAATTCTTTTATTTGCGTTTTTATCTTATTATTCTCGTGACAATTCTAAACTCTCTCTTTTACTTCGTGCAGTAAACTAAGGTGAATTCATTAGCCCAATCCCTGTGGAGACGATATCCGATACTTCGTATCACTTTACTACTTGCGTCGTGTACACTTGCACTACAATTGCGATAGACTCTTTTACACGCAACAGTAAACATAAAGACATTATTCGAATAAAATAAACCTTATTTCCTAATAAATAATAATAATAATAAGACAAATAAAAATAAAATTTAGGTTAAGTTAGGGATGCCTTGTGGGGCATCTCCTAAGGTAACCACTTCCTGCATTCCTTGGGCTTCAGTCCCCTGATAATGCTTGAGGCGCTGTCCGTTGACTTTGAATTGGTGCCCGTCTTTTAATGATCAGATTGTGATGGCACCATGGGGAAAAACTTGTACGACTTGGAATGGGCTAGACCATCTAGATTTCAGTTTCCCTGGAAAAAGTTTCAATCTAGAATTGAACAACAATACAAGCTGCTCTGGGCAGAACTGTCGTGGCAGCAACTTCCTGTCATGCCTCTTCTTAGTTTTCTCCTTGTAGATTCTTGCATTGTCGTAGGCCATTGTCCGTATTTCTTCAATCTCGTTCAGATCTAACAGCCTTTTCTGGCCTGCCTTGTCCAAGTCCATATTCACTGCCTTGATTGCCCAATATGCTCTGTGCTCTATCTCGACAGGCAGATGACAGGTTTTTCCATAAATCAATCGGTATGGAGACATGCCTAATGGAGTCTTAAAAGCTATCCTATATGCCCATAATGCATCATTGAGGAGTAAAGACCAATCTTTCCTAGTTGGTTTAACCATCTTCTCAAGAATGTTCTTAACTTCCCTATTAGAAATTTCAGCTTGTCCATTGGTCTGTGGGTGGTATGCTGTCGCGATCCGATGCTTGACACCATATTTCTTTAAGGCGACAACAATAACCCTATTGTCAAAATGTCTCCCTTCATCACTGATAATCGCCTTAGGGATGCCAAACCTAGAAAAAATGTTTTTATGTAGAAATTTTTGGACGGTCTTGGCATCATTCCTTTGAGTGGCGATAGCTTCAACCCACTTAGAGACATAATCCACTGCTAGGAGGATTTATAAATTTCCACATGAAGATGGAAAAGGTCCCATAAAATCAATCCCCCAAACGTCGAAGATTTCGACTTCTAGAATGTTCTGCAGTGGCATCTCGTTTCTCCTTGAGACGTTTCCTATCCTTTGGCACCTGTCACAGTTCTTGTAGAAGATTTGTGCATCTTTATATAGTGACGGCCAATAAAACCCTGACTACAGCACCTTGGCAGCAGTTTTGTTGCCTCCTAAGTGACCTCCATATTGTGAAGCATGGCAGTGATGAAGTATGTCTTCCTGCTCTTCTTGTGGTGCACACCTCCTTATAACCTGATCTGCACACATTTTGAAAAGAAGAGGTTCGTCCCAATAATAATGCTTAACATCATTTTGGAACCTCTTCCTGGCTTGATAATTAAGATCAGAAGGAAGTATTCCGCTAACTATAAAATTAACGAAATCAGCATACTAGAGGAGTTCAGAAGACTTACCTGCCGCCATGGCTGTCGCGGCAGTGATTGCGGCAGCAAAGAGCTGCTCATCTGGGAAGGTCTCCAGTATGTTTGTCTCATCTATTGGTAGATTCTGTCCCTTCTCCAATCTTGACAAGTGATCTGCCACCTGATTTTCTGTCCCTTTTTTTCCTTGATTTCAAGGTCGAATTCTTGCAATAGCAGGATCCATCGTATCAATCTAGGCTTTGCATCCTTTTTCGCAAACAAATACTTCAGGGCAGAATGGTCTGTGTGCACTATTACCTTCGTCCCAAGTATGTAAGAACGAAACTTGTCAATGGAGAACACCACAGCTAATAATTCATTTTCTGTGGTGGTGTAGTTCACTTGAGCGTCATTCAATGTCTTGCTGGCATAATATATGACATGAAATAGCTTATCTCTGCGCTGCCCAAGTGCTGCCCCGACAGCATAGTCACTAGCATCACACATAATCTCAAAAGGCTGTGTCCAGTCTGGTGGCTGTACTATTGGGGTTGTTACTAGTTTTTCCTTCAGAACCTTGAATGCTTCAGTACATTCATCATTAAAGTCAAAGGGTCGGTTCTGTTCCAAAAGATGTCACAGGGGCTTGGTGATTTTTGAGAAATTTGCAATGAATCTCCGATAAAAACCAGCATGCCCTAAGAAACTTCTAATACCCTTGACTGTGGTTGGCGGCGGCAGCTTCTCGATCACTTCTATCTTAGCCCTGTCGACTTCTATGCCACGGCAGCTAATTTTATGGCCAAGGACTATCCCTTCATCCACCATAAAGTGGCATTTTTCCCAATTTAAAACTAGATTTGCTTTTTCACATCTTTCAAGTACCTTTTGTAGATTGCCAAGGCAGCTCTCAAAACCGTCTCCAAAGACTGAAAAATCATCCATAAAAATTTCAAGGAAGTCCTCCACCATATCGGAGAATATAGCCATCATGCAACTTTGAAAGGTGGCGGGTGCATTGCATAATCCAAACGGCATTCTCCTAAAAGCATACGTTCCGTAGGGGCATGTGAAATTTTCTTGATCCTCCGGTGCGATAGCAATTTGATTGTAACCTGAATAACCATCAAGAAAACAATAGTCAGGTTTACCCGCTAATCTATCAAGCATTTGATCAATAAAGGGTAAAGGAAAGTGGTCTTTTCGGGTAGCTTTATTAAGCTTCCGATAGTCCATACAAACCCTCCAACCGGTCACAGTCTTGGTTGGGATTAACTCATTGTTTTCATTAGTCACCACGGTCATTCCTCCTTTCTTGGGAACGCATTGCACCGGGCTCACCCATTTGCTGTCGGAGATGGCGTAAATAATACCAGCATCTAACCATTTGATTATCTCCTTACGCACCACCTCTTTCATCGCATGGTTTAGCCGCCTTTGGGCATCTATAGTTGGCTTATGATCTTCCTCTAAGAGGATTTTGTGCATGCATAACGCCGGACTAATGCCTTGAATATTAGCTATCGTCCATCCAATCGCCTTTTTGTGCTGCCGTAACATGCCTATTAGCTGCCGCTCCTGTTCCTGCGGCAGCTTAGAAGAGATAATTACGGGCAGTGTGTCATTTGAACCAAGAAAAGCATATTTTAGCTGCCCTGGCAGGGGCTTCAGTTCTAAGGCAGGTGGTTCAACAGTAGATGGCTTTTGGATTACATGGTTATCCGAAGTATAATTCAAAGGTTCGAATAACTTACCTGGACGATTTCCTAACCAGTTTACCTCCTCCTGATCTTCAGTATCAGATGTATCGGATTCAGAGGAGTTGCTGTCGTCGGTGCTGTCGTGACAGTCTTGTAGGTGGCTGCCGCGGCAGTGCCCAATTTATATATCTTGACAGCCCGACCTGATGCAGGGTTGATCAAAGGCAACGTCAGTGATAGTCTTGCATTCCTCGTCTGCATCAGCATGCTTCATCGCTTGGAGAACATTCAACTTGATCTTTTGATCGTTCACTCGCATGGTGAGTTCTCCTTTCTCCACATCAATCAGTGATCTTCCCGTGGCTAAGAAGGGTCGCCCAAGGATGATTGGTGCGTTTTCGTCTGCCTCACAATCTAAAACAAGAAAGTCAGCAGGAAAAATAAATTTATCCACTCTTACCAGAATATCTTCGATTTTTCCTTCCGGGTGAACATAAGAGCGGTCTGCCAGCTGCAGAGTTACTGTCGTGGGCCGCGCCTTTCCAATACCTAATTTCTGAAAAACAGATTTTGGCATTAAATTAACACTAGCTCCAAGATCACAAAGTGCCTTACCCACATATTTATTTCCGATCACACAAGGTATGATGAAGCTCCCCAGATCCTTCTTTTTCTGGGGTGGCTGCCGATGAAGAATACTCATGCAACCTTCTGTCATCTTTACCGTTTCAAACTCCCCAAGTTTAGATTTCTTTGACATGACATCCTTGAGAAATTTGGCATAACCGGGCATCTCCCTAACGGCATCTAACAGCGGAATATTAATATGAACCTGCTTAAAAATATCATAAATCTTTTTGAGCTGAGATTCTTGCTTAGCTTGCTGTATCCGTTGAGGAAAAGGTGGCGGGGGACGGTAGTTAGCAATACGTCCTTCCCACTGCATAAGAATCTGAGGAGGTTTGGGTTCATCAATTTTCTCCTCTGTCGCTCCTGCTGTAGTGACAGGTTTATCGGCAGTAGTCTGTTTATCACCTGTCGGGGAAGCTTCCTCGGCAGGTTTATCTAAGGCTGGTTTCCTTACTATTTCAGCTTCCTTTTCCGGCCCTGGTAATTTCTTCCCACTCCTAGTAGTAATAGCTTTACACTGCTCATGTGTGGGCTGCCTAGCATTTTCAGTATTACTAGGGAATCCTCCAGTCTGCCTCGGCTTAATATGTTGGGAAACTTGACCCATTTGTGTCTCCAAAGATTTCAGAGTAGCTTCATGATTCGTCATCCTCATCTCTGTTTTATCCATGAAATTCTCTGTCTTCTTGACAAACTGATTCATATTCTCAATGTAAGTCCCTGTCTGAGACATAAAAGTGGCCAGAGTTTGTTCCAGTATACTGCTCGTGGCAGCTGGTTGCTGCTGTTGCTGCTGCGGCGACAGTTGCAGCGGAAGTTGCTGTCGCGTTAGCAATCTAGGTCCTCCCTGATTCTGATTGTGTGCTTGAGGATTCAGGGCATTATTAGGGTTTCTCCAAGAAAACTTGGGATCCTTCCTCCAATTTTGATTATAGTTGTTGGAATTGTAATTTGGCTTGTAGTTTCCAACATATTTTCCTTCTTCTAACTGTATAGGACACTCATCCGAACCATGATTTCCCTCACAGATTTCACATACCTTTTCAACAGAAAATCCATGTTGTCCATCATCATTCAATAACCTTTTCATTGCTTTAGTAAGGAATGCTACCTGTGATTTCATTGTGCTGTCAGCTTCATAATCCTTGACAGCTAGTACCCGTTTACCCCCTCTTCTTGCTGTCGGAAACTGCTCCTCATTCTTGGCCAGATTTTTCAATACTTGCATTGCCTCGTCCGGATCTTTATCCAACAATAGTCCGTTTAATGCTGAATCAATTCGAATACGAGTTTGTAAGTTGGCAGCATTATAAAACTTTGTTACCTGATTCCAGACGGGGAATCCATACATTGGGCAGTTCCGTAGAAGAGTAGTAAATCTGTCTCAGGCCTCGTGCATCGGCTCGTCATCTTCCTGTTGAAAAGTAGCAATTTCATTACGTAATCGCTCAGATAAATGTGAAGGATTAAAACGAGATAAAAATTCACGAGATAAATCTGCCCAAGTTCTAATTGAACCCGACGTAAGTTTATTCCACCAAGTTTTTGCTCTGTCCCTCAATGAATGAGGAAATAACCGAAGCCTCAGTATCTCCGGATTAACTCCTGGTAGTCTAAACGAACCACAGATCTCCTGGAACGTTTTGAGATGCTCTCTAGCATCTTCTGTAACAGCACCACTAAATTGATCGGCATTGTTGATCATACTAAACATGACAGGTTTCAGCTCAAAGTTGTCAACATCAATATCCGGCAGCGTGGTTTCCAGCTCTACATGATCGTTCAACTTGTAGTCACGACAGGACCGTTGTCCGGCGGCGGCGGGCGGGTCGCCGAAAGGCAGGTCGTTTCCATTGTGGGCCATCTTCTCTAGCTGTTCCTCAAGGTACTCGTTCCTGGCTAGTAAGCGACGAAGTTGTTTCTTGAGATTGAATGAACGTTCGATTTTCGGATCTAATGGATATTCAGGATCTTTACCTCGATTCAATCTACGCATAAACAAGAAACCTTGTGAAAAGCAAGAGTTGAATGCACCAAAGAAAAACAGAAAAATAAAAATAAAAATAAAAACAAAAACAAAAACGAAAAGTGCAGTAAAAGAAAAGGTAGAATTATGTTGCCAATCCCCGGCAACGGCGCCAAAAACTTGTTGCGTGTAAAATAGTCTATCGCAATGGTAGTGCAAGTATACACGATGCAAGTAGTAAAGTGATACGAAGTATCAGATATCGTTTCCACAGGGATTGGGCTAATAGCTTCACCTTAATTCACTGCACGAAAGTAAAGGAAATATTTGAGAGTTGTCACGAGAATAATAAAGTAAACATAAATAAAAGAGTAGAAATATCAAGATAGAGAGAATGGGCTGGTATTGAATTGCTCAGTAGTGCAGGTATTGTAGAGTTTAGGAAATCCAGTTCTGTCGTCGTCACCCGTCGCGGCAGCACCTGTCACGATGGCAGTCCGTTGATCGTTGCGGCAGCAAACGCTCAACTCAGTACTTTCAAGTTTGGCAAGAATCCCAGATCTGCCTTGGCCTATCCCTAGGTCCAAGTCTGTCGATGATCACGTCTTTGATGATACCTCCCGGCGTGAATCGAAGGATGAAAACCGATGTGTATGAATTCTTCTTTAGCCACTTAACCTCGCCCTATCCCTAGGCACGAGATAGTTCAACTATAAACTAGAGAAATTGCTCTTAATTCTTTCGTATACTTAACTCTCCCGATGCTAAGTAAATAGATAACCTCACAATGCTCTCCCGATGCTCTTGCAAGATATTAATAACCAAAATAAGAGAACTTGAAGTTTATTTTATTGAACTGAAAATTCCTAAAACAAAACAACCCTTGCAACTACTTTACAAATCAACCCGTGGCCCTAGGGGGAATTTAGAACATGTCGGCGGCGGGAAGTCGGCTAGGGGTTTTTGGTTATCGGTTATGGGGAATTCGATATGAGATGTTCCCTAGGTTAAAATACATGCCCTTATATAAGCTTTGGGCTCAAGTTATCTAAGTTAACAAGGATTACAACTTTAATTAAAAGTATGATTCTAATAAAGACTAAATCTTCAAGGAACCTACTTTCCAGCCGTCTTCCTTGTTTCTTGGGATTTTCTCTCCTTGAGCTTTGGGCTTGACATATCTTTTGATCCGGGGCTTGGAAAAATATATGGTTTTCACACGATAGACGAGCTGAATTTTCTCTATCTATCGAGGTCCACTTTGCTTTTTCTCCACTAACTTGCTGTCGTCCTCTGCTGTAACGGCAGCACCATGGCAGCATCGTCCTCTTTGTGTGCTTGTCCAGTTCAGCTCTTCTGCTTCTCTGCCCAGCGCCTGCCTTCTCCGTCTACTATGGCAGCAACCTGCGAAATCAGCCATTCTTTAGTAGAATCTGTGTTGTCAATATATTTGTGATGTTTTGCTGTAAACTAACCTAAATGCAATGAAATGATGCTTGAATGCAGCAGAAATATGGGTTAAAAAGGGTGTAAATAATAGAACTTTTACACACTCAACAACAAGTAGTAAAGTGATACGTAAGTATCGAATATCGTCTCCACAGGGACTGGGCTAATAGCTTCAACCTTAGTTTTCTGCACGAAGGGGAAAAGAAAGAGTTTAATAGTTTGTCACGAAATAATAAAGAAGATTGAAAATAAAAAAGTAAAATATTCAGAGTAAAGAATAGGCTGGTATTGATCTGCTCTGTAGTGCAGGTGTTGCAATGTCTAAGACTTCTCTGTTCTGTTGTAGCGCCTGTCGCGGCAGCACCTATTGCGGCAGCGGTCTGTTGTTGTCGCGGCAGCGAACACACAACTCAGCACTTCAAGCTTGGCGAGAATCCCTGCTATGCCTTGGCCTATTCCTAGGTCCAAGGCTGTCGATGAACACGTCTTTGATGATACCTCGCGACGTGAATCGAAGGATGAACACCGATGTTGTTGAATTCTTCCTTAGCCACTTAACCTCGTCCTATCCCTAGGTCCGAGATAGTTCAACCATAAATTGAAGAACATGTACTTATTCCTTTCGTATACTTAACTCTCCCGATATTAAGTAAATGTGTAATCTCACAACGCTCTCCCGATACTCTTGCAAGTTGTTGAAAAACCAGAATAAGAAAACTTAAAGTCTATTTTATTGAACAAAAGAAAATCCTAAAACAATGCAATCCTTGCAACTACTTTACAGAATCAACCCTTAGCCCTAGGGGAAGTTTTAGAACATGATGAGGAGGGAAAACGACTAGGGTTTTTGTAACACCCCAATTTTGGGCTTAGAAGTTTAGGGTCTGAACCAACAACTTTCACATTGATCTTCACTTTAATTGATGAGATTTCTATCATCAATTAATTCCTAATCAATCTTGCATCAAATCCTTTTGATTTCCTCATTGAATTTTCAAGGAAATTGGCTCAAATCAAGGAGAAATCACCATTTAGAGGTAAGATTGTTCTTCTCCTCTAAATACTTAGTTCTTTGCTGAAATTCACAAGTTGTTAATCCTTAATTTAAGTTTTATAAATGATTTTAATGTTAGAAACTTGATTTTGGCTTAAAACTCAAGATTTGGAGGAAATCTTGAAGAATTTCGTTGAAAATGATTGGGCTCTGTTTTGAGGTGGTTATTTAATGTGTTTTGGATATTAAGTGATGTTAGAAATGAGGCTTTATCAATGCAATCCCGAATAGGTTGTGTTTCCTAAGTTTTTGCTCAAGAAAATGGTGGTTTTTGAGGTGTTTTTGATGTTCTGTTATAGCTGGAGGTATAAGTTCGAGTTTAGGTTTATTTTTGATGTTAATTGATGTTTAGAAATGCTTAGAAGTGATGGATCTTGGCTGAGTTAAGTTTTGGAAGAGTTTGGAGGTGTTTTCGGTTGTGTTTGGCAGCCGAAATGTTGGTTTTGGGTAGAGCAGCGAGTTTAGGTGTGTTGGCTGAAGATTTCAATGCATAATGATGCATTAATCCTCTGCTTTGATGTGTTTAAAAAAGGGGAGACATCTTCGGACACTTTTGGAGTTCATCCGGAGGCTTGATTGGCATTTCGGCAAGCAAGCGAAACGTAATTGGTGAGTGGAGTTGGGTTTCCAGCTTTGAAAAAATTATTTGAAGGTTTTTGGAGCTTAGTTTAAGTCTAAACAACTTAGCTAAGCTCAAGAGTAAGTTTTCAAAAAAACTCCCTCGGATGTACTGTGAAGTGGATTGATGCATCAGTTATAAATTGCATGTTTAAATTCTGTTTTGAAAGCATGTTTTAGCATGGTTAATGCTGGTTTTGAAAGCCATGTGTTGAAGGATGCTCAAGGTAAGAGATCCTTGGTTTGACATGTTATATTTTGGTAATGATGCATGGAGACGCATGATGTTTAATGGCTTTGATTAATGCTTTAAAACAGTGAATTGATGATGGTATTTGATGTATATTGGCAAGTGATGAATTGGTTTTAAAGTACTTGAATCAGATATAGTTAGCCGACTATAGGATTGGGTGCACCGTGAATAAAGTCTCCTTGGATGTTGAGGGGTTGTGATTGTACCGTAAACTCCATCCAAGTACCCTAACGAGTGAGGTAAGATCACAACGGTGGTTAAAAGTCCGTGTGTGGATCTTGTGTTATGTGTCCCTTGCTTTCGTTAGTGAAATTATATAACTACGGATGAGTGATGTTGAGGGGTTGAGATTGTACCGTTAAACTCCATCACGGGTGTTGAGGGGTTGTGATTGTACCGATAAACTCCACCTTGTGTTGTTCGGTAGTGTGTATGAAGCGTGTGAGACAACGCTTGTAATCCGCGTATCCGATTGTGTTTTGTGTTGTAAATGGTCATGAAATATCACTTGAAAGCCAATATGATATGTTGATTATAATGAAGCATGAGATGCTTGTAAAGTATGCAAGGTTGCATGAAAAGAGATGAGCATGTATTAAAAGAGCTTTGTTGAAAGTGTTTTCTAAAAATGCATTATTGTGTTGTTTTCTTTAGAGCATGCCTCACTAAGCATTTGTGCTTACGCTCTCTCTCTTGTACCAATAATGCAGATAATTGAAGTGTTTAAGGGCAACAAGGAAGCTAGAGTGTCCAAGGGAAACCAAGCTCATGTATGGTGATGTTTTCATACACTATTAGTTTTGGTAATTTGGCAATGGGAACCTAAGATGTGTTTTGGGAGATGTGTAGAACTCCCTAGGTTGTGGCATGTTGTTTTTGATGGTTTGAATTTGTAAATGGCTTTCTAATGCTTGTTTTGGAGATTGGTTGATTGCTTGGTTTTGGATAATAAGAAGCATGCATATAGACATGTGAAATTTCATGTTTGATGCTATGAACGTGTTTAGGAGTTACGAACATGCTCTATATATGTATGATGACTTGTTGGTATGACTAGAAAGTCATTAGGCTGTGTTTGAGTGGATTTATGTATGAAAAACCAGCAAAATCTGCAGCTTATGGGCAAACCGTATCGGAACACTCACTGACGTTTCGAAACGGGGACCTGTAATGACCTTCGTGTTTCGAAACGACTGGAGGCTGTTCCGAAACGTTTTGGCTACTGGAATGCCCTGTTTCGGAACTAGTCTTAGAACCAACCCGTGTTTCAGAACGGTCAATGCCGTTTCGATACAGGTGACCGTTGGGCACTGATTTGAATGGTGATGAAGTTTGCAAGCTTTACGTTTTAGTCCCGAAAGTTTTATTTGCAATTGTATGAGTTCGTGATGTCCAATTAAAGTGAAACTTGACAAGAAAGCATGTAATATGACTAATTTCATATTGGTAAGTTTAAAATCAATTATGACCTTCTAATTTACAGAATTTACATTTTGGTCCCTAATAGTTGTATATTGTGCAATTGAGTCCCTTTCTGAAATCCGATCGCTGTGCTTTACACATATATGTTTCTCGAGTGTTCACTTAGGGTTAACGTGCATCCAGACAAGATTAAAAAGAAAAAAAGGGTCGCTAATCAAGGTTGACTTTCGAGTTGACTTTGGTTTTCCCCGTGTAATCTTCGTGGTTCGGGTCAACCGTCTAGGTCAGGCTAAGGGGGTTACATTTGGTGGTATCATAGCCTAGTTCTTGTGTAATTGGGAATTGTTATGTGGGTGATGTATGTGTTTTTTCATGTTGGACCTTTTAAGTGAAGGAATGTTTTATGAATTGTGATATATGGTTGCAATTGTGATGCTATGCTATGTTGAAGCATGTTAGGGGAACCCATTGCCATATCAAAACTAATGAAAGGAATTGTTTTTGGAAAATGAGCTTGAATACTTGGATTACTTACCTTGTTGAGCCTAATTATGTTTATTTCATTTGTGTCAGTGCATTGTTTTCTTGTAAATGGGGCCTAGTAGAGAGATAAGGATGAATACGAGAGCTATGGCTCAGAACAGGAATGAGGAAAATGCTGAGAATGTTATAGATATACCTCCTCCCCCTGGTGGTGGACCACCCGGCGGTGGTGGTGCTGGAGGTGATAATGCTGGTGTTGGTGCTGGGGTCGCTGGACTTGAAGGTGTGCAGGGGCAAGCTGCTCCTGACATGACTGTGTTGATTCAGGCTATTGCGGGAGCCTTTCAGGCAGCAGTAGCTGGAGCTTACGGAGCTGCGCATCAGGGTGATGCTAACGTGAGATTGCCTTTGGAACATCTTCGCAGTCTGGGAGGGACTGAGTTCAGAGGTTTATCTCCCGAGGATCTGAATCTTGGTTGGAAAGCACCAAGAGGATTTTGGGGGCAAATGAACTGCAACAATGTGTAGAAGTTGGGTTGTGTGGTGTCACTGCTGCATGATGATGCTTATACGTGGTGGACGACCACTGTCTCTGGTATGGAGGAAAATGATGTGTCTTGGACGTTCTTCTTGAACGCGTTCAAGCGAAAGTATCTAGGTGTGCCATACCTAGATGAGAAGAAAAGAGAATTCATGTCTCTTGTGCAAGGAAGCATGATGGTGGCTGAGTATGAGATCCAGTTTGTCCGCCTTAGTTAGTACGCACCTGAGCTAATCCCTGATGAGCTGGAGAGGTGTGAACGTTTCCATGATGGTTTGGTGACGGACGTGAAGACTTTCATGCTTGCAGCTGAGTATATAGATTTTGATGTGTTGGTGAGTAGAGTGAAGGACATTGAGCAGAACTTGGGTCTGCCTTCCAGAGGCGTTAGTTCTAGCTCGGGCAAAAGAGCTGCTGATTATAGTTCCGGTGGTGGACGGAACAAGAGAGGACGTGATAAGAGGTATCAGTATTCTGCTAGGCGTGGTAATGGAGGGCATGGTGCGCCTGTTCAGGGAGATAGGATGAGGGCTGATCAGAACACGTGCTGGACGTGTGGATCTCGTGGCCATTTGAGGCGAGATTGTCCTTGAGCAGCGAGGGAGGTTCAGGGAGTGTCCTTTGTTGGCCGGTGGTGGTCAGGGACAAGCTCCTGGGGTAGTTGCACCATAGAGAGGTCATGGGCGCGGCCGTGGTAACTTTCAGCGCATAGATGATGGTGGGAGGAATGTGGCGTATGTGGTGGCTGTTCAGCCTGAGAGTGGTGGCCAGGCTCGAGTGTATGCTCAGCGTGAGTGGAGAAATGATACGGATGTGATTGCAGGTACCTTTACTTTGCAATCATTGTCATTACTTTCCTTGATTGATTTTAGATCTACACACTCATACATATTGCGTGAACATGCTCAATTGCTTGGTTTACCTGTTGAGTCTTTGGATGTTGGTATGCGTGTAACTAGTTCCTTTGGTGAGACCGTTGTGACACGGAAGTTGTATAGAGGATGTCCCTCGAAGGTGCAAAACCATGTTTTTCTTGTTGATCTCATGGAATTTCCATTCTATGGTTTTGATGTAATCCTTGGAATGGATTGGCTTGTTGAACATCGAGCTGTAGTGGATTTTGAGAACAAGCGAGTTTCGTTGAAACTTGCGGATGATTACGAGGTAGTGGTGGTTGGCGAGAATGTGAAGTTTCTTGCCAATGTGGTGTCTACGTTGGAAGCAAGCCGAATGCTGAGGCAAGGTTGTGAGGCTTACCTATCTTTTATGATGAATCCTAGCTCTAAGAAGTTGCACGTTCAAGATATCAGGACTGTGCGAGAGTTTCCTGGAGTGTTTCCGGAGGAGTTACCTGGATTGCCTCCTAGTCGAGAGGTGGAGTTTGGAATTGAGTTGTATGAAAACACAAATCAAGTGTCCATTACTTCTTACCGAATGGCACCTAAGGAGTTGAAGGAGCTGAAGATGCAACTTCAGGAGTTGCTTGATCGCGGTTTCATTCGGCCGAGTGTGTCACCTTGGGGTGCACCGGTGTTGTTTGTGAAGAAGAAGGATGGCACTATGAGAATGTGCATCGATTATCGTCAGCTAAATAAGTTTACTATCAAGAATCGGTATCCTTTGCCGAGGATTGATGATCTTTTTGATTAGTTTCGGGGAGCGGCTATGTTCTCTAAGATTGACTTAAGGTTAGGTTATTACCAGCTCAAGGTGAAAGATGTGGATGTGCCAAAAACAGCCTTTAGAACGAGGTATGGGCATTATGAGTTCCTTGTGGTACCGTTTGGCTTGACGAATGCTCCTGTAGCTTTTATGGACATGATGAATAGAGTGTTCCATGAATACTTGGACAAGTTTGTTGTGGTGTTCATTGATGATATCCTTGTGTATTCTCGTACTGAGGAGGAGCATGAGGGGCATTTGAGGATTGTGTTGCAGGCGTTGTTGGAGAATCAGCTTTATGCTAAGCTGAACAAGTGCGAATTCTAGCTTAGGGAAGATGTTTTCCTTGGTCATGTGGTTTCTGCTGAGGGGATTCGTGTTGATCCTCAGAAGATTGAGGTGGTAATGAATTGGAAGCCTCCTAAGTCTGTTCATGAAGTCTGTAGTTTCCTTGGGTTGGCAGGATATTACCGGAGATTTGTGGATGGATTTTCGAAGATTGCTACATCTTTGACGAAGTTGTTGCAAAAGGATGTCAAGTATGAGTGGACAAAAGCAAGGCAACAAGCTTTTGAGAAGCTTAAGGCAGCTTTGACGCAAGCTCCTATCTTGGTTCAACCTGAATCAGGGAAAGAGTTTGTGGTGTACAACGACGCATCCTATGTTGGTTTGGGGTGTGTGTTGATGCAAGAGGGTAAGGTGGTGGCTTATGCACCGCGCCAGTTGAAGGTGCATGAGCGCAATTATCCTACGCATGATATTGAGTTAGCTGCGGTGGTTTTTGCTTTGAAGATTTGGAGACATTACCTATATGGTGAGAAGTGTACTGTGTACACGGATCACAAAAGTTTGAAGTACCTGATGTCTCAGAAGGAGTTGAATCTTAGGCAACGACGTTGGGTGGAGTTGCTTAAAGATTATGATCTGACGATCGAGTATCATCCGGGAAAAGCTAATGTTGTAGCGGATGCCTTGAGTAGAAAGGTGGCAGTGGAGTTAAGGGCTATGTTTGCCAGCCTGAGTATTTCGCAAGATGGAGGGCTTGTGGCTGAATTGCAAGTGAAACCATCTTTGGTTCAGTTGATAAAGGATAAGCAGTTGTTGGATGATTCTTTGGTGCCACATGTTCAAGATATTGCTGAGGATAGACCATCAAATTTCTATTTTAATGATGATAGGGTTCTATGTTTTGGGAGTCGGATAGTAGTGCCGAATGATGCAGGGTTGATGCGTACTATTTTGACTGAAGCTCATAGTAGTCCTTTTGTTATGCACCCTGGTAGTACAAAGATGTATCGTGATCTTAGGGATGAGTACTATTGGGTGGGTTTGAAGAAGGATGTTGCGGAGTACGTGGGTAAGTGCATGGTTTGTCAGCGGGTTAAGGCTAAGCATCAGTTTCCTTCAGGGTTGTTGCAACCGTTGAGGATTCCTGAGTGGAAGTGGGAAAGGATTACCATGAACTCTGTGTCTGGTTTGCCCTTGTCGCCATCGAAGAAGAATTCTGTGTGGGTGATTGTGGATCGCCTTACGAAGTGTGCGCATTTCTTACTTGTGCATACTACGTATACCTTGGACAAGCTTGCAAAGTTGTACATTGCTGAGATTGTGCGACTGCATGGTGTGCCAAAGTCTATAGTGTCGGATAGAGATCCGAGGTTTACATCGCGTTTTCGGGAGTGTTTTCATCAAGCTTTGGGTACGCGGCTGAATTTCAGTATTTCTTATCATCCACAGTCGGATGGACAGTCTGAGCATGTTATCCAAGTGCTGGAAGACATGCTGAGGTGCTGTGTGATTGAGTTTCAAGGTTCTTGGGAGAAGCATTTGCCTTTGGTGGAGTTTGCTCATAACAATAGCTACCAGGCAAGTATTCAAATGGCACCTTATGAAGCCTTGTACGGGAGGAAGTGCAGAACTCCTCTTTGCTGGGATGAAACAGGTTAGAAGTTGGTTTCAATGCCGACTTTGTTGAAAGGAACCACCGAGAAGGTGAAGCTCATTTGTGAGCGATTAAAGGCAGCTTCGGATCGACAGAAGTCTTACGCGGATTTGAAGCGTAAAGAGATTGAGTTTGCGGTAGGTGACCGTGTGTTCTTGAAGGTTTCGCCTTGGAAGAAGGTGATGAGGTTTGGCCGGAAGGGTAAGTTGAGCCCTAGGTACATTGAACCATACGAGGTGATTGAACGTGTGGGTCCTATTGTGTACAAGCTGAGGTTATCGCAAGAGTTGGAAAAGATACATGATGTGTTTCATGTCTCTATGCTTCGGAGGTATAGATCGGATCCTTCGCATGTTATGCCTGTGGTGGAAGTGGAGTTGAATCCAGACTTGACCTACGATGAGTAGCCGATTGAAATTCTGGATTCGGACAGTAAAGTTCTTTGAGGTAAGACCATTGAATTGGTTAAGGTGTTGTGGAAGCATCGTGGTGTTGAGGAAGCCACGTGGGAAAGAATGGATGATATGAAGAAGCAGTTTTCGTACCTTTTTCCTCCAGGAAGATTTCGAGGACGAAATTTCTAAAGGGGGGGGGGAGAGTTGTAACACCCCAATTTTGGGCTTAGAAGTTTAGGGTCTGAACCAGACCGGTCTGATTTTCGGTTCGAATATAAAAGGAGGTTTTAGGGAAAACCTAGTTTGGGATGTTTTAAAAATATAGAAAATATCTAAAAATCCTCTTTTAATATATATAAGAGGGTGGTGAAATCAATTTTATAAAATAAGGTTTGGAAATACTACATTTCGGTGTAGTGACTAAAATGCGATTTTTGAAAAGTTTAGTGGTAACTGTTTTGTAAGGATTGAAACTTTGAATATTTAAGGAGCTAATTTACCCAAAAATGTTTTCTCCAGATTTTTCCTTAATTTGGGTGATTTAATTAATGTTTTAATTAATTAAAAGAAAAAGGAAACTACTTTTTGGAATTTCATAACTACCTTTTCCTAAATTTCTCTCATTCCTTTTTCTCTCAAAATCCCATCATCCAAACACTTTTTCTCCAGCAACTTTTAAATTGATCTTCACTTCAATTGATGAAATTTCTATCATCAATTAATTCCTAATCAATCTTGCATCAAATCCTTTTGATTTCCTCATTGAATTTTCAAGGAAATTAGCTCAAATCAAGGAGAAATCACCATTTAGAGGTAAGATTGTTCTTCTCCTCTAAATACTCAGTTCTTTACTGAAATTCCAAAGTTGTCAATCCTTAATTTAAGTTTTATAAATGGTTTTAATGTTAGAAACTTGATTTTGGCTTAAAACTCAAGATTTGGAGGAAATCTTGAAGAATTTCGTTGAAAATGATTGGGCTCTGTTTTGAGGTGGTTATTTAATGTGTTTTTGGATATTAAGTGATGTTAGAAATGCGGTTTTATCGATGCAATCCCGAATAGGTTGTGTTTCCTAAGTTTTTGCTCAAGAAAATGGTGGTTTTTGAGGTGTTTTTGATGTTCTGTTATAGCTGGAGGTATAAGGACGAGTTTAGGTTTATTTTGGATGTTAATTGATGTTTAGAAATGGTTAGAAGTGATGTATCTTGGCTGGGTTAAGTTTTGGAAGAGTTTGGAGGTGTTTTCGGTTGTGTTTGGTAGACGAAATGTTGGTTTTGGGTAGAGCAGCGAGTTTAGGTGTGTTGGCTGAAGATTTCAATGCATAATTGTTGAGTGTGTAAAAGTTCTATTATTTACACCCTTTTTAACCCATATTTCTGCTGCATTCAAGCATCATTGCATTGCATTTAGGATAGTTTTCAATTAAATATCACAATTATATAAAAGGCACGGATTCTACTAAAAGATGGTGTATTTTGCAGGTAGCTGCCAAGGTTGACGATGAAGGCAGGCGAAGGGCAGATAAGCAGGAAGGCGGAACTGAACAAGCAGCTGAAGACGACGAACCTGTCATGGACCCGTCACGACAGCATGGTGACAGCAGATTATTGAAGAGGAAAAATGAAGTGGACATCGATAGATAGAGAAAAATCTGCTCGTCTGTCGTGTGGCAGCCAAATAATTTACCAAGCCCCGGATCAAAAGATATGTCAAGCCAAAGCTCAAAGGAGAGGAAATCCCTAAAAGCAAGGAGGCGGCTAGAAAGTAGGATACCTTAGAGATTTAATCTTTATTAGAATCTTACTTTTAATTAAAGTTGTAATCCTTGTTACCTTAGATAACTTGAGCCCAAAGCTTATATAAAGGGCATAGATTAAACCTAGGGCATAGCCGACTACCCCAGAACCGAAACCAAAACCCTGCCGTCCACCCGTCACCGACATGTTCTAAATTCCCCCTAGGGCTACGGGTTGTTTTGTAAAGTAGTTGCAAGGGTTGCTTTGTTTTAGGATTTTTCAGTTTCAATAAAATAAACTTCAAGTTCATTTATCTTGGTTTTAATATCTTGCAAGAGCATCGGGAGAGCATTGTAAGGTTATCTATTTACTTAGCATCGGGAGAGTTAAGCATACGAAAGAGATAAAAGCGCGTTCTCTAGTTTATAGTTGAACCATCTCGTGCTTAGGGATAAGGCGAGGTTAAGTGGCTAAGGAAGAATTCATACACATCGGTGTTCATCCTTCGATTCACGCCGGGAGGTATCATCAAAGACGTGTTCATCGACAGACTTGTGCCTAGGGATAGGGCAAGGCAGATCTGGGATTCTTGCCAAGCTTGAAGTACTGAGTTAGTGTCTGCTGCCGCGACAACTAACGGACAGACGCCGCGACAGGTGCTGTCGGCGACGGGAGCGACGACAGAACTGGAGATCCTAAGCAATTCAATACCTGCACTGCCGAGCAATTCAATACCGGCCCATTCTCTCTATCTTGATTTCTCAATCTTTTTATTTACGTTTTACTTTATTATTCGTGACAACTCTCTAAAATATTTCCTTTACTTCGTGCAGTAAATCAAGGTGAAGTCATTAGCCCAATCCCTGTGGAGACGATATCCGATACTTCGTATCACTTACTACTTGCGTCGTGTACACTTGCACTACAATTGCGATAGTCTATTTAACACGCAACAAGTTTTTGGCGCCGTTGCCGGGGATTGGCAACATAACTACTTCTTTATTTTATTGCACTTTTTGTTTTTATTTTTTATTTTTTATTATTTTTTTTTTCTTATTTTATTTTTATTTTTATTTTTGTTTTTCGTTTTTAGTTTTCTTTAATTTTTATTCTGTGTTTTAATCTCTTGCTTTTCACAAGGTTCTCTTGTTTATGCGCAGATCGAAAAAAGGCGAAGATCCTGAGTATAAGTTAGATCCGGAAATCGAACGATCATTCAATCTCAAGAAACAGATTCGCCATCTTTTAGACAGAAACGAATACCTTGAAGAACAGCTAGAGCAGATGGCCCGTAACCAACCTGCTGGAGGAGACATACCGCCTGTCGGCGATCCGCCTGGGCAGGTGGACGACGGTCATGTCGTGACTACATGCTGAATGACCATGTAGAGCTGGAGACCACGCTGCCGGATATTGATGTTGATAACTTTGAACTTAAACCTGTCATGTTTAGTATGATCAACAACGCCGGACAGTTTAGTGGTTCTGCGACAGAAGATGCTAGGGAGCATCTCAAAACGTTCCAGGAGATCTGTGGTTCGTTTAGGCTACCAGGAGTTAGTCCGGAGATACTGAGGCTTCGGTTATTCCCCCATTCCTTAAGGGATAGAGCTAAAACTTGGTGGAATAAACTTACACCGGGTTCTATTATGACTTGGGCAGATCTAACTCGTGAATTCTTATCTCGTTTTAATCCTTCACATTTATCTGAGCGATTACGTAACGAAATTGCTACTTTTCAACAGGAAGATGACGAGCCGATGCACGAGGCCTGGGACAGATTTACTACTCTTCTACGGAACTGCCCAATGCATGGATTCCCCGTCTGGAATCAGGTAACTAAGTTTTATAATGCTGCTAACTTACAAACTCGCATTCGCATTGATTCTGCAGCAAATGGACTATTATTGGATAAAGATCCAGACGAGGCATTACAAGTTCTGAAGAATCTAGCTAAGAATGAGGAGCAGTTTCCGACAGTTAGAAGAGGGGGTAAACGGGTACTTGCTGTCAAGGACTATGAGGCTGACAGCACTATGAAATCACAGGTAGCATTCCTCACTAAAGCCATGAAACACTTATTGAGTGAAGAGGAAGTACGAGGGTTTGCTGTCGAGGAAATTTGTGCCACTTGTGAGGGAAATCATAGTAGGGATGAGTGCCCTATAAACATAGAAGAAGGGAAATATGTTGGAAATTACAAGCCAAACTACAATTCCAACAATTACAACCCTAATTGGAGAAAGGATCCCAAATTTTCCTGGAGTAATCCTAACAATGCCCTGAATCCACAAGCATATAATCAGAATCAGGGGGGTCCTAGATTGTTGACGAGACAGCAACTGCAGCCGCAGAACCTGCCGCCTCAACAACAACAGCAGCCACCACCTGCCACGAGTAGTGTATTGGAGCAGACTCTGGCTACCTTTATGTCTCAGACTGGCACATATATGGAAAATATTAATCAGTTTGTCAAGAAGACGGAGAATTTTATGGACGAGACTAAGATGAGAATGACAAACCATGAGGCCACTTTGAAATCTCTAGAGACACAAATGGGTCAGGTGTCGCAGCATATTAAACCAAGGCAGAATGGAGGTTTCCCTAGCAATACTGAAAATGCTAGACCACCCCCACATGAGCAATGTAAGGCAATTACTACTAGGAGTGGGAAAAAGTTACCAGGGCCGGAAAAAGAAGCTGATACAGAAAAGGACCCTGCTTTGAACAAACCTGCCGAGGAAGCTGCCCCGACAGGTAATAAACAGACTGCTGCCGATGATCCTGTCACGACAGCAGAAGCGACAGAGGAGAAAAAGGAAGATCATCGTCCTCAGATTCGCATGCAGTGGGAAGGACGCATTGCTGATTATCGTCCTCCACCACCTTTCCCTCAACGGATACAACAAGCTAAGAATGAATCTCAACTCAAAAAAATTTATGATATTTTTAAACAGGTTCATATTAATATTCCGTTGTTAGATGCTGTTAGGGAAATGCCAGGTTATGCTAAATTCCTCAAGGATGTCATGTCTAAAAAATCTAAACTTGGGGAATTTGAAACGGTAAGGATGCAAGAGGGTTGCATGAGTATTCTTCATCGACAACCACCCCAGAAAAAGAAGGATCCAGGGAGCTTCCTCATACCTTGCGTAATCGGTGACAAATTTGTGGGTAAGGCACTTTGTGATCTTGGTGCTAGTGTAAATCTAATGCCCAAATCTGTTTTTCAGAAACTAGGTATTGGCAAGGCGCGGCCCACGACAGTTACCCTACAGCTAGCCGACCGCTCTTACGTTCACCCCGAGGGAAAAATTGAAGATATTTTGGTAAGAGTGGATAAACTTATTTTTCCTGCTGACTTTCTTATTTTAGATTGTGAGGCAGATGAGAACGCACCAGTCATCCTCGGACGACCTTTCTTAGCCACGGGAAGATCGTTGATTGATGTGGAGAAGGGAGAACTCACCATGCGCGTGAACGATCAAGAAATTAAGTTGAATGTTCTCCAAGCAATGAAACATGCCGATGTGGACGAGGAATGCAAAGCCATCATCGAGGTGACCTTTGATTACCCCTGCATCAGGTCGGGCTGCCGGGATATTAAATTTGGTCACTGCTGCGACAGCCATCTACCAACCTGTCACGACAGTGACGACGACAGCAACGACGGCAGCACAGACGACAGTGACCCCTCTAAATCCGATACATCTGATACTGAAGGTCATGAGGAGGTAAACTGGTTAGACCATCGTCCAGGTAAGTTATTCGAACCCTTAAATTACACTTCGGATAACCATTTAATCCAAAAGCCCTCCACTGTTGAACCACCTGTCTTAGAACTTAAGCCCCTGCCAGGGCAGCTTAAATATGCTTATCTTGGTTGTGATAACACACTGCCCGTAATCATCTCTGCTAAGCTGCCGCAGGAACAGGAACGACAGCTGATCGACATGCTAAGGCAGCATAAAAGGGCGATAGGATGGACGATAGCAGATATTCAGGGCATTAGTCCGGCAATCTGTATGCACAAAATCCTCTTAGAGGAAGACCATAAGCCGACTATTGATGCCCAAAGGCGGTTAAACCTCGCAATGAAGGAGGTAGTGCGTAAAGAAATAATTAAATGGTTAGATGCTGGTATTATTTACGCCATCTCCGACAGCAAGTGGGTAAGCCCGGTGCAATGTGTTCCTAAGAAAGGAGGCATGACTGTAATAACCAATGAAAACAACGAGTTAATCCCAACCAGGACTGTGACCGGTTGGAGGGTTTGTATGGACTATCGGAAGCTTAACAAAGCTACCCGAAAGGACCACTTTCCTTTACCCTTTATTGATCAAATGCTTGATAGATTAGCGGGTAAACCTTACTATTGTTTTCTTGATGGTTATTCAGGATATAATCAAATTGCTATTGCACCGGAAGACCAAGAGAAAACAACTTTCACATGCCCCTACGGTACGTACGCATTTAGGAGGATGCCATTTGGACTCTGTAACGCACCTGCCACCTTCCAAAGGTGCATGATGGCTATATTCTCCGACATGGTTGAGGACTTACTAGAAATCTTCATGGATGATTTTTCCGTCTTTGGAGACGATTTTGAGAGCTGCCTCGGCAACCTTCAAAAGGTACTTGAAAGATGCGAAAAGGCTAATCTTGTTCTTAATTGGGAAAAATGTCATTTTATGGTAGATGAAGGGATAGTTTTAGGCCATAAGATTAGCTGCCGTGGGATAGAAGTCGACAGGGCAAAAATAGAGGTCATAGAGAAACTGCCGCCGCCAACAACAGTCAAGGGCATTAGGAGTTTTTTAGGGCATGCTGGTTTTTATAGGAGATTTATTGCCAATTTCTCAAAAATCACGAAACCCCTATGTCATCTCCTAGAGCAGAACCGACCCTTTGACTTTAATGAAGAATGTACTGAAGCATTCAAGGTTCTGAAGGAAAAGTTAGTGACAGCCCCCATAGTACAGCCACCAGACTGGACGCAACCGTTTGAAATTATGTGTGATGCTAGTGACTATGCTGTCGGGGCAGCACTTGGGCAGCGCAAGGACAGGCTATTTCATGTCATATATTACGCCAGCAAAACATTGAATGATGCCCAAGTGAATTATACCACCACGGAAAAGGAGCTGTTAGCCGTGGTGTTTTCTATCGACAAGTTTCGTTCTTACATACTTGGAACGAAAGTTACAATCCACACCGACCACTCTGCCCTCAAGTATCTATTTGCAAAAAAAGATGCTAAACCTAGGTTGATACGATGGATATTACTATTACAAGAGTTCGACCTTGAGATAAAAGATAAAAAGGGGACAGAAAATCAGGTGGCAGATCACTTGTCGAGGTTGGAAACGGGACAGAGTCTACCGCCAGATGAGACACACATATTGGAGACCTTCCCAGATGAGCAGCTCTTTGCTGCCGCACTAGCTGTCGCGACAGCCATGGTGGCAGGTAAGTCTTCTCACCTTCCCTGGTATGCTGATTTTGTTAATTTTATAGTTAGCGGAATATTACCTTCTGATCTTACTTACCAAGCCAGGAAGAGGTTTCAAAATGATGTTAAACATTATTATTGGGACGAACCTCTTCTTTTCAAAATGTGCGCAGATCAGGTTATAAGGAGATGCATACCACAAGAAGAACAAGAAGACATTCTCCATCACTGCCATGCTTCACAATATGGAGGACACTTAGGAGGAAATAAAACTGCTGCCAAGGTGCTGCAGTCAGGGTTCTACTGGCCGACACTGTATAAGGACGCACAGGAATTTTATAAAAACTGTGACAGGTGCCAGCGGACAGGTAACATCTCGAGGAGAAACGAGATGCCACTGCAGAATATTTTAGAAGTCGAAATCTTCGACGTTTGGGGGATTGATTTTATGGGACCTTTTCCATCTTCTTGTGGAAATCTTTACATCCTCCTAGCAGTGGATTATGTCTCCAAGTGGGTAGAAGCAATCGCAACTCAAAAGAATGATGCCAAAACAGTCCAAAAGTTTTTGCACAAAAACATCTTTTCTAGATTCGGCATCCCTAGAGCGATTATCAGTGATGAAGGGAGACATTTTGACAACAAGGTAATTGTTGCCGCCTTGAGAAAATATGGTGTCAAGCACAGGATCGCGACAGCATACCACCCACAGACCAATGGACAGGCTGAGATATCCAATAGGGAAGTGAAGAACATTCTTGAAAAAATGGTTAAACCAACTAGGAAAGATTGGTCTTTGCTTCTGAATGATGCATTATGGGCATACAGAACAGCCTTCAAGACTCCATTGGGCATGTCTCCATACCGTTTGATTTATGGGAAAACCTGTCATCTGCCTGTCGAGATAGAACACAAGGCATATTGGGCGATCAAGGCAGTAAACATGGACTTGGACAAGGCAGGCCAGAAAAGGCTTTTAGATTTGAATGAGATCGATGAAATACGGACAATGGCCTACGACAATGCAAGGATTTACAAGGAAAAAACAAAAAAATGGCATGACAAGAAGTTGCTGCCACGACAGTTCTGCCCAGGGCAACTTGTGTTGTTGTTCAATTCTAGATTGAAACTCTTTCCAGGGAAGCTCAAATCTAGATGGTCTGGCCCATTCCAAGTAGTTCAAGTTTTTCCCCACGGTGCCATTACAATTCAATCACTAAAGGACGGGCACCAATTCAAAGTCAATGGACAACGCCTCAAGCACTATCAAGGGACTGAAGCCCCAGGAATATAGGAAGTGGTTACTTTAGGTGATGCCCCACAAGGCATCCCTAATTTAACCTAATTCTTTTATTTTTATTTTTATTTTTTATTATTATTAATATTATTTATTAGGAATTAGATTTATTTTATTCGAATAATGTTTTGTTTTTAATTTCAGTTTTTAGGAAATAAAGGAGGCAAGTGAGAAAGAAGAAGTGGCCCAAGCCCACCGCCCATCCATCAGCCCAAATAAAATCCATTTATAATAACCTGTCGTTTCGGCTGCCGGCGCAGACGGAGTTGACAGGCTGTCAACAGACGCACAGCAGACGAAGAATCGTGCGGCAGACGCAGCATTAATGTCCGTCAGACGTGTCAAACGCAACATTCAATCTGCCGCTCCGTTATTCCCGCCTGCCGTTGCGGCATTAAATGGGCAGCCCCCGACAGCTATATAAACCCCTTCTCCTTTTCATTTTTCCTCACTTCAGATTTTCTCTCTTGCTATTCTCTTCTACTTTGATCTCTTTTCTTTCATTTTCAGCCCTTGCAACCAAACATGTCTTCAAGACAAACCCGAAAGAACGCTGCTGCCGCGTCCTCTTCCGCGGCAGCATCTCCGTTCGCTAAGAAGGAACTTTGGGAGGAACGAAGCTTCATCTACAACAGAGATGCCCCTCTGTTGGGACTCCGGCCGTTCATCATGCAGGCCATAACCGCTCAATTGTGGGAAGATTTTGCCGAGCAGCCGGCCGAACTTAATGACACCCTAGTCAGGGAGTTCTATGCGGCGATCGAAAGCAAGACGGCAACATCTGTCACCGTCAGAGGAGTGACAGTACCTTTTACCGCCAGCAGCATCAACCATGTCTTCGGCCTCTTCTTCGGCCCCAACGATGATGCTCATCAACAGTTTTGGGACACCCTCGACGCTGCCGGCCATGATGCTGTCATGAGGGAGTTGACAGAAGCGGGAACGACGTGGAGCACGAGTAAGAAGAACCCTCATTCTGTCAATAGGGGGCAGCTCCTACCAGAGGCCAAGTTATGGAACGCTTTTATCAAAAAACGTATCCTGCCCTCGTCCCACCATACGACAGTCAACAGGCAGAGGCTGGCCCTCATCCACTCTATCATGCACAATAGGCCCATCAATGTGGGCAGGTACATGAGGGACAGCATTCTTGATTGCGCCTTCCGCTCGGACTCACGGCTATGCCTGCCCTGCACCATAACCGCCCTCTGCCGCTGCGCTGCCGTACCGGAGGAAGCTTCAGACAACATCAAGAAGGGCAGCGGCTGGACAGACAACAACATCTCCAGCCTCATGGAGCTAGTAGTCGTATCGCCCCTCAACGCCTTCGATCCCAACGCCCCTCCTGCTGAGTCTGATGATGAGCCGGCCACTCAGCCTGCCACTGAGCCTGCCCCAGAAGCTGCCACCAACACCGCCCCGGCAGATCAGAACGCCCACATCCTTGCTGCCGTCCTGCGGATCGAGGAACGCCAGATGGGCTTAATGACATTCATCCGAGACTTCTCCAATGCCACGGTAAACTTTATTACCAATACTTTGAATTTTTCGGATGTCTCTTTCCCTACCTTCCCCGCCCATTATTTCAATATCCCATCCCCTACTCCCACACCACCTGTCTCTCCCCATGGAGAATCTGCCTCCTCCACACCTTCCCCGACGGCAGCCGGCAGCCCATCGGCAGACACCTCCCCTCGAGGAACAAAGCGAGCTGCCACTGACGACAGCCCCCTTGTCCGGAGGAACTTGGACAGCGCCTTCACACGGGTGAAGCGTATCAAGCATGTGGCAGACAAGAGAAAGCTGTCCAAGGCCATCATGTCCACCAGCTGGGACAGCAGCAGCAGCAGTTCTGATGTCAGGCTAGTGGAGCCATCTGCCCTTCCACCTGCTGACGACCCTGTCCCTCAACCGGAGGAAGATCCTGCCCCTCAACAGGCTGACGAAGCTGTCGATCAACCTGCCCCGGAACCTGCCCAGCCACCTCCTCAACGCAGACGCTACCATCAGATCCGCGTCAGCAGCAGCAGCGAGGACAGCGCATAAAATTTAAGTTTTTATTTCTTTTTTCTCCTCTTATTGCTGCCTGCCCTTATATAATTGTGATGTACTTTTTTTTCTTGTTTTTCTTTATCTGTTTTTATGTTGTTTTGCATTGAGGGCAATGCAACCCTTGAGTTTGGGGGTGGCAACCCTCCATATTTAATGGCATCCTTAGCACATCTTTTGTTTAACTGTTGTGTCTTTTTATTTGCCTTTATTTTTCTTTAAAAAAAAATCAGAAAATTAAACTGTTAGCTTAAAACTGTGAAGTTAGCTTACCTGTCATGACGGCTCTGTCGTGGCAGCATCTTTAGGACAGGTTAAGGAAAAGTTTAGAGCCTTTCTATAGTTCTGAAAAACTTAAACACTTTTGTGACTGTTATATTGCTTAGATTTCTTTTAGCCAAACTAGAATAGGATGCTTAGAACTTGAATAGCCCCTAGAGGTGCCTAACACTGGCTCTAGGAAAGAAGTTTAGTAAAAGAAAATCAAAAACCTAGAGGTGCCCGAAACCGGCTCTAGGAAGCTAACTAGAGGTGCCCAAAACTGGCTCTAGAAAAATTTTAGCTTGAAAATAGAAGAAAAAGAAGCATGAAAATGTGCCTTCTAAAAAAAAATAAACTTTGGCATAAAAATTCGAGTTAAGGAGTTGAATATTCTAGTGAAACTAAGAGAGTCTTAGCATATAACTGTTCACAAGCATGCACACACTGCACGAGAACTATAGGGAGATTCCGGACAGATCCTAGCCTTTCCGACAGGTTGCTGCTGCCATAGAGAATGAGCGACAGGTAAGGGACAGTTCACTGTTTGAAAGCCAACACAAAAAATTTCAATTTTCTTTAGGTTTAATTGCTTGAGGGCAAGCAAAGACTTGAGTTTGGGGGTGTGTTGAGTGTGTAAAAGTTCTATTATTTACACCCTTTTTAACCCATATTTCTGCTGCATTCAAGCATCATTGCATTGCATTTAGGATAGTTTTCAATTAAATATCACAATTATATAAAAGGCACGGATTCTACTAAAAGATGGTGTATTTTGCAGGTAGCTACCAAGGTTGACGATGAAGGCAGGCGAAGGGCAGATAAGCAGGAAGGCGGAACTGAACAAGCAGCTGAAGACGACGAACCTGTCATGGACCCGTCACGACAGCATGGTGACAGCAGATTATTGAAGAGGAAAAATGAAGTGGACATCGATAGATAGAGAAAAATCTGCTCGTCTGTCGTGTGGCAGCCAAATAATTTACCAAGCCCCGGATCAAAAGATATGTCAAGCCAAAGCTCAAAGGAGAGGAAATCCCTAAAAGCAAGGAGGCGGCTAGAAAGTAGGATACCTTAGAGATTTAATCTTTATTAGAATCTTACTTTTAATTAAAGTTGTAATCCTTGTTACCTTAGATAACTTGAGCCCAAAGCTTATATAAAGGGCATAGATTAAACCTAGGGCATAGCCGACTACCCCAGAACCGAAACCAAAACCCTGCCGTCCACCCGTCACCGACATGTTCTAAATTCCCCCTAGGGCTACGGGTTGTTTTGTAAAGTAGTTGCAAGGGTTGCTTTGTTTTAGGATTTTTCAGTTTCAATAAAATAAACTTCAAGTTCTTTTATCTTGGTTTTAATATCTTGCAAGAGCATCGGGAGAGCATTGTAAGGTTATCTATTTACTTAGCATCGGGAGAGTTAAGCATACGAAAGAGATAAAAGCGCGTTCTCTAGTTTATAGATGAACCATCTCGTGCTTAGGGATAAGGCGAGGTTAAGTGGCTAAGGAAGAATTCATACACATCGGTGTTCATCCTTCGATTCACGCCGGGAGGTATCATCAAAGACGTGTTCATCGACAGACTTGTGCCTAGGGATAGGGCAAGGCAGATCTGGGATTCTTGCCAAGCTTGAAGTACTGAGTTAGTGTCTGCTGCCGCGACAACTAACGGACAGACGCCGCGACAGGTGCTGTCGGCGACGGGAGCGACGACAGAACTGGAGATCCTAAGCAATTCAATAACTGCACTGCCGAGCAATTCAATACCGGCCCATTCTCTCTATCTTGATTTCTCAATCTTTTTATTTACGTTTTACTTTATTATTCGTGACAACTCTCTAAAATATTTCCTTTACTTCGTGCAGTAAATCAAGGTGAAGTCATTAGCCCAATCCCTGTGGAGACGATATCTGATACTTCGTATCACTTACTACTTGCGTCGTGTACACTTGAACTACAATTGCGATAGTCTATTTAACACGCAACAATAATGATGCATTAATCCTCTACTTTGATGTGTTTAAAACAGGGGAGACATCTTCGGACACTTTTGGAGTTGATCCAGAGGCTTGATTGGCATTTCGGCAAGCAAGCAAAACGTAATTGGTGAGTGGAGTTGGGTTTCCAGCTTTGAAAAAATTATTTGAAGGTTTTGGGAGCTTAGTTTAAGTCTAAACAACTTAGCTAAGCGCAAGAGTAAGTTTTCAGAAAAACTCCCTCGGATGTGCTATGAAGTGGATTGATGCATTAGTTATAAATTGCATGTTTAAATTCTGTTTTGAAAGCATGTTTTAGCATGGTTAATGCTGATTTTGAAAGCCATGTGTTGAAGGATGCTCAAGGTAAGAGATCCTTGGTTTGACATGTTATATTTTGGTAATGATGCATGGAGACGCATGATGTTTAATGGCTTTGATTAATTCTTTAAAACAATGAATTGATGATGGTATTTGATGTGTATATTGACAAGTGATGAATTGGTTTTAAAGTACTTGAATCAGATATAGTTAGCCGGCTATAGGATTGCGTGCACCGTGAATAAAGTCTCCTTGGAGGTTGAGGGGTTGTGATTGTACCATAAACTCCATCCAAGTACCCTAACGAGTGAGGTAAGATCACAATGGTGGTTAAAAGTCCGTGTGTGGATCTTGTGTTATGTGTCCCTTGCTCTCGTTAGTGGAATTATACAACTACCGATGAGTGATGTTGAGGGGTTGAGATTGTACCATTAAACTCCATCACGGGTGTTGAGGGGTTGTGATTTTACCGATAAACTCCACCTTGTGTTGTTCGGTAGTGTGTATGAAGCGTGTGGGACAACGCTTGTAATCCGCGTATCTGATTGTGTTTTGTGTTGTAAATGGTCATGAAATATCACTTGAAAGCCAATATGATATGTTGATTATAATGAAGCATGAGATGCTTGTAAAGTATGCAAGGTTGCATGAAAAGAGATGAGCATGTATTAAAAGAGCTTTGTTGAAAGTGTTTTCTAAAAATGCATTATTGTGTTGTTTTCTTTAGAGCATGTCTCACTAAGCATTTGTGCTTACGCTCTCTCTCTTGTACCAATAATGCAGATAATTGAAGTGTTTAAGGATAACAAGGAAGCTAGAGTGTCCAAGGGAAACCAAGCTCATGTATGGTGATGTTTTCATACACTATTAGTTTTGGTAATTTGGCAATGGGAACCTAAGATGTGTTTTGGGAGAAGTGTTGAACTCCCTATGTTGTGGATGTTGTTTTTGATGGTTTGAATTTGTAAATGGCTTTCTAATGCTTGTTTTGGAGATTGGTTGATTGCTTAGTTTTGGATAATAGGAAGCATGCATATAGACATGTGAAATTTCATGTTTGATGCTATGAACGTGTTTAGGAGTTACGAACATGCTCTATATATGTATGATGGCTTGTTGGTATGACTAGGAAGTCATTAGGCTGTGTTTGAGTGGATTTATGTATAAAAAACCAGCAAAATCTGCAGCTTCTGGGCAAACCGTATCGGAACACTCACTAGCGTTTCGAAACGGGGACCTGTAATGACCTTCGTGTTTCGGAACGACTGGAGGCTGTTCCGAAACGTTTTGGCTACTGGAATGCCCTGTTTCGAAACTAGTCTCGGAACCAACCCGTGTTTCCGAACGGTCAATGCCGTTTCGAAACAGGTGACCGTTGGGCACTGATTTGAATGGTGATGAAGTTTGCAAGCTTTACGTTTTAGTCCTGAAAGTTGTATTTGCAATTTTATGAGTTCGTGATGTCCAATTAAGGTGAAACTTGAGAGGGAAGCATGTAATATGACTAATTTCATATTGGTAACTTTAAAATCAATTATGACCTTCTAATTTATAGAATTTACATTTTGGTCCCTAATAGTTGTATATTGTGCAATTGAGTCCCTTTCTGAAATTCGATCGCTGTGCTTTACACATATATGTTTCTCGAGTGTTCACTTAGGGTTAACGTGCATCTAGACAAGATTAAAAAGAAAAAAAGGTCGCTAATCAAGGTTGACTTTCGAGTTGACTTTGGTTTTCCCCGTGTAATCTTCGTAGTTCGGGTCAACCGTCTAGGCCGGGCTAAGGGGGTTACAGTTTTGGGGAAGAAGGCTAGAGAGTAAGATATCCTTCCCTAGGTCGAATTACATGCCTTTATATAGGCCTTGGGTTCAAGTTTTCTAATATGGCAAGAATACAAGTTTAAACTAAAATACAACTCTATTAAAGACTAAATCTTCAGAGCATATATATTTAATTCGTCCTTCCTTCTTGCTTGGAGTTTCTTCCTTGAACTTTGGGCTTGGCCTTCATTTTGATCTAGAGCTTGGAAAAATATACGAGTGCTCCACGACATACCGGCTTAATTTTCTCTTTCTGTCGAGGCCCATTTCACTTCTTCACTTCACCATTGTCGTCGTCCTTGGCTGCCACGGCAGCTGCCGTGGCAGCATCATCCTTCTCGTCTGCAGTCTAGTTCCAGCTCGACTTCTTCACTGCCCAGCGTCTGCTTCTCCACTACCCTCCATCTGTTACAGCAGCTACCTGCAAAAGCAACCAATTTCATTAGAAACTGTGCCATTTGTTATAATTGTGATGTATAAATGAAATATATCCTAAATGTAATGAATTATGCTTGAATGTAGCAAAAATATGGGTTAAATAGGGGGTAAAATATAGAACTTTTACACACTCAACACCTCCACAACACCTTGACCAACTCCATGGTCTTGCCATGCAACGCCTTGCTATCAGAAGCAAGTATCTCAACTGGTTCTTCATTGTAAGACAAATCTGGATTCAGTTCTATCTCCTCAACATGCATAACATGAGACAGATCTGACCTATATCTCCTAAGCATCGACACATGGAAAACATCATGGATCTTCTCTATCTCTGAAGGTAATCTCAAACGGTAAGCTACTGGCCCAATCCACTCAACTATCTCATATGGACCAATATACCTCAGACTCAACTTGCCTTTCCGGCCAAATCACATTACCTTCTTCCACGGAGACACTTTCAGAAACACTTTCTCACCCACTGAAAACTCAATCTCTTTTCTCTTCAAATCTGCATAAGATTTCTGACGATCGGAAGCTGCTTTCAAAACAAATCAACTTCACCTTATCAGTAGTCCCTTTAAGCAAATCTGGCATAGGAAACAAATTCTGACCCGTTTCGGCCCAACAAATCGGAGTCCTACATCGCCTACCATACAATGCCTCATATGGAGCCATCTGGATACTAGCCTGGTAACTGTTGTTGTAAGCAAACTCGACTAAGGGTAAATGCTTCTCCCACGAACCCTAGAAATCAATCACACAACAACAGAGCATATCCTCTAATATCTGTATCACTCGCTCTGACTGACCATCTAACTGCGTATGATAAGAAGTACTGAAATGCAAACGACTACTTAGGGAACTATGCAAACAACTCCAGAATCTCGTTGTGAACCTCGGATCTCTGTCTGAAACAATAGACTTCGGAACTCCGTGCAACCTCACAATCTCGCGGATGTAAAAATCCGCCAACTTCTCTAAGGAATCCGTGGTGTTCACTGCTAAGAAATGAGCACACTTAGTGAATCTATCAACTATCACCCAAACAGAATTCTTCTTCGAAGGAGACAACGATAACCCCGACACAAAGTCCATAGTGATTCTCTCCCACTTACATTCCAGAATTTTCAAAGGCTATAGCAAACCTGAAGGAACCTGATGTTCTGCCTTCATCCTCTGACAAACCATGCAACGACTCACATACTCAGCTACATCCTTCTTCAAACCAACCAAGAAATAATCATTCTTTAAATCTCGGTACATCTTAGTACTGCTCGGATACATAGAAAAAGGACTCGAATGTGCTTCACTCAGAATCATATGTCTCAATTCAACATCTTCAAGTACTACAACTCTGTCTCTGAAACACAACACATTCTTATCACTGAAACTGTACTCTGTCAGCCTACCTTCTGCAATGTCCTGAACATGAGAAACTAAAGATACATCTTGCAACTGTTTCTCTCTGATCATCTGAATCAACGAAGGCTTCACTTACAACTCGGTAATCAAACCACCATCCCCTAATACACTCAGCCTATCAAACATAGCTCGCAACTCAACTACAACTTTTCTGCTCAACGCATCAGCCACTACATTTGCCTTACCCGGATGATACTCAATAGTCAAATCATAGTCTTTCAACAGTTCAAGCCACCTTCTCTGTCTCAAGTTCAGCTCTCTCCGAGTCATCAAATACTTAAAGCTTTTATGATCAGTGTAAACCGTGCACTTCTCACCAAACAAGTAGTGACGCCTGTTGCGTGTAAAAGAGTCTATCACAATGTAGTGCAAGTGTACACGACGCAAGTAGTAAAGTGATACGTAAGTATCAGATATCGTCTCCACGGGGACTAGGCTAATAACTTTAACCTTGTATTGCTGCACAAGAGGGAAAAGAAAGAGTTTAATTGTTTGTCACGAAGTAATAAAGAATACTGAAAATAAGAGATGAAAATATTCATAGTAAAGAGTAGGCCGATATTGATTTTCTCAGTAGTGCAGGTATTGCACTGCCTAGGACTTCTCTATTCTGTCGTAGCGTCTGTCGCGACAGCGGTCTGTTGTTGTCGCGGCAGCGAACACACAACTCTGTACTTCAAGCTTGGCAAGAATCCCTACTGTGCCTTGGCCTATCCCTAGGTCCAAGTATGTCGATGAACACGTATTTGATGATACCTCCCAGCATGAATCGAAGGATGAACACCGATGTTGTTGAATTCTTCCTTAGCCACTTAACCTCGTCCTATCCCTAGGTCTGAGATAGTTCAACCATACACTGGAGAACCCGTACTTATTCCTTTCGTATACTTAACTCTCTCGATATTAAGTAAATGTGTAATCTCACAATTCTCTCCCGATACTCTTGCAAGATGTTGAAAACCAGAATAAGAAAACTTGAAGTCTATTTTATTGAATAGAAAATTCCTAAACAAATGTAATCCTTGCAACTACTTTACAGAATCAACCCTTAGCCCTAGGGGAAGTTTAGAACATGATGAGAAGAGGAAAACGACTAGGGTTTAGGGGAAGACAACTAGAGAATAAGATATCCTTCCCTAGGTCGAATTACATGCCTTTATATAGGCATTGAGTTCAAGTTTTCTAATATGGCAAGAATACAAGTTTAAATTAAAGTGCAACTTTATTAACTAAATCTTCAAAGTAGATGTCTTTAATTCGTCCTCTCTTCTTGCTTGGAATTGCTTCCTTGAACCTTGGGCTTGGCCTTCATTCTGATTTAGGGCTCAGAAAAATATAAGAGTGCACCACGACAGACCGGCTTAATTTCCTCTTTCTGTCGAGCTCCACTTCACTTATTCCCTTCACTATTGATGTCGTCATTGGCTGCCACAGCAGCTGCCATAGCAGCATCGTCTTTCTCGTCCTCAGTCCTTTGTTCCAGCTCTACTTCTCCACTGCCCTGAGTCTGCTACAGCAGCTACCTGCAAAAGTAACCAAAATCAGCAGCAACTGTGCCTTTTTGTATAATTGTGATGTATAGTTAAAATCTATCCTAAATGCAATGAAATATGCTTGAATGCAACATAAATATGGGTTAAATAGGGGGTAAAATATAGAACTTTTACACACTCAACACACCCCCAAACTCAAGTTTTTGCTTGCCCTCAAGCAATTAAAACCTGAAAAGAATATTTTTTTGTTTGGCTTAAAACAATGAACTTTGCCTTACCTACCATTCATTCCCTATTGTGAGCAGCACCCTGTTGGATAATTCAGGATTCATTCGGAACCTTTCTATAATTCTCGTGTAGTGTGTGCATGTTTTGTGAACAATTATATGCCTAGACTCTTTTAGTTTACTAGAATAGCTAAGCTTCTAACTTGAATATTTATACCAACTTTCATCTTTTTGGAGGCAATTCTTAGGCTCCTATAGTTTTTATTTAGACTCGATTCTCTTTTCTTAATTTAAGGTTGACTAGAGCCAGTTTCGGGCACCACTAGCTAACTTCCTAGAGCCGGTTTCGGGCACCTCTAGGTGCATTGAGTCTACTTTTTTTCTTAACTTCTTTTCCTAGAGCCAGTGTTAGGCACCTCTAGGGGCAACTCAAGTGTTAAGCTTTTCCCTATTCTAGTTTACCAGTAGAGTTCTAGACAGTATAAAAGTCTCAAAGGGTGTTTAAGAATCATAACTATAGTAAGGTTCTAAACTGTTCCTAGAAACTATCCTAAAGGCACTGCCACGACAGAGGCTGTCACGGCAAGTAAGTTCAGTTCAAAGACTTAAGCCAAATTTTCAATTTTTTAAGCAAAAATAAACTAACACTAAGACACAATTCTTAAACAGAATAGACACTTCATTAATGGAGGGATGCCACCCCCAAACTCAAGGGTTGCATTGCCCTCAATGCAAAATGACAGAAAACATCACAATTATAACAAAATAGAAGACAACAAAGATAAGATAAAAACTTAAATTTTAAGCGCTGTCGTCGTTGTTGCTGCTGATTTGAATCTACCAACGGGTAGTGACTTTCCTCCTTGGTGCCGGCAGATGGCTAGGAGAGGCAGAGGCGGTCTTTTTCTTGGCTTCCCTCGGAGGCTAGATGCGGGTCGGTGAGATCTGGGGTGGTTTCTCCAGCACCTGAACCTCCTCGAAAGAACTGTTGTTGTTGCTGCTACCGTTGTTGTTGCTGCTGCTGCTAGATTTCCCTTGGCCGAATGATCCGACTCCGGTGTTGGGTTTCTGCCGTTTCATCTGGGTGGATTTTTTGGACAGGTTCCTCTTGATAGAGGGCTCTCCATCGGATTCCTCCCAAATTGAGGAAGAGAAGAAACCATCTATGAACTTGTCGAGGTCGGACATGGGCTTCTTTCTCCCTTGGCAGATGCTGTGGCGGTGTGGCTGCCACCTACAACTGTCGTGGCCGGGGTTGGAGTGGACGCAACAGATGGTGTTCTCGGTGTGGTAGCAGGGGTAGGGGTATGGGCAGGGGTGGGTGCAGGAAAATAGTGATAGGAGAAAGCAGGAAACAGTACATATGGAAAATTTAAATTGCTTTTAATGAAATATACCGTTGTTGTTGTGAAGTCCCGAATAAAGCTCATCAGACCCAGCTGCCGTTCCTCCATTTTCTGCAGGGTAGCCAGGATTTGGGTGGAGGAGTCGGCTGGGGGAGCTGCTGCTGTGGGTTGCCTCGGTTCTGTGGCGGCAGGCTCTGTCTGTGTGGGCTTTGTCGGCTCACCTGCCGCGCTAGACGGGTTGGTGCTAGAGATTGGCGTTGCGGCTTTCAGCTCCATCAACCTGAGGATGTTTCTCTCCGTCTATCCTTTTCCCCGAACTTTCAGATCCTCAACAATTTTAGGGACATTATGGCCACGGCAGAGTGTTGTTATGAGGTAGGGGAAGACAAGGGGTCCCGATGGCCGCATTGCACAATCCAAAATCCCTTCTCGAATATATATACCAACATTAATAGGCCTCTCGTTTAGAATTGAATGGACGAGAGCTAACCTTAGTTGATCTACCGTGCTATTGTGTGAGGAGGGCATAATCCTCTTTTTGACGAATGCGTTCCACAGCTTGGCTTCGTCGGTGAGTTCGGCTCGTTTCACCGTCCTTGGGTGTTTGGGGTCTGTATTCCATTGGGTTCCTTCCTCGGTGAGCTCTGCCATGACAGCATCATAATCTGCTGCCTTTAGGCTCTCCACGAATCTTTGATGCCCATCTTCCCTTCTGTCGACGTAGTCCATAAAGGGTGTTAATGTACTCTGGCTCAAAGGGGACGTCTTTACCACGAACCGTCACTGCTGTCGCGTCTCTACTGTCAATGGCAGCATAAAATTCTCTGACCAGGGTGACGTTCATCTCTTCAGGTTGCTCGGCAAACATCTGCCAATGTAGTGCTCTGATCTTACGGGCTATAAATGGTTTGAGCCCGAGATTCTCCGTTCGTTTGCTGTAGATGAACCCTTTCTCCTCCCACATATCTCTGCCTTGGAAGGAGCTGGGAGTGGCTGCTGCTGGGGCAGAGCCTGAGGCAGCACTGCGTTTGGTGTTTTTGGTACTCATGGTTGCAAGGGACTGTAGAAAAAAATGAAAGCAAATGAAAATCTAGAGAGGGAGCAAGTAGAGAGAGTAAAAGTGAAGTGAAAAATGAATAGTGAAACGTTGTTCATATAGATGAATAGTTTGCTGCCCGTTGGAGCTGTAACAGTAGGCACGAATAACGGGGCCAGCTGTTACGCTGTTTTTGGCGCGTCTATCACGCGTTTGCGTGTCTGCTGCGCGTCTGTTACGCGTTTGCGTGTCTGCCGCGACATCGTGTTGACAGGCTGGATTTTTCGCGTCTGTCACGGCAGCTGTAATGACAGGCTCCTATTATGGGCATTTTGGGCTGATGGTGAGATGGTGGGCTGAGTTCACTTCTTCTCTTCTCCTTGTCTCCTTTATTTCCTAAAAATAATAAAAATAAAAACTTAGTTCCTAAAAATAAAGTAATTCTAATTACCTAATAAATATATATATATATATATAAATAATAATAAAAATAAAATTAAGTTAAATTAGGGATGTTAGGAGGGGCAACTCCTAAAGCAACCACTTCCTGCATTCTTGGGGCTTTAGTCCCCTGATAATGCTTCAATCTCTGTCTGTTGACTTTAAATTGGTGCCCGTCTTTTGAGGATTTGATCGTGATGGCACCATGAGGAAAAATTTGAACCACTTGAAACGGGCCGGACCATCTAGATTTCAACTTTCTTGGGAAGAGTTTCAACCTAGAGTTGAATAACAACACAAGCTGCCCTGAGTAGAACTGTTGTGGCAGCAGTTTCTTGTCATGCCACTTCTTTGTCTTGTCCTTGTAAATCCTTGCGTTTTCATAGGCCATTGCTCGAATTTCTTCGATCTCATTCAAGTCAAGTAGCCTTTTTTGTCCTGCATTTTCCAAGTCCATATTCACTGCCTTGATGGCCCAATATGCTTTGTGCTCTATCTCAATAGGTAGATGTCATGTTTTCCCGTAAATTAGCCGGTAGGGTGACATTCTAAATGGAGTTTTAAATGATGTTCAGTAGGCCCATAGTGCATAATTGAGGTGTAAGGACCAGTCCTTTCGAGTTGGTTTAACCATCTTCTCAAGAATGTTCTTTACCTCTCTGTTGGATATTTCAGCATGTCCATTGGTCTGAGGGTGGTAAGCTGTTGCGATCCGATGCTTAACGCCATATTTCCTTAAGGTAGCAGTTATTACCCTATTATCAAAATGCCCCCTTTCATCACTGGTGATCGCCTTTGGAATGCCAGATCTAGAGAAAATGTTCTTATGCAGAAATCTCTGAACGGTCTTGGCATCATTTTTTTGTGGCGATTGCTTCAACCCATTTAGACACATAGTCTACTGCTAGGAGGATATAAAGATTCCCACATGATGCTGGGAATGGTCCCATGAAATCAATCCCCCAAATGTCGAAGATTTCGACTTCAAGAATGTTTTGCAGCAGCATCTCATGTCTCCTTGAGATGTTTCCATTCCGTTGACACTTGTCACAACTTTTGTAAAATGCCTGGGCATCCTTGAACAGTGAAGGCCAATAAAAACCAGACTGCAAAACCTTGGCAGCAGTTTTGTTACCACCTAAGTGTCCTCCATATTGTGAAGCATGGCAGTGATAAAGCATAGCTTCCTGCTCATCCTATGGTACACACCTCCTGATGATCTGATCTGTACACATTTTGAAAAGAAGAGGTTCGTCCCAATAATAATGTTTAACATCATTTTGGAACCTCTTCCTAGCTTGATAGTTAAGGCCATGAGGAAATATTCCGCTAACTAAATAATTAACGAAATCAGCATACCAGGTGAGTTCAGAAAACTTACCTGCCGCCATGGCTGTCGCGGCAGTGCTTATGGCAGCGAGCAACTGCTCGTCAGGGAAGGTCTCCAGTATGTGTGTTTCGTCTGTTTGGAGACTCTTTCCCTTCTCTAATCTTGACAAGTGATCTGCAACTTGGTTCTCTGTCTCCTTTTTATCCTTGATTTCTATATCGAATTCTTGCAGCAGTAGAATCCAACAAATCAATTTGGGCTTTGCGTCTTTCTTAGCAAACATATATTTCAGTGCAGAGTGGTCTGTGTGGACCACCACTTTCGTCCCAAGTATATAGGATCGGAACTTGTCAATTGAAAACACCACAACCAACAATTCCTTTTCTGTTGTGGTGTAATTTACTTGGGCATCATTGAGCGTTTTTCTAGCAAAGTAAATTACATGGAATAGCTTGTCCTTCCTCTGCCCAAGTGCTGCCCCTACAGCAGAATCATTGGCATCACACATAATCTCGAATGGCAACTTCCAGTCCGGTGGCTGTACAATTGGGGCTGTTACTAGTTTCTCTTTCAGAATTCTGAATGCCTCAGTATATTCAGTGTTGAAGTCAAAGGGACGATTCTGCTCTAGTAGGTGGCATAACGGCTTGGTGATCTTCGAAAAATTGGCTATAAACCTTCGATAGAAACCATCAAGCCCTAAAAAACTTCGAATTCCCTTGACTGTGGTAGGTGGTGGCAGTTTTTCAATTACCTCAATTTTTGCCCTGTCGACCTCTATGCCGCGGTAGCTTACTTTGTGGTGTAGGATTATCCATTCATCCACCATGAAGTGACATTTCTCCCAGTTTAATACCAAGTTCTCTTTCTCGCATCTCTCGAGTACTTTTTGCAGGTTGCCTAAGCAGCTTTCAAAATTGTCTCCAAAGACTGAGAAATCGTCCATGAATATCTCCAGGAAATCCTCCACCATGTCGGAGAATATAGCCACCATACACCTCTGAAAAGTTGTTGGTGCGTTGCAAAGTCCAAATGGCATCCTCCGAAAAGCGTAAGTACCGTATGGACAAGTGAAGGTCATTTTCTCTTGATCTTCCGGTGCGATGGCTATTTGGTTATACCCTGAGTAACCATCAAGAAAACAATAATAAGGCTTTCCCGCTAATCTATCAAGCATTTGATTAATAAAAGGCAGAGGAAAATAATCCTTCCGGGTAGCTTTGTTAAGCTTCTGATAGTCCATACAAACCCTCCAACCGGTCACAGTCCTGGTTGGGATTAACTCGTTTTCTTCATTGGTCACCACGATTATTCCTTCTTTCTTGGGAACGCACTGCACTGGGCTCACCCACTTACTATCCGAGATGGCATAAATTATCCCAGCATCTAGCCATTTGATAATTTCTTTTCGGACCACTTCTCGCATAGTATCATTCAAACGTCTCTGGGCATCAATGGTCGGCTTATGATCATCCTCTAAGAGAATTTTATGCATGCATAGTGCCGGACTGATGCCTTGGATATCAGCTATCGTCCATCCAATAGCCTTTTTGTGCTACTGTAGCATCCCTATCAGCTGCTGTTCATGTTCCTGCATCAACTTGGAAGAGATGATTACGGGCAACATATCATTTAATCCAAGAAAAACATATTTGAGCCGCCCTGGAAGGGGCTTAAGATCTAGAACAGGTGGCTCTACAGTTGATGGCTTTTGGATGATATGTTCATTCGAGGTATAGTTTAAGGGCTCGAATAACTTACCTGGACGATTTCCTATCCAGTTTACCTCCTCATAATCTTCAGTATCATATGTGTCAGAATTTGAGGAGCTGCTGTCGTCGTCGCTGCCGTGACAGTCTTCTAAATGGCTGCTGGGGCAGTGGCCAAATTTGATGTCATGGCAGTCCGACCTGATGCAGGGTTGGTCAAGGACAACTTCAGTGATAGCCTTGCATTCTTCTTCTGCATCAGCGTGCTTTATTGCTTGGAGAACATTCAGCTTGATCTCTTGATCATTTACTCTCATAGTGAGTTCTCCCTTTTTTACATCAATCAGTGATCTTCTTATGGCTAAGAAGGGTCGCCCCAGGATGATTGGTGCATTCTTATCTGCTTCACAATCTAAAACAAGAAAGTCAGCATGAAAAAAAATTATCCGCTCTTACCAGAATATCTTCAATTTTCCCTTCTGGTTGCACGTAAGAGCGGTCTGCCAGCTGCAACATAACTGTCGTGGGTCGTGCTCGTCAAATACCTAATTTCTGAAATACAAATTTTGGCATTAAATTAATAGTAGCACCTAGATCACAAAGTGCCTTACCTACGAATTTATCACCGATTATGCACGGTATTATGAAGCTCCCATGATCCTTCTTTTTCTGGGGTGGATGCTTGTGCAAAATACTCATGCATCCTTCTGTCAGTTTTACCGTCTCAAATTCCCCAAGTTTGGATTTCTTCGACATAGCATCCTTGAGAAATTTGGCATAACCGGGCATCTCCTTGATGGCATCTAACATCGGGATATTTTTGTGGACCTGCTTAAAAATATCATAGATCTTCTTAAGCTGGAACTCTTGTTTTTGCTTCTGTATTCGTTGTGGAAAAGGAGGTGGAGGACGATAGTATTCAATGCGTCCTTCCCACTGTATTCGGATATGAGGAGGCTTAGGTTTTTCATCCTTCTCCTCTGTCCCTTCTGCTGTCGTGGCAGGTATATCGATAGCAGGTTGTTTGTCGTCTGCTGGGGCAGCGTTCTCGGCAGTCGATTCTAAGGCTGGTTTCTTAACTGGTTCAGCTTCCTTCTCTGGCCCTAGTAATTTCTTCCCACTCCTAGTTGTGATAGCTTTGCACTGCTCATGTGTGGGTTGTCTAGTGACTTCAGTATCAATAGGGAATCCTCCATTCTGCCTTGGTTTAATATGCTGGGAGACCTGACCCATTTGTGTCTCCAGTGATTTCAGAGTAGCTTCATGATTAGTCATTCGCATCTCTGTTTTATCCATGAATGACTCAGTTTTCTTGACGAAGTGGTTCATGTTTTCAATGTAAGTTCCTGTCTGAGACATAAACATGGCCAAGGTTTGCTCCAATATACTAGTTGTGACTGCTGGTGGCTGTTGTGGCTGCTGTTGCGGTTGCTGCCGAGTCAAAAGTCTAGGTGCTCCCTGATTCTGAGTGTTCTGTACCACAAACAACATCAAACACTGGAACAAACCTGGATTACCATTCAAGCAATTAAGCTAGCCAAGAAAACTCCCAAAACATTGATTTCCGAGCAGCCCTATAGCACAGCCAAAACCCACTGATTTCAACACTTTTAACACACATAAAAGCTTCCAAAACAACACTTAAACATCTACCAACCATCAGCCAATAATTTCCCACATCAAACAGCCCCAAAATTCAAACTTTGAACTCTCTAAAACCTCCACAAAACCCAAATTCGTAAATCATTATAAAACCATGTAAAAATCAAGTATGCTGGACCATTTGGGCTACCAAATACATAAATAATGATAAGGAATCAAAAGCTTAACTAAAAGCTAACAAAGTTAACATTTTTAATCCAAAACCTCAAAACTCCAAAATGAAAAATCATGGGTTTTAATGAAAACTAAAGGTATAGATATGTAGAGAATAACGAGGACAACTAAAAAATGCGTTTACCTTTCAAAAACCTTCAAGGATGAGGAAGAAGGGTGATGAAATAGTAACTCCAATGGTAGAGAAGAAGTTGTCGTTGGAAACTTGGAAGAGAAGGGGAAGAAGATGATAAAATGGGTGTTTTAAAATAAATGAGGTTTTTATTTTTCAAGACCAAATATTTACAAAACTGCCATTAATGAGAATGATCATCTTCCAATTTCTAAATCCCATGGAATTTGGGTTTTAAATCAAAACAAGCCCAACATAAAATTTATTTGTTTTGAAAACACGAGGCCCAAAATAATATTTTAATATTTTAATTTCACCCGACCCCCAAACCCGGGTGTTACAGTCTAGAGGTTTAGTAAAAATATCCGCTAGTTGGTTCAAGGTATCAACGTACTCTATAACATCTTCCTTAAGGACATGATCTCTAATGAAATGATGCCTTATTTCTATATGTTTGGTTCTAGACTGTTGGATGGGATTTTTAGTTAAGCATATGGCACTAGTGTTGTCACACTTAAGGGGCATGGTTTCAACTTTAATACCATAATCTAAGAGTTGTTGCTTCATCCAAAGGACTTGAGCACAACAACTTTCTAAGGATATGTACTCGGCTTCGGTGGTAGATAGAGCTACACTATTTTGTTTCTTAGAGAACCAAGATATGAGCATACTACCTAAGAATTGACATGTTCCCGAAGTACTCTTCCTATCGATTTTACACCCCCCATAATTCGCATCCGAATAAGCATGAAGATTGAAGGTTGAGTCTCTATGGTACCAAAGACCTAGACAAGGGGTATCTCTAAGGTACCTAAATATTCTCTTAACGACTATAAGGTGAGACTCTCTAGGACTAGCTTGAAACCTAGCACACAAGCAAACACTAAACAAAATATTCGGTCTACTTGCGGTAAGGTAAAGCAAAGATCCAATCATAGAGCGATAAAGCTTAGAGTCAACACACTTACCTCCTTCATCTTTGTCAAGCTTTGTAGATGAGCTCATTGGTGTAGCTTGAGGCTTTGCTTGCTCTAAACCAAACTTCTCGAGCATATCTTTTACGTACTTTGCTTGATTGATGAAGGTGGCATCCTTCCTTTTCTTGATTTGGAGTCCCAAAAAGAATGAGAGCTCCCCCATCATGCTTATCTCGAATTCACCTTGCATTAACTTAGCAAACTCTTTGCAATGACACTCATTAGTAGATCTAAAAATAATATCATCAACATATATTTGTACTACTAAGATGTCATTTTTATACCTTTTTATGAAAAGTGTAGTGTCCACCTTACCTTTTTCAAAACCTTTTCAATCAAAAAGTTTGAAAGTCTTTCATACCAAGCTCTGGAGCTTGTTTTAAACAATAAAGTGTTTTAGTTAGTTTGAAAACATGATTTGGACATTTTGAATCTTCAAAACCCAGTGGTTGTTCCATATACACTTCCTCATTTATAAAACCATTTAAAAATACACTTTTCACATCCATTTGAAATAGCTTGAAATTATGATAACATGCATATGCAAGCAACATCCTAATAGCTTCCATTCTAGCTACGGGTGCATAGGTTTCATCAAAATCAATTCCCTCTTCTTGAGTGTAACCTTGAGCAACTAATCTAGCTTTGTTTCTCACAATGTTATCACTCTCATCTAGTTTATTCCTAAATACCCATTTAGTTCCCATAGTAGATTGATTACTAGGCCTTTCAACTAATGTCCATACATTACTTCTCTCAAATTGATTTAACTCTTCTTGCATAGTCATAATCCAAAAATCATCTTTTAATGCTTCTTTAATGTTCTTAGGCTCTATGCATGAGATAAAAGCAACATGATTCATGAGTTTAAGAGAAGATCTAGTAGTTACCCCTTTGGATGGATCACCCAAGATTTCACCACCTTTGACACAGTGTACTCCCTTGGGTAGCTCACTTCTTTTTCCTCAAGAGCCAAGTCCTTTAAGGCTTCAAGAGGTGGATCTTGTGCATTCTCATCTTTAGTTGGAATCTCATCCTCTTTTGAAGTTTGTCCTCCATCAAAGGCATCAAGGATTCCTACATCATCATCATCACAAGATTCCTTCCTTGGAAGGAAGTTATCATCGAATACAACATGAATAGACTCTTCTACTACTAAAGTTCTCTTATTAAATACACGATAGGCTTTAGAGGTTAAAGAATACCCTAAGAAAATAGCTTCATCACTTTTAACATCAAATTTACCTAAGTTTTCTTTTCCATTATTTAAAACAAAACACTTGCAACCAAATGGATGAAAATAGCTAATGTTAGGCTTTTTAGATTTTAAAATCTCATATGGTGTTTTCTTTAAAAGTGGCCCAATCATTACTCGATTTACAATGTAGCAAGCAGTGTTTGTGGCTTCTGTTGCGTGTCAAAAGTCCTATCGCAAATAGTGCAAGTGTACACGACGCAAGTAGTAAAGTGATACTTGGAGTATCGGATATCGTCTCCACATGGACTGGAAATAGCCTTATCCTAGAATTGCTGCACGAGAGAGAGAAAGAGTTTAGATTGATTGTAAAGTGATATTGGGAAACAAATAATATAAAAGATAAAAGAATCAGGTTTAAGAAATAGGCCGGTATTGAATTGCTCAGTAGTGCAGGTGTTGCACTGAATAAAAACTTCTGTTCTGTCGTCGTCCCTGTCGCGGCAGCACCTGTCGCGGCAGAGGTCTGTTGTTTTCGCGTCCGCGATCACACAACCATGTACTTCAAGCTTGACAAGAATCCCTGTTATGACTTGCCATATCCCTAGGCCCAAGTTCTATTGATGGAAACTTCTTAGGTGATACCTCCCGACGTTAATCGAATGGTGAACACCAATGTTGTTGAATTCTTCCTTAGCCACTTAACCTCGTACTTATCCCTAAGCCGAGATGGTTTAACCATAAGCTGGAAAACGCGTATTTATTCCGTTCGTATGCTTGACTCTCCCGATATCAAACAAATGAATAACCTCACAATGCTCTCCCGATACTCTTGCGAGATATGAAAACCATAATAAATAAACTTGAAGTTTTTATTGCTTTGAACAGAAAATTCCCAAAACAGTACAATCCTTGCAACTACTTTACAGAATCAACCCTTAGCCCTAGGGGGAGTTTAGAACATGATGAAGAGGGGAAAACGACAAGGGGTTTTGGGGAAGACGGCTAGGAATGAGATATCATTCCCTAGGTCGAATTACATGCCTTTATTTAGGCCTTGGGTCCAAGTTTTCTAATATAACAAGAATACAAGTTAAAACTAAAGTACAACTCTATTAAAGATTAAATCTTCTGAGTATATGCCTTTAATTCGCCCTGTTTTCTTGCTTTGGGTTTCTTCCTTGGACTTTGGGCTTCGCCTTTATTCTGCCTTAGGGTTCAGAGAAATATAGGAGTGGTCCACGACAGACCGGCTTGAATTCCTCTATCTGTGGAGCTCCACTTCACTTTTCCACTTCACCAATGTTGTTGTCATGGCTGCCACGGCAACATGTGCTCCTTGACTCCAGTCCTGTGATCCAGTTCTACTCCCTTGCTGCCCTGAGTCTGCTACAGTAGATACCTGCGAAAGTGACCAAAATCAGTAGCAACTGTTCCATTTTATCTAATTGTGATGTATATGCAAGAATCTACCTAAATGCAATGAATTATGCTTGAATGCAACATAAATATGGGTTAAATAAGGGGTAAAATATAGAACTTTTATACACTCAACACACCCCCAAACTCAAGTTCTTGCTTGTCCTCAAGCAAATATGACTTAACTAAAAATAATTTTTTTTTGGTTTGGCTTAATTCAATGAACTTTTCATTACCTACCACACATTCCCTATCACGAGCAACACCCTGTCGGGTGTTTTTGGAATTATTCGGAACCATGCTATAGTTCTTGTGCCGTGTATGCGGGTTTTATGGCCAAATATGAGATTAGACTTTTTACCAACAAGAATAGTTACTTAACTTACTTGAGTTTTACTTCAGAAATAATTCTTTTAACTAGAGTAATTTTTTGGGCACTTCTAGTTTTCTTCTAAAGTTGTTTTATTTTTTACTAGAGCCGGTTTTCGGGCACCTCTAGTTTAATTTCCTAGAGCCAGTGTTAGGCACCTCTAGGAGTACGACTGAATCGAAGTTTTCTAACTCAAGTGGCTAAGCTTCCTATTCTAAATTTACTAACAAAGTCTTAACAGCATATAAGTCACAAAAGGTGTTGTACAGTTTAGAAATATAACAAGGCTCTAAACAGTTCGTAAAACTTCCTAAAGGCGCTGTCACGACAGAGTATGTCGCGATAGGTAAGTTTAGTTCAAAGACTTAAGCCAATTTTTTTAACACAAAAGTAAACTTAAAAATAAACTAATAAATAGACACGAATTTAAGACACAACTAATAACTTCATTAATGGAGGGATGTCACCCCCAAACTCAAGGGTTGCATTGCCCTCAATGCATGACAGAATGAAAAATAAAAATGGAAAAACAAATACATCATAAAATAAATAAAACAACAAAGACAACAAAATATAAGAAAGAAACTTAATTTGAGGAGCTGTCGTCGCTGCTGCTGATTTGAAGCTGCCGGCGGGCAGTGACTTTCATGGTAGGGGCTGGCAGTGTGCTAGGGAGGTAGAGGTTGTCTTCTTCTTTGCCTCCCGAGGTGGCTAGACACGTGTCGGTGAGATGTGTGGGGGCTTGTCCAGAACCTCAATGTCATCATCGGAGCTGCCGTTGCTACTGACAGATCTGCCTTGGTCGGAAGGTCCTTCGACAGTCTCATTGAGTTTCTTCCTCTTCATTAGAGGGTAGTCCTTGGAGATGTCCCAGGAAACCGATGGCTCGGAGTCAGAATCCTGCCGAACGAAAGAAGAGGAGAACCTTTCCCAATATTTTGGGTCGATTTCTGGGAGGGGGTCTTTTCTCTTCTCTCCTTTGGTTGTGGCATACTGCCTGTCGCCTTCTCCTATTGTGGCAGGGATTGGTGTGGAAGCAAAAGAGGGGGTTTTCGGGCTTGCAGTAGGGGTAGGTGTGGGGGCAGTAAAGAATTGTTCTGGGAAGGAAGGGAATGTCACATGTGTAAAATGTAAATCATTTTGAATGAAATTTACCGTTGCGGCCGTGAAGTCCCTCACGAAGCCCATCAGTCCGAGCTGTCGTTCCTCCATCCTTTTTAGCGTCGATAGAATCTGGGCGGAGGTGTCTGGTGGAGGTGCTGCTGCCGTCTGCTGTTGTTCTGCTGTGGCAGGTTCTGGGGAATTGGGGCCTGTCGTCTGGTCTGTCGTGGCAGAGGGGTTGAAGTATGACAACGGGGTGGTAGCTTTTAACTCCATTAGGCTGTAAATGTTCTGATGTGTCCACCCCTTTCCTTGGACTTTGACATCTTCCTCAATCTCCGGTACATTATGGCCCCAACAGATGGTGGTGATGAGGGATGGGAAGACGAGGGGACCCGGCTGTCGGAGGGCACACTCAAGTATTCCATCCCATATGTAGTGACCGACATTAATTTGTCTTTCATTTAAAATGGAATGAACAAGGGCTAACCTTGGTCTGTCGACGGTGCTGTTGTGGGAGGATGGCATGATGCGCTTCTTGACAAAGTGATTCCACAGTTTGGTTTGTGGAGTCAACTGGGTTCTCTTCACAGTCCATCGGTGTTTAGGGTCGTTATTCCACTCCGTCCCTTCTTCGGTGACTTCTGCCATGACCGCGTCGTAGTCTACCGGCGACAGACTATTCACGACCCTTTTGTGGGAGTCCTCCTTCTTACTCACGTACAATCCGTAGAGTGTGTTGATGTATGTAGGCTCGATGGAGAGTTGCTTTCCTCGAACGGTTACTGTCTTGGTGTATTTTTTGTCGATGGTAGCGTAGAACTCTCTGACGAGGGTTATGTTCATCTCCTCGGGTTGGGCAGCAAATTGCTGCCATTTGAGGGCTTGAATTTTCTTGGCAATGAAGTTCTCGAGCTCTAGATCTCTCGTTGGTTGTGTGTAGATAAACCCTCGTTCCTCCCACATGTCCCCCTTTTGAAAAGAACTGTAGTACCTCGAGGCAGACTCAGTGGAGGTGAAACGATTCGGAATGGCATTATGACTCGGGGTTGATACTGCCATGGCAGAAGTGGAGGCAACACTGCGGCGGGTTTGTCTGCTAGCCATTTGCGAGGACTGTAGAAAATATGAAAAGAAAATTTTGAGATCTAAAACAGAGAAAGCAAGATGGGAGAATGAGAATGAGATGAAAAATGAATAGTGAGTGTGGGTTTATATAGAAGGGGGATTTTCTGCCCATTGGGTCTGTAACGGCATGCGCGAATAATGAGGTCAGCTGTTATGCAGTTTCTGACGCGTCTGTCACGTGTTTTCGTGTTTGTTGTGCGTCTGTTACGCGTTTGCGTGTCTGTCGCGACAACTTCGTGACAGGCTGTCTTCTCCGCATCTGTCACGACAGCTGATGACAAGCTGTGACGACAGACTCGTCTGTTGGGCTGTTGTGAATGTGGTGGGCTGGTTCATTCCTTCTCTTTGCTTTGCTTCCTTTGTTTCCTAAAAAATATTTAAACAAATAACTAAATTAAAAATCGTGATTTCTAAAATAAATAAATAGATAAATCTTAATTCCTAATAAATAATTAAAATAAAATAAAATTAAAAACTAAGTTAAATTAGGGATGCCTGGAGGGGCATCTCCTAAAGTAAATACTTCCTGCATCCTTGGGGCTTCAGTCCCCTGATAATGCTTGAGTCTCTATCCATTGACCTTGAACTGGTGCTCGTCCTTTAGGGATTTGATTGTAATGGCACCATGAGGGAAAACGTGAACAACCTGGAAAGGACCAGACCATCTAGATTTAAGTTTCCCTGGGAAAAGCTTCAACCTAGAGTTGAACAACAACACCTACTGCCCTGGGAAGAACTGTCGTGGCAGGAGCTTCTTGTCGTGCCACTTCTTAGTTTTATCCTTGTAGATCTTGGCATTGTCGTAGGCCATTGCTCAAATTTCTTCAATTTCATTCAAGTCCAGTAGCCTCTTTTGTCATGCCTTATCCTAGTCCATATTTACTGCTTTGATAGCTCATTAAGCTCTGTGTTCTATCTCAACGGGTAAGTGACATGTTTTCCCATAGATGAGTCTATAGGGTGACATCCCCAATGGTGTTTTGAACGTTGTTCTATAGGCCTAGAGTGCATCATTGAGATGTAGAGACCAATCCTTTCGAGTGGGTTTAACCATCTTCTCAAGTATGTTATTTACTTCTCTGTTGGATATCTCGGTCTGCCCATTGGTCTGAGGGTGACATGTTGTTGCAATCTGGTGCTTTACTCCGTATTTTCTCAAGGCGACAATAATTACCATGTTATCGAAGTTTCTCCCTTCATCACTAATTATCGCCCTTGGGATGCCAAATCTGGAGAAGATGTTCTTGTGAAGAAATCTTTGAACAGTCTTGGCATCATTCTTTTGGGTGGCAATTGCTTCTACCCTGCTATGACTTGTCCTATCCCTAGGCTCAAGTTCTGTTGATGGACACTTCTTAGATGATACCTCCCGGCGCTAATCGAAGGGTGAACATCAATGTTGTTGAATTCTTCCTTAGCCCCTTAACCTCGTACTTATCCCTAAGCCGAGACGGTTTAACCATAAGCTGGAAAACGCGTATTTATTATGTTTGTATGCTTGACTCTCCCGATATCAAACAAATGGATAACCTCACAATGCTCTCCCAATACTCTTACGAGATATGAAAACCAGAATAAATAAACTTGAAGTTTTTATTGCTTTGAACAGAAAATTCCCAAAACAGTACAATCCTTGCAACTACTTTACAGAATCAACCCTTAGCCCTAAGGGGATTTTAGAACATGATGAAAAGGGGAAAATGACAAGGGTTTTGGGGAAGACGGCTAGGAATGAGATATCCTTCCCTAGGTCGAATTACATTCCTTTATATAGGCCTTGGGTCCAAGTTTTCTAATATGGCAAGAATACAAGTTAAAACTAAAGCACAACTCTATTAAAGATTAAGTCTTCTGAGTAGATGCCTTTAATTCGTCATCTTTTCTTGCTTTGGGTTCTTTCCTTAGACTTTGGGCTTGGCCTTTATTCTACCTCAGGGTTCAGAGAAATATAGGAGTGGTCCACGACAGACCGACTTGAATTCCTCTATCTGTCGAGCTCCACTTCAATTTTCCACTTCACCAATGTTGTCGTCATGGCTGCCATAACAGTGGCCACGACAACATGTGCTCCTTGACTATAGTCCTATGATCCAGTTCTGCTCCCTTGCTGCCCTGAGTCTGCCACAGCAGATACCTGCGAAAGTGACCAAAACCAGTAGCAATTGTGCCATTTTATCTAATTGTGATGTATATGCAAAAATCTACCTAAATGCAATGAATTATGCTTGAATGCAGCAGAAATATGGGTTAAATAAGGGGTGAAATATAGAACTTTTATACACTCAACAACTTCCGCCCAAAATTATTTAGGTAAATTGTTTTCACAAAGCATGGTTCTAGCCATTTCTTGTAAAGTCCTATTTTTCCTCTCAACTATCCCATTTTGTCGAGGAGTTCGAGGAGCCAAAAAATTGTGGCTTATACAATTTTCATTTTCAAACTCTTCAAAACCTAGATTTTGAAATTCGGTTCCATGATCACTTCTAATATGAGAAATTTTAAGTTCAAGACCATTTTGAGTTAATTTTGAAAACGTGATGAATTTTTCTAAAACCTCATCTTTAGTACTTAAGAATAGAACCCAAGTAAATCTAGAATAGTCATCAACAAGTACAAATATGTATATGATTTACCACCCAAGCTCATAGTTCTAATAGGCCCAAATAAATCCATATGAATTAGTTGTAAACACCTACTTGTAGAAACATCATTAATGGATTTAAAGGATGATCTATGTTGTTTACCTTTAGAGCATGCATCACATATTTTATCATTTGAAAATTTGATCTTGGTAAACCTCTAACTATATTTAGGGAAACTAATTTTTCTAAAACACTAATGCTAACATGTCCTAGTTTCCTATGCCATAGCCATGTATCATTTTCATTTTGTGCAACAAAACATGCATGAGATGTATGAATGTCACCTAAATGCACCATGTAAATGTTACCTATGCGATGACCAATGAGCATTATATTGTTTGATTTAATGTCAACAATTTTGCATCCATTTTTATCAAATAAGACATTAAATCCTTTATCACACAATTGACTAATGCTCAATAAATTGTGTTTTAGACCATCGACATATAAAACATTTTCAATGAGTATAGTAGAGTGATTACCTATGGATCCAATACCTTTAATGTGGCCTTTGGAGTTGTCACCAAATGTCACTATTCCTCCACTTTTTGGCTTTAAGTCCATGAATCGACTCTTGTCTCCGGTCATGTGCCTCGAGCATCCACTATCAAGGTACCATGAGTTTTGGTTTTGTGCTTTGGCCTTGTAGCAATGCTCCCCCTACAAACAAAGAATTAGAAGTGGAATCCAAGGTGACATGGCATCAATATTATTAGACTTGACAAGTTCATTAGGAACCCATACACTTCTAATTCTTTTTTTCCTATTATGCCTATGGAAGCCACTTTGTTTGTAGTTATTGTTCTTTCTTTTAGGTTGGTTTGATCTAGATGATTCACCAATTTCATTTTTCACATTACAAACACTATTGAAAGATTTCTTAAGCTCATTTAACACCTTTTGGAGTTCACTATTGCATTGAGAAATAAGATTGTTTAAGTCTAAATTTCATCTTGAAAGAATTTAAGTTCATCTTGTAAACCTAAGATCTTTTTCTCAAATTTCAAGTTAGCTTGAGAAAGTGAGTCATTTTTAGCATTTAATTCCGAAATGATTTTTCTATTTTTTAGAACTGACTCCTTATACTTCTCAACTAACTCATCATAAACCTCTTGTAACTCATCATAAGCATCATGAAATTCATCAGATGTAAAAATCAAATGAAGATGAGTTAGAGGTTACCATGGAGGAATCCTCCTCAAGAGCCATGAGGCAAAGGTTGGCCACTTCGTATTCCTCATTCTCGGATGACTCTTCATCACTCCAAGTAGCAAGCTTGGCTTTGAGCCTCTTTGATGTGACCACAACCAGCAAGAATTCCAATGAATTTCCTAGAGGTCCTATGACTCGTGCAATAGCTAAAATGATTCAAGATGCTGTGGAAAGTTTGCTTTGCCAATGCTGGAAAATGAATGAGGAAATGACAACAACAATTAGATCTTGCAACGTTTTGAGTTTGTTGGAAAGTTGAAATAAGTTGCATAAGAATTTGCATGAGTAGTTGCATAAGAATTTGCATGAGTAGTTGCATAATAGTTCATTCATTCCATGAGAATAAATATGCTTGTTTATGCATTTATGCAAGCACTTCATTTATGAAAATACTTCACTTATGTATGTGTTTCATTTAAGCATATAGGTTCATTAATTAAACTAGTTCATTCATTGAACTTGTTCAATTAATTATTTAAGTTTTCATAACATTTTTATCATATTTTGATTAATATTTTATGTGTTTTCAGTGTCATTATACGTTGGGATTAAGATGGAAACAATTGAAGACTTTTCATCTTCTTCAAGGAGACATTTCATCTTTATCATCATTCAAAGAGAGAGTCTTTTTGAATTCCATGGGGGATGAAGCATTTAGAAGACTTTATTATGCTTTTATTCAGCCAATAAAGTTGAGAAATAAAGAAAGGAAGTGGAAGAGACACATACACTTAGATGCAAACATGGGCATATTCATTCCAAGTCATCTACATGCACTTTTAAGAGCCAAGCAAGTGGAATATCAAAGGATTCATCACTTGGACGTGTATAAGTCTTCATTCAAGCCTTATTATGTCCAAATTCATTCTAAATTACACAAATGGCTATCCGCACTTGATAGGATTGAAGACAAACCATTGAATGTCATAAATTGGAGCCTTAATGCATTGTTTTGTCCATTCAAATTCTAGGTTGCCATGTACTATAAATAGGATGCTCATTTGCCTTTGCAGGGGACCTTTTTTTATGAAAATATATGAGAGTGTTCTCTTCATTGTTCTTTAAGAACTTTATCAGCTTTAAAGCTAGTCTTGTGGCAAATTTTCCCTTTTCATTCCATTCTATTTATAGCGTTGGTTCCTAGATTTCTAGCTAGCGGGTCATGTTCCACCATTCCACCATCACTTCCATTTGATTATATTGTTGGTTCTTAGCTCAATTATAGCTAAAGGGTCACAATCCAACCTTCTTCCATCATTTCACAAAGGGTAAGAACGTGTAAGGTTTGGGTCAACATTCACAACCTTGTTGGTTATTCCTTGTTCCACACCGATTCTATTCCATATATCCATATCAACTTCTATCCATTTTTTTCCTTACATTTATCTTTCAAACCATAATCACCAACCATTCCAGCACCTATTAAAACAACAACTTTCACCATCTTCATTCCATATACATCACTTCCACACTCAAGTTTCAAGTTTGCAACTTCATACTAGAATCACGATCGGGCAACATCACATACGAATTCGGTCATCACACAACCGGATACGTATTAGGTTGGTTTGATCTAGATGATTCACCAATTTCATTTTTTCACATTACAAACACTATTGAAAGATTTCTTAAGCTCATTTAACACCTTTTGGAGTTCACTATTGCATTGATAAATAAGATTGTTTAAGTCTAAATTTTCATCTTGAAAGAATTTAAGTTCATCTTGTAAACCTAAGATCTTTTTCTCAAATTTCAAGTTAGCTTGAGAAAGTGAGTCATTTTTAGCATTTAATTCCGAAATGATTTTTCTATTTTTTAGAACCGACTCCTTATACTTCTCAACTAACTCATCATAAACCTCTTGTAACTCATCATAAGCATCATGCAATTCATCATATGTAAAAATCAAATGAAGATGAGTTAGAGGTTACCATGGATGAATCCTCCTCAAGAGCCATGAGGCAAAGGTTGGCCACTTCGTGTTCCTCATTCTCGGATGACTCTTCATCACTCCAAGTAGCAAGCTTGGCTTTGAGCCTCTTCTTCTTCTCAAAGCCCTTCTTCTTGAGTTGAGGGTACTCGGAACGAATATGACCCAGTTTTTTGCACTCAAAGCAAATGATTTGATCCCTCTCTTCTTCTTTTTTTTGGTCTTGAAGTCCATTTTTCTTTGAATCTTTCTACCCCGGTTGAACCTCATAAACCGTGAAAATATTTTGGCTATCATAGCCAACTCTTCTAGGTCTTCCTCTTCACTAGAAGTGCTCTCCTCATGTAGAGAAGCTTTGAGAGCCACTCATATCTTTTTTTTCTTGTCTACCTCAAGCTTCTCCACTCTTCTCTCTTCCTTCTTCCTTTCATCTTCCCTTCCTTGCTTCATGATCTCATGAGTTAGGATAGAACCAACTAGCTCATCAAGGTTGAGTGTCTTCAAATTTTTGGCCTCGATGATGGCGGTTCTCTTTCCATCCCAAGACTCGGGAAGTGAGTAGAGTAGCTTCCGGACTAGTTTGTCTTCTGGGATTATCTCTCCAAAACCATTTATCTCATTGATGATTGTTGAGAAACGATCGAACATCTTTGAAACGGTTTCGTCGGGCCTCATTTTGAAATTCTCATAGCTAAGATTGAGAATTTTAATCTTTGTCTCCTTCACATCACTTGTTCCTTCATATGTAGTCTCAAGTGTATCCCACACTTCCTTATCACTTTCGATGGAGGAAATTTTGGAGTAGATATCGAGACCGAAGGAGCAAAACAACATGTGAAGAGCTTTATCGTTGATTTGAATCTTCTTTCTCTCTTCTTCACTCATCTCATTTTTCTTCTTTGGCACAAATCTTCCTTCGTCGTCTCTCTTCATCGGAATAGAGGGACCATCTTCAATGGCATCCCAAACTAGATAATCATTGGATTTAATGAAGAGACGCATCCGGTTCTTCCAAAAGGGTAGTTATCACCGTTGAAGAAAGGTGGTTTGGTAGTTGATTGAGACTCGTACATGCTTGACCCGGAGGTAGATGTCATGGCTTGCTTTGTAGTTGATCACACTCTTCCTAGGAACTCCTCTTGTGGTTGTTAATCCTTCAAAGAGGTAGGCTCTGATACCAATTGGGGGGTGAATTAGGTTTTTAAAATTTGTTGTGGAAAGTTGAATGGCTAAAAATGAAGAACAAGAAATTTTAGAGTGGTTCAAGTTCCAAATGAACTCTACATCCACTACCTTAGCTACCACTAAGGATTTTCCAACAATCCACTAATTCCTCTTCCCTTTTTCAAGGCTTAGGGAGGTACCCTTTACAATACCGATTAAATTTTCTACCCATAATTTAACCAAACCCTCACAAGAGTACAAAGAAGAAATTTATGTAAGAAAGATATCTCTCGATAAAAGATTACCCCTTTAAATACAATCACTCAAGCCAAATTTGAATACAAGATCCGAATTGAATACAACACAATTTGGGATTTTACAAGAGATAGGAAAATAGGCACTTCGAGCTTGGATTTTTTTAAGGATGTTTCTTTTTGATGCAATAGTTGTTGCTAGTCTTCAATTGGCTTCAATTTATACCTTCTCTATTAATTCTAGCCGTTTGGGTGGTTAGGGTATTGAATATAGTCATTGAGACCCTCTTTTTTCACCATAAATGCACTTTTGCAGCTTACCGTATCGGTACACGAGGACACGTATCGATATCTGTCTCAAAACAGAAAGAGCTGTTGCACAATAACAAGAGGGCATATCGATACCCGTGTAAGCGTATCGGTACGGGACATGGACCGTTTCGATACGGGGAACATCTGTATCGATGCAATTAATTCAACAAAGCTCACTGGAAGTTTTCGTATCGATACGACAAAGGGCGTATCGGTACAGAACTACCACCACTTTAAATTTTGATTACCTAACAACTGACACCAACGATAAAAAACATTAAAAGCTTTCGAATTTAAAATTCCATTAAATACGTATCGATACGGGTGACACCGTATTGGTACGCCATTCAAACTCCTTCAGTTTTACAGAGAGAGCGTATCGATACATATGCAATCTGTTCCGATACGTTGTTTCGATACAGTAAGGGGCGTATCGAAATGTGTTTCTCTAGTAACCAAACTTGTAAAAAAGGTATTGATACGACTGGAAGTGTATCGATACACCTGGACGTTTTCAATAGTTTGGCCTTGGAACACTTAGAAAATATTTGGAGATTGAGTTTTTCAAATTAGATTAAAGCTTTGTTGATTTAAAATCTTTTGAGGGACTTAAAAATCTATTTCAAGTTTTCAATTTAAGACTTAACATACATTCTTATATCAAAATCAAACATAGATTTTACAGGTTCATACATTGATAGGTACATACATACATACTTACATGCATTAGGGTTTATGGTTTATGTTTATGATTTAATTGCTTAAGGTTTAGGGTTTAGGGAAAATTCATTAAGGGTTTAGGGTTTATACATTGATAGATATATACATGTATACTTATATATATTAGGGTTTAGGGTTTAAAGTTAATGGTTTAGGGGTTTATGTTGATGATTTAAGGGCTTAGGATTTAGTGTTTAGTAAAAATTCATTAAGGGTTTAAGGCTCAGACATTGATAGGTACATACATATATACAACGGGGTTTACGGTTTAAGGGTTTAAGTTTATGGTTAATGTGAGATTCATTAAGGTTTTATGGTTCATACATTGATAGGTACATACATACTTACTTACATACATTAGGGTTTAAGGTTTATGGTGTAGGGTTTAGGTTTAGGATTTAAGTGCTTAGGGTTTAGTGAAAATTCATTAAGGGTTTAGGGTGCATACATTGATAGATATATATAGGCTTAATGCACAAAATAGCCCCTAAAGTTTACCATTTTTCCCAACTTGGTACTTAACGTTTCATTTGGGACGTTAAGCCCCCTAACGTTTTCACCGTTACCCATTTTGCCCCAAACTCTTATTTTTGCCGTTACAAAAAAGTTTTCAACCGTTAATTTTTTTTTCAACCAATGAGATTGCGCCACATCAGCTCCTCTTTGATAGAGTAACCCGCCTGATTTTATTAAAAGGGTAAATGTCATGTCAAGTCTCCTATGTTTATTTTTTATTCAATTTAGTCACTGAAAAATCTATTTTTACCTAAAATTGACCCCTATTTGTTTCTATTTTTTTAATTTAGCCCAATATTTGTTATTAATAATAATATTGTTTTATTTAAATGTTACCATTTAATAAAAAAATAAATTAAATATTTTAATATTAAATTAGTAATTTTTTATAAATTAATCCTTACTAATTTAATATTATATTATTTTTTGCAATTCCAAAATAAATTAGATTTATAATTTAGACCCATCAAAATAAATTTAATGTTAATCTTAAATAGTTTCCATTTACATCCTAAAATAAATTAATTTTATAATTTAGTCCCATTACGTCCTAAATTAATAATTTGATATTAATTTAATATTAAATTAGTCTCTTAATTTATCTAATTTAAAATTAAACTATTTTTTATATAAATTACATTTTACTAATTTAAAATTAAAATATTTTTAATAAAGATAAATTAAATTAATTTTTTAAGATTAGTATTATTTTCTTTTAAAATTACTAAAAAGCAACTAGAACATCAAATAAATTGCATGAGACACCATATATACCATGAACTACGACGCATGCAATTCACATAAATTGATTCTTTTGTTGGGTATTTGGAGGGAGATTCGTTGAAATTGAAAGTGAACAAACTAATAGAAAATTATAGTTCAAATTTTACTCAAAAAATAATACAATTTGAATAAGTAATTATTTAGGGTCAATTTCAAGTAATTTAATTTATCTAAAAAATTACAAATTTAATAATAAAATATTTATTTTATTTTATTAAATATTTTACTAAATATTAACATTTAAATAAAATAATATTATAAATAATAATAAATATTTGACTAAAAAGAATATAATTCGAATAAGTAATACTAAAGACAAATAAGGTTCAATTTTCTATTATTTTGGGACGTAATTGGAAACTATTTAAGATTAACATTTAATTTATTTTGATGGGTCTAAATTAGAAATCTAATTTATTTTGGAATTAAAAAATAATATAATATTAAATTAGTAAGGATTAATTTATCAAAAGTTACTAATATAATATTAAAATATTTAATTTATTTTTTATTAAAAAATAACATTTAAATAAAATAATATTATTATTAATAACAAATATTGGACTAGATTAAAAAATTAGAAACAAATAGGGGTCAATTTTAGGTAAAAATAGATTTTTCAATGACTAAATTGAATAAAAAAATAAACATGGGAGACTTGACATGACATTTACCCTTTTAATAAAAGCAGTCAGGTTACTCTATCAAAGAGGAGCTGATGTGGCGCAATCTCATTGGTTGAATTTTTTTTAACGGTTGAAAACTCTTTTGTAACGACAAAAAGTAACGGTTTGGGGCAAAATGGGTAACAGTGAAAACGTTAGGGGGCTTAACGTCCCAAATGAAACGTTAAGTATCAAGTTGGAAAAAGTGGTAAACTTTAGGGGCTATTTTATGCATTAAGCCATATATATATACTTGCATAATTAGGGTTTAGGGTTTTAAGTTTAGGATTTAAGGTTCAAGGTTTATGGGTTTAGGTTTAGGAGTTAAGGGTTTAGTGTTCATACATTGATACATAAAATTAAAAGTCAAAACCATAAACCCTAAACCAAAAAATGAAACCTTAAGCCCTAAACTAAAACACATAAAATAAAATCCCTAAATATAATCCCTAAATCTAAACCCTAAACCCATAAACCTTTAAACCCTAGAACACTAAACCCTAAAAACTTTAAACACTAAACTTTTAAAACAAAACTCTAATTCAAAAACTCTAAACCCTAAAAATAAAACACTAAAACCCTAAACCCTTCTCTGTCTCCATTGTCCGACGAAGAATTTAGCTTTGGTTTTTAAGGTGAAAATGACAGCGAAACTGGAGATATTAATTAATAGGAAAAAAACTCTGCATGTTAAATTGACGACAATGTTTGTCAGTTGTCTTAACTCTAAACTCCAAAACACTAGGATATATTGCCACGTTGTGTTTGCTTTTCTCACTTTTTACCATTTGTAGCTATCCTTTCATTGTCTCCACCTAATTTAAACCCCTACATTTAGAATTAGAGATAAATTACTAAAGGTTAGATAAGAATAATCAATAACTTTACAATTTTGTTCTGTTAATAAGAAAAAAATTATCCTAAATTTTTTATAACTTAACATATATTTTGTTATAATTTGTTAATCTAAAATTTTATTTAAGTTAATAAGAAAAAAAATCAATCTAATTTATTTTACAACGCAAATTTTGAATATGGTAAGTAACGTAAATATTGGTTAAAAATAATTGATAAATTATCAATTACTTAATATTTTTAATAATTGAAAAAAATAAAGGGTAAACTACAAAAATGACCACCATACTATTGGTAAAGTCGTGATTTGACCACCTTACTTCTTTTTCTAAGATTTTTTTTTTGAAAAGTATGTGGGCCTCGTTAAAACCCTTTGGTTCGAAAAAACCAAAGGGAAAGAGTACCCCTTATTATTAAGTTCTAATCGCTTTACAACAACACGCTCTAACCTTCGAAAGCACAACTAAACAACAACAGCCTCTTTACAGTACCATACATATTCGTCGGTTCTCCCTAAACCCTGCTTAGCAAGGTTATGTGCCTCAACATTACTTTCTCTAAACACAAAGTTAACCATGCCTCTAAAGCTACTACACATACCCCTACACTCCATTACTACACTATGAAACGAAATTGGAGCCACGTTAGGATTATCAATCCATTTCGCAGCCAAGGCACTATCCGTTTCGATAATGAGGTTGTGTGTATCTCTCATAGCTGAGTTGGAGAAAAGCAGCCCCGCTTTACGAATTGCTAATATTTCCGCTGTTGTGGGGTCTGAAATACCGATGATACTCGCGAAACGGATAAGGTGGTTGTCGTTATGGTCCCTCAAAATACCTTCTAAGCCAGCCTCTCCAACTGTACTTCGAACGACGGCATCAACGTTAAACTTGAGTGTGCCAAAAAACCGGAGGTATCCAGCTGCTCTGATTTTGCCTTTCACCATTGTTCAGGTTAGTTGTAGTCAAGAACGACCACCGAAGAAAATCCGAAATCGACTGGACAGAGTCAGGCCATTTGCATTTGCACCAATGCCCAATTCTCAATAATGCCACATCAAATAGTCTCTCTTCACTTAATACATTCTTACTAAAAAATTTCTCATTCCTGTAAAGCCAAATGGTCCACAAAATACCAAAGAATGCCATATTTCATACTCCTTTGGATCGAGCTTTAACCGGAGCTTGATTCCACGTAAATAGGAAATCTTTTAAATTGTTTGGAAAGCAAATGTGTACCTGCCATAGCTTACACCACCTTGTCCAGATGCCCCACGATAAGCTGCAATGTAGTAGAAGGTGGTTCACGTCTTCAGTGCTAGCTTCACACAAACCACAGATCTTTAGTTGTTCATTTAGTATTCCACGTTTTGCCAGTTCGGATCTCGTTAAGATTCTAGAATGAACAACTCTCCAGGCGAAAGCTTCAACCTTCGGTGGAGCTAAGTTTGCCCAAACCAGTTTCCAAATGCTGCACTCTTCACCCCCTCTCAAATACGCCATTGTGCAGAAATCTTTTCCTGAATAATGGCCAGCACTTGAACCATACCAACGTATAGTGTCGCGTGCATTAACGGTTTGGACAGCCCTGTTGATCACCTGCAAAAAATCTTGCCATATACTGACTTCCCATTGGAAAAAGCTTCTTCTAAGTTCAATGTTCCAAACCCAACTATTGTTCACATTTTGCCGAATTCTTGAACTTTTCCTGATTTCTTCCTTGCTACTGCGTAGATCCTCGGAAAGCTGGTTCTAAGTGACGCCACTTCCGTCCATTTGTCCTCCTAAAACTCAATAGTGTTCCCAATGCCAAATACACATCTCACATTCTTCGTGTAATCATCTCCCGGGTCTGTTAAAGGCGATGTTATTGACCTCCATATCCAAGAGAAGTTTCTTCTCTTTTCTAAGTCTGGACTAAGTTGTACTGATGAGTACCCATACTTTGCTGTATGATTATCCTCCATAGGCTCTCGTGTTTAATCCTGAAGTGCCATAGCCACTTGTTAAGTAAAGATCGATTATTCAACCTCATGTCCACTATCCCAAGACCACCCAAGGGTTTCGGTTGACAAACTACGTCCCATCTAATCCAATGAATACTTCGCTTATCCACTTGGCCCCAAATAAAGCCAGCAAACAATTTATTAATAGAATTTGCAACCCCTGCTGGCATTTCAAAAATTGATAAGAAGTACACTGGAAGATTGGATAATACCGACTTCACTAAGGTTATTTTGCCCCCGAACGAGAGGCTCTTTCCCATCCAACTCTGCAGTCTTGATCGGATTTTGTCAACTATCGGATTCCAAATTTCCATGGCATTACGTGAGTACCCCAACGTCAAGCCAAGATAAGAAGTAGGCAGATTTTTCAAACCACGTTTGATCGTTCTTTCCCACTCTTTCAATATATCTTCGTCCACATTCACACCGTAGATTTTTGTTTTTCGCGTGTTTAATTTCAACCCAGCAGCGAGTTCAAATATACACAGGATTCTCTTCATGTTTCGTATATAGTCAACCTTTGCTTCTAAAAACGCGATCAGGTCATTCGCGAATTGGATGTGCGATATCCGTCACACATTGTTACCCACTAGGACCCCTCTGATCAGCCCCTCTTCTTCAGCTTTCTGTAAAATCAAACTTAATGTTTCACCTACCAAATTAAACAATAATGGAGACAACGGACAACCTTGCCTCATCCCTTTTTTAATACTAAAGGGTTTCGATGGTAAACCATTGACCAACACAGAGATGTTCGCTGTCGATAAGCATAAATTCATTCACATGCGCCATTTTCTCCCGAATCCCATTTTATCCATAATCAAATCTAAGAATCGCCAATCTACGGAGTCATAAGCCTTCTTGAAGTCAGCTTTGAATACCACCGCTTCTCTCTTTTTTCTCTTCTGCTCATCCAGAATTTCATTAGCAATTAACGAGCAGTCAACTATTTGCTTCCCTTTGATGAAAGCAAACTGTCTTTCACCAACCACCTCTTCAATACACCCAGCCAACCTCCTCGCCAAGACCCTAGCTAAAATTTTGTATAAACTGCCTACCAAGGAAATGGGTCGGAAATCTTCCATCACTTGTGGAGAACTCTTCTTTGGAATCAGGGTAATGAACGACTGATTAAAAGATTTATCCGTCACCTTGCCTCTGTAAAAGTTTAGAAAAAAAAAAAAACTCCATAATATTTGGTTTCAGGTGCTCCCAAAACTTTTTTTAAAAAAATTAAGGTTAAACCCGTCCGGCCCAGGCGCTCTCGACCCGTCTGCTGTCTTGATGGCTTGCCAAACTTCTGACTCGGTAAAAGGGTCTTCTAGTCTTGCTACTGAATCTGGGGACAGCTTCTGAAAGTTAACATTCACGTCCACAACAGGTAATGTACTAACCTCGTTGTAGCATTTCTTGAAGTGAGAAGCAAAAACCAATTTAATCTGCTGTGTATCGGACATGGTCGTATCATCTACTTGAATTTCTGTAATGTGGTTGACTTTATTCCGCATGGTTGCCATCATATGAAAGAATTTCATGTTGCGGTCGCCTTCCTTAAATTGATTCACCCTAGACTTTTGCAGCCACTCCCTTTCCTCCGTTCTATACTTGTTCCATAGCACTGCACACAACATTTTAATTTCATTCCACAATTCCAGTGTTGAAATTTTCTTTTCGAGTTCTGGTATTGAGTCAGTCCCTGACTTTTTGTGCTTCAACGCCCACTCCTTTGATGCAGTCTTCACCTTCCTCAGTGTGAAAGTTATGCTTCGGTTTTTGTTCAAGGAGCAGATATCTTGGACTAACACCTTGTAATTCTTGTCATCTGCCCAATGGGTAAACCATTTGAATGGTCGAGGCTTAATTGGACCAGTAGGTTCCATAAGAGTCAATGATCTGTGGTCGGATAGGCCTATCGGAGGGGCACTTTGAATCACTTGCGGGAATGCTTGAAAAAATCTGTTGTTAGCAGAAACCGATCAATTCTACTTGCTGCCCTCGAAACACCTTCTCTATACCACGTATATGCCCCCTGCATTGGCAAATCAATCAAGTTGTTCTTCTGTATAAACTCTCTAAACACTTCCATTGAACCATTGCTCTCTACAGACCTTGTTCGCTCCTCACTTGACAGAACTAAATTAAAATCTCCTCCTATTAGAATAGGCACTGTCAATTTCTCGATTTCCCTACTTAGATGCTCCAAGAAAATCCTTCTTTCCCTCAAATCATTTGGCGCATAAATGTTTATTATTCCCACCTTTCTATTTTGCTTCACTAGATACCCGATAAGAAGAATCATTCTCTCTTCCACCAGTTTGCTTTCGAGCTTAAAGACGGTAGGGTTCCATAGGGAAATTAGGCCCCCTGATGCCCCCAAAGATGGAGCAAAAGCTAATTCCCCCAAATTGATTTTTTGCAACCTAAATTTCACCCATGGTTTGATGCTTTCCAGTTTGGACTCTTGAATGAATACCAGACTTGCCTTTGTACGAAGAACCAACTTAGTAAGAGCTCTTAGCTTCTCCACTTTACCAAGGCCCCCCACGTTCCAGGAACAAAATACATAAGTCATCAATGGAAAAAGACACGACAGGCTCACTTACCCCTAATTGTTGTTCGAATCCTCCCTTTCAAGCTCCTCCAATCTTTGGAGCAACACCTGCTCTGAGCAATCGAAAGCAACCCCCAAAGCGTTCCCTACCCGCACTGTTTCCTCGGCTTCAACTGAGATATTGTCTGAAAGCCTTGCCGGTGGAACACCGTTCTTCAAACTTAAAATCTGGAAACCCGTCCCGCTCGCTGCCACTTTGCCGGATGTTTGTTTGATCCTCTTCCTCTTTCTTTCTTTCATGGTTCTGTTCGAGTTACCCTTCTGTGAGTGTGCCCCCCCATTTTGATTTATCTGTGCCGGCTCCTAGATCAAAGTGTTGAGTTTCCTGACGAAAAATTGGTGTTGACCGTATTTGTGGATAAGGTCCGATTCGGATTGTCGAGAGATCGTCAACCGTATCAACATGGACCTCCTGTAATCTGGACTCCCCAGATAGGGAAAGGTAACGCCCCCCATCCATCTGGGCCAGGTTTATTGAAACTGGGCTGCTCCCAACAACAACATCTAGCCCATTCCCAGATAAAATGGGAACCTCGAAGAGCCCCACACTACCGTGGGCTTCATGCGACCTAGTGTCTAACTGATCTTGCTCAGAGACCCCCTGGCCTACCAGATCCACGTCATCCTGCCAGCCGTCTCTTGCCTCGGGAATATTCCTCACATTAACGTCCTCATTCATGCATGGGGTTGTAACCTTGTTTACTACCACAAGAACCCTGGCTTCGTCAAAACGTCGACGATGCAATGTATCCTCGTCTAATTTGAAAAATGATCCCTATCTATTGGCGAAACCCCGGAATGAACTTTCGCACCATACCTGCAGAGGAACATCCTGCATGACCGCCCATACTTTGATTCGACGCTTACCATCGAATCCCTCAAGATATTCCAATTGTTCGAACCAAAGATGCAGGCATTTCATCACGTCTGAACCATACCTTCTGCATATCATCTACTGAGTTATTTTGTATGACAGAAAGCATTCCGTACCAAGGGCTAATCTTGACACTCACCCCCTCCGATTGTATTGCCTCTTGTACTAGTTGCACGTTGTATATATATCTTTTATTTCCCCAACCAGGCATCTCCTCCTCTAGTCCGTTTCATCCTTCACAACCACCACGGTGTCCGACGTACTATCCGCGGCTTCTCTGCTCGACTGTATCGTACCCTCCACGAACTTAACTCTAACTGCTGCTGCTTTTTCTGTAGCCCCCCCCCCCCCCCCCCCCCCACTCCTACTTTCCTTAAGATTCTCTTTCGTTGTCGCCTTGCCACGCTTTGTTACACCTAGTAGAACATCCATGAACGTTCTTTCATCTTTGTAGGTATACACTCCTACTTTAGTTCCACCCCCTGCTTGCTTAGCATTAACTGGCCTTCTGCTTGAGCCATTATCTTTAGCAATGAAAACCCTAATGAGATGTCCATCCATTCGTCTTCCACAACCCCTTTCGACTGCGTGTTTCGCCTCCGTCTCCGTGCTATACCTAATGAACGCGAACGTAGCTGTTTTTCCAGACCTCTTCCTATTGTTATATGCGATGAAAACGTCCACCACCTTCTCATACGCCTGCAAATCTTCCTTCAACGTTGTTGGATGTATCTTCTTACTAACATTGTCCACAAAGACGGTGAACCCTGCTCTCATTGCGCCGCCTTGCCACCGGTCCATGGGGTATATCTTAAATTTGTACTTTTTAAAGGGATGCAACGGACTACTTCCCACGAGGTCACCCATCCTAGTGCTACTCTCGCGCAAGCACGCTTAACTGCGGAGTTCTGATGGGATCTTATGCATTAGTTTTTTTCTAAGAAATTGAACCATCAAATTATTTAATTGGTTGCAATGTGACCATCAGCCGTTAAAAATTAACGGAATGAGTGACGTGGCAGTTAATAAAATTGGTATAATTACACATTTGGTCCCCGTTATATGTACATTTTTATAAATTTGGTCTTAATTTTAATAAATAAAATAATTTTATTATTTAATTAGGCTAGGACACGTGTCGCCGTATTATTGGAGGACTTTATTTATATATTTTTAATTTAATAGTTTTTATTTTGCTCTTTCAATCAGGTGGTGACACGTGTCACCAGATTGAAGGAGAAAAATTAAAGAAAAATGCACCTTGCATCTAACAAGGATCAAACCCAAGTTTATTGGGTTGAGAGTGAACGTGTTTACCACTAGGCCAAAGCTATCCTTGTGATACACTGTACAAAATCTAACATATATTTAAGTTTGTTACTCATGTCAGGAAAAATAACAAGAAACATAATACCTCTGGCAAGATTCAAACCCAAGCTTTTAGGGTTAAAGATGAGCATGCCTACCACTAAACCAATGTTATTCTTATGATACAATGTACAAAATCTATTATATAACTTAGTTTTTTGCTCATGCCATGAAAAAGGAAATAAATATAGATTAAAGAAACTCGAATATGACACTTTTGGGATGCATAAAAATATTTAAACCACTAAAATATATTTAATAATTAAATTAATAACCATTTTATTTTTTATTAAATTTTAATTAAATTATTATATTAAAAAATAAAAAAATTATATTAAAATTTTATTTAACGAGTTTAAACTCACAAACATAATTTATTAATTTTATATTCATTAAATAAAATTTTCATATAAAATTTTATTTTTAATATAATAATTAAATTAAAATTTAATAAAAAAATAAAATGGTTAATAATTTAATTATTAGATATATTTCAGTGGTTTAAATATTTTTATGCATCCCAAAAGTGTCATATTCGAGTTTCCTTAATTATATTTATTTCCTTTTTCATGGCTAATTTTAGAAGACTAGGATGGCTAAATTGATGCAATTAGGGGAGACAAAATACCAATAACATGTTGGTCTAGCGGGATGAAGCGTTAGGTCCCATAAACAAGGTCATGGATTCAAATCATGACGTTGTGAATGGAAAAAATGAGTTAGGAAAATTGTCCCATATTAGACATTTATAAAATTTGATCCTAATTAACCAGTTAATGAGTCGAATACCGATAATTAAAAAAGAAATTTAAAATTACTTATATGTCATTATTACATGGACAAAATTACACTTAAAACCTAATTGAAATTTGTATAACATAATCGATTGATAGTTTTGTACATCATTTTCTCTTATATATTTCACGTCTTATATATAATTGTGTTTAGCGTAACATAATATGAACTTTGATATATTTATGATTGGTTTAAAAAAATAGTGCATTGTGTACAATGAGGTTCGTATACTATTTTTTCACATCATTATCCTCTTTAATTATTGTTTCATATGCAATCATATATCATCTTGTGTTGTTTATTAAATAAAACTTATCTAATAGGAGTAATTACTTTTACATGAAGAAAACACAAAAGCCAATTTTCCTAACCTAGAATGGTTATCCTAATCCGACTTAGAACTGGACTTTCTAGGATATATATATACCCACATATCTCACCGTTCTGTATTGGTAAGAAGATGGAATTTATTGAAGTGAAGAATCTTGGTCGTGGAAGCTATGGTGTGGTTGAATTGGTGAAAATGACGAAACCCGTTCCCATGTTACTTGCTGTTAAATCTTCACCCTCCCCGAGCTCATCTCTTCAAAAAGAATTCCGGATCCTTCCACAATTTCTTGGTCTCCCCAATATCGTTCAATGCCACGGTGCATTGTTTAGCTCTAAATACGATAAATTGTTTCTTGAGTATGCCTCCGGTGGAAGCCTCAAGGATTTGATCAAGAAATATGGTGGTAAAATACCGGAACCTGACGTTCGGCATTATACGGCGATGATACTCCAAGGGCTTTTCTACATTCATAGGAAAGGTTATGTACATTGCGATATCAAACCACACAATATTCTTGTTTATCCATCGGACGAGTCTTGCTCTCGTTCTACTCTCAAGTTAGCTGATTTCGGCTTGGCCAAGGAGCCCGGTGAACGAGAGACTAAGGTGAGTCGAGGTTGTTTTCGAGGTACGGCTCGTTACATGTCGCCGGAATCCGTGAGGCTTGGGGAAATCACTGCTGCTTTGGACATATGGTCCTTAGGGTGTGTTGTTGTCATGATGATGACCGGAGAACCACCGTGGGGATCATCTGTCACCGATTGGTATGACCTTGAAGAGAAGATTGGTTGGTCGAGTGATACACCGGATATTCCCGGAGACATGTCGGCGGCAGGGAAAGATTTCTTGAACAAGTGCTTTGATAGGGATCCTCGTCAACGTTGGACCGTGGAGAAGCTGATATGGCATCCTTTTGTCTTTGAGTCTCCATTACTGGCTGTGAATCACTTGGTTGATTGAAGCTCATATACAAACTAAATAGTTTAGTATTGTGTCTGTTTGTCTCAAAGTTCAAAGTTGTCTGTGTTTCTGCCACTGTTGCTTTTAGGGATAGATTCTGAATATTTTTGTCGATTCTAAACAAGTATGCATTTTAAATTGAATCAAAACTAAAATTATTACAACCGATGAGTGTTTAGGTGCAGTAGTGAGCATGTTACACTTTATAAGAGAGTTGAATTTTAAATTTTAGATATAATATTTCCCTAATAAGATCCATGGAACGTACACAAAAAATATCGGAAAAAATTTAAAATTAATGCTCTTAGTGGACCCAAAACTTTGACACGAAAGTTAAGATACTCGCGTTATTTCATCTTGTATTGGTTGAATTTCAACATTAAGTATGTTATAGGACAACATTAATAACCTTTTGGAGTTCAAGAGTGCAATTACGGTGTAATTTTCGGGGAGAGATGCAATTAATTTTCTGGTACGAGTTCAAAGGTTAAAATACCTCTTAAGTCAAACTTTATATAAAAGTACGAGTTTGAAGAAAAATTTTAACTAGTAAAAATACACTTTATATTTTAATGTATATTAAACTATACTATTTTATTAAAAATGCCTCTTAAACAATATATAAAATTGTATAACATAATAATAAAGAGATCGTCCCTTAATTAATATTATAATTTTATATAAATTAAAATTAAACCAGCTGCTATTTCCATCCAATCATGTACTCGTAACCCTCGGCACAAAACTCTAGCAGTTTAATAATATATAGTGGTCCCATAAGCTTAATTATATGCATACTTGAACAGCGAATCGCTTGATGCCCTTGTGACCATTACGTTCAAGTTTCTTGACAGCAAAGGTTGCTTGGTTTTCTCCAAGAAACCCTTAAAAACTTTTCCAAAATCCTCCTCCTGCAGCCAAGAGAGATATGATCTGACTGGAAGTCTACAACCGCTTTGAGTTCATCGAATGTGAACAAAATCTCATCCAATTTGAACTTCTTTAAATCTTCGGATGTAGAGAAATTCATTCGCATTCCAGGAACTCAAATCCGCTGCAGGCAACCACAATAGAAGTTGACGGTAGATAATTTGGTTCGAATTACAATGAATAAATAATCTGGTTCTAAGGATGTTTTACCTTAACAATTTAGACAAAGATTTCAAGCAAGAAAAGATGGACATCTAATCTTCTAAGGACAATTGATTATGTACAAAGATTATGTACAAGGTCGACAATATATATATTGATTATGTACAAAGATTATGGCAGCATGTGCTCCTTGACTCCAGTCCTGTGATCCAGTTCTGCTCCCTTGCTGCCCTGAGTCTGCCACAGCAGATACCTGCGAAAGTTACCAAAATCAGTAGCAACTGTACCATTTTATCTAATTGTGATGTATATGAAAAAATCTACCTAAATGCAATGAATTATGCTTGAATGCAGCAGAAATATGGGTTAAATAAGGGGTAAAATATAGGACTTTTATACACTCAACAACTTCCGCCCAAAAATACTTAGGTAAATTGTTTTCACAAAGTATGGTTCTAGCCATTTCTTGTATAGCCCTATTTTTCCTCTCAACTACCCCATTTTGTTGAGGAGTTCGAGGAGCCGAAAAATTGTGGCTAATACCATTTTCATTTAAAAACTCTTCAAAACCTAGATTTTGAAATTTGGTTCCATGATCACTTCTAATATGAGAAATTTTAAGTTCAAGATCATTTTGAGTTAATTTTGAAAACGTGATGAATTTTTCTAAAGCCTCATCTTTAGTACTTAAGAATAGAACCCAAGTAAATCTAGAATAGTCATCATCAAGTACAAATGCATATGATTTACCACCCAAGCTCATAGTTCTAATAGACCCAAATAAATCCATATGAATTAGTTGTAAACACCTACTTGTAGAAACATCATTAATGGATTTAAAGGATGATCTATGTTGTTTACCCTTAGAGCATGCATCACATATTTTATCATTTGAAAATTTGATCTTGGTAAACCTCTAACTAGATTTAGGGAAACTAATTTTTCTAAAACACTAATGCTTAACATGTCCTAGTTTCCTATGCCATAGACATGCATCATTTTCATTTTGTGCAACAAAACATGCATGAGATGTATGAATGTCATCTAAATGCACCATGTAAATGTTACCTATGCGATGACCAACGAGCATTATATTGTTTGATTTAATGTCAACAATTTTTCATCCATTTTTATCAAATAAGACATTAAATCCTTTATCACACAATTACCTAATGCTCAATAAATTGTGTTTTAGACCATCGACATATAAAAACATTTTCAATGAGTATAGTAGAGTGATTACCTATGGATCCAATACCATTAATGTGGCATTTGGAGTTGTCACCAAATGTCACTAATCCTCCACTTTTTGGCTTTAAGTCCATGAATCGACTCTTGTCTCCGGTCATGTGCCTCGAGCATCCACTATCAAGGTGCCATGAGTTTTGGTTTTGTGCTTTGGCCTTGTAGCAATGCTGCCCCTACAAACAAAGATATTAAGCTTTGATTTTTGGTACCCAAATCATTTTGGGTCCACGAGTGTTAGCTCCCAAAAACTTGGTCCCCTTAGGAATCCAAGGTGACATGACATCAATATTATTAGACTTGACAAGTTCCTTAGGAACCCATACATTTCTAATTCTTTTTGTCCTATTATGCCTATGGAAGCCACTTTGTTTGTAGTTATTGTTCTTTCTTTTAGGTTAGTTTGATATAGATGATTCACCTATTTCATTTTTCACATTACAAACACTATTGAAAGATTTCTTAAGCTCATTTAACACCTTTTTGTGTTCACTATTGCATTGAGAAATAAGATTGTTTAAGTCTAAATTTTCATCTTGAATGAATTTAAGTTCATCTTGTAAACCTAAGATCTTTTTCTCAAATTTCAAGTTAGCTTGAGAAAGTGAGTCATTTTTAGCATTTAATTCCGAAATTATTTTTCTATTTTTTAGAACCGACTCCTTATACTTCTCAACTAACTCATCATAAACCTCTTGTAACTCATCATAAGCATCATGCAATTCATCAAATGTAAAATCAAATGAAGATGAGTTAGAGGTTACCATGAAGGAATCCTCCTCCTCAAGATCCATGAGACAAAGGTTGGCCACTTCGTGTTCCTCATCCTCGGATGACTCTTCATCATTCCAAGTCGCAAGCTTGGCTTTGAGCCTCTTCTTCTTCTCAAAGCCCTTCTTCTTGAGTTGAGGGCACTCGGAATGAATATGACTCGGTTTTTTGCACTCAAAGCAAATGATTTGATCCCTCTCTTCTTATTTATTTTTTTGTCTTGAAGTCCATTTTTCTTTGAATCTTTCTACCCCGGTTGGACCTCATAAACCGTGAAAAATCTTTTGGCTATCATAGCCAACTCTTCTAGGTCTTCCTCTTCACTAGAAGTGCTCTCATCATGTAGAGAAGCTTTGAGAGCCACTCCTATCTTTTTTTTCTTGTCTACCTCAAGCTTCTCCACTCTTCTCTCTTCCTTCTTCCTTTCATCTTCCCTTCCTTGCTTCATAATCTCATGAGTTAGGAGAGAACCAACTAGCTCATCAAGCTTGAGTGTCTTCAAATTTTTGGCCTCAATGATGGCGGTTCTCTTTCCATCCCAAGACTCAGGAAGTGAGTAGAGTAGATTCCAGAATAGTTTGTCTTCCGGGATTATCTCTCCAAAACCCTTTATCTCATTGACGATTGATGAGAAACGATCGAACATCTTCGAAACGGTTTCGTCGGGCTCCATTTTGAAATTCTCATAGCTAAGATTGAGAATTCTAATCTTTGTCTCCTTCACATCACTTGTTCCTTCATATGTAGTCTCAAGTGTATCCCACACTTCCTTAGAACTTTCGATGGAGGAAACTTTGGAGTAGATATTGAGACCGAAAGAGCAAAACAACATGTGAAGAGCTTTATCGTTGATTTGAATCTTCTTTCTATCTTCTTCACTCATCTCATTTTTCTTCTTTGGCATAAGTCTTCCTTCGTCGTCTCTCTTCATCGGAATAGAGGGACCATCTTCAATGGCATCCCAAACTAGATAATCGTTGGATTTAATGAAGAGACGCATCTGGTTCTTCCAAAAGGGTACTTATCACCGTTGAAGAAAGGTGGTTTGGTAGTTGATTGAGATTCGTACATGCTTGACCCAGAGGTAGATGCCATGGCTTGCTTTGTAGTTGATCACACTCTTCCTAGGAACTCCTCTTGTGGTTGTTAATCCTTCAAAGAGGTAGGCTATGATACCAATTGGGGGGGATGAATTGGGTTTTTAAAATTTGTTGTGGAAAGTTGAATGGCTAAAAATGAAGAAGAAGAAATTTTAGAGTGGTTCAAGTTCTAAATGAATTCTACATCCACTACCTTAGCTACCACTAAGGATTTTTCAACAATCCACTAATTGCTCTTCCCCTTTTCAAGGCTTAGGGAGGTAACTTTTACAATACCGATCAAATTTTCTACCCAAAATTTGACCAAACCCTCACAAGAGTACAAAGAAGAAATATAGGCAAGAAAGATATCTCTCAATTCAAGATTTCCCCTTTAAATACAATCACTCAACCCAAATTTAAATACAAGATCCGAATTGAATACAACACAATTTGAGATTTTACAAGAGATAGGAAAATAGGAACTTTGAGCTTGGATTTTTGTAAGGATGTTTCTTTTTGATGCAATAGTTGTTGCTAGTCTTAAATTGGCTTCAATTTATACCTTATCTATTAATTCTAGCCGTTTGGGTGGTTAGGGTATTGAATATAGCCGTTGGGACCCTCTTTTTTACCATAATTGCACTTCTGCAGCTTACCGTATCGGTACACGAGGACACATATCGATACTTGTCTCAAAACAGAAAGAGATGTTGCACAATAACAAGAGGGCATATCGATACGCGTGTAAGCGTATCGGTACATGACATGAACCATTGCGATGCAATTAATTACATAGAGCTCACTGGAAGTTTTCGTATCGATACGACAAAGGGCGTATCGGTACGGGACAAACATCACTTTAAATTTCGATTACCTAACAACTGACACCAACAGTCAAAAACATTAAAAGCTTTCGAATTTAAAATTCCATTAAATCCGTATCGAGACGGGTGACACGTATCGGTACACCATTCAAACTCCTTCAGTTTTACAGAGAGAGCGTATCGATACAGATGCAATCTGTTTCGATACGGTAAGGGGCGTATCGAAACGCGTTTCTCCAGTAACCAAACTTATAAAAAAGGTATCGATACGGCTGGAAGCGTATCGATACACCTGGACGTTTTTCAATAGTTTGGCCTTGGAACACTTAGAAAATATTTGGAGTTTGAGTTTTTCAAATTAGATTAAAGCTTTGTTGATTTAAAATCTTTTGAGGGACTCAAAAATCTATTTCAAGTTTTCAATTTAAGACTTAGCATACATTATTATATCAAAATCAAACATAGGTTTTACAGGTTCATACATTGATAGGTACATACATACATACTTACATGCAGTAGGGTTTAGGGTTTAGGTTTATGATGTAAGTGCTTAAGGTTTAGGGTTTAGGGAAATTCATTAAGGGTTTAAGGTTTATACATTGATAGATACATACATATATACTTATATATATATTAGGGTTTAAGGTTTAAAGTTTATGGTTTAGGGGTTTATGTTGAGGATTTAAGGGCTTAGGGTTTAGGGTTTAGTGAAAATTCATTAAGGGTTTATGTAGAACTAATGTTTTGATATAATATTTGAAAAATGTTTTGGACTAAATTGAAAAGAATTTAAAATATGTTTTTAGTCAAAAACAACTTGAAAATATGTTTAAGGGTTTTACAATGCTTTGGAATGATTTAAAGTACATTTAAAGTAGTCAAAACCAGCCTTTTTAAGTGCCCGTACCGATACGGTCTCAGACCGTACCTATACGCCTTAGGGTTTCAACTACCTGAATTTTCCAATAGCCAAAACCTGTACCGATACGCTTAGCTGTATCGATACGGTGTGTTTTGAAATAGCCCAACGGCTAGTCGCGTACCGATACGGGTGTATCGTGTACTGATACGCCTCACTACCACAACGATAATTTTCCCAACGGTCTTTTAATTACAGGACCGTACCGATACGCTAGGTAAGCGTATCGATACGCATCAGCTGAAGAAGCCCAACGGCTAATTCCTCATTGAGACCGTATCAATACGGTTTGACGAGTATCAATGCGCCAAGCTGCAGAACTGCATTTATGGTGGGAAATAAAGGCTCCAACGGCTCCAATTCAATCTCAACGGCTAGTAACAGCTACAAACTCATCAAGGAGTATAAAAGGGACCTCCAAGCATCTTGTAATGGTTAATGCTTCAATTGTTGCAACATTATGATGTCAAAATTTTTCTAGAGCTTAAATTGTTTATTTCTTGCTTAGACAACACTTGTGAGCTAAACATTGTTAAATTTGCTCAAGTTTTTAGGTTTTGGATGAGAGCTTAGTATTGCAAACACATACCTATTAGAGGGATTTCTAGTTTGCTAAGTTTTTCTCTTGTAAGAGAGTGTTTGACCAAGCTTTAGGTAGAAAGCTTGATCGTTGTAACGATTTCCTCCTAAGCCGAGAAAAGGGGACGAAATTCTTAGTGAATTTGTTTGGAAATCCTTAGTGGGGAGCTAAGGTAGTGGATGTAGACCTTGGTTAGAAGGTTGAACCACTATAAATCCTTGTGTCAAATTGCCAAGTTTTCACCTCCCACTAAAACACCCAATTATCCAACTTCTTCACACTTGGCGAGCAAGAACGGTTGATCGAATCGAGCCCCTAAAATCTCAACAATTGGTATTAGAGCTTGGCTCAATCGAAAGGGATTCACATCCTATTGAGAAGATCCGGCAAGCTCGATCAACTTTTTACTCAACTAGCTCAATGACACAATCAATCGACAAACCGCCTTTCTTCGACGAAAATCACTATGCCCATTGGAAGACAAAGATGAAATTATTCTTGAAGTCAAGAGACTACAAGCTATGAGACATAGTTGAAGATGGTTCGTTCGTGCCTCAAGGAAGCAAAGCGGAATGAAGTGCCGACGATCGCAAGAAGATGGAGCTTAATTGCAAAGCCTTGGACATGCTCTTTTGTGCATTTGGCTCAACCATCTATGAGAATATGTCTTCTTGTTAGAGTGCCAAGGAGGTATGGGACATGCTTGAAGTCACATACGAGGGAACCGATGAAGTCAAGGAGACCAAGATTGGGCTTCTTACCTTAGAGTATGAGAATTTCAAGATGGATCCGGAAGAGAACATCGATAAGACATTTGATAGGTTCTCCACAATCACCAATGGTCTCAAGGGCTATGGAGAAGCCATTCCGGAAAAGAAGCTTGTCCAAAAGCTCATCTACTCCCTTCCCGAGTCATGGGACTCAAAGGGGACCGCCATCATCGAAGCTAAGAATCTCAAAACCTTGGAGCTTGATGAACTCATGGGGTCGCTTCTCACTCACCAAATAATGAGGAAAAACAAAGAAGAGGAGAAGAAGAAGGAAGAGATGAGAGCGATGGGGAAGAAGAAGATCATGGAGCTAGGCATCAATGCAAGTGTCGTAGCTCTCAAATCCTCCACATGCCATCATGTAGATTTAAGTGAGAAGGAAAGTGAAGATGAAGAGATGGCCTATCTCTTCAACAAATTCACCCGGTTCATGAAGAGCGAAATGGATAAATCCAAGCATGAATCGAGGAAGAAGATGAAGGACTCCTACAAATCCAAAAAGAATGGATCATCTTTAAGACAAGCATATGTGGCCACATGAAGTGATGAAGACTCCACCGATGATGAAGTAGCCCACCTATGCTTGATGGCCCTCAATGAGGGGGAGGTAACTTCTAACTCATCTATTTCAAATTCATATACATTTGATGAGTTACAAGATGCCTACGATGATTTGCTTTTGGAATTCAAGGCATCATTTTCCAAGAACGAAAAGTTGATTTCAAAAATAAAAATTGAAAATGATTTGCTTTCCAAAACAAATCTTGAACTTAAAGAAAAATTAAAAGATTTTGAACAAAAATGTTTTGATTTACAAAATTTGCTTCTTAAAGTTCAAAATGAAAAAGATTTGATTTCCAATGAACTTGAAAAGAAAAATAATTTTGGAAAATCAAATTTTTATGTAAGACAATCTAGTGCCCCTAGAATTGTGAATGGAAAATGTTTTAGAAGTGTTTGGGTCCCAAAAGGACTAACCACTTCAAGTAAAAAGGATGAAATTGAAAAATGGATTCCTAAGGTGACTAAATTTTGTGCTACTAATGTCTATGGGTCCAAAGCAATTTGGATACCAAAAATTACTTGATTGTCTTATTATAGGTGTGATGGAGAGTGATCAACAAGTCAAAAATTGAGGGGGAGCTCCATGCACACAAAGGAAGAACACTTGAAGAACGAAGGCTTCACATCCTCCCTTGAGTTCAAGTGTGGTAAAATCTAGTTGCTTTTGTTTTTATTTGATTTATTTTCATTTATGTCAACTAGATAATCATATATGTTGAACTAACATTCTTATGATGCTTTGAGTAAGGGGGAGCCAATTTTTAAACCAAAATTTTAAGTGTGTCAAATTTTTTTTTGCCTCCTATGTTATTTTGAGCTAAATGTCTTTTTAAATTCTTTTTGATATAACAAAAAGAGGGAGAAATGGTTTGAAAAATTGAATTTTCAAATGAATAAGGTGGAGCTTTACTTTATTTCATATCTTTAATCTCTTGTTCACAATTTTAAAGTCAAAGGGGGAGAATCCCAAACAATTTTTCAAGTTGGTTTTATTATATCAAAAAGGGGAAGATTGTAGAACTAATGTTTTGATATAATATTTGAAAAATGTTTTGGACTAAATGGAACAGAATTTAAAATATGTTTTTACTCAAAAACAACTTGAAAATATGTTTAAGGATTTTACAAGGCTTTGGAATGATTTAAAGTACATTTAAAGTAGTCAAAACCAGCCTTTTTAAGTGCCCGTACCGATACGGTCTCGGACCGTACCGATACGCCTTAGGGTTTCAACTACCTGAATTTTCCAGTAGCCAAAACCCGTACCGATACGCTTAGCCGTATCGATATGGTGTGTTTTGAAATAGCCCAACGGCTAGTAGCGTACCGATACGGGTGTATCGCGTACCAATACACCTAACTACCCCAACGGTAATTTTCCCAACGGTCTTTTAATTGCAGGACTGTACCGATTCGCTAGGTAAGCGTATCGATACGCATCAGCTGAAGAAGCCCAACGGCTAATTCCTCATTGAGACCGTATCGATACGGTTTGACGAGTATCGATACGCCAAGCTGCAGAACTGCATTTATGGTGGGAAATAAAGGCTCCAACGGTTCCAATTCAATCCCAACGGCTAGTAACGGCTACAAACTCATCAAGGAGTATAAAAAGGACCTCCAAGCATCTTGTAATGGTTAATGCTTCAATTGTTACAACATTATGATGTCAAAATTTGTCTAGAGCTTAAATTTTTTATTTCTTGCTTAGACAACACTTGTGAGCTAAACATTGTTAAATTTGCTCAAGTGTTTAAGTTTTGGGTGAGAGCTTAGTATTGCAAACACATACCTATTAGAGGGATTTCTAGTTTGCTAAGTCTTTCTCTTGTAAGAGAGTGTTTGATCAAGCTTTGGGTAGAAAGCTTGAACGTTGTAACGGTTTCCTCCTAAGCCGAGAAAAGGGGACGAAATTCTTAGTGAATTTGTTTGGAAATCCTTAGTGGGGAGCTAAGGTAGTGGATGTAGACCTTGGTTAGAAGGTTGAACCACTATAAATCCTTGTGTCATATTGCCAAATTTTCACCTCCCACTAAAACACCCAATTATCCAACTTCTTCACACTTGGCGAGCAAGAACGGTTGATCGAATCGAGCCTCTAAAATCTCAACAGTTTAGGGCTCAGACATTGATTGGTACATACATATATACATAGTTATATACACTAGGGTTTAGGGTTTATGGGGTTTAAGTTTAGGGTTAATGAGAGATTCATAAGGGTTTAGGGTTCATACATTGTTAGGTACATACATACATACTTATATACATTAGGGTTTAAGGTTTATGGCGTAGGGTTTAGGTTTAGGAATTAAGTGCTTAGGGTTTAGTGAAAATTCATTAAGGGTTTAGGGTTCATACATTGATAGATACATATATATACTTGTATACATTAGGGTTTAGGGGTTTAAGTTTAGGATTTAAGGTTTAGGGTTTATGAGTTTAGGTTTAGGAGTTAAGGGTTTAGTGTTCATACATTGATACATAAAATCAAAAGTCAAAACCATAACCCCTAAACCAAAAAATGAAACATTATACCCTAAAGTAAAACACATAAAATAAAATCCCTAGATATAATCCCTAAATCTAAACCATAAACCCCTAAACATTTAAACCTTAAACCCTAGAACACTAAACCCTAAAAGCTTTAAACACTAAACCTTTAAAACAAAACCCTAATTCAAACCCCTAAACCCTAAAAATAAAACACTAAAACCCTAAACCCTTCTCCGTAGCCATTGTCCGGCACCACCATGTTTATTCTTTTTTTTCCCTCTCTACGAAGAATTTAGCTTTGATTTTTAAGGTGGAAATGGCAGCGAAACTAGAGATATTAATTAATAGGAGAAAAACTCTGCAGGTTAAATTGACGACAATGTTTGTCAGCTGTCTTAACTCTAAACTGCAAAGCACAAGGATGTATTGTCACGTTGCGTTTGCTTTCCTCACTTTTTACCATTTGTAGATATCATTTCATTGTCTCCACCTAATCTAAACCCCTACAATTAGAATTAGAGATAAATTACTAAAGGTTAGATAAGAATAATCAATAACTTTACAATTTTGTTCGGTTAATAAGAAAACAATTATCCTGAATTTGTTATAACTTAACATATATTTTGTTATAATTTGTTAATCTAAAATTTTATTTAAGTTACTGAGAAAAAAAATCAATCTAATTTATTTTGCAACGCAAATATTTTTTTTTGAATATGGTAAGTAACGTAAATATTGGTTAAAAATAATTGATAAATTATCAATTACTAAATATTTTTAATAATTGAAGAAAAATAAAGGGTAAACTACATAAATGACCACCATACTATTGGTAAAGTCGCGATTTGACCACCTTATTTTTTTCTATGCAATTAAACCATCAAATTATTTAATTGGTTGCAATGTGACCATCAGCCGCTAAAAATAACGGAATGAGTGACGTGACAGTTAATAAATTTGGTAAAATTACACATTTGATCCCCGTTATTTATACATTTTATAAATTTGGTCCTAATTTTAATAAATAAAATAATTTTATTATTTAATTAGGCTACGACACGTGTCGCCGTATTATTGGAGGACTTTATTTATATATTTTTAATTTAATAATTTTTATTTTGCTCCTCCAATCAGGTGGTGATACGTGTCACCAGATTGAAGGAGCAAAATTAAAGAAAAACACACCTTGCATCTTGTAGGGATCGAACCCAAGTTTACTGGGTTAAAAGTGAACGTATTTACCACTAGGCCAAAGCTATCATTGTGATACATTTTACAAAATCTAATATATATTTTAGTTTATTACTCATGCTAGGAAAAAAACAAGAAACATAATACCTCTGGCAAGATTCGAACCGAAGTTTTTAGGGTTAAAGATGAGCATGCCTACCACTAAACCAATGTTATTCTTATGACACAATGTACAAAATCTATTATATAACTTAGTTTTTTGCTCATGCCATGAAAAAGAAAATAAATATAGATTAAAGAAACTCGAATATGACACTTTTGGGATGCATAAAAATATTCAAACCACTAAAATATATCTAAAAATTAAATTATTAACCATTTTATTTTTTATTAAATTTTAATTAAATAATTATATTAAAAAATAAAAAATTATATTAAAATTATATTTAAAGAGTCTAAACTCACAAACATAATTTATTAATTTTATATTCATTAAATACAATTTTAATATATTTTTTATTTTTAATATAATAATTTAATTAAAATTTAATAAAAAATAAAATGGTTAATAATTTAATTATTAGATATATTTCAGTGGTTTAAATATTTTTATGCATCACAAAAGTGTCATATTCGAGTTTCTTTAATCTATATTTATTTCATTTTTCATGGCATGAGCAACAAACTAAGTTATATAATAGATTTTTTACATTGAATTAAAAGAATATCATTGGTTTAGTGGTAGGCATGCTCATTTTTTAACCCAAGAAACTTGGGTTCGAATCTTGTCAGAGGTATTATGTTTCTTTTTTTTCTTGGCATGAGTAACAAACTAAAATATATATTAGATTTTGTACAATGCATTACAAGGATAGTTTTGGCCTAGTGGTAGACATGTGTCACCACATGATTGGAGGAGCAAAATAAAAATTATTAAATTAAAATATATAAATAAAGTCCTCCATAATACAGCGACACGTGTCGTAGCCTAATTAAATAATAAAATTATTTTATTTATTAAAATTAGGACCAAATTGATAAAATGTACAAATAACAAGGACCAAATATGCAATTATACCAATTTTATTAACTGCCACGCCACTCCTTTCGTTATTTTTTAACGGGTGGTGGTCACATTGCAATCAATTAAGTAATTTGGTGGTTTAATTGCTTAGAAAAAAAGTAAAGTGGTCAAATCGTGACTTTACCAATAGTATGGTGGTCATTTATGTAGTTTACCCAAAAATAAATATGTTTAATGCATTAGATTAGAAGTATAATATAATGTCTAATTGAATATTTCTTAATTTCATAAATTATTTGTATTACTTGACTCAATACTTTTATTTTTTAGTATTCACTCTTCATTAAGTTTTTGTAGTTGATTAATTATCAATTACTTAATTTTTTTTCTTTCAATTTTAGTACTTAATATGTATATATGTGTGTGCGCGCATATACATCATATATGTATATCAATATATGTAGGTGTACATGTATATATATCATATATGTATATCAACTTATGAAAGTTTTTAATTCATCAAGTCATAGATTTCGGGTCAATATAAGTTCAGGTCAACAACGGGTCGGGTCAGTTAATAGGTCGGGTTTAAAACAGGTCGTGTTCAAAACAGTTCGGGTCCAAAACAGGTCGGGTCCAAAACCGATCGGGTTCAAAACAGGTCGGGTTCAAAACAAGTCAAGTAAAATCGGATCTCGGGTCAATTCAGTCGGGTAAAATCGGTTATCTGCCAGGTCGGCTTCGGGTTCGTTTCAGTCGGGCGCAGGTCGAGTTTCAAGTCCACAGTAACAGGTCCAATTCGAGTCGGATCGTTTTCAGTTGGATGCATGTCGGGTTCGGTCACTACAGTAACAAGTCGAATTCAAGTTCGGGTTAACAACAGTCGGTTACAGATCGGATTCGGATCATTAAATTTTTGAGTCAAATTAGGTTTTAACTCAAACAGGTTTTAGTCGAATTTTCAGGTCGGGTCAACTTTTTACATCCCTACTTAGGAGGGATTTGAATCATGGACAAAACCTATGACATGCATTTTCTTTTTAAAAAAAAAAAACAAAGTGTGTCGCGATGTTAACTTCACAAAAAACATGTTTAATTTGAGTACATCGCTCTTTTACGTAATATCTGAACTCGACGTATTAGAGAAGGATCGTACTCTTATTGAGTATTATTTATAAGCTTGATTGCGGAACTGTACCTATTGATTCAATATGTGCAGGTTAATGTCACTAATTCTTGCACCTAATGATTCAAAGGTTAAAATATTAATGAGTTAAAGTCACGTGTCTTGATTGATGAAAATCGTCTATTCTTAATTATCTTTTTTCTGTGTTTTATATAAATATAATATTTTTAACCGAATATTTATCGGACGAAATCCCAACACTATTAAATATGGTTGTAGACTTGTAGTAGTGCTTTAATACATTTTTTTTGGATTTATACGCTTAAAATTAATGTAAAAAATCTATATGCTTACAAATAAAACACGTTCTATCTATAATTTTATGGATAATTATTTGGTTCATTAACAATAAAAAATAATTTCAAAAATACTATTAAAATATTATACTACTGATACACCTAATAACATGATTTAAAGGCTTAAGGGGTAATTTGCTGTATCAATTCTAAATTTAGCATTGTTATTTCTCCTTTTTTATGTATTAGTTTAGCTCTCGTAATCTTTTAATAATAACAATGTTGTCACTTTTTTTTTTAAATTCATCAATTTAATTTATATTTATCTCGCCTTTTAACTGTCATTGATTGATGGAACCGTTAAATTTTGTACATGTGGTCGCTATTTACTTTCACATCAGTCGTTATCGTCAATTGGCTTGTTATGTCGATGATAGTGAGTCAGTTTTGATGACGTGATGATACTTATACGAATAGAGAGTTTTAAAATTAATTAATGATTTTAAAATTATAATTTTTATTACAAATAAATTAATGTCAACCTTATTGTTTGTCATCAAAATTGATTCATTATTATTTATTGGAGGACATTAATTTATTAAAGAAAATAACATATAGATATTCTAACTTAATTATTTAACGATGAAGTGTTTGACATGGCAAAGGGTAAAATTAATGCAATTAAAAAGGAGGGACAACATTGCTAATTTTAGAAGACTAGGATGGCTAAATTGATGCAATTAGGGGGGACAAAATACCAATAACATGTTGGTCTAGCGGGATGAGGCGTTAGGTCCCTTAAATAAGGTCATGCATTCAAATCATGACGTTGTGAATGGAAAAAAATGAGTTAGGAAGGTTGTCCCATATTAGACATTTACAAAATTTGATCCTAATTAATCAGTTAATGAGTCGAATACCGATGATTAAAAAAGAAATTTAAAATTACTTATATGTCATTATTACACGGACAAAATTACACTGAAAACCTAATTGAAATCTGTATAACATAATCAATTGATAGTTTTGTACATCATTTTCTCTTATATATTTCACGTCTTATATATAATTGTGTTCAGTGTAACATAATATGAACTTTGATATATTTATGATTGGTTTAAAAAAATAGTGCATTGTGTACAATGAGGTTCGTATACTATATTTTCACATCATTATCCTCTTTAATTATTGTTTCATAAGCAATCATATATCATCTTGTGTTGTTTATTAAATAAAACTTATCTAATAGGAGTAATTACTTTTACATGAAGAAAACACAAAAGCCAATTTTCCTAACCTAGAATGGTTATCCTAATCCGACTTAGAACTGGACTTTCTAGGATATATATATACCCACATATCTCACCGTTCTGTATTGGTAAGAAGATGGAATTTATTGAAGTGAAGAATCTTGGTCGTGGAAGCTATGGTGTGGTTGAATTGGTGAAAATGACGAAACCCGTTCCCATGTTACTTGCTGTTAAATCTTCACCCTCCCCGAGCTCATCTCTTGATCAAAAGGAATTTCGGATCCTTCCACAATTTCTTGGTCTCCCCAATATCGTTCAATGCCACGGTGCATTGTTTAGCTCTAAATACGATAAATTGTTTCTTGAGTATGCCTCCGGTGGAAGCCTCAAGGATTTGATCAAGAAATATGGTGGTAAAATACCGGAACCTGACGTTCGGCATTATACGGCGATGATACTCCAAGGGCTTTTCTACATTCATAGGAAAGGTTATGTACATTGCGATATCAAACCACACAATATTCTTGTTTATCCATCGGACGAGTCTTGCTCTCGTTCTACTCTCAAGTTAGCTGATTTCGGCTTGGCCAAGGAGCCCGGTGAACGAGAGACTAAGGTGAGTCGAGGTTGTTTTCGAGGTACGGCTCGTTACATGTCGCCGGAATCCGTGAGGCTTGGGGAAATCACTGCTGCTTTGGACATATGGTCCTTAGGGTGTGTTGTTGTCATGATGATGACCGGAGAACCACCGTGGGGATCATCTGTCACCGATTGGTATGACCTTGAAGAGAAGATTGGTTGGTCGAGTGATACACCGGATATTCCCGGAGACATGTCGGCGGCAGGGAAAGATTTCTTGAACAAGTGCTTTGATAGGGATCCTCGTCAACGTTGGACCGTGGAGAAGCTGATATGGCATCCTTTTGTCTTTGAGTCTCCATTACTGGCTGTGAATCACTTGGTTGATTGAAGCTCATATACAAACTAAATAGTTTAGTATTGTGTCTGTTTGTCTCAAAGTTCAAAGTTGTCTGTGTTTCTGCCACTGTTGCTTTTAGGGATAGATTCTGAATATTTTTGTCGATTCTAAACAAGTATGCATTTTAAATTGAATCAAAACTAAAATTATTACAACCGATGAGTGTTTAGGTGCAGTAGTGAGCATGTTACACTTTATAAGAGAGTTGAATTTTAAATTTTAGATATAATATTTCCCTAATAAGATCCATGGAACGTACACAAAAAATATCGGAAAAAATTTAAAATTAATGCTCTTAGTGGACCCAAAACTTTGACACGAAAGTTAAGATACTCGCGTTATTTCATCTTGTATTGGTTGAATTTCAACATTAAGTATGTTATAGGACAACATTAATAACCTTTTGGAGTTCAAGAGTGCAATTACGGTGTAATTTTCGGGGAGAGACGCAATTAATTTTCTGGTACGAGTTCAAAGGTTAAAATACCTCTTAAGTCAAACTTTATATAAAAGTACGAGTTTGAAGAAAAATTTTAACTAGTAAAAATACACTTTATATTTTAATGTATATTAAACTATACTATTTTATTAAAAATGCCTCTTAAACAATATATAAAATTGTATAACATAATAATAAAGAGATCGTCCCTTAATTAATATTATAATTTTATATAAATTAAAATTAAACCAGCTGCTATTTCCATCCAATCATGTACTCGTAACCCTCGGCACAAAACTCTAGCAGTTTAATAATATATAGTGGTCCCATAAGCTTAATTATATGCATACTTGAACAGCGAATCGCTTGATGCCCTTGTGACCATTACGTTCAAGTTTCTTGACAGCAAAGGTTGCTTGGTTTTCTCCAAGAAACCCTTAAAAACTTTTCCAAAATCCTCCTCCTGCAGCCAAGAGAGATATGATCTGACTGGAAGTCTACAACCGCTTTGAGTTCATCGAATGTGAACAAAATCTCATCCAATTTGAACTTCTTTAAATCTTCGGATGTAGAGAAATTCATTCGCATTCCAGGAACTCAAATCCGCTGCAGGCAACCACAATAGAAGTTGACGGTAGATAATTTGGTTCGAATTACAATGAATAAATAATCTGGTTCTAAGGATGTTTTACCTTAACAATTTAGACAAAGATTTCGAGCAAGAAAAGATGGACATCTAATCTTCTAAGGACAATTGATTATGTACAAAGATTATGTACAAGGTCGACAATATATATATTGATTATGTACAAAGATTATGGCAGCATGTGCTCCTTGACTCCAGTCCTGTGATCCAGTTCTGCTCCCTTGCTGCCCTGAGTCTGCCACAGCAGATACCTGCGAAAGTGACCAAAATTAGTAGCAACTGTGCCATTTTATCAAATTGTGATGTATATGCAAAAATCTATCTAAATGCAATGAATTATGCTTGAATGCAGCAGAAATATGGGTTAAATAATTGGTAAAATATAGAACTTTTATACACTCAACAGCTTCCGCCCAAAAATATTTAGGTAAATTGTTTTCACAAAGCATGGTTCTAGCCATTTCTTGTAAAGTCCTATTTTTCCTCTCAACTACCCCATTTTGTTGAGGAGTTCGAGGAGCCGAAAAATTGTGGCTAATACCATTTTCATTTAAAAACTCTTCAAAACCTAGATTTTGAAATTTGGTTCCATGATCACTTCTAATATGAGAAATTTTAAGTTCAAGATCATTTTGAGTTAATTTTGAAAACATGATGAATTTTTCTAAAGCCTCATCTTTAGTACTTAAGAATAAAACCCAAGTAAATCTAGAATAGTCATCAACAAGTACAAATGCATATGATTTACCACCCAAGCTCATAGTTCTAATAGACCCAAATAAATCCATATGAATTAGTTGTAAACACCTACTTGTAGAAACATCATTAATGGATTTAAAGGATGATCTATGTTGTTTACCCTTAGAGCATGCATCACATATTTTATCATTTGAAAATTTGATCTTGGTAAACCTCTAACTAGATTTAGGGAAACTAATTTTTCTAAAACACTAATGCTTAACATGTCCTAGTTTCCTATGCCATAGCCAAGCATCATTTTCATTTTGTGCAACAAAACATGCATGAGATGTATGAATGTCATCTAAATGCACCATGTAAATGTTACCTATGTGATGACCAATGAGCATTATATTTTTTGATTTAATGTCAACAATTGTGCATCCATTTTTATCAAATAAGACATTAAATCATTTATCACACAATTGAGCATTGCTCAATAAATTGTGTTTTAGACCATCGACATATAAAACATTTTAAATGAGTATAGTAGAGTGATTACCTATGGATCCAATATCATTAATGTGGCCTTTGGAGTTGTCACCAAATGTCACTACTCCTCCACTTTTTGGCTTTAAGTCCATGAATTGACTCTTGTCTCATGTCATGTGCCTCGAGCATCCACAATCAAGGTACCATGAGTTTTGGTTTTGTGCTTTGGCCTTGTATCAATGCTCCTCCTACAAACAAAGATATTAAGCTTTGATTTTGGTACCTAAATCATTTTGGGTCCACGAGTGTTAGCTCCCAAAAACCTTGTCCCCTTAGGAATCCAAGGTGACATGGCATCAATATTATTAGACTTGACAAGTTCCTTAGGAACCCATTTACTTCTAATTCTTTTTGTCCTATTATGCCTATGGAAGCCACTTTGTTTGTAGTTATTGTTCTTTCTTTTAGGTTGGTTTGATCTAGATGATTCACCTATTTCATTTTTCACATTACAAACACTATTGAAAAATTTCTTAAGCTCATTTAACACCTTTTGGTGTTCACTATTGCATTGAGAAATAAGATTGTTTAAGTCTAAATTTTCAACTTGAAGGAAATTAAGTTCATCTTGTAAACCTAAGATCTTTTTCCCAAATTTCAAGTTAGCTTGAGAAAGTGAGTCATTTTTAGCATTTAATTCTGAAATGATTTTTCTATTTTTTAGAACCGACTCCTTATACTTCTCAACTAACTCATCATAAACCTCTTGTAACTCATCATAAGCACCATGCAATTCATCAAATGTAAAATCAAATGAAGATGAGTTAGAGGTTACCATGGAGGAATCCTCCTCAAGAGCCATGAGGCAAAGGTTGGCCACTTCGTGTTTCTCATCCTCGGATGACGCTTCATCATTCCAAGTAGCAAGCTTGACTTTGAGCCTCTTCTTCTTCTCAAAGCCCTTCTTCTTGAGTTGAGGGCACTCGGAATGAATATGACTCGGTTTTTTGCACTCAAAGCAAATGATTTGATCCCTCTCTTCTTATTTGTTTTTGGTCTTGAAGTCCATTTTTCTCTGAATCTTTCTACCCCGGTTGGACCTCATAAATCGTGAAAATCTTTTGGCTATCATAGCCTACTCTTCTAGGTCTTCCTCTTCACTAGAAGTGCTCTCCTCATGTAGAGAAGCTTTGAGAGCCACTCCTATCTTTTTTTTTCTTGTCTACCTCAAGCTTCTCCAATCTTCTCTCTTCCTTCTTCCTTTCATCTTCCCTTCCTTGCTTCATGATCTCATGAGTTAGGAGAGAACCAACTAGCTCATCAAGCTTGAGTGTCTTCAAATTTTTGGCCTCAATGATGGCGGTTCTCTTTCCATACCAAGACTCAGGAAGTGAGTAGAGTAGCTTCTGGACTAGTTTGTCTTCTGGGATTATCTCTTCAAAACCCTTTATCTCATTGACGATTGTTGAGAAACGATCGAAAATCTTCGAAACGGTTTCGTCGGGCTCCATTTTGAAATTCTCATAGCTAAGATTGAGAAATCAAATCTCTGTCTCCTTCACATCACTTGTTCCTTCATATGTAGTCTCAAGTGTATCCCACACTTCCTTAGCACTTTCGATGGAGGAAACTTTGGAGTAGATATTGAGACCAAAAGTGCAAAACAACATGTGAAGAGCTTTATCGTAGATTTGAATCTTCTTTCTCTCTTCTTCACTCATCTCATTTTTCTTCTTTGGCACAAGTCTTCCTTCGTCGTCTCTCTTCATCGGAATAGAGGGACCATCTTCAATGGCATCCCAAACTAGATAATCGTTGGATTTAATGATGAGACGCATCCGGTTCTTCCAAAATGGTACTTATCACCGTTGAAGAAAGGTGGTTTGGTAGTTGATTGAGATTCGTACATGCTTGACCCGGAGGTAGATGCCATGGCTTGCTTTGTAGTTGATCACACTCTTCCTAGGAACTCCTCTTGTGGTTGTTAATCCTTCAAAGAGGTAGACTATGATACCAATTGGGGGTGAATTGGGTTTTTAAAATTTGTTGTGGAAAGTTGAATGGCTAAAAATGAAGAACAAGAAATTTTAGAGTGGTTCAAGTTCTAAATGAATTCTACATCCACTACCTTAGCTACCACTAAGGATTTTCCAACAATCCACTAATTGCTCTTCTCCTTTTCAAGGCTTAGGGAGGTAACCTTTACAATACCGATCAAATTTTCTACCCAAAATTTGACCAAACCCTCACAAGAGTACAAAGAAGAAATTTAGGCAAGAAAGATATCTCTTAATACAAGATTGCCCCTTTAAATACAATCACTCAACCCAAATTTGAATACAAGATCCGAATTGAATACAACACAATTTGAGATTTTACAAGAGATAGAAAAATAGGCAATTTGAGCTTGGCTTTTTTTAAGGATGTTTCTTTTTGATGCAATAGTTGTTGCTAGTCTTCAATTGGCTTCAATTTATACCTTCTCTATTAATTCTAGCTGTTTGGGTGGTTAGGGTATTGAATATAGCCGTTGGGACCCTCTCTTTTCACCATAAATGCACTTCTGCATCTTACCGTATCGGTACACGAGGACACGTATCGATACCTGTCTCAAAACAGAAAGAGTTGCTGCACAATAACAAGAGGGCATATCGATACGCGTGTAAGTGTATCGGTACGGGGCAGGGACCGTTTCGATACGGGGAACACCCGTATCGATGCAATTAATTCCACAAAGCTCACTAGAAGTTTTCGTATCGATACGACAAAGGGCGTATCGGTACGGGACAACCATCACTTTAAATTTCGATTACCTAACAACTGACAGCAACAATCAAAAACATTAAAAGCTTTCGAATTTAAAATTCCATTAAATCCGTATCGATACAGGTGACACCGTATCGGTACGTCATTCAAACTCCTTCAGTTTTACAGAGAGAGCGTATCGATACAGATGCAATCTGTTTCGTTACGCTATTTCGATACAGTAAGGGGCGTATCGAAACAAGTTTCTCTAGTAACCAAACTTGTAAAAAAGGTATCGATACGGCTGGAAGCGTATCGATACACATGGACGTTTTTCAATAGTTTGGCCTTGGAACACTTCGAAAATATTTGGAGTTTGAGTTTTTCAAATTAGATTAAAGCTTTGTTGATTTAAAATTTTTTGAGGGACTTAAAAATCTATTTCAAGTTTTCAATTTAAGACTTAACATACATTGTTATATCAAAATCAAACATAGGTTTTACAGGTTCATACATTGATAGGTACATACATACATACTTACATGCATTAGGGTTTAGAGTTTAGGTTTATGATTTAAGTGCTTAAGATTTAGGGTTTATGGAAAATTCATTAAGGGTTTAAGGTTTATACATTGATAGATACATACATGTATACTTATATATATATTGGGGTTTAGGGTTTAGAGTTTATGGTTTATGGTTTAGGGGTTTATGTTGAGGATTTAAGGGCTTAGGGTTTAGGGCTTAGTAAAAATTCATTAAGGGTTTAGGGCTCAGTCATTGATTGGTACATACATATATACATAGTTATATATATTGAGTTTAGGGTTTAGGGTTTATGGGTTTAAGTTTAGGGTTAATATGAGATTCATTAAGGGTTTAGGGTTCATACATTGATAGGTACATATATACATACATACTTATATACATTAGGGTTTAAGGTTTATGGTGTAGGGTTTAGGTTTAGGATTTAAGTACTTAGGGTTTAGTGAAAATTCATTAAGGGTTTAGGGTTTATACATTGATAGATACATATATATACTTGTATACATTAGGGCTTAGGGTTTAGATGTTTAAGTTTAGGATTTAAGGTTTAGGGTTTATGTGTTTATGAGTTTAGGTTTAGGAGTTAAGGGTTTAGTGTTCATACATTGATACATAAAATCAAAAGTCAAAACCATAAACCCTAAACAAAAAATGAAATCTTAAACCCTAAACTAAAACACATAAAATAAAATCCCTAAATCTAAACCCTAAACCCTTAAACCTTTAAACATTTAAACCTTAAACCCTAGAACACTAAACACTAAAAACTTTAAACACTAAACCTTTAAAACAAAACCCTAATTCAAACCCCTAAACCATAAAAATAAAACACTAAACCATAAACCCTTCTCTGTAGCCATTGTCCGGCACCACCATGTTTATTCTTTTTTCCCCTCTCTAAGAAGAATTTAGCTTTGATTTTTAAGGTGGAGATGGTAGCAAAACTAGAGATATTAATTAATAGGAGAAAAATTCTGCAGGTTAAATTGACGACAATGTTTGTCAGCTGTCTTAACTCTAAACTCCAAAGCACAAGGATATATTGCCACGTTGCGTTTTCTTTTCTCACTTTTTACCATTTGTAGCTATCCTTTCATTGTCTCCACCTAATCTAAACCCCTACAATTAGAATTAGAGATAAATTACTAAAGGTTAGATAAGAATAATCAATAACTATACAATTTTGTTCGGTTAATAAGAAAACAATTATCATGAATTTGTTATAACTTAACATATATTTTGTTATAATTTGTTAATCTAAAATTTTATTTAAGTTACTGAGAAAAAAATCAATCTAATTTATTTTGCAACGCAAATATTTTTTTGAATATGGTAAGTAACGTAAATATTGGTTATAAATAATTGATAAATTATCAATTACTAAATATTTTTAATAATTGACGAAAAATAAAGGGTAAACTACATAAATGACCACCATACTATTGGTAAAGTCGCGATTTGACCACCTTACTTTTTTTTCTAAGCAATTAAACCATCAAATTATTCAATTGGTTGCAATGTGACCATCAGCCGCTAAAAACTAACGGAATGAGTGACAGTTAATAAATTTGGTATAATTACACATTTGGTCCTCGTTATTTGTACATTTTATAAATTTAGTCCTAATTTTAATAAATACAATACTTTTATTATTTAATTAGGCTGCGACACGTGTTGCCGTATTATTAGAGGACTTTATTTATATATTTTTAATTTAATAATTTTTATTTTGCTCCTCCAATTAGGTGGTAACACGTGTCACCAGATTAAAGGAGCAAAATTAAAGAAAAACGCACCTTGCATCTAACAGGGTTCAAACCCGAGTATACTGGGTTAAGAGTGAACGTGTTTACCACTAGGCCAAAGCTATCCTTATGATACATTGTACAAAATCTAATATATATTTTAGTTTGTTACTCATGCTAGAAAAAAAAAACAAGAAATATAATACCTCTGGCAAGATTCGAGCCGAAGTTTTTAGGTTAAAGATGAGCATGCCTACCACTAAACCGATGTTATTCTTATGATACAATGTACAAAATCTATTATATAACTTAGCTTTTTGCTCATGCCATGAAAAAGGAAATAAATATAGATTAAAGAAACTCGAATATGACACTTTTGAGATGCATAAAAATATTCAAACCACTAAAATATATCTAATAATTAAATTATTAACCATTTTATTTTTATTAAATTTTAATTAAATTATTATATTAAAAAATAAAAAAATATATTAAAATTTTATTTAACGAGTCTAAACTCACAAACATAATTTATTAATTTTATATTCGTTAAATAGAATTTTAATATAATTTTTTATTTTTTAATATAGTAATTTAATTAAAATTTAATAAAAAAATAAAATGGTTAATAATTTAATTATTAGATATATTTCAGTGGTTTAAATATTTTTATGCATCCCAAAAGTGTCATATTCAAGTTTCTTTAATCTATATTTATTTCCTTTTTCATGGCATGAGCAACAAATTAAGTTATATAATAGATTTTGTACATTGTATCAAAAGAATAAAATTGGTTTAGTGGTAGGCATGCTAATTTTTAACCCAAGAAACTTGGGTTTGAATCTTGTCAGAGGTATTATGTTTCTTTTTTTTCCTGGCATGAGTAACAAACTAAAATATATATATTAGATTTTGTACAATGCAATACAAGGATAGTTTTGGCCTAGTGGTAGACACGCTCATTCTCAACCTAGTTAACTCGGGTTTGATTCTTGTTGGAGGCAAGATGTGTTTTTCTTTAATTTTGCTCCTTCAATCTGGTGACATGTGTCACCACATGATTGGAGGAGCAAAATAAAAACTATTAAATTAAAATATATAAATAAAGTCCTCCAATAATACGGCGACCCGTGTCGTAGCCTAATTAAATAATAAAATTATTTTATTTATTAAAATTAGGACCAAATTGATAAAATGTACAAATAACAAGGACCAAATGTGTAATTATACCAATTTTATTAACTGCCATGTCACTCATTCTGTTATTTTTTGACGGGTGGTGGTCACATTGCAACCAATTAAGTAATTTGGTTGTTTAATTGCTTAGAAAAAAAAAAGTAAGGTGGTCAAATCGCGACTTTACCAATAGTATGGTGGTCATTTATGTAGTTTACCAAAAAATAAATATGTTTAATGTATTAGATTAGAAGTATAATATAATGTCTAATTGAATATTTCTTGATTTCATAAATTATTTGTATTACTTGACTAAATAATTTTATTTTTTAGTATTCACTATTCATTAAGCTTTTGCAGTTGATAAATTACCAATTACTTAATTTTTTTTATTTTAGTACTTAATATGTATATTTGTGTGTGCGCGCATATACATCATATATGTATATCAATATATGTAGGTGTACATGTATATATATCATATATGTATATCAACTTATGAAAGTTTTTAATTCATCAAGTCATAAATTTCGGGTCAATATAAGTTCAGGTCAACAACGGGTCATGTCACTTAACATGTCGGGTTTAAAACAGGTCGTGTTCAAAACAGGTCGGGTCCAAAACAGGTCGGGTAAAATCGGATCTCGGGTCAATTCACTCGGGTAAAATCGGTTATCTGCCAGGTCGGCTTCGGGTTCGTTTCAATCGGGCGCATGTCGGGTTTCAAGACCACAGTAACATGTCCAATTCGGGTTCAGTTCGTTTTCAGTCGGACGCATGTAGGGTTCGGTCACTACAGTAACAGGTCGAATTCAGGTTCGGGTCAACAACAGTCGATTACAGATTGGGTTCGGATCATTAAATTTTCAGGTCAAATTAGGTTCTAACTCAAACAGGTTTTAGTCGAATTTTCAGGTCGGGTCAGCTTTTTACATCCCTACTTAGGAGGGATTTGAATCATGGACAAAACCTATGACATGCATTTTCTTCTGTTTTTTTAAAACAAAATGTGTCACGATGTTAACTTCACAAAAGACATGTTTAATTTGAGTACATCGCTCTTTTAAGTAATATCTGAACTCGACATATTAGAGAAGGGTCGTACTCTTATTGAGTATTTTTTATAAGCTTGATTGCGGAATTGTACCTATTGATTCAATATGTGCAGGTTAATGTCACTAATTCTTGCACCTAATGATTCAGAGGTTAAAATATTAATGAGTTAAAGCCACGTGTCTTGAAAGATGAAAATCGTCTATTCCTAACTATGCTCTTTTCGGTGTCTTATATAATTATAATATTTTTAACCGGATATTTATCGGACGAAATCCCAACACTATTAAATATGGTTGTAGACTTGTAGTAGTGCTTTAATACATTTTTTTGGATTTATACACTTAAAATTAATGTAAAAATCTATATTGTTACAAATAAAACACGTTCTATCTATAATTTTATGGATAATTATTTGGTTCATTAATAATAAAAAATAATTTCAAAAATACTATTAAAATATTATACTACTGATACACCTAATAACATGATTTAAAGTCTTCCACGTCTTATATATAATTGTGTTCAATGTAACATATTAATATGAACTTTGATATATTTATGATTCGTTTAAAAAAATAGTGCATTGTGTGAGGTTCGTATACTATTTTTTCTCATCATTATCCTCTTTAATTACTGTTTCATATGCAATCATATATCATCTTGTGTTGTTTATTAAATAAAACTTATCTAATAGGAGTAATTACAAAACACAAAAGCCAATTTTCCTAACCTAAAATGGTTATCCTAATCCGACTTAGAACTGGACTTTCTAGGATATATATATATACCCACATATCTCACCGTTCTGTATTGGTAAGAAGATGGAATTTATTGAAGTGAAGAATCTTGGTCGTGGAAGCCATGGTGTGGTTGAATTGGTGAAAATGACGAAACCCGTTCCCTTAGCGTACCGAAACGTTTGGCCCGAAACAAAGGGACCGTACCGAAACGGGATCAACCGTTTCAAAACGTCCTCTGTCTGCATATTGGTTTTAGCAGGTTTATGGCACGAGGATGTCCCAAAACCCCACTTAAACCTCTCTCAACAAACACACAACAACTCTAAGGCAAACCAAACATCTACAAGCATGCTTAACACTCCAAACATACATAACCATATATTAAAGGAATCAACTCATGCTTCATACATGACACTTAAGATTCATGCTTCAACAAACATACACTTAGGCATTTAAGGTAGGCAAATTTAAACATGGTTTACAAGCAAGACAAGGCAACCAAAAGCCAAACCAACATAACATATAGAAGAGTCTAACATGCTCCTAAACAAACCAACATCAACCACATAAGTCCCCATTACTTGACCATTACATCATTAACATAAAATTCATACTTGATAGATTCAAAAGCCCAACAAGCACACTTGGAGGCCCCCTTCTTGCACTAGCAACCCACGAACTACGTATCTGCATTGTCGAACAAAAGAGAGCGTAAGCATAAAGCTTAGTGAGGGTAAGCTCATTAAAACAAACCTCGACAATGCAGGGTCCAAGCACGAGCACAACCAAGGTAAAATGCATGTTCTTACCTTCTATCCACATGAGCCAAAAATATCAATGATGCATGAACATATATTCAATATTATGCCATGCTCAACAAGTCCAAATCACATCATATGTAACACATATATTAATTCATGTTGGCAACACATATCTCAATCATATTGGCACCTAGCTATGACTCGAATACACGGATAACACGTTGGAACTCACATCCAACAACAACCATTACCTTACGGTGGGATTACACTCATCACCGTTCACGCGGAGGGGATTCCACTCATCCTCACGCTCCGTCGATGGGATTACACTCATCACTGACTAACATATACAAGAAGAATTTACGGGCGAACCCGTACACCATCTTGATGACTACCATCACCAAGACCACGCGCGCATTTGACTCACGTGTGCACACTAAACATCCTAATGATCGATCATTTGTACCAAGCATACTAGTGTCAATATTAAACACACTCTACAACCTTTCACATCATCATTTCATATCCACTTCCATGCTTAGCACGTACTCACCATGATTAACATCATGCACAATCCACAAATCAAACCACATGCATATATCAATGCATCAAACCATGCCTCAACAACATGTATAACACATTATACATAACACCATAATCACAATTTAACATAAGGCATAAACAACAATTGAGTTCAACCAAAGTCTCTAACTAAAGTTTGGGATTAGGCTACCACTCTAATCCCAACTCTAGGTGGGTCTACTAATCCCAACCTAGTCCACATGCTTGAACCAATACTCAAAAACCATTTAAAAACATTTAACCACTCACCGACTATTCCAAGCTCAACCCACTAGCCGATCAAGCTTCCAATGATTTCGGATTTGTTCCTGATGCTTCACCAACACAAATTCTTGCTTCTAATCAACTCAACACAATCAAAACAACCGCAAATCAGTTCACACATCAATGTAGAAAACCCAGAACACTACTCAAGCATAAAACACATGAATTCAAGCTATGCACAACTCCCAAAACATCAATCCTGAGCAGCCATAAAACTCAATCCAAAACTCATGATTTCAACCTTTTTAGCACACTTAAATGTTTCCAAAACAAGCCCTAACTATTACTCTAACATCAACCCTCAATTTCCAACATCAAACACACCCGAAACTAACCTTTAAACCCTTCAAAAACCCCATCAAAACCCAAATCCAGGAATCTTTATCAAACACTTTAAAATTCACATATGTTGGACCTTATGGTTCATAAACAACTTATCTAACACTAATAAATCAAAAGCTTAGGTTAAGGACCATAAAGTTCTCTTTTTTAATCCCAAAACTCAAAACCTCAAAATCCAAAAACCATGAGCTTTTTGAAAAATAAAGATACTAGCTTGAAGAGGAAGATGAGGACAAATCAAAAACGAAATTACCTTTCAAAATGCACGAAAGATGAAGGTGTAAAGTGATGGAATAGTGAAAATGGAGAAGGGAGCTCTCCTTGTCGTGAAATGAAAATTGGGGGGAAGTGGGAAGAAGATGACAAGCCTATTTTAACAAAAGGGGTTTTAATTTTGAAAGTCCATTTATTTACTCTTTTGCCATTAATGAGATGGCAATCTCATAAACTCTAAAATCCACGGAAAATTGAGTTCCAAATAAATTTGAGTCCAACATAAAATATTTGTTTTGAAAATATGAAGTCCAAATAATATTTTATTATTTTAATTATAAAACCGAAACTTGAAATATTATTTTCACCCGACCACCAAACCCGGGTGTTACAACTCTCCCCCACTTAAGGAATTTCCTCCCCGAAATTACCTTACGGAAACAAGTACAGAAACTGCTCAAACATATCAGCTTTCCTCTCTCACGTGGCCTCTTCCACGCCTCTATGCCTCCACAACACCTTGACCAACTCTATGGTCTTGCCACGCAACACCTTGCTATCAGAAGCAAGTATCTCAATTGGTTCTTCATTGTAAGACAAATCTGGATTCAACTCTATCTCCTCAACATGCATAACATGAGACGGATCTGATCTATATCTCCTAAGAATCGTCACATGAAACACATCATGGATCTTCTCTAACTCAGAAGGCAATCACAAACGGTAAGCTACAAGCCCAATCCGCTCAACCATCTCATACGGACCAATAAACCTCGGACTCAACTTGCCTTTCCGGCCAAATCGCATTACCTTCTTCCACGGAGATACTTTCAGAAACACTTTCTCACCCACAAAGAACTAAATATCTTTTCTCTTCAAATCCGCATAAGACTTCTGGCAATCGGAAGCTGCTTTCAAACGGTCACAGATCAACTTCACTTTGTCGGTAGTCCCCTTAAGCAAATCCGGCATAAGTAATAATCTCTGACATGTTTCAGCCCAACAGATCGGAGTCCTACATCGTCTAACATACAAAGCAATGTGGTGGTCACATTGCAACCAATTAAATAATTTGGTGATTTAATTGCTTAGCAAAAAAGTAAGGTGGTCAAATCGCGACTTTACCAATAGTATGGTGGTCATTTATATAGTTTACCCAAAAATAAATATGTTTAATGTATTAGATTATAAGTATAATATAATGTCTAATTGAATATTTCTTAATTTCAAAAATTATTTGTATTACGTGACTCAATAATTTTATTTTTTGGTATTCACTCTTCATTAAGTTTTTGTAGTTGATAAATTATCAATTACTTAATTTTTTTTCAATTTTAGTACTTATTATGTATATATGTGCGTGCGCGCATATACATCATATATGTATATCAATATATGTAGGTGTACATGTATATATATCATATATGTATATCAACTTATGAAAGTTTTTAATTCATCAAGTCATAGATTTTGGGTCAATATCAGTTCAGGTCAACAACGGGTCGGGTCACTTAACAAGTCGGGTTTAAAACAGGTCGTGTTCAAAATAGGTCGAGTTCAAAACAGGTCGGGTAAAATCAGATCTCGGGTCAATTCAGTCGGGTAAAATCGGTTATCTGCCAGATCGGCTTCGGGTTCGTTTCAGTCGGGCGCATGTCGGGTTTCAAGTCCACAGTAACAGGTCCAATTCGGGTTCAGATCGTTTTCAGTCGGACGCATGTCGGGTTCGGTCACTATAGTAACAGGTCGAATTCAGGTTCGGGTCAACAACAGTCGGTTACAGATCGGGTTCAGACCATTAAATTTTCAAGTCAAATTAGGTTCTAACTAAAACAGATTTTAGTCGAATTTTCAGGTCGGGTCAGCTTTTTACATTCCTACTGAGGAGGGACTTGAATCATGGACAAAACCTATGACATGCATTTTCTTTTCTTTTTTTAAACAAAGTGTGTCACGATGTTAACTTCACAAAAGACATGTTTAATTTGAGTACATCGCTCTTTTAAGTAATATCTGAACTCGACGTATTAGAGAAGGATAGTACTCTTATTGAGTATTATTTATAAGCTTGATTGCGGAACTGTAACTATTGATTCAATATGTGCATGTTAATGTCACTAATTCTTGCACCTAATGATTCAGAGGTTAAAATATTAATGAGTTAAAGCCACGTGTCTTGAAAGATGAAAATCGTCTATTCCTAACTATGCTCTTTTCGGTGTCTTATATAATTATAGTATTTTTACCGGATATTTATCAGACGAAATCCCAACACTATTAAATATGGTTTTAGACTTGTAGTAGTGCTTTAATACATTATTTTGGATTTATACGCTTAAAATTAATGTAAAAATTTATATGCTTACAAATAAAACACGTTCTATCTATAATTTTATGGATAATTATTTGGTTCATTAATAATAAAAAATAATTTCAAAAATACTATTAAAATATTATACTACTGATACACCTAATAACATGATTTAAAGGCTTAAGGGGTAATTTGTTGTATCAATTCTAAATTAGCATTGTTATTTCTCCTTTTTTATGTATTAGTTTAGCTCTCGTAATCTTTTATTAATAACAATGTTGTCAATTTTTTTTTTAATTTCATCAATTTAACTTATATTTATCTCGCCCTTTAAATGCCATTGATTGATAAAACCGTTAAATTTTGTGCATGTGGTTGCTATTTACTTTCACATCAGTCGTTATCGCCAATTGTTCTGCTATGTCGATGATAGTGAGTCAGTTTTGATGACGTGATGATACGTATACGAACAGAGAGTTTTAAAATTATATTTCTTATTAAAAATAAATTAATGTCAACCTTATTGTTTGTCATCAAAATTGATTCATTATTATTTATTGGAGGACATTAATTTATTAAAGAAAATAACATATAGATATTCTAACTTAATTATTTAACGATTAAGTGTTTGACATGACAAAGGGTAAAATTAATGCAATTAAAAAGGATGGACAACATTGCTAATTTTAGAAGACTAGGATGGCTAAATTGATGCAATTAGGGGGGACAAAATACCAATAACATGTTGGTCTAGCGGGATGAGGCGTTAGGTCCCTTAAATAAGGTCATGCATTCAAATCATGACGTTGTGAATGGAAAAAAATGAGTTAGGAAGGTTGTCCCATATTAGACATTTACAAAATTTGATCCTATTTAATCAGTTAATGAGTCGAATACCGATGATTAAAAAAGAAATTTAAAATTACTTATATGTCATTATTACATGGACAAAATTACACTTAAAACCTAATTGAAATCTGTATAACATAATCAATTGATAGTTTTGTACATCATTTTCTCTTATATATTTCACGTCTTATATATAATTGTGTTCAGTGCAACATAATATGAACTTTGATATATTTATGATTGGTTTAAAAAAATAGTGCATTGTGTACAATGAGGTTCGTATACTATTTTTTCACATCATTATCCTCTTTAATTATTGTTTCATAAGCAATCATATATCATCTTGTGTTGTTTATTAAATAAAACTTATCTAATAGGAGTAATTACTTTTACATGAAGAAAACACAAAAGCCAATTTTCCTAACCTAGAATGGTTATCCTAATCCGACTTAGAACTGGACTTTCTAGGATATATATATACCCACATATCTCACCGTTCTGTATTGGTAAGAAGATGGAATTTATTGAAGTGAAGAATCTTGGTCGTGGAAGCTATGGTGTGGTTGAATTGGTGAAAATGACGAAACCCGTTCCCATGTTACTTGCTGTTAAATCTTCACCCTCCCCGAGCTCATCTCTTCAAAAGGAATTCCGGATCCTTCCACAATTTCTTGGTCTCCCCAATATCGTTCAATGCCACGGTGCATTGTTTAGCTCTAAATACGATAAATTGTTTCTTGAGTATGCCTCCGGTGGAAGCCTCAAGGATTTGATCAAGAAATATGGTGGTAAAATACCGGAACCTGACGTTCGGCATTATACGGCGATGATACTCCAAGGGCTTTTCTACATTCATAGGAAAGGTTATGTACATTGCGATATCAAACCACACAATATTCTTGTTTATCCATCGGACGAGTCTTGCTCTCGTTCTACTCTCAAGTTAGCTGATTTCGGCTTGGCCAAGGAGCCCGGTGAACGAGAGACTAAGGTGAGTCGAGGTTGTTTTCGAGGTACGGCTCGTTACATGTCGCCGGAATCCGTGAGGCTTGGGGAAATCACTGCTGCTTTGGACATATGGTCCTTAGTGTTAGAGTGTGGCCCAAATCAGGCCCAACTCTATTCTATTTTCTCTAGAAGCTCCGTCTACAGCTGGTTTTCGGATGTATCTGGAGATTTTGCTGTATTAGCTGTCAAAGCCCGGAATCATCTAGAGGGTTTGCTGGCCCACTAGGTTGTTAGTTTGTTAGTATTTTTTAGTATAAATAGTTGGGTCTTTGGCCCAAATAATTGTAACAGATATTATTTTATTTTTGATAATCAATAAAATAAGTAGCCCATTTCTCTATTTTCTCTGTTTCAAATTGCCCAAATTCTAGGGCAAAATTCTTTCCCGTTTTCCCCTTTCACACCGATCATCTCCTTCCTTTAGCCTTCGCCGGAGCTATCTTAGTCACCGGAAGTACTATCCGTCATGGTATCAGAGCCTGGACGATCACTCCGATCGTAATCTCCGTTGTCATCTACGTCTTCTCTCTTCAGTTTCAGGAGTTTCTTGAGTCTGTTTCGTGCACAGCAGAGCATCGTTCTTCTTCGCATTCTTTAATCTGTTTTTCCTTGCTCGACTGGTCTCTTGTCCGTTGTTTCAATGGTGATGACAAACGAAGCTGCAGGTGCTGATGGATCCGTTCGAGGAAACGAAGATTCCACAGCCCATATGTTTTCAAACAAACGAGTCAATGTGTGTTTGGATGACTCGAATTACTTGCTTTGGAAACAGCAAGTAATTCTCACAATTCGCGGATTAGGATTGGAAGAGTATTTGGATCCAGATTGCCCTAAACCAACGAAGATAATTCAGCGTGCAAATGGAGATCGAGTGATTAATCCAGAATACACTCAGTTTGTGAAGCAGGACAGCTCACTAGCGTCTTGGCTGCTGTCAACAGTAAGCTCCGATATACTTCCGCAGCTGGTTGGTGCCGATACCTTTGCTGACATTTGGCGCGTAATCACAGGTCTGTTTTCAAAATTATCCACTACTAAGGTGATGCATTTGCACTGTAAACTACGCTCGATGAGAAAAGGAAGTATGCGTATGCGTGAATATACGGTTAAAATTAAAGAAATCTGTGATTTGTTATCTCTGTCTGGTCATAAAGTTTCAGATGTGGAACATATAGCCACAATTCTAAACGGATTGCCTCAAGAGTTTGCTCTGTTTGTAGCCATTATTACTGCTAGCCGAGAGCCCTATTCAGTAGATGGAGTTGTTTCTTTGCTGGTTGATGTTGAATCTCGTTTCACTGAGATAATTGAATCTCCAGTAGGCATTAATTTTACACAATATCAGACTGATGAGTTTAGTGGTGGTTCTGATTATGTTCGGTCGTCTCGCATGGATCGTGGTCGAGGCGGAAGAGCTGGCTTTAGTCGTGGTGGACGTTCTAGAGGAAGGTCACGCCCACAGTGCCAATTATGTGGCAAGATTGGTCACATGGTTGACACATGCTGGTACCGGTTCGATGAGAGCTTTAAGGGTGTTACTTCACCTCAGTCTAAACAAACTGATGTCCCACAGGCTAATGCTTGCCACTGGAAACCTGAGCCTTATGAGCAGTTCTATGAACCCTTCGTTAACCTTTCGAATTCTGCAGATAACACTGGCGCAGCTGATTCATCACAGCCTGCTGTAGAGCCAACAGTTCAAATCAACTCGTTGATTGTCTCTCCTGATGACAGTGATTTGCTACGCTGGTATCCCGACTCAGGAGCAACTCACCACGTTACTAACACCAAGGCAACACTGAATTCAGCTGCAACCTACAGTGGGCAGGGTAAGGTCTATTTAGGTGACAATTCTGCTATTAATATTAATCATGTGGGCTGCTCAAATATACTTGTCTCCAACAGAAAGTTAGTCATAGATAAATTGCTGCATGTGCCTCAAATTTCACGAAATTTACTATCAGTTTCTAAGTTTGCGTCTGATAATGATGTTTTCTTCGAATTTCATGCTGCTGGTTGTTGTGTTAAGGATGAGAGCACGGGAGAAGTTTTGATACAGGGTGTTCAAGAAGGAGGTCTTTATAGCTTTCCAGTTCAGTCAGTTGCTTCAGATGCATTAGTTAATACTACTACAATAAACAAGGGTGTTGTTGATTCGTCTGCTTTGCTGTGGCATCAACGTCTAGGACATCCGTCCATTGCTGTTTTGCGGTCTGCTTTGAATAAAGAGGTTAAGATTGATCAGTCTAGTTTGTGTGAAGCATGCCAAATGGGCAAGGCACATGCCTTGCCATTTCAAGATTCTCTTACTAAGTATAGAACTCCTTTCGAATTAGTGGAAATGGATGTGTGGGGCCCTGCTCCTGTAGTGTCTGCTGGTTTTTCGTATTATATTTCATTTGTGGACTTGTGTAGTCGTAATAGCTGGGTCTACTTGTTACGTAATAAAAGTGAAGCATCTGCTGCTTTTGATGCATTTCTTGCGTTGGTTAAAAATCAATTCTCTGCTGTTATTAAGGTTGTTCAAACAGACGGAGGGGGAGAGTTTCAGGCACTTGTTCATAAGTTTAGTTCCCTTGGCATACAACATCGGGTTACTTGTCCACACACATCACAGCAAAATGGTGTGGTCGAAAGGAAACACAGACAAATTATAGAAACTGCTTTATGTCTTCTTGCACAAGCTGCTGTTCCTCTTAAGTACTGGTCATTTGCTGTATTAAGTGCAACATACATTATAAACCGACTCCCTTCTCGTGCTATTGATTGTGTTTCACCCTTTGAAAAGTTAACTGGCAAGAAGCCTGATTATGATTTCTTTCGTGTGTTTGGATGCGCATGTTATCCATATCTTGGGCCGTACAATCGTCATAAGTTTGATTTTCGATCTCGGCAGTGTGTGTTTCTTGGCTACTCACCAAAACATCAAGGTTATCAGTGTCTTGATACTTGAGGTCACGGTAGAATTTATACTACTCGTCATGTTCGATTTGATGAACATTGCTTTCCTTTTGCAGCAACTAATGTGTCAGCAGAATCAAATGTTTCCATCCGGACTGCCCAAGCAGTCAGCACATTGAAGGAATCGAAAGCTCATTTACAAACTGATCAAGGTTTTGTTTCGGTTCCTATTCATCTTGTTCCAGCAGCTACTGCTTCAATTCCTTCTATACCAGTTCAGTCTAGCTCAGTTCCAGAACAAGTGTCATCTACTCATGAGAACACAAATGTTACTGCTACTGATTTTTTTGCTTTGCCCAGTACTGAAGTTGTGTCTTCCTCACATACTTCTGGTAACTTCTTCAACACTGAATCTGCAAATTCTGATGAAACTGACAGCCCTGTTTTGTCAAGTACAGAGCAACCAGTAGGTGCTACTGAAAATTTAGTTGCTGCTGAAAATAATGCAAGTTCTCCTCTGCTGCAAAATGAGTCCGAATTTATAGTACCTACAGCAGCACAAAGTGCAAGCTCCTTGGATAACATAAGTTCCATAGCAGCACCTCATGCAAGCTGTCTGGGAAATACGCATTCCATGATGACTCGTAGCAAGCACGGGATTTTCAAACCAAAAGCTATGTTGATAAGTGGTGATGAGATTCCTAATACTGTGTATGAAGCCATGGATAATGCTGATTGGCGAGCTGCAGTATTAGCGGAGTATTCTGCTCTAATAGCCAACGGTACATGGGAGATAGTAGCAAAACCTAAAGATCGAAAAATTGTCGGGTGCAAGTGGCTATTCAAGATCAAACGTAATGCCGATGGGTCCGTGAATCGCTACAAAGCTCGTCTAGTTGCGAAGGGTTATTCTCAAGTTCCGGGACATGATTTCACGGATACATTCAGTCCGGTTGTCAAGTCTCTCACTATCAATGTGTTTCTCTCCTTGGCTGTTTCTAATCAGTGGATAGTTCATCAAGTTGATATTAATAACGCCTTTCTAAAAGGCGATCTTCATGATGAAGTATATATGCAACAACCCCCCGGATTTGAACAAAAGACATCGAATGGGAATCCTTTAGTGTGCAAGCTTGTGAAGGCACTGTATGGGCTTCGTCAAGCTCCACGGAGCTGGTTCCTTAAACTCAAAAATTTTCTGGTATCCTTACATTTTCGCTGCTCTTTGGCAGATTCTTCCTTGTTTGTTTACAAAACAGACGATGTTGTTACATTTGTCTTAGTATATGTGGATGATATTCTGATATCCGGAAATTCTGAGTCACACATCAAAAGTGTCAAACAGCACCTTCATGATCAATTTTCCCTCAAGGATTTGGGGACTCTTGGTTACTTCTTGGGCATGGAGGCCAACACCAGCTCTGAAGGTATATTTCTATCTCAAAAGAAATATATTACAGATTTATTGCATAAGACTCAAATGTTCGATGTTAAGTCAGTTGATACTCCCATGGTTGTTACTCCGAAATTGACAAAGTGTGATGGTGAACAATTTGTTGATGTCACGAAGTACCGAAGTATAGTAGGTGCTTTACTTTATATATGTCATACACGACCAGACATATCCTTTGCCGTCAATCGAGTTGCACAGTATATGCAATGTCCTACTACTCTTCATTGGACTGCTGTTAAAAGGATATTGAGATATCTTAAAGGCACCATTGAATTTGGTTTATGGTTTTCTGCGCATCATCATGATTCATTTCCTCACTTAACTGCTTTTTCGATGCCGATTGGGGCAGCGATGAAGATGATCGGCGGTCTATTTCAGGCTATTGTGTCTACTATGGTAGTCATCTTTTGTCTTGGAGTTCTAAGAAGCAGCGTTCTGTGTCTCGTTCTACTGCTGAAGCCGAGTACCGAAGTCTGGCAGATGCTACTTCCGAAATCATGTGGGTTCGAAATGTGCTACATGATATGTCTGTCACTCTCTCTGATTTACCAAAGGTATGGTGCGACAACACCAGTACCATAGCCATGGCAGCGAATCCGGTAATGCATGCGAAAACTAAGCATGTCGACTTAGATATTCACTTTGTCCGAGAGAAGGTTTTGGGGCAAGCTTTGCAAGTTGCATATGTACCATCAAATTGTCAAGTAGCTGATTTGTTCACCAAACCGTTGACAGCACCTATGTTCTTCAAATTTCGGCAGCAGCTAAATGTGGTTTCTCGTTTCACTCTTGAAGAAGAAAAGAAGTGGGGTGAATGTTAGAGTGTGGCCCAAATCAGGCCCAACTCTATTCTATTTTCTCTAGAAGCTCCGTCTACAGCTGGTTTTCGGATGTATCTGGAGATTTTGCTGTATTAGCTGTCAAAGCCCGGAATCATCTAGAGGGTTTGCTGGCCCACTAGGTTGTTAGTTTGTTAGTATTTTTTAGTATAAATAGTTGGGTCTTTGGCCCAAATAATTGTAACAGATAAATTACTAAAGGTTAGATAAGAATAATCAATAACTTTACAATTTTGTTCGGTTAATAAGAAAACAATTATCCTGAATTTGTTATAACTTAACATATATTTTGTTATAATTTGTTAATCTAAAATTTTATTTAAGTTACTGAGAAAAAAAATCAATCTAATTTATTTTGCAACGCAAATATTTTTTTTTGAATATGGTAAGTAACGTAAATATTGGTTAAAAATAATTGATAAATTATCAATTACTAAATATTTTTAATAATTGAAGAAAAATAAAGGGTAAACTACATAAATGACCACCATACTATTGGTAAAGTCGCGATTTGACCACCTTATTTTTTTCTATGCAATTAAACCATCAAATTATTTAATTGGTTGCAATGTGACCATCAGCCGCTAAAAATAACGGAATGAGTGACGTGACAGTTAATAAATTTGGTAAAATTACACATTTGATCCCCGTTATTTATACATTTTATAAATTTGGTCCTAATTTTAATAAATAAAATAATTTTATTATTTAATTAGGCTACGACACGTGTCGCCGTATTATTGGAGGACTTTATTTATATATTTTTAATTTAATAATTTTTATTTTGCTCCTCCAATCAGGTGGTGATACGTGTCACCAGATTGAAGGAGCAAAATTAAAGAAAAACACACCTTGCATCTTGTAGGGATCGAACCCAAGTTTACTGGGTTAAAAGTGAACGTATTTACCACTAGGCCAAAGCTATCATTGTGATACATTTTACAAAATCTAATATATATTTTAGTTTATTACTCATGCTAGGAAAAAAACAAGAAACATAATACCTCTGGCAAGATTCGAACCGAAGTTTTTAGGGTTAAAGATGAGCATGCCTACCACTAAACCAATGTTATTCTTATGACACAATGTACAAAATCTATTATATAACTTAGTTTTTTGCTCATGCCATGAAAAAGAAAATAAATATAGATTAAAGAAACTCGAATATGACACTTTTGGGATGCATAAAAATATTCAAACCACTAAAATATATCTAAAAATTAAATTATTAACCATTTTATTTTTTATTAAATTTTAATTAAATAATTATATTAAAAAATAAAAAATTATATTAAAATTATATTTAAAGAGTCTAAACTCACAAACATAATTTATTAATTTTATATTCATTAAATACAATTTTAATATATTTTTTATTTTTAATATAATAATTTAATTAAAATTTAATAAAAAATAAAATGGTTAATAATTTAATTATTAGATATATTTCAGTGGTTTAAATATTTTTATGCATCACAAAAGTGTCATATTCGAGTTTCTTTAATCTATATTTATTTCATTTTTCATGGCATGAGCAACAAACTAAGTTATATAATAGATTTTTTACATTGAATTAAAAGAATATCATTGGTTTAGTGGTAGGCATGCTCATTTTTTAACCCAAGAAACTTGGGTTCGAATCTTGTCAGAGGTATTATGTTTCTTTTTTTTCTTGGCATGAGTAACAAACTAAAATATATATTAGATTTTGTACAATGCATTACAAGGATAGTTTTGGCCTAGTGGTAGACATGTGTCACCACATGATTGGAGGAGCAAAATAAAAATTATTAAATTAAAATATATAAATAAAGTCCTCCATAATACAGCGACACGTGTCGTAGCCTAATTAAATAATAAAATTATTTTATTTATTAAAATTAGGACCAAATTGATAAAATGTACAAATAACAAGGACCAAATATGCAATTATACCAATTTTATTAACTGCCACGCCACTCCTTTCGTTATTTTTTAACGGGTGGTGGTCACATTGCAATCAATTAAGTAATTTGGTGGTTTAATTGCTTAGAAAAAAAGTAAAGTGGTCAAATCGTGACTTTACCAATAGTATGGTGGTCATTTATGTAGTTTACCCAAAAATAAATATGTTTAATGCATTAGATTAGAAGTATAATATAATGTCTAATTGAATATTTCTTAATTTCATAAATTATTTGTATTACTTGACTCAATACTTTTATTTTTTAGTATTCACTCTTCATTAAGTTTTTGTAGTTGATTAATTATCAATTACTTAATTTTTTTTCTTTCAATTTTAGTACTTAATATGTATATATGTGTGTGCGCGCATATACATCATATATGTATATCAATATATGTAGGTGTACATGTATATATATCATATATGTATATCAACTTATGAAAGTTTTTAATTCATCAAGTCATAGATTTCGGGTCAATATAAGTTCAGGTCAACAACGGGTCGGGTCAGTTAATAGGTCGGGTTTAAAACAGGTCGTGTTCAAAACAGTTCGGGTCCAAAACAGGTCGGGTCCAAAACCGATCGGGTTCAAAACAGGTCGGGTTCAAAACAAGTCAAGTAAAATCGGATCTCGGGTCAATTCAGTCGGGTAAAATCGGTTATCTGCCAGGTCGGCTTCGGGTTCGTTTCAGTCGGGCGCAGGTCGAGTTTCAAGTCCACAGTAACAGGTCCAATTCGAGTCGGATCGTTTTCAGTTGGATGCATGTCGGGTTCGGTCACTACAGTAACAAGTCGAATTCAAGTTCGGGTTAACAACAGTCGGTTACAGATCGGATTCGGATCATTAAATTTTTGAGTCAAATTAGGTTTTAACTCAAACAGGTTTTAGTCGAATTTTCAGGTCGGGTCAACTTTTTACATCCCTACTTAGGAGGGATTTGAATCATGGACAAAACCTATGACATGCATTTTCTTTTTAAAAAAAAAAAACAAAGTGTGTCGCGATGTTAACTTCACAAAAAACATGTTTAATTTGAGTACATCGCTCTTTTACGTAATATCTGAACTCGACGTATTAGAGAAGGATCGTACTCTTATTGAGTATTATTTATAAGCTTGATTGCGGAACTGTACCTATTGATTCAATATGTGCAGGTTAATGTCACTAATTCTTGCACCTAATGATTCAAAGGTTAAAATATTAATGAGTTAAAGTCACGTGTCTTGATTGATGAAAATCGTCTATTCTTAATTATCTTTTTTCTGTGTTTTATATAAATATAATATTTTTAACCGAATATTTATCGGACGAAATCCCAACACTATTAAATATGGTTGTAGACTTGTAGTAGTGCTTTAATACATTTTTTTTGGATTTATACGCTTAAAATTAATGTAAAAAATCTATATGCTTACAAATAAAACACGTTCTATCTATAATTTTATGGATAATTATTTGGTTCATTAACAATAAAAAATAATTTCAAAAATACTATTAAAATATTATACTACTGATACACCTAATAACATGATTTAAAGGCTTAAGGGGTAATTTGCTGTATCAATTCTAAATTTAGCATTGTTATTTCTCCTTTTTTATGTATTAGTTTAGCTCTCGTAATCTTTTAATAATAACAATGTTGTCACTTTTTTTTTTAAATTCATCAATTTAATTTATATTTATCTCGCCTTTTAACTGTCATTGATTGATGGAACCGTTAAATTTTGTACATGTGGTCGCTATTTACTTTCACATCAGTCGTTATCGTCAATTGGCTTGTTATGTCGATGATAGTGAGTCAGTTTTGATGACGTGATGATACTTATACGAATAGAGAGTTTTAAAATTAATTAATGATTTTAAAATTATAATTTTTATTACAAATAAATTAATGTCAACCTTATTGTTTGTCATCAAAATTGATTCATTATTATTTATTGGAGGACATTAATTTATTAAAGAAAATAACATATAGATATTCTAACTTAATTATTTAACGATGAAGTGTTTGACATGGCAAAGGGTAAAATTAATGCAATTAAAAAGGAGGGACAACATTGCTAATTTTAGAAGACTAGGATGGCTAAATTGATGCAATTAGGGGGGACAAAATACCAATAACATGTTGGTCTAGCGGGATGAGGCGTTAGGTCCCTTAAATAAGGTCATGCATTCAAATCATGACGTTGTGAATGGAAAAAAATGAGTTAGGAAGGTTGTCCCATATTAGACATTTACAAAATTTGATCCTAATTAATCAGTTAATGAGTCGAATACCGATGATTAAAAAAGAAATTTAAAATTACTTATATGTCATTATTACACGGACAAAATTACACTGAAAACCTAATTGAAATCTGTATAACATAATCAATTGATAGTTTTGTACATCATTTTCTCTTATATATTTCACGTCTTATATATAATTGTGTTCAGTGTAACATAATATGAACTTTGATATATTTATGATTGGTTTAAAAAAATAGTGCATTGTGTACAATGAGGTTCGTATACTATATTTTCACATCATTATCCTCTTTAATTATTGTTTCATAAGCAATCATATATCATCTTGTGTTGTTTATTAAATAAAACTTATCTAATAGGAGTAATTACTTTTACATGAAGAAAACACAAAAGCCAATTTTCCTAACCTAGAATGGTTATCCTAATCCGACTTAGAACTGGACTTTCTAGGATATATATATACCCACATATCTCACCGTTCTGTATTGGTAAGAAGATGGAATTTATTGAAGTGAAGAATCTTGGTCGTGGAAGCTATGGTGTGGTTGAATTGGTGAAAATGACGAAACCCGTTCCCATGTTACTTGCTGTTAAATCTTCACCCTCCCCGAGCTCATCTCTTGATCAAAAGGAATTCCGGATCCTTCCACAATTTCTTGGTCTCCCCAATATCGTTCAATGCCACGGTGCATTGTTTAGCTCTAAATACGATAAATTGTTTCTTGAGTATGCCTCCGGTGGAAGCCTCAAGGATTTGATCAAGAAATATGGTGGTAAAATACCGGAACCTGACGTTCGGCATTATACGGCGATGATACTCCAAGGGCTTTTCTACATTCATAGGAAAGGTTATGTACATTGCGATATCAAACCACACAATATTCTTGTTTATCCATCGGACGAGTCTTGCTCTCGTTCTACTCTCAAGTTAGCTGATTTCGGCTTGGCCAAGGAGCCCGGTGAACGAGAGACTAAGGTGAGTCGAGGTTGTTTTCGAGGTACGGCTCGTTACATGTCGCCGGAATCCGTGAGGCTTGGGGAAATCACTGCTGCTTTGGACATATGGTCCTTAGGGTGTGTTGTTGTCATGATGATGACCGGAGAACCACCGTGGGGATCATCTGTCACCGATTGGTATGACCTTGAAGAGAAGATTGGTTGGTCGAGTGATACACCGGATATTTCCGGAGACATGTCGGCGGCAGGGAAAGATTTCTTGAACAAGTGCTTTGATAGGGATCCTCGTCAACGTTGGACCGTGGAGAAGCTGATATGGCATCCTTTTGTCTTTGAGTCTCCATTACTGGCTGTGAATCACTTGGTTGATTGAAGCTCATATACAAACTAAATAGTTTAGTATTGTGTCTGTTTGTCTCAAAGTTCAAAGTTGTCTGTGTTTCTGCCACTGTTGCTTTTAGGGATAGATTCTGAATATTTTTGTCGATTCTAAACAAGTATGCATTTTAAATTGAATCAAAACTAAAATTATTACAACCGATGAGTGTTTAGGTGCAGTAGTGAGCATGTTACACTTTATAAGAGAGTTGAATTTTAAATTTTAGATATAATATTTCCCTAATAAGATCCATGGAACGTACACAAAAAATATCGGAAAAAATTTAAAATTAATGCTCTTAGTGGACCCAAAACTTTGACACGAAAGTTAAGATACTCGCGTTATTTCATCTTGTATTGGTTGAATTTCAACATTAAGTATGTTATAGGACAACATTAATAACCTTTTGGAGTTCAAGAGTGCAATTACGGTGTAATTTTCGGGGAGAGACGCAATTAATTTTCTGGTACGAGTTCAAAGGTTAAAATACCTCTTAAGTCAAACTTTATATAAAAGTACGAGTTTGAAGAAAAATTTTAACTAGTAAAAATACACTTTATATTTTAATGTATATTAAACTATACTATTTTATTAAAAATGCCTCTTAAACAATATATAAAATTGTATAACATAATAATAAAGAGATCGTCCCTTAATTAATATTATAATTTTATATAAATTAAAATTAAACCAGCTGCTATTTCCATCCAATCATGTACTCGTAACCCTCGGCACAAAACTCTAGCAGTTTAATAATATATAGTGGTCCCATAAGCTTAATTATATGCATACTTGAACAGCGAATCGCTTGATGCCCTTGTGACCATTACGTTCAAGTTTCTTGACAGCAAAGGTTGCTTGGTTTTCTCCAAGAAACCCTTAAAAACTTTTCCAAAATCCTCCTCCTGCAGCCAAGAGAGATATGATCTGACTGGAAGTCTACAACCGCTTTGAGTTCATCGAATGTGAACAAAATCTCATCCAATTTGAACTTCTTTAAATCTTCGGATGTAGAGAAATTCATTCGCATTCCAGGAACTCAAATCCGCTGCAGGCAACCACAATAGAAGTTGACGGTAGATAATTTGGTTCGAATTACAATGAATAAATAATCTGGTTCTAAGGATGTTTTACCTTAACAATTTAGACAAAGATTTCGAGCAAGAAAAGATGGACATCTAATCTTCTAAGGACAATTGATTATGTACAAAGATTATGTACAAGGTCGACAATATATATATTGATTATGTACAAAGATTATGGCAGCATGTGCTCCTTGACTCCAGTCCTGTGATCCAGTTCTGCTCCCTTGCTGCCCTGAGTCTGCCACAGCAGATACCTGCGAAAGTGACCAAAATTAGTAGCAACTGTGCCATTTTATCAAATTGTGGTGTATATGCAAAAATCTATCTAAATGCAATGAATTATGCTTGAATGCAGCAGAAATATGGGTTAAATAAGGGTAAAATATAGAACTTTTATACACTCAACAGCTTCCGCCCAAAAATATTTAGGTAAATTGTTTTCACAAAGCATGGTTCTAGCCATTTCTTGTAAAGTCCTATTTTTCCTCTCAACTACCCCATTTTGTTGAGGAGTTCGAGGAGCCGAAAAATTGTGGCTAATACCATTTTCATTTAAAAACTCTTCAAAACCTAGATTTTGAAATTTGGTTCCATGATCACTTCTAATATGAGAAATTTTAAGTTCAAGATCATTTTGAGTTAATTTTGAAAACATGATGAATTTTTCTAAAGCCTCATCTTTAGTACTTAAGAATAAAACCCAAGTAAATCTAGAATAGTCATCAACAAGTACAAATGCATATGATTTACCACCCAAGCTCATAGTTCTAATAGACCCAAATAAATCCATATGAATTAGTTGTAAACACCTACTTGTAGAAACATCATTAATGGATTTAAAGGATGATCTATGTTGTTTACCCTTAGAGCATGCATCACATATTTTATCATTTGAAAATTTGATCTTGGTAAACCTCTAACTAGATTTAGGGAAACTAATTTTTCTAAAACACTAATGCTTAACATGTCCTAGTTTCCTATGCCATAGCCAAGCATCATTTTCATTTTATGCAACAAAACATGCATGAGATGTATGAATGTCATCTAAATGCACCATGTAAATGTTACCTATGTGATGACCAATGAGCATTATATTTTTTGATTTAATGTCAACAATTGTGCATCCATTTTTATCAAATAAGACATTAAATCATTTATCACACAATTGAGCATTGCTCAATAAATTGTGTTTTAGACCATCGACATATAAAACATTTTAAATGAGTATAGTAGAGTGATTACCTATGGATCCAATACCATTAATGTGGCCTTTGGAGTTGTCACCAAATGTCACTACTCCTCCACTTTTTGGCTTTAAGTCCATGAATCGACTCTTGTCTCATGTCATGTGCCTCGAGCATCCACAATCAAGGTACCATGAGTTTTGGTTTTGTGCTTTGGCCTTGTATCAATGCTCCTCCTACAAACAAAGATATTAAGCTTTGATTTTGGTACCTAAATCATTTTGGGTCCACGAGTGTTAGCTCCCAAAAACCTTGTCCCCTTAGGAATCCAAGGTGACATGGCATCAATATTATTAGACTTGACAAGTTCCTTAGGAACCCATTTACTTCTAATTCTTTTTGTCCTATTATGCCTATGGAAGCCACTTTGTTTGTAGTTATTGTTCTTTCTTTTAGGTTGGTTTGATCTAGATGATTCACCTATTTCATTTTTCACATTACAAACACTATTGAAAAATTTCTTAAGCTCATTTAACACCTTTTGGTGTTCACTATTGCATTGAGAAATAAGATTGTTTAAGTCTAAATTTTCAACTTGAAGGAAATTAAGTTCATCTTGTAAACCTAAGATCTTTTCCCCAAATTTCAAGTTAGCTTGAGAAAGTGAGTCATTTTTAGCATTTAATTCTGAAATGATTTTTCTATTTTTTAGAACCGACTCCTAATACTTCTCAACTAACTCATCATAAACCTCATGTAACTCATCATAAGCATCATGCAATTCATCAAATGTAAAATCAAATGAAGATGAGTTAGAGGTTACCATGGAGGAATCCTCCTCAAGAGCCATGAGGCAAAGGTTGGCCACTTCGTGTTTCTCATCCTCGGATGACTCTTCATCATTCCAAGTAGCAAGCTTGACTTTGAGCCTCTTCTTCTTCTCAAAGCCCTTCTTCTTGAGTTGAGGGCACTCGGATAGAATATGACTCGGTTTTTTGCACTCAAAGCAAATGATTTGATCCCTCTCTTCTTATTTGTTTTTGGTCTTGAAGTCCATTTTTCTCTGAATCTTTCTACCCCGGTTGGACCTCATAAATCGTGAAAATCTTTTGGCTATCATAGCCTACTCTTCTAGGTCTTCCTCTTCACTAGAAGTGCTCTCCTCATGTAGAGAAGCTTTGAGAGCCACTCCTATCTTTTTTTTTTCTTGTCTACCTCAAGCTTCTCCAATCTTCTCTCTTCCTTCTTCCTTTCATCTTCCCTTCCTTGCTTCATGATCTCATGAGTTAGGAGAGAACCAACTAGCTCATCAAGCTTGAGTGTCTTCAAATTTTTGGCCTCAATGATGGCGGTTCTCTTTCCATACCAAGACTCAGGAAGTGAGTAGAGTAGCTTCTGGACTAGTTTGTCTTCCGGGATTATCTCTCCAAAACCCTTTATCTCATTGACGATTGTTGAGAAACGATCGAACATCTTCGAAACGGTTTCGTCGGGCTCCATTTTGAAATTCTCATAGCTAAGATTGAGAAATCCAATCTCTGTCTCCTTCACATCACTTGTTCCTTCATATGTAGTCTCAAGTGTATCCCACACTTCCTTAGCACTTTCGATGGAGGAAACTTTGGAGTAGATATTGAGACAAAAAGTGCAAAACAACATGTGAAGAGCTTTATCGTTGATTTGAATCTTCTTTCTCTCTTCTTCACTCATCTCATTTTTCTTCTTTGGCACAAGTCTTCCTTCGTCGTCTCTCTTCATCGAAATAGAGGGACCATCTTCAATGGCATCCCAAACTAGATAATCGTTGGATTTAATGAAGAGACGCATCCGGTTCTTCCAAAATGGTACTTATCACCATTGAAGAAAGGTGGTTTGGTAGTTGATTGAGATTCGTACATGCTTGACCCGAAGGTAGATGCCATGGCTTGCTTTGTAGTTGATCACACTCTTCCTAGGAACTCCTCTTGTGGTTGTTAATCCTTCAAAGAGGTAGACTATGATACCAATTGGGGGTGAATTGGGTTTTTAAAATTTGTTGTGGAAAGTTGAATGGCTAAAAATGAAGAACAAGAAATTTTAGAGTGGTTCAAGTTCTAAATGAATTCTACATCTACTACCTTAGCTACCACTAAGGATTTTCCAACAATCCACTAATTGCTCTTCTCCTTTTCAAGGCTTAGGGAGGTAACCTTTACAATACCGATCAAATTTTCTACCCAAAATTTGACCAAACCCTCACAAGAGTACAAAGAAGAAATTTAGGCAAGAAAGATATCTCTTAATACAAGATTGCCCCTTTAAATACAATCACTCAACCCAAATTTGAATACAAGATCCGAATTGAATACAACACAATTTGAGATTTTACAAGAGATAGAAAAATAGGCAATTTGAGCTTGGCTTTTTTTAAGGATGTTTCTTTTTGATGCAATAGTTGTTGCTAGTCTTCAATTGGCTTCAATTTATACCTTCTCTATTAATTCTAGCTGTTTGGGTGGTTAGGGTATTGAATATAGCCATTGGGACCCTCTCTTTTCACCATAAATGCACTTCTGCACCTTACCGTATCGGTACACGAGGACACGTATCGATACCTGTCTCAAAACAGAAAGAGTTGCTGCACAATAACAAGAGGGCATATCGATACGCGTGTAAGTGTATCGGTACGGGGCAGGGACCGTTTCGATACGAGGAACACCCGTATCGATGCAACTAATTACACAAAGCTCACTAGAAGTTTTCGTATCGATACGAAAAAGGGCGTATCGGTACGGGACAACCATCACTTTAAATTTCGATTACCTAACAACTGACACCAACAATCAAAAACATTAAAAGCTTTCGAATTTAAAATTCCATTAAATCCGTATCGATACAAGTGACACCGTATCGGTACGTCATTCAAACTCCTTCAGTTTTACAGAGAGAGCGTATCGATACAGATGCAATCTGTTTCGTTACGCTATTTCGATACAGTAAGGGGCGTATCGAAACACGTTTCTCTAGTAACCAAACTTGTAAAAAAGGTATCGATACGGCTGGAAGCGTATCGATACACATGGACGTTTTTCAATAGTTTAGCCTTGGAACACTTCGAAAATATTTGGAGTTTGAGTTTTTCAAATTAGATTAAAGCTTTGTTGATTTAAAATTTTTTGAGGGACTTAAAAATCTATTTCAAGTTTTCAATTTAAGACTTAACATACATTGTTATATCAAAATCAAACATAGGTTTTACAGGTTCATACATTGATAGGTACATACATACATACTTACATGCATTAGGGTTTAGAGTTTAGGTTTATGATTTAAGTGCTTAAGATTTAGGGTTTATGGAAAATTCATTAAGGGTTTAAGGTTTATACATTGATAGATACATACATGTATACTTATATATATATATTGGGGTTTAGGGTTTAGAGTTTATGGTTTATGGTTTAGGGGTTTATGTTGAGGATTTAAGGGTTTAGGGTTTAGGGCTTAGTAAAAATTCATTAAGGGTTTAGGGCTCAGTCATTGATTGGTACATACATATATATATAGTTATATATATTGAGTTTAGGGTTTAGGGTTTATGGGTTTAAGTTTAGGGTTAATATGAGATTCATTAAGGGTTTAGGGTTCATACATTGATAGGTACATATATACATACGTACTTATATACATTAGGGTTTAAGGTTTATGGTGTAGGGTTTAGGTTTAGGATTTAAGTACTTGGGGTTTAGTGAAAATTCATTAAGGGTTTAGGGTTTATACATTGATAGATACATATATATACTTGTATACATTAGGGCTTAGGGTTTAGGTGTTTAAGTTTAGGATTTAAGGTTTAGGGTTTATGTGTTTATGAGTTTAGGTTTAGGAGTTAAGGGTTTAGTGTTCATACATTGATACATAAAATCAAAAGTCAAAACCATAAACCCTAAACCAAAAATGAAATCTTAAACCCTAAACTAAAACACATAAAATAAAATCCTTAAATCTAAACCCTAAACCCTTAAACCTTTAAACATTTAAACCTTAAACCCTAGAACACTAAACACTAAAAACTTTAAACACTAAACCTTTAAAACAAAACCCTAATTCAAACCCCTAAACCCTAAAAATAAAACACTAAACCATAAACCCTTCTCTATAGCCATCCGGCACCACCATGTTTATTCTTTTTTTCCCCTCTCTAAGAAGAATTTAGCTTTGATTTTTAAGGTGGAGATGGTAGCAAAACTAGAGATATTAATTAATAGGAGAAAAATTCTGCAGGTTAAATTGACGACAATGTTTGTCAACTGTCTTAACTCTAAACTCCAAAGCACAAGGATATATTGTCACGTTGCGTTTGTTTTTCTCACTTTTTACCATTGATTGGTACATACATATATACATAGTTATATACACTAGGGTTTAGGGTTTATGGGGTTTAAGTTTAGGGTTAATGGGAGATTCATTAAGGGTTTAGGTTTTATACATTGTTAGGTACATACATACATACTTATATACATTAGGGTTTAAGGTTTATGGTGTAGGGTTTAGGTTTAGGATTTAAGTGCTTAGGGTTTAGTGAAAATTCATTAAGGGTTTAGGGTTCATATATTGATAGATACATATATATATACTTGTATACATTAGGGTTTAGGGTTTAGGGGTTTAAGTTTAGGATTTAAGGTTTAGGGTTTATGAGTTTATGAGTTTAGGTTTAAGAGTTAAGGTTTAGTGTTCATACATTGATACATAAAATCAAAAGTCAAAACCATAAACCCTAAACCAAAAAATGAAACAATAAACCCTAAACTAAAACACATAAAATAAAATCCCTAGATATAATCCCTAAATCTAAACCATAAACCCCTAAACATTTAAACCTTAAACCCTAGAATACTAAACCCTAAAAACTTTAAACACTAAATCTTTAAAACAAAACCCTAATTCAAATCCATAAACCCTAAAAATAAAACACTAAAACCCTAAACCCTTCTCCGTAGCCATTGTCCGGCACCACCATGTTTATTCTTTTTTCCCCTCTCTACGAAGAATTTAGCTTTGATTTTTAAGGTGGAAATGGCAGCGAAACTAGAGATATTAATTAATAGGAGAAAAACTCTACAGGTTAAATTGACGACAATGTTTGTCAGCTGTCTTAACTCTAAACTCCAAAGCACAAGGATATATTGCCACGTTGCATTTGCTTTTCTCACTTTTTACCATTTGTAGATATCATTTCATTGTCTCCACCTAATCTAAACCCCTACAATTAGAATTAGAGATAAATTACTAAAGGTTAGATAAGAATAATCAATAACTATACAATTTTGTTCGGTTAATAAGAAAACAATTATCATGAATTTGTTATAACTTAACATATATTTTGTTATAATTTGTTAATCTAAAATTTTATTTAAGTTACTGAGAAAAAAATCAATCTAATTTATTTTGCAACGCAAATATTTTTTTGAATATGGTAAGTAACGTAAATATTGGTTATAAATAATTGATAAATTATCAATTACTAAATATTTTTAATAATTGACGAAAAATAAAGGGTAAACTACATAAATGACCACCATACTATTGGTAAAGTCGCGATTTGACCACCTTACTTTTTTTTTCTGAGCAATTAAACCATCAAATTATTTAATTGGTTGCAATGTGACCATCAGCCGCTAAAAACTAACGGAATGAGTGACAGTTAATAAATTTGGTATAATTACACATTTGGTCCTCGTTATTTGTACATTTTATAAATTTAGTCCTAATTTTAATAAATACAATAATTTTATTATTTAATTAGGCTGCGACACGTGTTGCCGTATTACTAGAGGACTTTATTTATATATTTTTAATTTAATAATTTTTATTTTGCTCCTCCAATCAGGTGGTGACACGTGTCACCAGATTAAAGGAGCCAATTTAAAGAAAAACACACCTTGCATCTAACAGGGTTCAAACCCGAGTATACTGGGTTAAGAGTGAACGTGTTTACCACTAGGCCAAAGCTATCCTTATGATACATTGTACAAAATCTAATATATATTTTAGTTTGTTACTCATACTAGAAAAAAAACAAGAAATATAATACCTTTGGCAAGATTCGAGCCGAAGTTTTTAGGGTTAAAGATGAGCATGCCTACCACTAAACCAATGTTATTCTTATGATACAATGTACAAAATCTATTATATAACTTAGTTTTTTGATCATGCCATGAAAAAGGTTTAGTGGGATGCATAAAAATATTCAAACCACTAAAATATATCTGATAATTAAATTATTAACCATTTTATTTTTTATTAAATTTTAATTAAATTATTATATTAAAAAATAAAAAAATTATATTAAAATTATATTTAACGAGTCTAAACTCACAAACATAATTTATTAATTTTATATTCGTTAAATAGAATTTTAATATAATTTTTTATTTTTTAATATAGTAATTTAATTAAAATTTAATAAAAAAATAAAATGGTTAATAATTTAATTATTAGATATATTTCAGTGGTTTAAATATTTTTATGCATCCTAAAAGTGTCATATTCAAGTTTCTTTAATCTATATTTATTTCCTTTTTCATGGCATGAGCAAAAAATTAAGTTATATAATAGATTTTGTACATTGTATCAAAAGAATAAAATTGGTTTAGTGGTAGGCATGCTTATTTTTAACCCAAGAAACTTGGGTTCGAATCTTGTTAGAGGTATTATGTTTCTTTTTTTTCCTGGCATGAGTAACAAACTAAAATATATATTAGATTTTGTACAATGCAATACAAGGATAGTTTTGGCCTAGTGGTAGACACGCTCATTCTCAACCTAGTTAACTCGAGTTCGATTCTTGTTGGAGGCAAGGTGTGTTTTTCTTTAATTTTGCTCCTTCAATCTGGTGACATGTGTCACCACATGATTGGAGGAGCAAAATAAAAATAATTAAATTAAAATATATAAATAAAGTCCTCCAATAATACGGCGACCCGTGTCGTAGCCTAATTAAATAATAAAATTATTTTTTTATTAAAATTAGGACCAAATTGATAAAATGTACAAATAACAAGGACCAAATGTGTAATTATACCAATTTTATTAACTGCCACGTCACTCATTCCGTTATTTTTTGACGGGTGGTGGTCACATTGTAACCAATTAAGTAATTTGGTGGTTTAATTGCTTAGAAAAAAAAGTAAGGTGGTCAAATCGCGACTTTACCAATACTATGGTGGTCATTTATGTAGTTTACCCAAAAATAAATATGTTTAATGTATTAGATTAGAAGTATAATATAATGCCTAATTGAATATTTCTTGATTTCATAAATTATTTCTATTATTTGACTAAATAATTTTATTTTTTAAATTCACTATTCATTAAGTTTTTGTAGTTGCTAAATTATCAATAACTTAATTTTTTTTTAATTTTAGTACTTAATATGTATATTTGAGTGTGCGCGCATATACATCATATATGTATATCAATATATGTAGGTGTACATGTATATATATCATATATGTATATCAACTTATGAAAGTTTTTAATTCATCAAGTCATAAATTTCGGGTCAATATAAGTTCAAGTCAACAACGGGTCGTGTCACTTAACATGTCGGGTTTAAAACATGTCGTGTTCAAAACAGGTCGGGTCCAAAACAGGTCGGGTAAAATCGGATCTCAGGTCAATTCACTCGGGTAAAATCGGTTATCTGCCAGGTCGGCTTCGGGTTCATTTCAATCGGGCGCATGTCGGGTTTCAAGTCCACAGTAACATGTCTAATTCGGGTTCGGTTCATTTTCAGTCGGACGCATGTCGGGTTCGGTCACTACAGTAACAGTTCGAATTCAGGTTCGGGTCAACAACAGTCGATTACAGATTGGGTTCGGATCATTAAATTTTCAGGTCAAATTAGGTTCTAACTCAAACAGGTTTTAGTCGAATTTTCAGGTCGGGTGAGCTTTTTACATCCCTACTTAGGAGGGATTTGAATCATGGACAAAACCTATGACATGCATTTTCTTCTTTTTTTTAAACAAAATGTGTCACGATGTTAACTTCACAAAAGACATGTTTAATTTGAGTACATCGCTCTTTTAAGTAATATCTGAACTCGACGTATTAGAGAAGGGTCGTACTCTTGTTGAGTATTTTTTATAAGCTTGATTGCGGAACTGTACCTATTGATTTAATATGTGCAGGTTAATGGCACTAATTCTTGCACCTAATGATTCAGAGGTTAAAATATTAATGAGTTAAAGCCACGTATCTTGAAAGATGAAAATCGTCTATTCCTAACTATGCTCTTTTCGGTGTCTTATATAATTATAATATTTTTACCCGGATATTTATCGGACGAAATCCCAACACTATTAAATATGGTTGTAGACTTGTAGTAGTGCTTTAATACATTTTTTTTGGATTTATACACTTAAAATTAATGTAAAAATCTATATGCTTACAAATAAAACACGTTCTATCTATAATTTTATGGATAATTATTTGGTTCATTAAAAATAAAAAATAATTTCAAAAATACTATTAAAATATTATACTACTGATACACCCAATAACATGATTTAAAGGCTTCCACGTCTTATATATAATTGTGTTCAATGTAACATATTAATATGAACTTTGATATATTTATGATTCGTTTAAAAAAATAGTGCATTGTGTGAGGTTCGTATACTATTTTTTCTCATCATTATCCTCTTTAATTACTGTTTCATATGCAATCATATATCATCTTGTGTTGTTTATTAAATAAAACTTATCTAATAGGAGTAATTACTTTTACATGAAGAAAACACAAAAGCCAATTTTCCTAACCTAAAATGGTTATCCTAATCCGACTTAGAACTGGACTTTCTAGGATATATATATATACCCACATATCTCACCGTTCTGCATTGGTAAGAAGATGGAATTTATTGAAGAATCTTGGTCTTGGAAGCCATGGTGTGGTTGAATTGGTGAAAACGACGAAACCCGTTCCCTTAGCGTACTGAAACGTTTGGCCCGAAACAAAGGGACCGTACCGAAACGGGATCAACCGTTTCGAAACGCCCTTTGTCTGCATATTGGTTTTAGCAGGTTTATGGCATGAGGATGTCCCAAAACCCCACTTAAACCTCTCTAAACACACACACAACTCTAAGGCAAACCAAACATCTACAAGCATGCTTAACACTCCAAACATACATAACCATATATTAAAGGAATCAACTCATGCTTCATACATGACACTTAAGATTCATGCTTCAACAAACATACACTTAGGCATTTAAGGTAGGCAAATTTAAACATGGTTTACAAGCAAGACAAGGCAACCAAAAGCCAAACCAACATAACATATAGAAGAGTCTAACATGCTCCTAAACAAACCAACATCAACCACATAAGTCCCCATTGCTTGACCATTACATCATTAACATAAAATTCATACTTGATAGATTCAAAAGCCCAACAAGCACACTTGGAGGCCCCCTTCTTGCACTAGCAACCCACGAACTACGTATCTGCATTGTCGAACAAAAGAGAGCGTAAGCATAAAGCTTAGTGAGGGTAAGCTCATTAAAACAAACCTCGACAATGTAGGATCCAAGCACGAGCACAACCAAGGTAAAATGCATGTTCTTACCTTCTATCCACATGAGCCAAAAATATCAATGATGCATGAACATATATTCAATATTATGTCATGCTTAACAAGTCCAAATCACATCATATGTAACACATATATTAATTCATGTTGGCAACACATATCTCAATCATATTGGCACCTAGCTATGACTCGAATACACGGATAACACGTTAGAACTCACATCCAACAACAACCATTACCTTACGGTGGGATTACACTCATCACCGTTCACGCGGAGGGGATTCCACTCATCCTCACGCCCCGTCGATGGGATTACACTCATCACCGACTAACATATACAAGAAGAATTTACGGGGGAACTCGTACTCCATCTTGATGACTACCATCACCAAGACCACGCGCGCATTTGACTCACGTGTGCACACTAAACATCCTAATGATCGATCATTTGTACCCAAGCATACTAGTGTCAATATTAAACACACTCCACAACCTTTCACATCATCATTTCATATCCACTTTCATGCTTAGCACGTACTCACCATGATTAACATCATGCACAATCCACAAACCAAACCACATGCATATATCAATGCATCAAACCATGCCTCAACAACATGTATAACACATTATACATAACACCATAATCACAATTTAACATAAGGCATAAACAACAATTGAGTTCAACCAAAGTCTCTAACTAAAGTTTGGGATTAGGCTACCACTCTAATCCCAACTCTAGGTGGGTCTACTAATCTCAACCTAGTCCACATGCTTGAACCAATACTCAAAAACCATTTAAAAACATTTAACCACTCACCGACTATTCCAAGCTCAACCCACTAGCCGATCAAGCTTCCAATGATTCCAGATTTGTTCCCGATGCTTCACCAACACAAATTCTTGCTTCTAATCAACTCAACACAATCAAAACAACCTCAAATCAGTTCACACATCAATGTAGAAAACCCAGAACACTACTCAAGCATAAAACACATGAATTCAAGCTATGAACAACTCCCAAAACATCAATCCCGAGCAGCCATAAAACTCAATCCAAAACTCATGATTTCAACCTTTTTAGTACACTTAAATGTAAATATAAAGTGTATTTTTACTAGTTAAAATTTTTCTTCAAACTCGTACTTTTATATAAAGTTTGACTTAAGAGGTATTTTAACCTTTGAACTCGTACCAGAAAATTAATTGCGTCTCTCCCCGAAAATTACACCGTAATTGCACTCTTGAACTCCAAAAGGTTATTAATGTTGTCCTATAACATACTTAATGTTGAAATTCAACCAATACAAGATGAAATAACGTGAGTATCTTAACTTTCGTGTCAAAGTTTTGGGTCCACTAAGAGCATTAATTTTAAATTTTTTCCGATATTTTTTGTGTACGTTCCATGGATCTTATTAGGGAAATATTATATCTAAAATTTAAAATTCAACTCACTTATAAAGTGTAACATGCTCACTACTGCACCTAAACACTCATCGGTTGTAATAATTTTAGTTTTGATTCAATTTAAAATGCATACTTGTTTAGAATCGACAAAAATATTCAGAATCTATCCCTAAAAGCAACAGTGGCAGAAACACAGACAACTTTGAACTTTGAGACAAACAGACACAATACTAAACTATTTAGTTTGTATATGAGCTTCAATCAACCAAGTGATTCACAGCCAGTAATGGAGACTCAAAGACAAAAGGATGCCATATCAGCTTCTCCACGGTCCAACGTTGACGAGGATCCCTATCAAAGCACTTGTTCAAGAAATCTTTCCCTGCCGCCGACATGTCTCCGGGAATATCCGGTGTATCACTCGACCAACCAATCTTCTCTTCAAGGTCATACCAATCGGTGACAGATGATCCCCACGGTGGTTCTCCGGTCATCATCATGACAACAACACACCCTAAGGACCATATGTCCAAAGCAGCAGTGATTTCCCCAAGCCTCACGGATTCCGGCGACATGTAACGAGCCGTACCTCGAAAACAACCTCGACTCACCTTAGTCTCTCGTTCACCGGGCTCCTTGGCCAAGCCGAAATCAGCTAACTTGAGAGTAGAACGAGAGCAAGACTCGTCCGATGGATAAACAAGAATATTGTGTGGTTTGATATCGCAATGTACATAACCTTTCCTATGAATGTAGAAAAGCCCTTGGAGTATCATCGCCGTATAATGCCGAACGTCAGGTTCCGGTATTTTACCACCATATTTCTTGATCAAATCCTTGAGGCTTCCACCGGAGGCATACTCAAGAAACAATTTATCGTATTTAGAGCTAAACAATGCACCGTGGCATTGAACGATATTGGGGAGACCAAGAAATTGTGGAAGGATCCGGAATTCTTTTTGAAGAGATGAGCTCGGGGAGGGTGAAGATTTAACAGCAAGTAACATGGGAACGGGTTTCGTCATTTTCACCAATTCAACCACACCATAGCTTCCACGACCAAGATTCTTCACTTCAATAAATTCCATCTTCTTACCAATACAGAACGGTGAGATATGTGGGTATATATATATCCTAGAAAGTCCAGTTCTAAGTCGGATTAGGATAACCATTCTAGGTTAGGAAAATTGGCTTTTGTGTTTTCTTCATGTAAAAGTAATTACTCCTATTAGATAAGTTTTATTTAATAAACAACACAAGATGATATATGATTGCATATGAAACAATAATTAAAGAGGATAATGATGTGAAAAAATAGTATACGAACCTCATTGTACACAATGCACTATTTTTTTAAACCAATCATAAATATATCAAAGTTCATATTATGTTACACTGAACACAATTATATATAAGACGTGAAATATATAAGAGAAAATGATGTACAAAACTATCAATTGATTATGTTATACAAATTTCAATTAGGTTTTAAGTGTAATTTTGTCCATGTAATAATGACATATAAGTAATTTTAAATTTCTTTTTTAATCATCGGTATTCGACTCATTAACTGATTAATTAGGATCAAATTTTGTAAATGTCTAATATGGGACAACCTTCCTAACTCATTTTTTTTCCATTCACAACGTCATGATTTGAATGCATGACCTTATTTAAGGGACCTAACGCCTCATCGCGCTAGACCAACATGTTATTGGTATTTTGTCCCCCCTAATTGCATCAATTTAGCCATCCTAGTCTTCTAAAATTAGCAATGTTGTCCATCCTTTTTAATTGCATTAATTTTACCCTTTGTCATGTCAAACACTTAATCGTTAAATAATTAAGTTAGAATATCTATATGTTATTTTCTTTAATAAATTAATGTCCTCCAATAAATAATAATGAATCAATTTTGATGACAAACAATAAGGTTGACATTAATTTATTTTTAATAAAAACTATAATTTTAAAACTCTCTGTTCGTATACGTATCATCACGTCATCAAAACTGACTCACTATCATCGACATAGCAAAACAATTGGCGATAACGACTGATGTGAAAGTAAATAGCAACCACATGCACAAAATTTAACGGTTTTATCAATCAATGGCATTTAAAGGGCGAGATAAATATAAGTTAAATTGATGAAATTAAAAAAAAAATTGACAACATTGTTATTATTAAAAGATTACGAGAGCTAAACTAATACATAAAAAAGGAGAAATAACAATGCTAATTTAGAATTGATACAACAAATTACCCCTTAAGGCTTTAAATCATGTTATTAGGTGTATCAGTAGTATAATATTTTAATAGTATTTTTGAAATTATTTTTTATTATTAATGAACCAAATAATTATCCATAAAATTATAGATAGAACGTGTTTTATTTGTAAGCATATAAATTTTTACATTAATTTTAAGCGTATAAATCCAAAAAAAAATGTATTAAAGCACTACTACAAGTCTATATTTAATAGTGTTGGGATTTCGTCAGATAAATATCCGGTAAAAATATTATAATTATATAAGACACCGAAAAGAGCATAGTTAGGAATAGACGATTTTCATCTTTCAAGACATGTGGCTTTAACTCATTAATATTTTAACCTCTGAATCATTAGGTGCAAGAATTAGTGACATTAACATGCACATATTGAATCAATAGTTACAGTTCCGCAATCAAGCTTATAAATAATACTCAATAAGAGTACTATCCTTCTCTAATACGTCGAGTTCATATATTACTTAAAAGAGCGATGTACTTAAATTAAACATGTCTTTTGTGAAGTTAACATCGTGACACACTTTGTTTTAAAAAAAAATGCATGTCATAGGTTTTGTCCTTGATTCAAGTCCCTCCTAAGTAGGAATGTAAAAAGCTGACCCGACCTGAAAATTCGACTAAAATCTGTTTTAGTTAGAACCTAATTTGACCTGAAAATTTAATGATCTGAACCCGATCTGTAACCAACTGTTGTTGACCCGAACCTGAATTCGACCTGTTACTATAGTGACCGAACCCGACATGCGTCCGACTGAAAACGATCTGAACCCGAATTGGACCTGTTACTGTGGACTTGAAACCCGACATGCGCCCGACTGAAACGAACCCGAAGCCGACCTGGCAGATAACCGATTTTACCCGACTGAATTGACCCGAGATCTGATTTTACCCGACCTGTTTTGAACTCGACCTGTTTTGAACACGACCTGTTTTAAACCCGACCTGTTAAGTGACCCGACCCGTTGTTGACCTGAACTGATATTGACCCGAAATCTATGACTTGATGAATTAAAAACTTTCATAAGTTGATATACATATATGATATATATACATGTACACCTACATATATTGATATACATATATGATGTATATGTGCGCACACACATATATACATATTAAGTACTAAAATTGAAAAAAAAATTAAGTAATTGATAATTTATCAACTACAAAAACTTAATGAAGAGTGAATACCAAAAAATAAAATTATTGAGTCACGTAATACAAATAATTTATGAAATTAAGAAATATTCAATTAGACATTATATTATACTTATAATCTAATACATTAAACATATTTATTTTTGGGTAAACTATATAAATGACCACCATACTATTGGTAAAGTCGCGATTTGACCACCTTACTTTTTTGCTAAGCAATTAAATCACCAAATTATTTAATTGGTTGCAATGTGACCACCACATTGCTTTGTATGGTAGACGATGTAGGACTCCGATCTGTTGGGCTGAAACATGTCAGAGATTATTACTTATGCCGGATTTGCTTAAGGGGACTACCGACAAAGTGAAGTTGATCTGTGACCGTTTGAAAGCAGCTTTCGATTGCCAGAAGTCTTATGCGGATTTGAAGAGAAAAGATATTGAGTTCATTGTGGGTGAGAAAGTGTTTCTGAAAGTATCTCCGTGGAAGAAGGTAATGCGATTTGGCCGGAAAGGCAAGTTGAGTCCGAGGTTTATTGGTCCGTATGAGATGGTTGAGCGGATTGGGCCTGTAGCTTACCGTTTGTGATTGCCTTCTGAGTTAGAGAAGATCCATGATGTGTTTCATGTGACGATTCTTAGGAGATATAGATCAGATCCGTCTCATGTTATGCATGTTGAGGAGATAGAGTTGAATCCAGATTTGTCTTACAATGAAGAACCAATTGAGATACTTGCTTCTGATAGCAAGGTGTTGCGTGGCAAGACCATAGAGTTGGTCAAGGTGTTGTGGAGGCATAGAGGCGTGGAAGAGGCCACGTGAGAGAGGAAAGCTGATATGTTTGAGCAGTTTCTGTACTTGTTTCCGTCAGGTAATTTCGGGGACGAAATTCCTTAAGTGGGGGAGAGTTGTAACACCCGGGTTCGGTGGTCGGGTGAAAATAATATTAAAATAATATTTCGGGTTTCGGTTTTATAATTAAAATAATAAAATATTATTTGGGCTTCATATTTTCAAAACAAATATTTTATGTTGGACTCAAATTTATTTGGAACTCAATTTTCCGTGGATTTTAGAGTTTATGAGATTGCCATCTCATTAATGGCAAAAGAGTAAATAAATGGACTTTCAAAATTAAAACCCCTTTTTGTTAAAATAGGTTTATCATCTTCTTCCCACTTCCCCCCAATTTTCATTTCACGACAAGGAGAGCTCCCTTCTCCATTTTCACTATTCCATCACTTTACACCTTCATCTTTGGTGCATTTTGAAAGGTAATTTCGTTTTTGATTTGTCCTCCTTTTCCTCTTCAAGCTAGTATCTTTATTTTTCAAAAAACTCATGGTTTTTGGATTTTGAGGTTTTGAGTTTTAGGATTAAAAAAGAGAACTTTATGGTCCTTAACCTAAGCTTTTGATTTATTAGTGTTAGATAAGTTGTTTATGAACCATAAGGTCCAACATATGTGAATTTTAAAGTGTTTGATAAAGATTCCTGGATTTGGGTTTTGATGGGGTTTTTGAAGGGTTTAAAGGTTAGTTTCGGGTGTGTTTGATGTTGGAAATTGAGGGTTGATGTTAGAGTAATAGTTAGGGCTTGTTTTGGAAACTAATGTATATTAAACTATACTATTTTATTAAAAATGCCTCTTAAACAATATATAAAATTGAATAACATAATAATAAAGAGATCGTCCCTTAATTAATATTATAATTTTATATAAATTAAAATTAAACCAGCTGCTATTTCCATCCAATCATGTACTCGTAACCCTCGGCACAAAACTCTAGCAGTTTAATAATATATAGTGGTCCCATAAGCTTAATTATATGCATACTTGAACAGCGAATCGCTTGATGCCCTTGTGACCATTACGTTCAAGTTTCTTGACAGCAAAGGTTGCTTGGATTTCTCCAAGAAACCCTTAAAAACTTTTCCAAAATCCTCCTCCTGCAGCCAAGAGAGATATGATCTGACTGGAAGTCTACAACCGCTTTGAGTTCATCGAATGTGAACAAAATCTCATCCAATTTGAACTTCTTTAAATCTTCGGATGTAGAGAAATTCATTCGCATTCCAGGAACTCAAATCCGCTGCAGGCAACCACAATAGAAGTTGACGGTAGATAATTTGGTTCGAATTACAATGAATAAATAATCTGGTTCTAAGGATGTTTTACCTTAACAATTTAGACAAAGATTTCGAGCAAGAAAAGATGGACATCTAATCTTCTAAGGACAATTGATTATGTACAAAGATTATGTACAAGGTCGACAATATATATATTGATTATGTACAAAGATTATGGCAGCATGTGCTCCTTGACTCCATTCCTGTGATCCAGTTCTGCTCCCTTGCTGCCCTGAGTCTGCCACAGCAGATACCTGCGAAAGTGACCAAAATTAGTAGCAACTGTGCCATTTTATCAAATTGTGATGTATATGCAAAAATCTATCTAAATGCAATGAATTATGCTTGAATGCAGCAGAAATATGGGTTAAATAATTGGTAAAATATAGAACTTTTATACACTCAACAGCTTCCGCCCAAAAATATTTAGGTAAATTGTTTTCACAAAGCATGGTTCTAGCCATTTCTTGTAAAGTCCTATTTTTCCTCTCAACTACCCCATTTTGTTGAGGAGTTCGAGGAGCCAAAAAATTGTGGCTAATACCATTTTCATTTAAAAACTCTTCAAAACCTAGATTTTGAAATTTGGTTCCATGATCACTTCTAATATGAGAAATTTTAAGTTCAAGATCATTTTGAGTTAATTTTGAAAACATGATGAATTTTTCTAAAGCCTCATCTTTAGTACTTAAGAATAAAACCCAAGTAAATCTAGAATAGTCATCAACAAGTACAAATGCATATGATTTACCACCCAAGCTCATAGTTCTAATAGACCCAAATAAATCCATATGAATTAGTTGTAAACACCTACTTGTAGAAACATCATTAATGGATTTAAAGGATGATCTATGTTGTTTACCCTTAGAGCATGCATCACATATTTTATCATTTGAAAATTTGATCTTGGTAAACCTCTAACTAGATTTAGGGAAACTAATTTTTCTAAAACACTAATGCTTAACATGTCCTAGTTTCCTATGCCATAGCCAAGCATCATTTTCATTTTGTGCAACAAAACATGCATGAGATGTATGAATGTCATCTAAATGCACCATGTAAATGTTACCTATGTGATGACCAATGAGCATTATATTTTTTGATTTAATGTCAACAATTGTGCATCCATTTTTATCAAATAAGACATTAAATCATTTATCACACAATTGAGCATTGCTCAATAAATTGTGTTTTAGACCATCGACATATAAAACATTTTAAATGAGTATAGTAGAGTGATTACCTATGGATCCAATATCATTAATGTGGCCTTTGGAGTTGTCACCAAATGTCACTACTCCTCCACTTTTTGGCTTTAAGTCAATGAATCGACTCTTGTCTCATGTCATGTGCCTCGAGCATCCACAATCAAGGTACCATGAGTTTTGGTTTTGTGCTTTGGCCTTGTATCAATGCTCCTCCTACAAACAAAGATATTAAGCTTTGATTTTGGTACCTAAATCATTTTGGGTCCACGAGTGTTAGCTCCCAAAAACCTTGTCCCCTTAGGAATCCAAGGTGACATGGCATCAATATTATTAGACTTGACAAGTTCCTTAGGAACCCATTTACTTCTAATTCTTTTTGTCCTATTATGCCTATGGAAGCCACTTTGTTTGTAGTTATTGTTCTTTCTTTTAGGTTGGTTTGATCTAGATGATTCACCTATTTCATTTTTCACATTACAAACACTATTGAAAAATTTCTTAAGCTCATTTAACACCTTTTGGTGTTCACTATTGCATTGAGAAATAAGATTGTTTAAGTCTAAATTTTCAACTTGAAGGAAATTAAGTTCATCTTGTAAACCTAAGATCTTTTTTTCTCAAATTTCAAGTTAGGTTGAGAAAATGAGTCATTTTTAGCATTTAATTCCGAAATTATTTTTCTATTTTTTAGAACCGACTCCTTATACTTCTCAACTAACTCATCATAAACCTCTTGTAACTTATCATAAGCATAATGCAATTCATCAAATGTAAAATCAAATGAAGATGAGTTAGAGGTTACCATGGAGGAATCCTCCTCAAGAGCCCTGAGGCAAAGGTTGGCCACTTCGTGTTCATTATCCTCGGATGACTCTTCATTATTCCAAGTAGCAAGCTTGGCTTTGAGCCTCTTCTTCTTCTCAAAGCCCTTCTTCTTGAGTTGAGGGCACTCGGAATGAATATGACTCGGTTTTTTGCACTCAAAGCAAATGATTTGATCCCTCTCTTCTTATTTGTTTTTGGTCTTGAAGTCCATTTTTCTTTGAATCTTTCCACCCCGGTTGGACCTCATAAACCGTGAAAATCTTTTGGCTATCATAACCAACTCTTCTAGGTCTTTCTCTTCACTAGAAGTGCTCTTCTCATGTAGAGAAGCTTTGAGAGCCACTCCTATCTTTTTTTTCTTGTCTACCTCAGGCTTCTCCACTCTTCTCTCTTCCTTCTTCCTTTCATCTTCCCTTCCTTGCTTCATGATCTCATGAGTTAGGAGAAAACCAACTAGATCATCAAGCTTGAGTGTCTTCAAATTTATGGCCTCAATGATGGCGGTTATCTTTCCATCCCAAGACTCAGGAAGTGAGTAAAGTAGATTCCGGACTAGTTTGTCTTCTGGGATTATCTCTCCAAAACCCTTTATCTCATTGACGATTGTTGAGAAACGATCGAACATCTTCGAAACGGTTTCGTCGGGCTCCATTTTGAAATTCTCATAGCTAAGATTGGGAATTCCAATCTTTTTCTCCTCCACATCACTTGTTCCTTCATATGTAGTCTCAAGTGTATCCCACACTTCCTTAGCACTTTCGATGGAGGAAACTTTAGAGTAGATATCGAGACCGAAAGAGCAAAACAACATGCGAAGAGCTTTATCGTTGAGTTGAATCTTCTTTCTCTCTTCTTCCCTCATCTCATTTTTCTTCTTTGGCACAAGTTTTCCTTCGTCGTCTCTCTTCATCGGAATAGAGGGACCATCTTCAATGGCATCCCAAACTAGATAATCGTTGGATTTAATGAAGAGACGCATCCGGTTCTTCCAAAAGGGTAGTTATCACCATTGAAGAAAGGTGGTTTAGTAGTTGATTGAGACTCGTACATGCTTGACTCGGAGGTAGATGACATGGCTTTCTTTGTAGTTGATCACACTCTTCCTAGAAACTTCTCTTGTGGTTGTTAATCCTTCAAAGAGGTAGGCTCTGATACCAATTGAGGGGTGAATTGGGGTTTTAAAATTTGTTGTGGAAAGTTGAATGGCTAAAAATGAAGAACAAGAAATTTCAGAGTGGTTAAAGTTCCAAATGAACTCTACATCCACTACCTTAGCTACCACTAAGGATTTTCCAACAATCCACTAATTGCTCTTCCCCTTTTCAAGGCTTAGGGAGGTAACCTTTACAATACCGATCAAATTTTCTACCCAAAATTTGACCAAACCCTCAGAAGAGTACAAAGAAGAAATTTAGGCAAGAAAGATATCTCTCAATACAAGATTGCCCCCCTTTAAATACAATCACTCAACCTGTTGAGGTTTGAGGAGCTCGATTCGTTCAACCGATATGGCTCACCAAGTGGTGGAGAGGTGAATTTTTGGGTGGAGGTGGTGTGTAAGCTAAAAAGATAATTGACACAATGATTTATAGTGGTTCAACCTTCTAACCAAGGTCTACATCCACTACCTTAGCTCCCCACTAAGGATTTCCAATCAATCCACTATTGATTCGTCCCCTTTTCTAGGCTTAGGAGGAAATCCTTTACACCGATCAAGCTTTCTACCCAAATCCTTGATCAAACCCTCTGTTACAAAGAGATAATAAAAGCAAACACAAATCCCTCTAATAGGTGTTTGTTTGCACAATTAAAGCACTCACCCAAAACCTAAAACACTTGAGCAAATTTGACAATTTTGGCTCACAAGTGTTTTTCTATACAATAAATGACAATTTAAGCTCTAAGACAATTCTTGATCATTTGTTGATTGAAAATAAGAGCATTAGCCTTTACTTGATGCTTGGAGGTCCCTTTTATACTTCTTGATGAGTTTATAGTCGATGCTAGCCGTTGGGATTGAATTGGAGCCGTTGAGGACTTCAATTCCCACCATAAATGCAGTTCTGCAGCTCCCCGTTTCAAAACGCTCGAATTCGTTTCGAAACAGCCTTTAAGTAGAAAGAGCCGTTGCAGTCTGACGTAGGACCCGTATCGAAACGCTCTAGTCCGTTTCGAAACACCCGTTTCGAAACGACCTGCATTTAAAAGATAGTTGGGAAATAGCCGTTGGGGTTTATGACCGTTGTGGTCAATGCCACGTAGGCGTATCGAAACGGCATAGCTCGTTTCGAAATGTTGGGAAAATCCTTATCCAAGTAAAGCCTGTTTCGATACTAGTATCAGAACGTTTTAGCTACTGGAATACACCGTATCGAAATGCCCTGGACAGTTTTGTGAAGTTTGGCTTTGAAAAACATGTAAAACCTTTTAAAAACATCCCTAAACATAGTTTCAAGTTATTTGAACTTTGGAAATTGTTTTAAATACTTTTTAAATCAGTCCAAAACATTTTTCGATTATTATATCAAAACATTAGTTCTACAATCTCCCCCTTTTTGATATAATAAAACTCTCTTGAAAAATTGTTTGGGATTCTCCCCTTTTAACTTTAAAAATGTGAATAAGAGATTGAAGATATGAAATCAAATAAAGCTCCTCTTATTCATTTAAAAATTCAATTTTTCAACTCATTTCTCCCCTTTTTTGTTATATGAAAAAGAATTTAAAACATTAAGTTCAAAATAACAATAGAGGTAAAAATTGACAAAAATAAGAATTTGGTTTTAAAATGGCTCCCCCTTACTCAAAGCATCAATAAAATGTTAGTCCAACATTTATGATCATCTAGTTGAATTAAAAAAATTAAAACAAATAAATGCAAAAACAACTAGATTTTTTACCAACACTTGAACCCAAAGGGAGGATGTGAAGCCTTTCTTCTTCAAGTGTTCTTCCTTGTGTGCATGGAGCTCCCCCTCAATGTTTGACTTGTTGAACATCTCCATCACACCTAGCAAAAGACAATCAAGTGACTTTTGGTATCCAAATTGCTTTGGATCCATAAACGTTAGTAGCACAATTTTTAGTCCCCTTAGGAATCCATTTTTCAATGTCATCCTTTTTAATTGAAGTTTTTAGTCCTTTTGGGACCCAAACACTTCTAAAACATTTTTCTTTTACAAATTTAGGGGCACTAGATTGTCTTACATAAAAATTTGATTTTCCAAAATTATTTTTATTTTCAAGCTCTTTGGAAATCAAATCTTTTTCTTCTTGAACTTTTTGAAGCAAAATTTGTAAATCAAAATATTTTAATTTAAACTCTTCGAGTTTTGCTTCAAGTTCAAGTTTGGTTTTAGAAATCAAATCATTTTGAATTTTTAACTTTGAAATCAATTTATTGTTTTTTAAAATGTGATTTTTAAACTCTAAAACCAAATCATCATAGGCATCTTGTAATTCATCAAAAGAGTAAAAACATGAAGTAGATGAATTAGAAGTTACCCTTGAATCTTCTTCGATGGCCATAAGGCAATGGTTGGCTTGTTCATCGTCGGTGGAGTCCTCGTCACTCCAAGTAGCCACATATGCCTTCTTCTTAAGGCTTGAAGTGCTTGCCCTCTCCTTTTTCTTAGAATCTCGTTCAAGCTCTCTTAAAGCTTTCTTCATGAACGGGGCACACTTCTTGAAGAGATGAACTATCTCTTCTTCTTCATCCTCCTCTTCGCTTGAGTAGACATGATGGCAAGTGGAGGATTTGAGAGCTATGGCACTTGCGTTGATGCCTAGCCATTTGATTTTCTTCTCTCCCATAGCTCTAATTTCTTCCCTCTTCTTCTCATCTTCCTTGTTCTTCTTCATGATTTGATGAGTAAGGAGTGACCCCATGAGTTCATCAAGCTTTAAGGTCTTCAAATTTTTGGCTTCGATGATGGCGGTCCTCTTTGAGTCCCAAGACTCGAGAAGTTAGTAGATGAGCTTTCGAATAAGCTTTTCCTCTGGGATGGCTTCTCCATAGCCTTTGAGACCATTGGTGATAGTGGAGAACCTATCAAACATCTTCTCGATCTTCTCTTCTGGATCCATTTTGAAGTTCTCATACTCTAAGGTAAGGAGCCCAATCTTGGTCTCCTTGACTTCATCGGTCCCCTCGTATGTGACTTCAAGCTTGTCCTATACCTCCTTGGCACTCTCACAAGAAGACATCTTCTCATAGATGGTTGGGCCAAAAGCACAAAACAAGATGTGCGAGGCTTTGCAATTAAGCTTCATCTTCTTGCGATCGTCGGCACTCCACTCTGCTTTGCTTCTTTGAGGCACGAACGGACCATCTTCAACTATATCCCATAGCTTGTAGTCTCTAGCCTTGATGAAGAACTTCATCTTTGTCTTCCAATGGGCATAGTGGGTTCCGTCAAAGAAAGGCAGTTTGTCGATTGATTGTGTCATTTGAGCCGGTTGATGAAATAGTGATCGAGCTTGCCGGATCTTCTCAATAGGATGTGAATCCTCTTCGATTGAGACAAGCTCTAATACCAATTGTTGAGTTGTGAGGAGCTCGATTCGTTCAACCGATATGGCTCACCAAGTGGTGGAAAGGTGGATTTTTGGGTGGAGGTGGTGTGTAAGCTAAAAAGATAATTGACATAATGATTTATAGTGGTTCAACCTTCTAACCAAGGTCTACATCCACTACCTTAGCTCCTCACTAAGGATTTCCAATCAATCCACTATTGATTCGTCCCCTTTTCTAGGCTTAGGAGAAACCCTTTACACCGATCAAGCTTTTTACCCAAAGCCTTGATCAAACCCTCTCTTACAAAGAGATAATAAAAGCAAACACAAATCCCTCTAATATGTGTTTGTTTGCACAATTATAGCACTCACCCAAAACCTAAAACACTTGAGCAAATTTGACAATTTTGGCTCACTAGTGATTATTTATACAATAAATGACAATTTAAGCTCTAATACAATTCTTGATCATTTGTTGATTGACAATATGAGCATTAGCCTTTACTTGATGCTTGGAGGTCCCTTTTATAATCCTTGATGAGTTTATAGCCGTTGCTAGCCGTGTGGATTGAATTGGAGCTGTTGAGGACTTTAATTCCCACCATAAATGTAGTTTTACAGCTCCCCGTTTCGAAACGCTCGAACCCGTTTCGAAACAGCCTTTAAGTAGAAAGTGCCGTTGCAGTCTAATGTAGGACCCGTATCGAAATGCTCTAGTCCGTTTCGAAACACCCTTTTCGAAATGCCTGCCCCCGTATCGAAACGATCTGCATTTAAAAGTTATTTGGGAAATAGCCGTTGGGGTTTATGGCCGTTGTGGTCAATGCCACATAGGCGTATCGAAACGGCATAGCCCGTTTCGAAACGCTGGGCAAAATCCTCATCCAGGTAAAGCTCGTTTCGATACCAGTATCAGAACGTTTTAGCTACTGGAATACACCGTATCGAAACACCCTAAGGTGTTTCGAAACGCCTGGACAGTTTTGTGAAGTTTAGCTTTGAAAAACATGTAAAACCTTTTAAAAACATCCCTAAACATAGTTTCAAGTTATTTGGACTTTGGAAATTGTTTTAAATACTTTTTAAATCAGTCCAAAACATTTTTCAATTATTATATCAAAACATTAGTTCTACACAACCTAAATTTGAATACAAGATCCGAATTGAATACAACAATTTTTGAGATTTTACAAGAGATAGGAACATAGGCACTTTGAGCTTGGATTTTTGTAAGGATATTTCTTTTTGATGCAATAGTTGTTGCTAGTCTTCAATTGGCTTCAATTTATACCTTCTCTATTAATTCTAGTCATTTGGGTGGTTAGGGTATTGAATATAGCCGTTGAGACCCTCTCTTTTCACCATAAATGCACTTTTGCAACTTAACGTATCGGTACACGAGGACACGTATCGATACCTGTCTCAAAACAGAAAGAGTTGTTGCACAATAACAAGAGGGCATATCGATACGCGTATAAGTCTATCGGTACGGGAAGGGACCATTTCGATACGATGAACATCTGTATCGATGCAATTAATTCCACAGAGCTCACTGGAAGTTTTCGTATCGATACGACAAAGGGCGTATCGGTACGGGACAACCATCACTTTAAATTTCGATTACCTAACAACTGACACCAACGGTCAAAAACATTAAAAGCTTTTGAATTTAAAATTCCATTAAATTTGTATCGATACGGGTGACATTGTATCGGTACACCATTCAAACTCCTTCAATTTTACAGAGAGAGCGTATCGATACAGATGCAATCTGTTTCGATACGCTATTTCGATACGGTAAGGGGCGTATCGAAACGCGTTTCTCCAATAACCAAACTTGTAAAAAAGGTATCGATACGGCTGGAAGCGTATCGATACACCTGGACGTTTTTCAATAGTTTGGCCTTGGAACTCTTAGAAAATATTTGGAGTTTGAGTTTTTCAAATTAGATTAAAGCTTTGTTGATTTAAAATCTTTTGAGGGACTTAAAAATCTATTTCAAGTTTTCAATTTAAGACTTAACATACATTGTTATATCAAAATCAAACATAGGTTTTACAGGTTCATACATTGATAGGTACATACATACATACTTACATGCATTAGGGTTTATGGTTTATGTTAAGTGCTTAAGGTTTAGGGTTTATGGAAAATTCATTAAGGGTTTAGGGTTTATACATTCATAGATACATATATGTATACTTATATATATTGGGGTTTAGAGTTTAGAGTTTATGGTTTAGGGGTTTATATTGAGGATTTAAGGGCTTAGGGTTTAAGGTTTAGTGAAAATTCATTAAGGGTTTAAGGCTTAGACATTGATTGGTATATACATATATACATAGTTATATACACTGGGTTTAGGGTTTAGGGTTTATGGGTTTAAGTTTAGGGTTAATGGGAGATTCATTAAGGGTTTAGGGTTCATACATTGATAGGTCCATACATACATACTTATATACATTAGGGTTTAAGGTTTACAGTGTAGGGTTTAGGTTTAGGATTTAAGTGCTTAGGGTTTAGTGAAAATTCATTAAGGGTTTAGGGTTCATACATTAATAGATACATATATATACTTGTATACATTAGGGTTTAGGGTTTAGGAGTTTAAGTTTAGGATTTAAGGTTTAGGGTTTATGAATTTATGAGTTTAAGTTTAGGAGTTAAGGGTTTAGTGTTCATACATTGATACATAAAATCAAAAGTCAAAACCATAAACCCTAAACAAAAAATGAAACCTTAAACCCTAAACTAAAACACATAAAATAAAATCCCTAAATATAATCCCTAAATCTAAACCCTAAACCTTTAAACCTTAAACCCTAGAACGTTAAACCCTGAAAACTTTAAACACTAAACCTTTAAAACAAAACCCTAATTCAAACCCCTAAACCCTAAAAAATAAAACACTAAAACCCTAAACCCTTCTCCGTAGCCATTGTCCGGCACCACCATGTTTATTCTTTTTTCCCCTCTCTACGAAGATTTTAGCTTTGATTTTTAAGGTGGAAATGGCAGCGAAACTAGAGATATTAATTAATAGGAGAAAAATTCTGCAGGTTAAATTGACGACAATGCTTGTCAGCTGTCTTAAATCTAAACTCCAAAGCACAAGGATATATTGCCACGTTGCGTTTGCTTTTCTCACTTTTTACCATTTGTAGCTATCATTTCATTGTCTCCACCTAATCTAAACCCCTACATTTAGAATTAGAAATAAATTACTAAAGATTAGATTAGAATAATCAATAACTTTACAATTTTGTTCGGTTAATAAGAAAACAATTATCCTGAATTTGTTATAACTTAACATATATATTTGTTATAATTTGTTAATCTAAAATTTTATTTAAGTTAATGAGAAAAAAATCAATCTAATTTATTGTGTAACGCAAATATTTTTTTTAATATGGTAAGTAACGTAAATATTGGTTAAAAATAATTGATAAATTATCAATTACTAAATATTTTTAATAATTTAAGAAAAATAAAGGGTAAACTACATAAATGACCACCATACTATTGGTAAAGTCGCGATTTGACCACCTTACTTTTTTTCTAAGCAATTAAACCATCAAATTATTTAATTGGTTGCAATGTGACCATCAGCCGCTAAAAACTAACGGAATGAGTGACGTGACAGTTAAAAAATTTGGTATAATTACACATTTGGTCCTCGTTATTTGTACATTTTATAAATTTGGTCCTAATTTTAATAAATAAAATAATTTTATTATTTAATTAGGCTACGACACGTGTCGCCGTATTATTGGAGGACTTTATTTATATATTTTTAATTTAATAATTTTTATTTTGCTCCTCCAATCAGGTGGTGACACGTGTCATCTTATTGAAGGAGCAAAATTAAAGAAAAATGCACATTACATCTAATAGGGATCAAACCCGAGTTTACTGGGTTGAGAGTGAACGAGTTTACCGCTAAGCCAAAGCTATCCTTGCGATACATTGTACAAAATCTAATATATATTTTAGTTTTTTACTCATGCTAGGAATAAAAACAAGAAACATAAAACCTCTGGCAAGATTCGAACCGAAGTTTTTTGGGTTAAAGATGAGCATGCCTACCACTAAACCAATGTTATTCTTATGATATAATGCACAAAATCTATTATATAACTTAGTTTTATGCTCATACCATGAAAAAGAAAATAAATATAGATTAAAGAAACTCGAATATGACACTTTTGGGATACATAAAAATATTCAAACCACTAAAATATATCTAATAATTAAATTATTAACCATTTTATTTTTTATTAAATTTTAATTAAATTATTATATTAAAAAATAAAAAATTATATTAAATTTTTATTTAACGAGTTTAAACTCACAAACATAATTTATTAATTTTATGTTCGTTAAATACAATTTTAATATAATTTTTTATTTTTTAATATAACAATTTAATTAAAATTTAAAAAAAATAAAATGGTGTTGTGAATAAAATAAAGAAGAACAAGAATAAGAACAAGAAGAACAAAGAGATGAGAGAAAGAGGGAGATTTGTATTATTCTCAAAATATAGAATTGTATACAATGCCTTCAATGAATCATCTATTTATAGGCATAAGAAGTACATAATACATTAAACTCTAATTCATAGAGATAATATTCCTAATAATAAATAAATCAAACTACTTCGATAAAGTTCTAATCATGATAGACATCCACATAAATAAATATTCATAACACTCCCCCTTGGATGTCTATGAAGATAATGTGCCTCGTTAAAACCTTACTAAGATAAAAACCCAGTGGGAAAAAAATCTTTAGTGAAGGAAAAAGAGTACACACATCTTTGATACGCATAACTTGTTGCCTCATTAAAAACCTTACCAGGAAAACCCATTGGGACAAAAACTCGGTTAAGGGAAAAAGAGTGCAACGCGTATTTACTCCCCCTCATGAAAACATCACAGAAGATCTTTGAATCTTCATAATTTAATCTTGAATATCATTTTCTAAAGATCGCGAGGGATGAAACTTTGGAGTAATATGTTCCATGATGTATCAACTTTCAAACTGAGATATACATCTTGCTTTATCTTCACACAAGATAGCTTTTATCATATCTTGTAAAAGTAAATCCACATATCTTTTGGATATGTTGGGTCAATAATCTTAGCCAAACACATTTTTTTTTGGCTTGCCTCGTGCATAATTATTTCTACGACATTTGAGGAGGCATCAATGAATGTTTGAAGATCTAAATGTAATGATCTTTGTATATTCATAGATATTTCTTGACCAACTAATATATAGTGCTTCAAGAGCAAGAAAAGATATAATTATCTTTATTCACATCCAACAATCTTACAACTATTGGGATACTCAATAGATATGTTCTATTCATATTGAATCTTCTTTAATATTCTTTTAGCTTATGTCTATTCATAGACAAAAGAAATATATAAAAATGCTCGATCTTCAGGTCGAGATAAACTTGATGTCAAGATTCAAGTACTTGTATTGAAAGTACTTCATGAGTTTCCAATTTGAAGCTCTTTAGGAGTTCTAAAATTATCATAATGGATCTTGATCCAAACTCCTTTATAAAATACATAAGAAAATATGATCATTCTTATAGTATTTTCTCAATTAGTATTCACTAAGGCAATTATACCAATTGCGCCAAAATATTCATGAGACATGTCTAAATAAATTTCCTCAGGAATTTCCAAATGCTTATAGCATTTTAGATCCTTCAATGATAAATATGGATCCACAAATAATTAGACGCATGCAAAATTTTCAAAACTGCCAAAGTAATTGCATCCACCATGAAGTAATTAAAACTTTTCATAAATCATAGTTCAAGTCGTATTTACGACTACTTATTTGTGCCTCACTTGCATTACACCTTTAGGTGTTTGGACTGCTTGTCCAAATACTTCTACTTTAGAAGTTCAAAGCGTCTTTCAACATTGGCCAATTCAATATCTATACTTCCGGATAGATTTTATACAAGATCCTCGATTTCTTTCTTTACTTCTATAGAAGTATTTTATGTAAAATTGTTTGTAAAATCGTTGTCGACAACTTTCCAATTTTCTGGTTCCATTCTCGTAATGACATAACTCATCGAGATCTCTTCAAGATTTCAATCTTTATTTCAGGTACCTGAAACTCTTATAGAGTTTTATTATTTGTTATGTCTTGGGTCTTTTCAGGAGCACCCGCCTCCAATATATGACCATCTCATATTACTTTCTATTTACGAGAATTTTGATCATTGGAACCATTTCAACTATCATGCTTCAGGCATGATTTACATTCTCTCGCTCTAACATGTAATTTAAACTTAGAGCATTTCAGCTAGTATATGAGACTTAATTACTCTCATTGGGTCAGTAAATATGTCTGGCAGTTGACATGTAATAACATGAATTATCTTATGAACTTCTAGTTCATATACGAGGATCTAGATAATGATAATTCATTTTCCTCTATCCAGCTGATTATTGTCTCCCCCTGATGTTGAGAAAAATCATGTCATAAATGATTCTCCAATTAATGTTTAAGAATTTAAACATAAAAGGAGACTCGTACTCAATATATATTCTCAACCCTTTTTATTTACCCATTTTGTGCGTTGTGGTGGAGCAATTCATATCGCACATTCAAAAATCATAAAATGGGAAATGTATGGTTTCTGACCAAAAATCAATCATAACGGAGAGTTTATTATAACTCGTTGGCTTGATGCGTATAAGTGTTACTATATGGAAACACCATATAAATAATAACTCTTTTGTTCTCATAGTTTAGCTATTAAATAGGAGACATCCAATTGAAATTTTGCTAAACTATATTTTTCATAATCAATAGGCTTTGTAACAACTGATATAGCCTAAAATATAAACCCACTAGCTTTTCAAGAAGAATAGTCTAACTGCATAATCTGAATATTTTTAGAATCAATCTCACAAACTTCTGGTTGTAAGTCGATAAAACAATGTAGATGCATCTACTAAAATCATATAAAACTTTCCACATTTGTGGATATATGGGCCCATATTTCGTTCAGATATGCAAGACATACAGTCTCAACTTCAATACAAGAACTTTAAGTTCTAATTCTTTTGGTAAGTGGGATCATCTATATCATTTGAGAACAAACAACACAAGAACTTCAGGTTCTTTTAGTAAGTGGAATTTAATCAATTCCTTTAAGCAACACAAGAACTTCACGTTCTTTAATAAGTGGAATTTAATCCATTCCTTTGAGAATAAGCACCACAAGAACTACAGGTTCTTTTAATACATGTGCATGTAAATCTCAATAATTTCTGCACCATTGATCAGGATGGTCTAACCGATCATGCCAACTATATATATGTGTATATATCTCTGAATTTGTAAACTCCTTGTTTATCATAACATGTAATTCAATCTCACTCGTACATGTCTAGTACGGCCATCAAAATTGTTCCTTTAAATAGGAATATATTTAGCTCTTTCGTAGCTTTCAATTGAAATTATCTTTTGGTAGCAATATATAGCTCTTCTAGAGCTTTCAACGACTTTTTGGCTACCAAAACTTATATCAATATTGGCTTATTTCAAATGTCAATTGATAACATATGTTATCTATAATTCCCAAAGGGATAGTTTGCGAACTCATATTGCTCTCTTTATGACTTTGACGAGTATAACGCACTGTGAATATGGAATAAAGTTCCATTTGACAATAACATATTTGCTCAACCAGAGCCTTTTGTGATATTAGTACTTCCGGATATAGTACTCACATTATTCCCTTGCATTTTAATCGAGAAATGCATAATTGTGCACCTTTCAAAATGTGCTTTGTTTCATTTACTTCAGGTAATGAAAATATGTACTTTGTATCATTCACTTCGAGGAATGAAAAATATAAAATATAGCACATCATATCAAGTCAATTATCTATCAGAGATAAACTTTCAAGTGCTCTTCCGAAGTATTGATATTTTAGTACTTTGAGAAATACTACTCATATTTCCCCTTGCATTTAAATGGGAAAAATATTTCTTATGCTTAAGTACAATATGAGTACTTGCATTATCTGCTAGGCATAAATAGCCATAATTCTAGGCATAAATAGCCACAATTTGTTGTATATTTTATTCCGGAAGTAATCATATTCTTCAAATAATAAATTAACATAAAACATAAATAAATAATATATGAAATAAATAAAGATAAAGCAAACTAACATAAATAAATAATAAATAAAACGAATTAACATTAAAAAAACAAAAAAAAACAATTATTCTTGTTAGAGGTTATAAAGGAAATAAAATAAATGGTAAATTATTCCCTTCAAGGGTTATGAGAAAATTAACAATATTCAATTGAGTTGGACCAATAACGCCATAATTATTTTCGCCATAAAAAAAATTTGTTTATATTTTATTTCATTTATCATTCATGATTATGGATAAAGTCCATAATACTTTGGCGTTTGACAAGTACGAAACCAATGGTTTATAACATCACATTGGTAAAAGGATTTCACTTCCTTAGAATGATCTTTATCACTCTTGTCATCCTTATAACTTCGCTACCAGCGAGTAGAAGTATTCTTAAAATGACTATATTTTTCATGTGTATATTCATAGCCTCGACCACGACCACAACTTTTAATGTGATTTTTTATTCCTTCCATAATATAATCTCACATTCACTTCAGGGAATGGAGTAGAGCCAGTGGGGCTTTAAAACCTTTTTCACATATCCTTATCACAGAGAACAAAGATTTAATCCTCGTACGCGGCATTGTTAAACCTGTCCACAAGGTCCTTTAAAAACCTCCTTTGAGACCAGTAGCCTCGCAGAACGGGATGTCCAGCCAATTATACTTGGATTATATCGAAATTATGTCTCTAATTGAATAATGATTTACCATGTTTGCATTCACTTCAGGGAATGAAACAGATCCAATAATTGCATGGAATAAACATCATGCTTGCATTCACTTTAGGGAATGCCCCATCATTGATAATTGCATGGAATAAACATCATGCTTGCATTCACTTCAGGGAATGCCCCATCATTGATAATCGCATGGAATAAACATCATGCTTTGCATTCACTTCAAGGAATGTCTCCCATAAAACTTTTTGGATCAAGACGAATTTTCGTAACTTGAAATTGGGAGAAGTCTATGGTCGAGTTTTTCGACGAAGAAGAAATATTGCTTTCAAGCAAATATAGACTTTATAATAATCTTCTTGTAAATCCAAAATCATCATGATTTAACGCACTTTAAAATTGTATTTTAAAAGATAAAAATAAAATAGAGTTTACCGATATTGAATTTCGTCTCAAAGACAATGATGACGTAGCAAATGAACCAAGGCATCTTCTCATAATCTTTTTTTTTACACCATGTCTCTTTCCAACTCATTTGAATACATGTAAAACTCAAAACACGGTTAAAAGCATCGACTTTTATCAATAGAATAAAAAAAATTATTTGAGACTAGATCAAAAAGTATAAAAGTAGTCATAGATCAAGTTGAATAAACATAACTATAATTGATGTGATCAAATTATAAACAACCATAGTTAAAATCAAGCGACATTTTGATGAATATATAAACACATCAAAGTAACGTATTCCTTTTGCCTTTGATTCACATACAAAGTAATTGATACAAATAATAAAGTTGCTTTACATCTCAAATTTATTCATATAAATTACCATAATAATAATAATAATGATAAAACAAATATATAACAATCACATGACAACACAATCCTTGAATTGAATCAATTATAAATTAGAATGAAATAATAAAAACTTTGAATAAAACTAATATACTGTGTGATAAAATGTTCCAATTTGTGTGCCCAATAGCATTTAGCCAAAATCCTTGAGGGCTTTAATTTGGTTTGCTTTATCAATCCATCTAATGAAGTTCGACGATAATTTTAATTTTCGTTAATTCAAGAGTTACTTCAAGTATGAATAAAATAATAATAAATTAAAATAATAACCAAATAATAGATGAATATACTAACTTTTGGAGAATGATAAATCAATCATTATATTAGTATATAAATGAGTAAAACATACCATACTTTCCAAGGTAAGCTGAATATATGATAGATGTAGTCACCAATATCAAATTGAAATTCTTTTCGAGAACCACCAACAATAATCACAGTAATTGAGCGAGCGAGATTGTGTTGATAACGTGTTGTGAATAAAATAAAGAAGAACAAGAATAAGAACAAGAAGAACAAAGAGATGAGAGAAAGAGGGAGATTTGTATTATTCTCAAAATATAGAATTGTATACAATGCCTTCAATGAATCATCTATTTATAGGCATAAGAAGTACATAATACATTAAACTCTAATTCATAGAGATAATATTCCTAATAATAAATAAATCAAACTCCTTCGATAAAGTTCTAATCATGATAGACATCCACATAAATAAATATTCATAACAAATGGTTAATAATTTAATTATTAGATATATTTCAGTGGTTTAAATATTTTTATGCATCCCAAAAGTATCATATTCGAGTTTCTTTAATCTATATTTATTTCTTTTTTCATGGCATGAGCAACAAACTAAGTTATATAATAGATTTTGTACATTGTATTAAAAGAATAACATTGATTAGTTGGTAGGCATGCTTATTTTTAACCCAAGAAACTTGGGTTCGAATCTTGTCAGAGGTATTATGTTTCTTTTTTTCCTGGCATGAGTAACAAACTAAAATATATATTAGATTTTGTACAATGCATTACAAGGATAGTTTTGGCCTAGTGGTAGACACGCTCGCTCTCAACCTAGGTAACTCATGTTTGATTCTTGTTGGAGGCAAGGTTTGTTTTTCTTTAATTTTGCTCCTTCAATCTGGTGACATGTGTCACCACATGATTGGAGGAGCAAAATAAAAATTATTAAATTAAAATATATAAATAAAGTTCTCCAATAATACGGAAACATGTGTCATAGCCTAATTAAATAATAAAATTATTTTATTTATTAAAATTAGGACCAAATTGATAAAATGTACAAATAACAAGGACCAAATGTGTAATTATACAAATTTTATTAAATGCCATGTCACTCCTTCCGTTATTTTTTTAACGGGTGGTGGTCACATTGCAACCAATTAAGTAATTTGGTGGTTTAATTGCTTAGAAAAAAAGTAAGGTGGTCAATAAGACTTTACCAATAATATGGTGGTCATTTATGTAGTTTACCCAAAAATAAATATGTTTAATGTATTAGATTAGAAGTATAATATAATGTCTAATTGAATATTTCTTAATTTCATAAATTATTTGTATTACTTGACTAAATAATTTTATTTTTTAGTATTCAATCTTCATTAAGTTTTTGTAGTTGATAAATTATCAATTACTTATTATTTTTTTTCAATTTTAGTACTTAATATGTATATATGTGTGTGCGCGCATATACATCATATATGTATATCAATATATGTAGGTGTACATGTATATATATCATATATGTATATCAACTTATGAAAGTTTCTAATCCATCAAGTTATAAATTTCGGGTCAATATAAGTTCAGGTCAACAACGGGTCGTGTCACTTAACAGGTCGGGTTTAAAACAGGTCGTGTTCAAAACAGGTCGGGTAAAATCGGATCTCGGGTCAATTCACTCGGGTAAAATCGGTTATCTGCCAGGTCGGCTTCGGGTTCGTTTCAGTCGGGCGCATGTCGGGTTTCAAGTCCACAGTAATAGGTCCAATTCGGGTTCGGTTCGTTTTCAGTCGGACGCATGCCGGGTTCGGTCACTACAGTAACAGGTCGAATTCAGGTTCGGGTCAACAACAGTCGATTACAGATCGGATTCGGATCATTAAATTTTCAGGTCAAATTAGTTTCTAACTCAAACAGGTTTTAGTCGAATTTTCAGGTCGGGCCAGCTTTTTACATCCCTACTTAGGAGAGATTTGAATCATGGACAAAACCTATGACATGCATTTTCTTCTCTTTTTTTTAAACAAAGCGTGTCACGATGTTAACTTCACAAAAGATATGTTTAATTTGAGTACATCGCTCTTTTAAGTAATATCTGAACTCGACGTATTAGAGAAGGATCGTACTCTTATTGAGTATTATTTATAAGCTTGATTGCGGAACTGTACCTATTGATTCAATATGTGCATGTTAATGTCACTAATTCTTGCACCTAATGATTCAGAGGTTAAAATATTAATGAGTTAAAGCCACGTGTCTTGAAAGATGAAAATCGTCTATTCCTAACTATGCTCATTTCGGTGTCTATATAACTATAATATTTTTAACCGGATATTTATCGGACGAAATCCCAACACTATTAAATATGATTGTAGACTTGTAGTAGTGCTTTAATACATTTTTTTTGGATTTATACGCTTAAAATTAATGTAAAAATCTATATGCTTACAAATAAAACACGTTCTATCTATAATTTTATGGATAATTATTTGGTTCATTAATAATAAAAAATAATTTCAAAAATACTATTAAAATATTATACTACTGATACACCTAATAACATGATTTAAAGGCTTAAGGGGTAATTTGTTGTATCAATTCTAAATTAGCATTGTTATTTCTCCTTTTTTATGTATTAGTTTAGCTCTCGTAATCTTTTAATAATAAAAATGTTGTCACTTTTTTTTTAATTTCATCAATTTTACTTATATTTATCTCGCTCTTTAACTGTCATTGATTGATAGAACCGTTAAATTTTGTGCATGTGATCGCTATTTACTTTCATATCAGTCGTTATCGCCAATTGTCTTGCCATGTCGATGATAGTGAATCAATTTTGATGACGTGATGATACGTATACGAATAGAGAGTTTTAAAATTAATTAATGATTTTAAAATTATAGTTTTTATTAAAAATAAATTAATGTCAACCTTATTGTTTGTCATCAAAATTGATTCATTATTATTTATTGGAGGACATTAATTTATTAAAGAAAATAACATATAGATATTCTAACTTAATTATTTAACGATGATGTGTTTGACATGGCAAAGGGTAAAATTAATGCAATTAAAGAGTTTGAGAGTTAAATTGATGCAATTAAAAAGGAGGGACAACATTGCTAATTTTAGAAGACTACAATGGCTAAATTGATGCAATTAGGGGGGACAAAATACCAATAACATGTTGGTCTAGCGGGATGAGGCGTTAGGTTCCTTAAACAAGGTCATGGATTCAAATCATGACGTTGTGAATGGAAAAAATGAGTTAGGAAGGTTGTCCCATATTAGACATTTACAAAATTTGATCCTAATTAATCAGTTATTGAGTCAAATACCGATGATTAAAAAAGAAATTTAAAATTACTCATATGTCATTATTACAAGGACAAAATTACACTTAAAACCTAATTGAAATCTGTATAACATAATCGATTGATAGTTTTGTACATCATTTTCTCTTCTATATTTCACGCCTTATATATAATTATGTTGAATGTAACATATTAATATGAACTTTGGTATATTTATGATTCGTTTAAAAAAATAGTGCATTGAGGTTCATATACTATTTTTCACATCATTATCACTACAACAAATTTGTTTATTAGTGGCATATAAAATATTGTCACCGAAAATTACATTTACGTCACCATTTGTATTTTGTGACGTAAAATTTGATGTCACGGTCTTCGTCACGCTAGGTGCGTCGCTAAATGTAAAACGTGACGATGTATTGTTTTTTGTCATGTATTTTTGATAATATAGTGACATTAATATATAACGTCAGCTTATATTTTGTTTTTAGTGACAATTAATTACGTCACCAAATAATATAAAATTTTGTCATTGATCATTCATATCGTCACCAATAATAAAATAACTCAAATGTATAGATGACGAAAGAAATATCGTCACGTTGTTAATGACATAGTATATCGTCACCTAATAGAAGTATGAATGACGGTAATACGTAACGTCATCTTATACTTTGTATTTTGTGACAAATAATTACGTCACAAAATTATATAAGATTTCGTTATTGATAATTAGTTTTGTCACTAATAATACAATGAATTCAATATATAGATGACAAAAGAGATATTGTCACATTATTTTTTCATTATTTATAATTAGATTCGTCACAGTTATCAATGTGCTTACAATCAAATTTGTGGTAAATGCAAATTTTGATAGAATTACATTTAGATTTGAATTTTGAGTTTTAATTTTGGACAACTAAGTTATTTAAAATAATTTGTAACTTTTTATCAAAATAAAAAATTACAAAAAGACTAAACATGTTACAAATTGCAATGAATTCTCAATATTGTACAATATTTATAATTTGATCCCTTCCCTCTAAAATGTCAAAAACTAGTACATTTGCTACATCTACATGTATAGTGGAGGCATCGTAAGGAACCAAAAGATAATAAAACATATATCCTCAACAAATAGATAATAGCCACATTAGAGAGAGCTAAATGTACTTGTCAATGTATTTGGTAAGCTTATCTTTCTTTTAGCTTCAGCTTCTGTTTTTAAAGTTCGTTCCTTCTCTATTATTTAACTCAATCGAGTCACCCTCTTTGTCTCTCAAGACCTGCATCATGATAGAAGCAAAATCAATATATAGATCAAGGTACACATCCACATACAAAAGCTTGTTTGAGATTATAGAATTTTGAGTCCTATCTTTAACCAAAAGTGAGGAGAGTGAAAAAGATAGAGAGCAAGGCGGCAACAGCAATTGACAGTGTGTAGTAAGTTGAAAAAAGAAATACAATGATATATTAGCTAAAGTATAATACCTGTCTTTTCGCTTTTCAAGTTATATTGCAATGATACTTTTCTGTTCACCTGCCTATCTATATCTTAAGACCGAACAATTAGTGTTGCAACAGAAAATATCACAAAAAACTAACTGAGATGACAAATAACCATTTGGTTATATGCTTTTCAAAGTTCATTTACTGAAAATGATTAACATGAACACTTTCTTTTATGTTGCATAAATAAAGTGAGAATTAAGCTCCAAAACTGTAGAAACGATCTTCATAATGATGACTAAAAAAGTAATGATCAATCTTCATCTTTTTGGTAGCAAATCTATGGTCATTGGCATTCTTTTCAGATTTTATCTATAATCAAGTATATAGCTTAAAGTTTATGGTAGATAAAACACAATTCATCAATAGGTAATGTTTTATCTCCTAACAATTTCTCCACATTTGTGATAATTTATTATGGTAATCGACTGCTCAGCTAGAGCCCAGCATTTGGCTGTAAAATTCAGCCACTGAAATTCAAACTCTTTTTCTCTTCTAGTTATTTATTCTCTAAAAAACAAGAGTTATGATAGCATTTACATATTAAAGAGAACTATAAAAACAATAAATAAAGAAAAAATAAATGCCATACCAAAGTCAGGATTGATATTTCCTTTCCCCTAAAATGTTAGTCGATATTTTATCTTTTCTGCAAAATCAAATTGTAATCATAATCATTAGATTATCACCAAGTTACTAAATTCAACAATAAGATTTTTTTTAAAAATGGTCAACCATATAATTTTATTGGATTAACTACAACTCGACATTCGAGCATGTGCCACTCATATGCCAATACTTTATTTATTTTCTTAGATAAGATCTAAAATATTTACACATTGCATCCAGCTCTTTATACACATAAAATTTAAAGGGAAGATATACAATCTACAAGAAAACATGTCCACATGAATTCAGAAAAAGATGAAAGTCAATTTCTTTCTATATGGATAACAAGGTGATATGTTTCAAGTGTAAGCAGATTATGCTAACCTGCTACGAACCTCAGAAACAACCAATGTCTGAGTTTTCTTTTCTATACTCATAAATGCTAATCTGCTACGATTCAAGTATATCATAGATGTTTTTCAATACCATTATTAGCTTTCTTGCAATGGTCAAATAAAGCAATTCGTTTATCCATTAATCTCATAAACAAAATGTATCGCCTTGACAAAAAAAGCACTCCTTAGTTTCATAGTTACCAATTCAAAACATAATTTACTAATAAAAATACTATAATAGAATAGATACATTAGGCGATGCCAATGACTTGCAGCCTAAAATTTCTCTCTTTTTAGTCTAATGCATGGTCTAGAATAACAATCAAATCAACAATCCATTAACATATAACATGCATTCAAAAGCAAAACAAACCTTATATGTGTGGTCCTCAGAAGCAGACACAATAATTGCATTCCCTCCACCATAACCCATAATGATATCTGTTGCATGCGGAGTATGTTCTGTACAACTACACTCATAAAGATAATTTGTCTGCAGGTGTCTAACATCATCAAATATCCTAATCTACAATAAACATCAAAACCACAAACTATTCACAAATAGTAACCACGATAATCAAATAAGATATACAAACATAATTGATCATATGAGTAAGGAACAAGGAACATGTACACGAAAGATGACCAAACTATAATTTATTAATCCTCTGACCTAGAAATGAGGAGTGAATCATCCTCGAAGAAAATTGAGCATGTAACTACCTTATAGTGAGTGTGCTATTTCTTTAATAACCTACTCGTAGCAACCTAATTTGTGAAATAGAAAACGCCCGAAATGCTTAGCTTCAATTAGCAAATAAAAGACTTAAATGAAAACAAAGTAATTTAATTTTTAAATCCCAAAATAAGTATCTCCGGATGAACCTTCACCAACAATGTAACTTCATTCACTATTAGCAGCAAGCAATTTAATAAGTTTCGTAACTTGCGATTGAGGTTGTAAAACAGTGATTAAATGAAGAAGATGATGTTTGGGAAATGAGCCGAACCGTTTGGGTGGTTAAAAAGAACAAACCTTGGACCAAGACTAGCAAAGGACATGGCCGGAGGTGGTGGAGGGATCATGAAGTTGAGAGCAGGCGAGGAAATGGCAACCTATGGCTATGGATGCGAGGCCGTGGGGAGCATAGGCGCACATCTTGTAATGGAATTGCTCCGCCTTGTTTGTAGGTCCCAACAAACAATACCGCAATCGATTGAAGATGGTGTTATTACGACATTCATTGTTATTGGCGAACTTTATTCTTTTCCTCCTTTTAACTTAGGAGTTTCATTTCGTGTTTGGCTTCTAACAACGAGCAATAATATTGGATTTTTGTTTCTTTCTAGGGTTTTAGGTCTAGGGGAAGAGAGGCTTCCAAAGAGGAGAGTAAAAACGAGATTGTTCGAAACCAAAACGAGGACGTTTCGTCTTGAGGGTCTATGTGCATTGTCCACCCCTCATTTTTAATTTAATCATCATTTACATTATTATTTTTAATTTAATATTTTCAGTATAAATAATAAATTAACCATGATTTAACGATATGGGCCTATGTGAATTCTATGACCAACGCAAATAGATCTAGTCAAACAACGTTTGATTAACACGCTTATTGATAATTATCAGCGATAAATGATTGGAAGAAGTAGGAGATGACTTCTGGCGACGATAGTGGTAGTGTTTGATGGCGTTGACAATTTGAGGATTGGAGTTTTGGAAATAAAAAAGTTGTTTAGTAAAGAAGTTTGATTATTTAAATTTCTACTTTAAATTTTTTAATATTTTCTTTACTTTATTATTGTTTTTAACTTTTTATTGCTTAAAAAAATTCAATTATTTTATCAATTTTAATAACAAAAAGTTGTTTAGTAAAGAAGTTGTGCATGTAGAAAATCTCTGTTGGGAGACCTACCTACCAAAGCTAGGTGTGTGCGTTGCGGGTCAGTTCGGCGGAGCCTTGAAAACCGGAAGGGCAACCAAAAAATTATTTTTTTAACTATTTAAATATTTTGAAATATTTTATTTTATCCAAATTATATATATATATATATTAATTTAAGAATTAAATAGTCCATCGAATTTTCTAAAAATTCAACCAATCTTCAAACTATTCAAAGATTCAATCAAGCTTATCTGCCATATTATCATTTACACGTTAAACGTCAAGTCAACAATATTAACTACTATTTCATCGTACTAATGACCAACGATTGAAATTATGAATCTAAAATTCAAAACATTTTAAATTTTGTCACTAATAAATTTCCCATAATTTTTCATTAATTATTGACGCTAAACACACAAACTAAAGATGTTTTTAGAAATCTTCAATTAAGAAATAATAAATATAATAATTAGTAACAAATAGTCATTTTTTGTCATATTAAACCAGTTTTTTGTGACATAAATAAAACATCATCTTTTATATATTTTAAAATATGACCAATCAAATTGTCACAAATAATGTTTATCAGTGATGAATTTTCAATGTCATTAATGAACATTGAATCAATATCATAATAATATTTCGTCACTAATACTTCTATTTCAGTGGTGACGATTTTACAATGTCACTATTTTGTATAAACCTCATTTAAATGTTTCCCTCCAAATATTTTTTAGGCGCCAAACATATAGTGACAAAAACTAATGACATTTTTTAAAATTGTCAAAAAAATAACATTATTCACTAAATGTGACGAAAATAAAAAAACGTCACGTATATAGTATATTTTGTGACGTTATATGTAACGTCATATAGAAATTTCGTCATTAATTGATAAATTTGTTGTAGTGTATCCTCTTTAATTATTGTTTCATATGCAATCATATATCATCTTGTGTTGTTTATGTAACCCCTCATCCGGGTCTGGACGCTTGACCGATCTGAGTGGGTTACACGGGGATAACCGAGGTGAAACCCGTTAAGGCTCCACTTCGGTTACCGACCCAAGAAAAACTTTTCATTATTATTATCTTTTCTAGATGTATTGTTATGTCCTATGTGAGAAAAGCAACAACGGAAGAAAACAAACAAGGTAAACAATCAACAACCCAAATAAAACATCCTATTTTATTCTTAAACAGCAGGCCGTATCTGAACGCCCATAGGGTGTTTCGATACGCCTTGACCAGGTCAACTGGCCAAAGTCAACCCGAAGAGACCGTTTCGAAACAGGGGTGGCCCGTATTGAAACGCCCACAACGGTCAACTTCTCGTGGTCAACGATACGAAGGTCGTCCCGAAACACTAAAGCCCGTTTTTATACGTCATTTTATCGTCAAAATCTCAGATTTTAAGTAGCAAAATCGTATCGAAACGGCCCTTAGCGTACCGAAACACCTGGCCCGAAACAAAGGGACCGTACCGAAACGGGACCAACTGTTTCGATACGCCTTCTGTCTGCAGATTGGTTTTAGCTGGTTTATGGTATGAGGATGTCCCAAAACCCCACTAAAACTTCTCTCAACACACACACAACAACTCTAAGGCAAACCAAACATCTACAAGCATGCTTGACACTCCAAACATACATAACCATATATTAAAGGAATCAACTCATGCTTCATACATGACACTTAAGATTCATGCTTCAACAAACATACACTTAGGCATTTAAGGTAGGCAAATTTAAACATGGTTTACAAGCAAGACAAGGCAACCAAAAGCCAAACCAACATAACATATAAAAGAGTCTAACATGCTCCTAAACAAACCAACATCAACCACATAAGTCCCCATTGCTTGACCATTACATCATTAACATAAAATCCATACTTGATAGATTCAAAAGCCCAACTAGCACACTTGGAGGCCCCCTTCTTGCACTAGCAACCCACGAACTACGGATCTGCATTGTCGAACAAAAGAGAGCGTAAGCATAAAGCTTAGTGGAGGTAAGATCATTAAAACAAACCTCGACAATGCAGGGTCCAAGCACGAGCACAACCAAGGTAAAATGCATGTTCTTACCTTCGATTCACATGAGCCAAAAATATCAATGATACATGAACATATATTCAATATTATGACATACTCAACAAGTCCAAATCACATCATATGTAACACATATATCAATCCATGTTGGCAACACATATCGCAATCATATTGCCACCTAGCTATGACTCGAATATATGGATAACACGTTGGAACTCACATCCAACAACAACCATTACCTTACGGTGGGATTACACTCATCATCGTTCACGCGGAAGGGATTCCACTCATCCTCACGCCCCGTCGATGGGATTACACTCATCACTGACTAACATATACAAGAAGAATTTACGGGCGAACCCGTACTCCATCTTGATGACTACCATCACCAAGACCACGCGCGCATTTGACTCACGTGTGCACACTAAACATCCTAATGATCGATCATTTGTACCCAAGCATACTAGTGCCAATATTAAACACAATCCACAACCTTTCACATCATCATTTCATATCCACTTCCGTGCTTAGCACGTACTCACCATGATTAACATCATGCACAATCCACAAACCAAACCACATGCATATATCAATACATCAAACCATGCCTCAACAACATGTATAACACATTATACATAACACCATAATCACAATTTAACATAAGGCATAAACAACAATTGAGCACAACCAAAGTCTCTAACTAAAGTTTGGGATTAGGCTACCACTCTAATCCCAACTCTAGGTGGGTCTACCAAGCCCATCCTAGTCCACATGCTTGAACCAATACTCAAAAACTATTTAAAAACATTTAAGCACTCACCGACTATTCCAAGCTCAACCCACTAGCCGATCAAGCTTCCAACAATTCCGGATTTGTTCCCGATGCTTCACCAACACAAATTCTTGCTTCTAATCAACTCAACACAATCAAAACAACCTCAAATCAGTTCACACATCAATGTAGCAAACCCGGAACACTACTCAAGCATAAAACACATGAATTCAAGCTATGAACAACTCCCAAAACATCAATCCCGAGCAGCCATCAAACTCAATCCAAAACTTATGATTTCAACCTTTTTAGCACACTTAAATGTTTCCAAAACAACCCCCTAACTATTACTCTAACATCAGCCCTCAATTTCCAACATCAAACACACCCAAAACTAATCTTTAAACCCTTCAAAAACCCCATCAAAACTCAAATCCGGGAATCTTTATAAAACACTTTAAAATTCACATATGTTGGACCTTATGGTTCATAAACAACTTATTTAACACTAATAAATCAAAAGCTTAGGTTAAGGATCATAAAGTTCTCATTTTTAATCCCTAAACTCAAAACCTCAAAATCTAAAAACCATGAGCTTTTTGAAAAATAAAGATATTGGCTTGAAGAGGAAGAGAAGGACAAGTCAAAAACGAAATTACCTTTCAAAATGCACCAAAGATGAAGGTGTAAAGTGATGGAATAGTGAAAATGGAGAAGGGAGCTCTCCTTGTCGTGAAATGAAAATTGGGGGGAAGTGGGAAGAAGATGACAAGACTATTTTAACAAAAGGGGTTTTAATTTTGAAAGTCCATTTATTTACTCTTTTGCCATTAATGAGATGGCAATCTCATAAACTCTAAAATCCATAGAAAATTGAGTTCCAAATTAATTTGAGTCCAACATAAAATGTTTGTTTTGAAAATATGAAGCCCAGATAATATTTTATTATTTTAATTATAAAACTGAAACCTGAAATATTATTTTAATATTATTTTCACCCGTCTCCCGAACCCGGGTGTTACAACTCTCCCCCACTTAAGGAATTTCGTCCCCGAAATTACCTGACGGAAACAAGTACAGAAACTGCTCAAACATATCAGCTTTCCTCTCTCACGTGGCCTCTTTCACGCCTCTATGCCTCCACAACACCTTGACCAACTCTATGGTCTTGCCACGCAACACCTTGCTATCAGAAGCAAGTATCTCAACTGGTTCTTCATTGTAAGACAAATCTGGATTCAACTCTATCTCCTCAACATGCATAACATGAGACGGATCTGATCTATATCTCCTAAGAATCGGCACATGAAACACATCATGGATCTTCTCTAACTCAGAAGGCAATCTCAAACGGTAAGCTACAGGCCCAATCCGCTCAACTATCTCATACGGACCAATAAACCTCAGACTCAACTTGCCTTTTCGGCCAAATCGCATTACCTTCTTCCACGGAGATACTTTCAGAAACACTTTCTCACCCACTGAGAACTCAATCTCTTTTCTTTTCAAATCTGCATAAGACTTCTGACAATCGGAAGCTGCTTTCAAACGGTCACAGATCAACTTCACTTTGTCGGTAGTCCCCTTAAGCAAATCTGGCATAGGTAACAATCTCTGGCCTGTTTCAGCCCAACAGATCGGATTCCTACATCGTCTACCATACAAAGCAAGGTGGCGGTCACATTGCAACCAATTAAATAATTTGGTGATTTAATTGCTTAGAAAAAAAGTAAGGTGGTCAAATCGCGACTTTACCAATAGTATGGTGGTCATTTATGTAGTTTACCCAAAAATAAATATGTTTAATGTATTAGATTAAAAGTATAATATAATGTCTAATTGAATATTTCTTAATTTCATAAATTATTTGTATTACTTGACTCAATAATTTTTTTTTTAGTATTCACTCTTCATTAAGTTTTTGTAGTTGATAAATTATCAATTACTTAATATATATCTTTTTCAATTTTAGTACTTAATATGTATATATGTGTGTGCGCGCATATACATCATATATGTATATCAATATATGTAGGTGTACATGTATATATATCATATATGTATATCAACTTATGAAAGTTTTTAATTCATCAAGTCATAGATTTCGGGTCAATATCAGTTCAGGTCAACAACGGGTCGGGTCACTTAACAGGTCGGGTTTAAAACATGTCGTGTTCAAAACAGGTCGGGTCCAAAACAGGTCGGGTCCAAAACAGATCGGGTTCAAAACAGGTCGGGTAAAATTGGATCTCGGGTCAATTCAGTCAGGTAAAATCGGTTATCTGCCAGGTCGGCTTCGGGTTCGTTTCAGTCGGGCGCATGTCGGGTTTCAAGCCCACAATAACAGGTCCAATTCGGGTTCGGTTCGTTTTCAATCGGACGCATGTTGGGTTCGGCTTTTTACATTCCTACTTAGAAGGGACTTGAATCATGGACAAAACCTATGACATGCATTTTCTTTTTTTAAAAAACAAACTGTGTCACGATGTTAACTTCACAAAAGACATGTTTAATTTGAGTACATCGCTCTTTTAAGTAATATCTGAACTCGACGTATTAGAGAAGGATCGTACTCTTATTGAGTATTATTTATAAGCTTGATTGCGGAACTGTACCTATTGATTCAATATGTGCATGTTAATGTCACTAATTCTTGCACCTAATGATTTAGAGGTTACAATATTAATGAGTTAAAGTCACGTGTCTTGAAAGATGAAAATCGTCTATTCTTAACTATGCTCTTTTCGGTGTCTTATATAATTATAATATTTTAACCGGATATTTATCTGACGAAATCCCAACACTATTAAATATGGTTGTAGACTTGTAGTAGTGCTTTAATACATTTTTTTGGATTTATACGCTTAAAATTAATGTAAAAATCTATATGCTTACAAATAAAACACGTTCTATCTATAATTTTATGGATAATTATTTGGTTCATTAATAATAAAAAATAATTTCAAAAATACTATTAAAATATTATACTACTGATACACCTAATAACATGATTTAAAGGCTTAAGGGGTAATTTGCTGTATCAATTCTAAAATAGCATTGTTATTTCTCCTTTTTTTATGTATTAGTTTAGCTCTCGTAATCTTTTAATAATAACAATGTTGTCATTTTTTTAATTTCATCAATTTAACTTGTATTTATCTCGCCCTTTAACTGTAATTGATTGATAAAACCGTTAAATTTAGTGCATGTGGTCGCTATTTACTTTCACATCAGTCGTTATCGTCAATTGTCTTGCTATGTCGATGATAGTGAATCAGTTTTGATGACGTGATGATACGTATACAAATAGAGAGTTTTAAAATTAATTAATGATTTTAAAATTATAGTTTTTATTAAAAATAAATTAATGTCAACCTTTTTATTTGTCATCAAAATTGATTCATTATTATTTATTGGAGGACATTAATTTATTAAAGAAAATAACATATAGATATTCTAACTTAATTATTTAAAGATGAAGTGTTTGACATGGAAAAAGGTAAAATTAATGCAATTAAAAAGGATGGACAACATTGCTAATTTTAGAAGACTAGGATGGCTAAATTGATGCAATTAGGGGGGACAAAATACCAATAACATGTTGGTCTAGCGGGATGAGGCGTAAGGTCCCTTAAACAAGGTCATGCATTCAAATCATGACGTTGTGAATGAAAAAAATGAGTTAGGAAGGTTGTCCCATATTAGACATTTATAAAATTTGATCCTAATTAACCAGTTAATGAGTCGAATACCGATGATTAAAAAAGAAATTTAAAATTACTTATATGTCATTATTACATGGACAAAATTACACTTAAAACCTAATTGAAATCTGTATAACATAATCGATTGATAGTTTTGTACATCATTTTCTCTTATATATTTCACGTCTTATATATAATTGTGTTCAGTGTAACATAATATGAACTTTGATATATTTATGATTGGTTTAAAAAAATAGTGCATTGTGTACAATGAGGTTCGTATACTATTTTTTCACATCATTATCCTCTTTAATTATTGTTTCATATGCAATCATATATCATCTTGTGTTGTTTATTAAATAAAACTTATCTAATAGGAGTAATTACTTTTACATGAAGAAAACACAAAAGCCAATTTTCCTAACCTAGAATGGTTATCCTAATCCGACTTAGAACTGGACTTTCTAGGATATATATATATATATACCCACATATCTCACCGTTCTGTATTGGTAAGAAGATGGAATTTATTGAAGTGAAGAATCTTGGTTGTAACGCCCCAATTTTGGGCTTAGAAGTTTTGGGTTTGGACCGGACCGGACCGGTCGGGTTCGCGGTTCGAATATAAAAGAGTGAATTTAGGAAAGCCTAGTTCGGGTTGCATTAAAAATATGGAAAAATGTCTTAAAATCCTCTTTTATTATATATAAGAGAATGGTGGAATCAATTTTACAAAATAAGGTTTGGAAGTGTGACATTTTGGTTAGTGACCAAAATGTAATTTTCGAAAACTGTGAGACTGTTTTAAAAAGGATTGAATCTTTAAGGAGCTATTTACCCAATGGGAGTTTCTCCAGATTTTTCTTAAATATTAAATGATTAATTAATGGTTTTAAAATAAAGGAAAAGGGAGGGAAGATATTTTCCTAAGTTTCCAACTAACTTTTCCACATTTTCCATTTTCATTTTCTCTCATCTTTTCTCTCAAACCAAACATATTTCTCCAGAGCTTTTCCCTCTGATTTTTTCACCTAAATAACTCATTTCAATTCTCTTTTGATCTTTAATTATCTCTTCAACAAAACCTTTGCATTTGCTAAGTGGATTTTCAAGAATTTAGTTCTAAAAAGGGAGAAACTCAAGTTTGGAGGTAAGAACGTCCTTCTCCTCTAAACTCTCAGTTCTTTACTGAAATTCCCAAGTTCTCAATCCTTAATTTGTGTTTTATAAAAGGTTTTAAGGTTGTGTTCTTGATCTTGGCTTTTAAATGCAAGAATTGGTTGATTTTTGATAAAATTCGTATGATCTGTTTGAGCAGTGATTTGAGGTGTCTTTTTGATGTTAAATGAATGTTAAATTGATGAGGAATTGAGGTTTAATCAATGCAATCCCGAATAGGTTGAATTTCCTAAGTTTTGCTTGAGTTTTTGGTTGTTTTTGGAGTGATCTTGATGATCTTGATGAGGAATTGAGGTGTCTTTTTGGATGTTAATTGATGTTTAAGGATGATTAGATTTGATGGATCATGTCTGGGTAGTGTTGTGGAGTTGTTTGGATGCATTTTCGGTTGTGTTTGGTAGCCGAAAATGGAGTGTGTATGAGAGTAGCGGGTTTAGGTGCTTTCATTGAAGATATTAATGCATGATGATGCATTAATCCTCTGCTTTGATGTGTTTAAAACAGGGGAGTCATCTTTGGATCCTAGTGATCCGGAAGCTTGATTGGTGTTTCGGCAAGGGGCGAAACGGAATCGGTGAGTGGATTTTGGTTTTCAGCTTTGAAACCAATGTTTTGAAGGTTTGGGAGCTTAGTTTAAGTCTAAGCAACTTAGCTAAGCTCAAGAGTAAGTTTTCGAAAAAGCTCTCTTGATGATGAACCATGGATTGGTTGTATGCAATGTGGTTTGTTTGCGTGTTTTAAATTCTGTTTTGAAAGCATATTTAGCATGTTTATTTGCTGAGATTATAAGCCATGTGTTGAAGGATGCTCAAGGTAAGAGATCCTTGTTTTTGAACATTGTTTTAAAGTGGTTTAATGCTTAAAGTTGCATGATGTTTATGGCTTTGTTAAATGCTTTAAAACAGTGGAATATTGATGTTAATGGTGCATATTGGCAAGTGATGGTTAAGGTCACAAAGGTGGTTAAAAGTCCTTGTGTGAGCCTTGTTTATTTAAGAACAACATGGTGGTTAAAAGTCCATGGTTGGTTCTTGGTTAAGATCACAAAGGTGGTTAAAAGTCCTTGTGTGAATCTTGTGTATTTTAAGAACAACATGGTGTTTCAAAGTCCATGGTTGGTTCTTGGTTAAGGTTACCAAGGTGGTTAAAATTCCTTGTGTAAGCCTTGTTATTTAAGAACACCAAGGTGTTTAAAAGTCCTTGGGTGATTCTTGTTAAGGACACAAAGGTGTTTAAAAGTCCGTGTGTGGTCCTTGCCATGGTGTTTAAAAGTCCATGGATGATACTTGTTAAGGACACAATGGTGTTTAAAAGTCCATGTGTGGTCCTTGGAAATTGTAAGATCACAATGGTGTTTAAAAGTCCATGTGTGGATCTTATGTGGAATGTATCACTTGTTGCCAATATGACATGTAATGAATTGGAAGCATGAATTGCTTGTTTTAAATGCTTATGAGCATGTATAATGTTGTTTTGAACCATGATTTATAAAGGTGTTTTATAAATGCATTATTGTGTGGTTTTAAATGAGCATTCCTCACTAAGCTATTTGCTTACGCTCTCTCTTTTCTTAAACCAATAATGCAGAGCATTAAAGTGCATTGAGGGCAGCAAGGTGGTGAAGAATCCAAGTGGTGAACTAAGCTCATGTATGGTGAAAGATTCTTAAACACTATTAGCTTTTGGCTTTTGGCAATGGGGGACCTATGTTGATGTTTTGGGAGATGTTTTGGACTCCCTAAGTTGGATTTATGTTGTTAATAATGTTTGAGCTTGTAATTGGCCTCTTGGTATGTGATTTGGTGATTTGTGGATTTCATGGTTTGCCTTATAGTATGCTTGCCTATAGAATTGGGTATTTCTTATTTTGATGCCATGTTGATGAATGGTTGATGCAATTATGTTCTTTGTATGTTGAATGACTTGCTGGTATAATTTGGTTGCATTTGGAGCATGTTTGATGGGTCAATTAAGTGTTAAACCAGCTAATTTTCTGCAATCTGGGCAGGCCGTATCGGAACGGGTGCTACCGTTTCGGAACAGGGGCCTGAAATGGCCTAGGCGTACCGAAACGGGAGGACACGTTCCGGAACGGAAATGCCACTGCCAAGCCATGTTTCGGAACCCGTTGTAGAACGGTCCCGCGTTTCGGAACAGGTCTTTCCTGTTTCGGAACACTTGACCGTTGGGCTCTGAATTTGATGATTATATGTTTTGAAATGTTTGCGTTTTGGTCCTGAAACTTGATTATGCAATTGTATGAGTTTGAGATGTCCGTTTGAGCTGAGTTTTGGCAGAGAAGCATGAAAGATGACTAATTTCAAGATGGTAACCTTTAATTGGGTTAAGTCCTCCGAATTTTCAGAATTTACATATTGGTCCCAAAAGTCTTAATTTGTACAATTGGGTCCCTGAATGTTCTCTGATGGTTATGATCTTTGAGTATGATGTTTGTATGATTATGTCTAGGGATAATATGCATTTGGACAAGTTTAAAAAGAAGAAAAAAAAGGGTCGTTAATCAAGGTTGACTTTCGGATTGACTTTGGTTTTCCCCGTGTAAACTTCTTAATTTGGTTCATCCGTCTGGGCCGAGTTAAGGGGGTTACATTGGTCGTGGAAGCTATGGTGTGGTTGAATTGGTGAAAATGACGAAACTCGTTCCCATGTTACTTGCTGTTAAATCTTCACCCTCCCCGAGTTCATCTCTTCAAAAGGAATTCCGGATCCTTCCACAATTTCTTGGTCTCCCCAATATCGTTCAATGCCACGGTGCATTGTTTAGCTCTAAATACGATAAATTGTTTCTTGAGTATGCCTCCGGTGGAAGCCTCAAGGATTTGATCAAGAAATATGGTGGTAAAATACCGGAACCTGATGTTCGACATTATACGGCGATGATACTCCAAGGGCTTTTCTACATTCATAGGAAAGGTTATGTACATTGCGATATCAAACCACACAATATTCTTGTTTATCCATCGGACGAGTCTTGCTCTCGCTGTACTCTCAAGTTAGCTGATTTCGGCTTGGCCAAGGAGCCCGGTGAACGAGAGACTAAGGTGAGTCGAGGTTGTTTTCGAGGTACGGCTCGTTACATGTCGCCGGAATCCGTGAGGCTTGGGGAAATCACTGTTGCTTTGGACATATGGTCCTTAGGGTGTGTTGTTGTCATGATGATGACCGGAGAACCACCGTGGGGATCATCTGTCCCCGATTGGTATGACCTTGAAGAGAAGATTGGTTGGTCGAGTGATACTTCGGATATTCCCGGAGACATGTCGGCGGCAGGGAAAGATTTCTTGAACAAGTGCTTTGATAGGGATCCTCGTCAACGTTGGACCGTGGAGAAGCTGATATGGAATCCTTTTGTCTTTGAGTCTCCATTACTGGCTGTGAATCACTTGGTTGATTGAAGCTCATATACAAACTAAATAGTTTAGTATTGTGTCTGTTTGTCTCAAAGTTCAAAGTTGTCTGTGTTTCTACCACTGTTGCTTTTAGGGATAGATTCTGAATATTTTTGTCGATTCTAAACAAGTATGCATTTGAAATTGAATCAAAACTAAAATTATTACAACCGATGAGTGTTTAGGTGCAGTAGTGAGCATGTTACACTTTATAAGAGAGTTGAATTTTAAATTTTAGATATAATATTTCCCTAATAAGATCCATGGAACGTACACAAAAAATATCGGAAAAAATTTAAAATTAATGCTCTTAGTGGACCCAAAACTTTGACACGAAAGTTAAGATACTCGCGTTATTTCATCTTGTATTGGTTGAATTTCAACATTAAGTATGTTATATGACAACATTAATAACCTTTTGGAGTTCAAGAGTGCAATTACGGTGTAATTTTCGGGGAGAGACGCAATTAATTTTCTGGTACGAGTTCAAAGGTTAAAATACCACTTAAGCCAAACTTTATATAAAAGTACGAGTTTGAAGAAAAATTTTAATTAGTAAAAATACACCTTATATTTTAATGTATATTAAACTATACTATTTTATTAAAAATGCCTCTTAAACAATATATAAAATTGTATAACATAATAATAAAGAGATTGTCACTTAATTAATATTATAATTTTATATAAATTAAAATTAAACCAGCTGCTATTTCCATCCAATCATGTACTCGTAACCCTCTGCACAAAACTCTAGCAGTTTAACAATATATAGTGGTCCCACAAGCTTAATTATATGCATACTTGAACAACGAATCGCTTGATGCCCTTGTGACCATTACGTTCAAGTTTCTTGATAGCAAAGGTTGCTTGGTTTTCTCCAAGAAACCCTTAAAAACTTTTCCAAAATCCTCCTCCTGCAGCCAAGAGAGATATGATCTGACTGGAAGTCTATAGCCGCTTTGAGTTCATCGAATGTGAACAAAATCTCATCCAATTTGAACTTCTTTAAATCTTCGGAGGTAGAGAAATTCATTCGCATTCCAGGAACTCAAATCCGCTGCAGGCAACCATTATAGAAGTTGACGGTAGATGATTTGGTTCGAATTACAAAGAACAAATAATCTGGTTCTAAGGATGTTTTACCTTAACAATTTAGACAAAGATTTCGAGCAAGAAAAGATGGACATCTAATCTTCTAAGGACAATTGATTATGTACAAAGGTTATGTACAAGGTCGACAATATATATATATATATATATATATTGATTATGTAAAAAGATTATGGCAGCATGTGCTCCTTGACTCCAGTCTTGTGATCCAGTTCTGCTCCCTTTCTGCCCTGAGTCTGCCACAGCAGATACCTGCGAAAGTGACCAAAATCAGTAGCAACTGTATCATTTTATCTAACTGTGATGTATATGCAAAAATCTACCTAAATGCAATGAATTATGCTTGAATGCAGCAGAAATATGGGTTAAATAAGGGGTAAAATATAGAACTTTTATACACTCAACAGCTTCCGCCCAAAAATATTTAGGTAAATTGTTTTCACAAAGCATGGTTCTAGCCATTTCTTGTAAAGTCTTATTTTTCCTCTCAACTACCCCATTTTGTTGAGGGGTTCGAGGGGCCGAAAAATTGTGGCTAATACCATTTTCATTTAAAAACTCTTCAAAACCTAGATTTTGAAATTCGGTTTCATGATCACTTCTAATATGAGAAATTTTAAGTTCAAGATCATTTTGAGTTAATTTTGAAAACGTGATGAATTTTTCTAAAGCCTCATCTTTAGTACTTAAGAATAGAACTCAAGTAAATCTAGAATATTCATCAACAAGTACAAATGCATATGATTTACCACCCAAGCTCATAGTTCTAATAGAACCAAATAAGTCCATATGAATTAGTTGTAAACACCTACTTGTAGAAACATCATTAATGGATTTAAAGGATGATCTATATTGTTTACCCTTAGAGCATGCATCACATATTTTATCATTTGAAAATTTGATCTTGGTAAACCTCTAACTAGATTTAGGGAAACTAATTTTTCTAAAACACTAATGCTTAACATGTCCTAGTTTCCTATGCCATAGCCATGCATCATTTTTATTTTGTGCAACAAAATATACATGAGATGTATGAATGTCATCTAAATGCACCATGTAAATGTTACCTATGCGATGACCAATTAGCATTATATTGTTTGATTTAATGTCAACAATTTTGCATCCATTTTTATCAAATAAGACATTAAATCCTTTATTACACAATTGACTAATGCTCAATAAATTGTGTTTTAGACCATCGACATATAAAACATTTTCAATGAGTATAGTAGAGTGATTACCTATGGATCCAATACCATTAATGTGGCATTTGGAGTTGTCACCAAATGTCACTACTCCTCCACTTTTTGGCTTTAAGTCCATGAATCGACTCTTGTCTCCGGTCATGTGCCTGGAGCATCCACTATCAAGGTACCATGAGTTTTGGTTTTGTACTTTGGCCTTGTAGCAATGATCCCCCTACAAACAAAGATATTATGCTTTGATTTTTGGTACCCAAATCATTTTGGGTCCACGAGTGTTAGCTCCCAAAAACTTGGTTCCCTTAGGAATCCAAGGTGACATGGCATCAATATTATTAGACTTGACAAGTTCCTTAGGAACCCATACACTTCTAATTCTTTTTGTTCTATTATTCCTATGGAAGCCACTTTGTTTGTAGTTATTGTTATTTCCTTTAGGTTGGTTTGATCTAGATGATTCACCTATTTCATTTTTCACATTACAAACACTATTGAAAGATTTCTTAAGCTCATTTAACACCTTTTGGTGTTCACTATTGCATTGAGAAATAATATTGTTTAAGTCTAAATGTTCATCTTGAAAGAATTTAAGTTCATCTTGTAAACCTAAGATCTTTTTCTCAAATTTCAAGTTAGCTTCAGAAAGTGAGTCATTTTTAGCATTTAATTCCGAAATGATTTTTCTATTTTTTAGAACCGACTCCTTATACTTCTCAACTAACTCATCATAAACCTCTTGTAACTCGTCAGAAGCATCATGTAATTCATCAAATGTAAAATCAAATGAAGATGAGTTAGAGGTTACCATGGAGGAATCCTTCTCAAGAGCCATGAGGCAAAGGTTGGCCACTTCGTGTTCCTCATCCTCGGATGACTCTTCATCATTCCAAGTAGCAAGCTTGGCTTTGAGCCTCTTCTTCTTCTCAAAGCCCTTTCTCTTGAGTTGAGGGCACTCGGAATGAATTCATTAAGGGTTTAGGGTTTATACATTGATAGATACATGTATGCATACTTATATATTAGGGTTTAAGGTTTAGAGTTTAAGGTTTAAGGGTTTATGTTAAGGATTTAAGGGCTTAGGGTTTAGGGTTTAGTGAAAATTCATTAAGGGTTTAGGGCTCAGACATTGATAGATACATACATGTATACATAGTTATATACGTTGGGGTTTAGGGTTTAGGGTTTATGTGTTTAAGTTTATGGTTAATTGTAGATTCATTAAGGGTTTAGGGTTCATACATTGATAGGTACATACATACATACTTACATACATTAGGGTTTAAGGTTTATGGTGTACGGTTTAAGTTTAGGATTTAAGTGCTTATGGTTTAGTGAAAATTCATTAAGGGTTTAGGGTTCATACTTTGATAGATACATATATATATACTTGCATACATTAGGGTTTAGGGTTTAGGATTTAAGGTTTAAGGTTTATGGTTTATGAGTTTAGGTTTAGAAGTTAAGGGTTTAGAGTTCATACATTGATACATAAAATCAAAAGTCAAAACCATAAACCCTAAACCAAAAAATGAAACATTAATCCCTAAACTAAAACACATAAAATAAAATCTCTAGATATAATCCCTAAATCTAAACCCTAAACTAAAACACATAAAATAAAATCCCTAAATATAATCACTAAATCTAAACCCTAAACCCTTAAACCTTTAAACCCTAGAACACTAAACCCTAAAAACTTTAAACACTAAACCTTTAAAACAAAACACTAATTCAAAACCCTAAACCCTAAAAATAAAACACTAAAACCCTAAACCCTTCTTTGTCTCCATTGTCCGACACTACCATGTTTATACTTTTTTCCCCTCTCTACGAAGAATTTAGCTTTGGTTTTTAAGGTGAATATGGCAGCGAAACTAGAGATATTAATTAATAGGAGAAAAACTCTGCAGGTTAAATTGACGACAATGTTTGTCAGTTGTCTTAACTCTAAACTCCAAAGCACAAAGATATATTGCCACGTTGCGTTTGCTTTTCTCACTTTTTACCATTTGTAGCTATCCTTTCATTGTCTCCACCTAATCTAAACCCCTACATTTAGAATTAGAGATAAATTACTAAAGGTTAGATAAGAATAATCAATAACTTTACAATTTTGTTCGGTTAATAAGAAAACAATTATCTTGAATTTGTTATAACTTAACATATATTGTGTTATAATTCGTTTATCTAAAATTTTATTTAAGTTACTGAGAAAAAAAATCAATCTAATTTATTTTGCAACGCAAATATTTTTTTTTTGAATATGGTAAGTAACGTAAATATTGGTTAAAAATAATTGATAAATTATCAATTACCTAATATTTTTAATAATTGAAAAAATAAAGGGTAAACTACATAAATGACCACCATACTATTGGTAAAGTCGCAATTTGACCACTTTACTTTTTTTCTAAGCAATTAAACCATCAAATTATTTAATTGGTTGCAATGTGACCATCAGTCGTTAAAAACTAATGGAATGAGTGACGTGGTAGTTAATAAAATTTGTATAATTACACATTTGGTCCCAGTTATTTGTATATTTTATAAATTTGGTCCTAATTTTAATAAATAAAATAATGTTATTATTTAATTAGGCTACGACATGTGTCGCCATATTATTGGAGGACTTTATTTATATATTTTTAATTTAATAATTTTTATTTTGCTCCTCCAATCAGGTGGTGACACATGTCACCAGATTGAAGGAGCAAAATTAAAGGAAAATGCACCTTGCATTTAACAGGGATCAAACTCGGGTTTATTAGGTTGAGAGTGAACGTGTTTACCACTAGGCCAAAGCTATCCTTGTGATACATTGTACAAAATCTAATATATATTTTAGTTTGTTACTCATGCCAGGAAAAAAACAAGAAACATAATACATCTGGCAAGATTCAAACCCAAGTTTCTAGGGTTAAAGATGAGCATGCCTACCACTAAACCAACGTTATTATTATGATACAATGTACAAAATCTATTATATAACTTAATTTTTTGCTCATGCCATGAAAAAGGAAATAAATATAGTTTAAAGAAACTCGAATAAAATATTTAAACCATTAAAATATATCTAACAATTAAATTATTAACCATTTTATTTTTTATTAAATTTTAATTTAATTATTATATTAAAAATAAAAAATTATATTAAAATTTTATTTAACAAGTCTAAACTCACAAACATAATTTATTAATTTTATATTCGTTAAATAAAATTTTAATATAATTTTTTTATTTTTTAATATAATAATTTAATTAAAATTTAATAAAAAAAAATAAAATGGTTATTAATTTAATTATTAGATATATTTGTTGCGTGTAAAATAGTCTATCGCAATGGTAGTGCAAGTGTACACGACGCAAGTAGTAAAGTGATACGAAGTATCGGATATCGTCTCCACAGGGATTGGGCTAATGACTTCACCTTGATTTACTGCACGAAGTAAAGGAAATATTTTAGAAAGTTGTCACGAATAATAAAGTAAAAACGTAAATAAAAAGATTGAATTATCAAGATAGAGAAAATGGGCCGGTATTGAATTGCTCGGTAGTGCAGGTATTGAATTGCTTAGGATCTCCAGTTCTGTCGTCGCTCCCGTCGCCAACAGCACCTGTCGCGGCGTCTGTCCGTTAGCTGTCGCGGCAGCAGACACTAACTCCGTACTTCAAGCTTGGCAAGAATCCCAGATCTGCCTTGCCCTATCCCTAGGCACAAGTCTGTCGATGAACACGTCTTTGATGATACCTCCCGGCGTGAATCGAAGGATGAACACCGATGTGTATGAATTCTTCCTTAGCCACTTAACCTCGCCTTATCCCTAAGCACGAGATGGTTCAACTATAAACTAGAGAACGCGCTTTTATCTCTTTCGTATACTTAACTCTCCCGATGCTAAGTAAATAGATAACCTTACAATGCTCTCCCGATGCTCTTGCAAGATATTAAAACCAAGATAAAAGAACTTGAAGTTTATTTTATTGAACTTGAAAAAAATCCTAAAACAAAGCAACCCTTGCAACTACTTTACAAAACAACCCGTAGCCCTAGGGGGAATTTAGAACATGTCGGTGGCGGGAGGACGGCAGGGGTTTGGTTTCGGTTATAGGGTAATCGGTCATGCCCTAGGTTTAATCTATGCCCTTTATATAAGCTTTGGGCTCAAGTTATCTAAGGTAACAAGGATTACAACTTTAATTGAAAGTAAGATTCTAATAAAGACTAAATCTCTAAAGTATCCTACTTTTCAGCCGCATCCCTATTTTGTGGGAATTCCTTTCCTTGAGCTTTGGTTTGACATATCTTTTGTTCCGGGGCTTGGAAAATTATTTGGCTTCCACACGACAGACGAGCAGATTTTTCTCTATCTATCGATGTCCACTTCACTTTTCCTCTTCAATAATCTGCTGTCACCATGCTGTCACGACAGGTCCATGACAGATTCGTCTTCTTCAGCTACTTGTCCAGTTCAGCTCTCCTGCTTATCTGCCCTGCGCCTGCCTTCATCGTCAACCATGGCAGCTACCTGCAAAATATACCTTCTTTTAGTAGAATCCGTGCCTTTTATATAATTGTGATGTTTTATTGAAAACTAACCTAAATGCAATGCAATGATGCTTGAATGCAGCAGAAATATGGGTAAAAAGGGTGTAAATAATAGAACTTTTACACACTCAACAATATTTCAGTGATTTAAATATTTTTATGCATCCCAAAAGTGTCATATTCGAGTTTCTTTAATCTATATTTATTTTCTTTTTCACAGCATGAGCAACAAACTAAGTTATATAATAAATTTTGTACATTGTATCAAAAGAATAACATTAGTTTAGTGGTAAGCATGCTCATTTTTAACCCCAAGAAACTTGGGTTCGAATCTTGCCAGAGGTATTATGTTTCTATTTTTTTTCCTGGCATGAGTAACAAACTAAAATATATATTAGATTTTGTACAATGCATTACAAGGATAGCTTTGGCCTAGTGGTAGACACGCTGACTCTCAACCTAGTTAAATCGGGTTTGATTCTTGTTGGAGGCAAGGTGTGTTTTTCTTTAATTTTGCTCCTTCAATCTGGTGACATGTGTCACCACCTGATTGGAGGAGTAAAATAAAAATTATTAAATTAAAAATATATAAATAAAGTCCTCCAATAATACGGCGACATGTGTCGTAGCCTAATTAAATAATAAAATTATTTTATTTATTAAAATTAGGACCAAATTGATAAAATGTACAAATAACAAGGATCAAATGTGTAATTATACCAATTTTATTAACTGCCACGTCACTCCTTCCGTTATTTTTAACGGGTGGTAGTCACATTGCAACCAATTAAATAATTTGGTGGTTTAATTGCTTAGAATAAAAAGTAAAATGGTCAAATCGCGACTTTACCAATAGTATGGTGGTCATTTATGTAGTTTACCCAAAAATAAATATGTTTTTTTATAAAGAAGCCAGCTAGCATTTTTTGAATAATAAAAGAACAAAACGGATTACAAGGGAGTGACAAAAAGGTAAAAAGCCATGGAGGAAATAAATTGACAAAGGAAAAAAACGAACGAAAAAGATAAGAAAAAAGACCAGACACAAAGAGCTAGGCCAGCAGAAACCCTTGCGACGACCAAATCTAATGAAAGATTCATCAAGACGGAGATTAAGGCAAGGGGAGAGAAGGGTCAGCGATTCAAGCTACATAGAGACCAAACCCTTGAAAAAGGACCACAACGGAGACGAGCATAATCCGAAATCAGGGAGGATCGATCCATCTTCTGTCCTCAGCGGCTAAGTGGACGAGGGCATTTGGGGCTTCCTCAACCCAAACTCTTTCCGACGAGAAGTTGAAGCTCTCCTTAGCCATTGCATGCGCCAGAAAATTCTCGTTTCGTGATATAAACGAGAAGGTACAAGTTCTGAAATTCTGAGCTAACATTTGGGCATTCCAAACAATTGCGCTGATATTCGATCTGTCATCTAACCCTGATTTTAATTTCTTTATCGCTTATAGGGAATCCCCCTCAACGACGACATGACGGAAACCTAGATCGGCGGCTAATCGAAGCCCATGAACCACCGCGTACGCCTCAGCAGCGAAACAAGACGAGATACGCTCCATTTTTGAACATTTTGCACCTAAAATAAAGCCCTCACTATCTCGAATCACGATACCCCTGTTTGCTAAATTTGTTGCAGGATAGAAACTAGCGTCGACATTGATTTTGACCACCGGAGCAACAGGAGGACGCCAACAAACGGTAACTTGGGTGCTTCCAGGGGAGAGGCTAGATTGGGTAAGTTGTAAATCCAAGCAGTATCCTTTAACATAGGTAATAATTTCCTCCACTCGTGTGATAATCCTTTAAAAACTAGTTTATTTCGTGCAAACCAGATGGCGTAAATAGTAGTTATAATCACTTGTGTGTTTTGGATGCCATTGATGTTGAAAACTTCCTCTAACCATTCTGTAAAGCTAAGATAAATAACATTTGTAGGCTCTCTAATACATAAAGCACTCCATATCTGTTTAGCATAAAAACAGTCACAAATAACATGTATGACGTCTTCAGGAGCTTGAAAACACTTGTTACATAATGGATCTGCAGCTACTTTCTTGAAACATAGATTAGTTCTAGTAGGAACGAAGTTTTTAATAAACTTCCAGCACTAAATATTCATCTTTGTTGGACACTGTGATTGCCAAACCTTACGATAGAGATTACTCTCAATGAGAGGAGTCCCCATGGAGTCTAGGAGACGCCTATAGCCACTGCGGGCAGTATAGATCCTCGCATGCTCGCCACACCATACCAAAACATCATATTGATAACTACTAGGAGGAGGTATACTAAGGATCACCTCAGCATCATGTGTTGAGAAACTATTCAAAATTAAATCAGTTTCCACGATCCTGATAATGTATCGATCAAGTCGACCACATTAGAAATTCCTGAAACCGGAAGAGATGAGACTAACCTAGGAATCCGACCGGGTAACCAGAAGTCATTCCACACGGATATAGATCTTCCACAGCCTACTTTCCATCGAAAGCCCATTTCCAGCAGCCCACGAGCACTCTAGATGCTTTTCCATATGAGAGAAGGATTAGAACCTAGACGTGCATTCAAAAAGTCTGAAGTGGGATAGTATTTAGCTTGTATAAGCCTACCTACCAGCGAGGACGGATTAGTAATTAACCTCCACCCTTGCTTAGCAAGTAAAGCCACATTAAATTTAGCCAAGTCCCAAAAACCAAGGCCCCCGCACTCTTTAAGCTGACAAAGATGAAACCAAGTACACTAATGAATTCCGCGCTTGTCCTTAGAATTCCTCCACCAAAAATTAGCTAGGATTCGTTCCAATTCCTTGCAGAACGTTTTAGGTAGAAGAAAGCAACTCATCGTATACACGGGAATAGCCTGTAGCACCATTTTTATTAGGACCTCTTTTCCTCCTTGAGACAAAGACCGCGTACACCAATTAGAGATCCAAGACAAAGTTTTATCCTTTACTTCCATAAAAGCTTTCCTCCTATTACAACCCACGACAATAGGAAGACCAAGATATTTCTCAGGGTTAAAACCCTGTGAAATGCCCAAAATTCTATGTACATCAGCTTTAGTATCTTCGCTCGAGTTACCATTAAAGAAAATCCTTGATTTTTCAAAATTAATCAACTGAATTGAGCAGCTCGCATAAACGGATAGCAACTCCTGAATGACAACGGCCCCATGTGATGATGTCTCCCCGAAAATAAGACTATCATCAGCGAAAAATAAGTGGATGACAATAGGTGCACCTCTGGCTATACGGACCCCAACACTGCCAACAACTTGTCGAAGTAGTGAGCTTAGCCCTTCACTGCAGATTAGAAACAAAAAGGGGCTTAAGGGGTCACCTTGGCGAAGCCCTCTCAAAGGGATGAATTTTTGCCCTACAATACCGTTCAGGACCACGGAATAAGACATTGAAGAAACGCAATGAAGGATGTGTGACACCCAAGAACTTGCAAAACCCATCTTAATCAGAATTAGATCGATAAACTCCCATTCCACCCTATCATACGCTTTACTCATGTCGAGTTTTAAAGCGAAGAAGCTTTTCTTCCCCTGTCATTTGTTACGTAAAGAGTGGAGAATTTCAAAAGCTGTCAGGATATTGTCAGTAATAAGACGACCCGGAACAAAGGCACTCTGAGCTTCATCAATGCAAAGAGACAAAACAGCTTGAAAACGAATAACCAAGACCTTTGAAATAAGTTTATAAAGAACATTGCATAAACTTATGGGGCGAAACTGAGACATTGAAGTGGGATCATTTACCTTCGGTGTCAACATAATTCTTGTGTGATTTATGTCATCCAAAGAAATTTCCATATTAAGGGAACTAATACAGAAAGAGGATACATCACTGCCCACTATGTGCCAAAACCGCTGGTAAAAAATAACACCTAGACCATCTTCTCCAGCTGCCTTCAGAGAGCTCATCGTTAATAAGGCAGCATGAATTTCCTCATTTGTGAACTCTCTCTCCAGGGAGGTATTCATGTCATCAGAAATACAACGATCAATACCATTCAAAATTGTCTCACAATTACCCACGCAATTAGAAGAAAACAAGGATTCAAAGTAATCTCGAGCAACATTACCCATCATTTCCCCATTTGTAACTTCCATATTATCATGGGATATTAACTTTGACACTCTATTCTTCATCTTCTTTTGGGTGGCAACACGATGAAAATACGTGGTATTCCTATCCCCATGTCGAAGCCAATTGGAACGAGCACGTTGCTCCCAATACAGTTAACTTTTATCCAGTTCTAAATTCAGAGCCAATTTTGTTTCAATTAAATCACCCAGCACGTCATCGGAAGGGGCAAGCTCATTCAGCCTTTCCAGCTTCTGATTTAAATCCGCTACAGTAAACTTTTTCTCCTTTTTCATCTTTCGAAACCATGCATCAAGTCCAGAAGAAACGCGGTAGAGCTTATCCAGCAGATTATCTCCCGGCAAATGCCATAGTTCAGCAACTATTGACTCACATGAACTTTCCAATAACCACGAGGCCTCAAAACAAAAATGCCAAACTCTACTCTCTCCCTGTCTAATTGAATATGTATTAATTTCATAAATTATTTGTATTACTTGACTCAATAATTTTATTTTTTAGTATTCACTCTTCATTAAGTTTTTGTAGTTGATAAATTATCAATTACTTAATATTTTTTTTTTCAATTTTAGTACTTAATATGTATATATGTGTGTGCGCGCATATACATCATATATGTATATCAATATATGTAGGTGTACATGTATATATATCATATATGTATATCAACTTATGAAAGTTTTTAATTCATCAAGTCATAGATTTCGGGTCAATATCAGTTCAGGTCAACAACGGGTCGGGTTACTTAACAGGTCGGGTTTAAAATAGGTCGTGTTCAAAATAGGTCAGGTCCAAAACAGGTCGGGTCCAAAACAGATCGGGTTCAAAATAGGTCAGGTTCAAAACAAGTCGAGTAAAATTGGTTATCTACCAGGTCGGCTTTGGGTTCGTTTCAGTCGGGTAAAATCGGTTATCTATCAGGTCGGCTTCGGGTTCGTTTCAGTCGGGCGAAGGTCGGGTTTCAAGTCCACAGTAACAGGTCCAATTCGGGTCCGGGTCGTTTTCAGTCGGACGCAGGCCGGGTTCGGTCACTACAGTAACAGGTCGAATTCAGGTTCGGGTAAACAACTGTCCGTTTTTTTAACGGTTGGTGGCTTAATCGGAACCATTTAAATAGTTAAGTAGTATATTTGCCAAAATTGAAAGTATAGTGGTCAAATTGACACCAAACCTATAGTTTGGTGATAACTTGTGTAGTTTACCCTATATTAAAAGATATGGACAATTTAGAAAAGGGTGTACAAAATTCTATAGACAGAAACAGTTTTAGATTCTAGTAATGGAATGTATACTTGCGTTTTAAAGAAAGGACTTGAATGATTGGTGTTGATAAGTAGAAAGATATATGTGATATTTTGAAAAATAAGATACTAATATATTACATGTTTTGATCGAGAAATAAAGTAAATTATAAGTGGACAGATTAAATTATAACCATGAATTACTTAATAAAATGGATTGTGTATGTTAGTTCAATGGCCTTAAAATGAATTAGATCCTAGTCAAGTTGTCGGCTTAAAAAAGGTATGATCACGTTAACGATAAGGAATTAACTGGATGTCTTCTACGATAAGTAAATTATGATCACATCATAACATGCTTGTAGTTATGAAAAGGGAATTAACAAGTATGAGTCCAAAAGAAGAATCAACGTAATAGCTTGCATAAAAAGTAATGCACGCCATAAGTTGTCAAGTTGTTAACTTAAATAACAAGTAAAAATGATCATAAGATAAAGATTGTATAAATAGTCTTGGAATGAAAGTAACTACATTAGAAATGCTAAACTTGTATTAGCTTCTTGCCTTGTCTTGAATGCATGACTCTTGTTTGAATGGTTGTTTGATAGTTTTGCATGTCTTGTCTAGCAATTTCATAAACATTACATGCTCGATATGAGAAATAAATTTTGAAATGAACCTCGTAATCCACCTTGTATAATTCGAATACATCCTTGAAGCATAAATGGCACAATCTTGCTAAGGCTTATCTTAATTAATCTTGATAGATTTTAGGTACTACCTCACTAAGTACGATTTGTACTTATCACTCTCGTTTGCCTTAATCCCAAACCCCATGTAACCCCCTCGACCCGGTCTAGTCGCAAGACCGAATCGGAAGAGTCACACAATGATAACCAAAGAAAAATTCGAGAATTTCCCTCTGATTAACAACCTTAAATTAAGATATATCTTGTATAAATGCAATTTAACGGTCCTATGATGTTATGGGTCACAGCGGAAGAATAACGTCTCAATCGGACATCAATCGGATGTCCAATTGGAGCCAAATAGTCATGAGGACCATCTTGCAAAACCAAATCAAAATAGGGGCATAGAGGTAAATTAAACTTTACCAAATAGTTTATTAGTCATGTTTCAAGCACACGAGGCTAAACCAACACCAACGAGACATGTAAACTCACTTAGGAAACATACAAACATTAGGGACTAAAACGTAACATTTGGGAACCTTCAAAGATGCCTTTTAACCACTTTAACTACTCGTGTTTCGAAACAGGGATGCCCATTTCAAAACGCGGGTTCTCAGCAAAAAGCAAAACTAGGTTGTTTCGGAACGTCTCCTCCTGGCTCCGAAACGGGAGCCTCTAGTGGCAAAACGTACCGAAACGGCTCCTCATGGTTTTGAAACGGGAGTCTCCAGAGGAAAAACGTACCAAAACGAAACCACCCCGTTTCAATACGGGTGCCCCAAAAGCCTGGCCGTTTCGAAACCACACTAGTTGTTTCAAAACGCCTTGGCACAGATTGGCCTGAAACTGCATTTTAGCATCCCCAAACATTCTCAAACTTACCCCGAAAGATCGCAAACCACATGACAACATATTAGGCAAACATTCTAGAGGCAAAACACCCTAAAACAGGCTTCAAGCATGCATACACACAAATATGAATCTCAACCTCAAAAGCTCATAAAAACACTTTAGCTCAAAACACCAACAAGCCAAAACACCAAGCATTTAACCAAAAGCCAAAGCAAGCCTCAATATAGCATGGTATCAACATTTAAAAACATGTAGCAAAAGGTCTAACACGTGGGAGTTTACAACCACCTCTCTGTAACCCCCTTAGCCCGACCTAGACGGTTGACCCAAACTACGAAGATTACACGGGGAAAACCAAAGTCAACCTAAAAGTCAACCTTGATTAACGACCCTTTTTTTCTTTTTAAATCTTATCTAGATGCACATTAACCCTAAGCGTACTCTCGAGAAACACATTCTTGCAAAGCACAGCGATCGAAATACAATAAGGGACTCAATTGCACAAATACACAAGTTAGGGACCAATTTGTAAATTCTAGAAAGATGGAGGACTTAACTGATTTTAAGGTTACCAATACTTAATTAACCATATTACATACTTCTCTATCAAATTTCACCTTAAATGGACATCTCAAACTCAAGCAATTGCAAATACAATTTTCAGGACTAAAACGTAAAGCTTGCAAACCTCAAAACCATTCAAATCAGTGCCCAACGGTCATCTGTTTCGAAACGGGGTTGACCGTTTTGAAACTCGGGTTCGTTCCGAGACCTGTATTGGAACAGGGTCTGGCAGTGGCTAATTCGTTTCGGAACGGCCCCTATCCGTTTCGATACACGAAGGCCATTACAGGCCCCCGTTTCGAAACGCTAGTGCCCGTTCCGATAGGATTGCCCAGAAGTTGCATAATTTGCTGGTTTTACACACATTAAGCCACTCAAACACATCCTAATGACTTCCTAATCATGTCAAAAGGTCATCATACACATAAGGTACATGTTTGCAACATCAAAACACATGCATGAAACCAATCAAGGAAATCCACAAGTCTATAGGCATGCATCCTAGTGTCTAAAATCAAACAACCATCAAAGCACCAAAACAAGCATCATAATGGCCATTTACAAATCCAAATCATTTAAGGCATCATGCCACAACTAGGGAGTCCAAAACATCTCCCAAATCACATCCTAGGTTCCCATTGCCAAATATCAAAAACTAATAGTTTTGTGAAAACATCACCACACATGAGCTTAGCCTTCCCTTGGATTCTTAGCCTCCTTGCTGCCCTCAAACACCTCAATTATCTGCATTATTGGTTCAAGAGAGAGAGCGTAAGCACAATTTCTTAGTGAGGCATGCTCTAAAGAAACAACACAATAATGCATTTTATAAAACACTTTTCACAAAGCCTTTTTACACATAAACATCGTTTCTCATGCAACATTGCATACACATCAAGCATCTTATGCTTCATTATCATCAACATGTCATATTGGCTTCCAAGTGATAAACCATAACCATTTACAACATAAAACACAATCGGATACGCGGATTACAAGCGTTGTCCATTACGCTTCATACACACTACTGAACACACAAGGTGGAGTTTACTGGTACAATCACAACCCCTCAACACCCGTGATGGAGTTTAACGGTACAATCACAACCCCTCAACATCACTCATCGGTAGTTGTATAACATCACTAACGAGAACACGGGACACTCAACACAAGATCCACACATGGACTTTAACCACCATTGTGATCTTAACCATCTCGTTAGTGTACTTGGATGGAGTTTACGGTACAATCTCAACCCCTCAACATCCAAGGCGACTTAATTCACGGTGCACCCAATCCTATAGTCGGCTAACTATATCCGATTCAAGTACTTTAAAACCAACGCATCACTTGCCAATATACATCACTTATCATCAATAATTCACTGTTTTAAAGCATTTAATCAAAGCCATTAAACAACATGCATCACTATACATCAAATCCACATTTTCAACATATCAAACCAAGGATCTCTTACCATGAGCATCCTTCAACATATCGCTTTCAAAACCAGCATTAACCATGCTAAAACATGCTTTCAAAACAGAATTTAAACATGCAATTTATCAACAAATGCATCGAACCACACCATGGCTCACACAAGAGAGTATTTCCTGAAAACTTACTCTTGAGCTTAGTTAAGTTTCTTAGACTTAAATTAAGCCCCCAAGACCTTCCAACATTGGTTTCAAAACTGAAAACCCAACTTCACTCACCAATTTCGTTTCGCAAGCTTGCCGAAACGCCGATCAAGCCTCCGGATCAACACCACAAGTATCCGAAGATGCCTCCCCTGTTTTAAACACATCAAAGCAGAGGATTAATGCATCATCATGCATTAAAATCTTCAGCCATCACACCTAAACTCGCTGCTCTAACCAAATCTAACATTTCGGCTACCAAACACAACCGAAATCACTTCCAAACTCCTCCACAACATAACCCAGCCAAGATCCATCACTTCTAACCATTCCTAAACATCAATTAACATCTAAAATGAACCTAAACTCGTCCTTATACCTCCAGCTATAACAGAACACCAAGATCACCCCAAAAACCACCATTTTCATAAGCAAAAACTTAGGAAATTCAACCTATTCGGGATTGCATTGTTCAAACCTCAATTACACATCACTAAACATCCAAATTACATTTAAAAACCATCACAAAACAGAGCCCAAACAATCACCACGAATTTCTTCAAGATTTCTTCCAAATCTTGAGTTTTAAGCCAAAATCAAGTTCATAACATTAAATCCATGCTAAAACATGCTTTCAAAATAGAATTTAAACATGTAATTTATCAACAAATGCATCGAACCACACCATGGCTCACACAAGAGAGTTTTTCCCGAAAACTTACTCTTGAGCTTAGTTAAGTTGCTTAGACTTAAACTAAGCCCCCAAGACCTTCCAACATTGGTTTCAAAACTGAAAACCCAACTTCACTCACCAATTTCGTTTCGCAAGCTTGCCGAAACGCCGATCAAGCCTCCGGATCAACACCACAAGTATCTGAAGATGCCTCCCCTGTTTTAAACACATCAAAGCAGAGGATTAATGCATCATCATGCATTAAAATCTTCAGCCATCACACCTAAACTCGCTGCTCTAACCAAATCTAACATTTCGGCTACCAAACACAACCGAAATCACTTCCAAACTCCTTCACAACATAACCCAGCCAAGATCCATCACTTCTAAACATTCCTAAACATCAATTAACATCCAAAATGAACCTAAACTCGTCCTTATACCTCCAGCTATAACAGAACACCAAGATCACCCCAAAAACCATCATTTTCATAAGCAAAAACTTAGGAAATTCAACCTATTCGGGATTGCATTGTTCAAACCTCAATTACACATCATTAAACATCCAAATTACATTTAAAAACCATCACAAAACAGAGCCCAAACAATCACCACGAATTTCTTCAAGATTTCTTCCAAATCTTGAGTTTTAAGCCAAAATCAAGTTCATAACATTAAATACATTTATAAAACTTCAATTAAGGATTGATAACTTGGGAATTTCAGTAAAGAATTGAGTATTTATAGGAGAAGAACATCCTTACCTCTAAATGTAGATTTCTCCTTGATTAGAGACAATTTCCTTGAAAATCCAATAAGCAAAACAATAGGATTTGATGTAGAAAGGATTAGAAATCAATTGATGATTGAAACCTCATCAATTGATGTGAAAATCAATAGAAATGTTGTTGTAGAAATGTGTTTGGCTAAGGGAATTTTGAGAGAAAATGAGATGAGAAAGTTTTAAGAAAAGTTAGTTATGAAAATCTAAAATATGGTTTTCCACTTTTCATTTAATTAATTAAACATTAATTAAATCATTAAAATCTAAGAAAAATCTGGAGAAATCATTCTTGGGTAAATTAGCTCCTTAAAGATTCAAAGTTTCAATCCTTACAAAACACTCACCACTGAACTTTTCAAAAATCGCATTTTAGTCACTATTTCGAAATGTTGCACTTCCAAACCTTATTTTCTAAAATTGATTTCACCACTCTCTTATATATATTAAAAGAGGATTTTTAGATATTTTTCCATATTTTTAAAGCATCCCAAACTAGGTTTTCCCTAAAACCACCTTTTATATTCGAACCGAATATCATATCGATCCGGTTCAGACCCTAAACTTCTAAGCCCAAAATTGGGGTGTTACACTCTCTAACCACAAAAACAAGTATTCCCATTGCTAAATCATTATTACAACTTAAAATCCATACTTGAGCTTAAGCTACGATCACCGAAACCTTTCCGTCGCCTTCATTTACTTCCTGAAACACTAACGATCTGGATTGTTGGAAAGGAGTGTGTAAGCATAAAAGCTTAGTGAGTGGTACTCAAAACTACAACAACAACAATGTAGTTTTAGCGAAACCTTTTTGAATTGAAAACATAACCACAAGCATAAATGTCATCACATGATTATCAACAATCATACATTTACTTAGCATCTTACATAAAGCAATGCAACAACATATAACAACATGTCATGATTCTCAACATTTACCAAAATAACATTCAACCTTTCAACACAAGAGTATTATGACAATTATGGTTACATTACTCGAATTCGCGGATTAGACTCGATGGCATCTTACATCACCAAATCTATAATAAAGCTTTCGGTGGCATCTCACATCACCCTACTCCTCCCTATGGCATCTTACATCACTAGGGCCACGCGCGAATTTTACAAGTGCACTCTAATCCTATGGTCGACCAATTATACCCGGTAAGACTCTCATATTTGCCAATACTTATACATCATGAAATCCAACATAAAATATCACACTCAAAGATCAATTACACATAATCGTCTCATCTCAATTCAACCATGCATAACAAGATTTAAAATTAAAAAACCGAAAAAGTAAAACGTAAACTTTTAAATACTTACCCTCGAGCTTAGGTTGGCCTTTCAAGCTCAACCTAAGCTCTCAAAACATTTCTACTCACCTTAGAACCCAAATGATAGCCAAAACACTAATTCAAGCCTTCGAACTACCTGGTCTCACGTCCAAAGAACCCAAACTTGTTTCCCCTATTTCTACCCAATTCAAAAATGATGCATTAATCCCAATTCAGGCCCCCCAAACTTGCAACAACACAGAAACTAATCATTCATCATCAAAACCAAATCGATTCACACCCGGAAACACTTGGAAACACCATCCAAACGACCCAAATCAACTAGCAGCCAAAACCCAACAAATTTATCATCAAAACTACTTCTTTCAACTTCCAAAACACTTACCCAAGGTCTAGAAACCATCAACCCATTTTCCTTGCAAGAGCAACCCAAAAACCCACATTTTTAACTCCAAAAACCCTTTATTTTTACTAGTTTCGGGTTTCCTACATTTAGCCACTATCTCCACATTTTTAGAACACCAAAACAAGATTAAAAACACTCTTAAACATGGCATCAAACTACCCAAATGAAAACCCCTTTCATTCTTCCTCTTTTCAACTCATGGTATTTTGGAAAAACTTTAAACAATGAGTTTTAAGGAGAATTTAACCAACAACAAGCTTAAGGAAGGAAAATCAAAACAAAGGAGAAATTACCTTGAAAATTTGTGTGAGTGATGTGTTTGCTCCAATGGAATAGTTGAAAATGGTGTATATGAGAAAATGGCGTGAAATGAGGAAGAAGAAGATAGTGTATTTTGAAAACCCCTTTTCCCCTAATTTTTAAATTCCAAAATCCCCTTTTTACCCTTATTCATTAAAATCCCTTTTTGTGCTCATTAAAAATGTCTTCATCTAACTAATTTAGCCCAAACTGGTTCAACCAAACCTGGTTATCTCTCGGGCCCTAAACCCGGGAGTTACAACTCTCCCCACTTAAGGAATTTCGTCCTCGAAATTTACCTGATGGAAAGAGGTACGGAAACTGCTCTTCCAAGTCCGCTTTTCTTTCTCAAGTGGCTTCTTCCACACCCCGATGTCTCCACAAGACCTTCACCAACTCTATGGTCCTACCCCGTAGTACCTTGCTATCGGTAGCTAGAATCTCGACTGGTTTTTCATTATACGAAAAATTCGGATTCAATTCAATCTCTTCCATTGGCATAACATGAGACGGGTCTGATTTATACTTTCGAAGCATCGAAACATGGAACACATCATGAATCTTCTCAAGCTCGGATGGTAATCTCAACCTATATGCAACAGGACCAATCCTCTCAACTACATCGTATGGACCAATGAATCTCGAACTTAACTTCCCTTTCTTACCAAACCTCATTACCTTTTTCCATGGGGAAACCTTCAAGAACACTTTGTCGCCAATAGCATACTCAATATCTTTTCTTTTCAAATCTGCATATGATTTATATATGTCCGAAGCTACCTTCGAGCGATCACAAATCAATTTTACCTTATCGGTAGTACCCTTAAGCAAATCTGGCATGAGTACAAGTTTATGTCTGACCTCGGCCCAACAAACAGGTGTTCTACATTTCCTACTATATAGAGCTTCATACGGTGCCATCTGAATACTAACCTGATAATTGTTATTGTACGCAAACTCTACTAGCAGTAGATGTTTCTCCCAAGAACCTTGAAATTCGATGATGCAACACCTCAACATGTCCTCTAACACCTGAATAACTCTCTCCGACCGACCATTTGACTATGGGTGATACGAATTACTGAAGTTCAACCAAGTCCCCAAGGCACGATGCAAACACTCCGAAAATCTGGCTGTAAACCTCGGATCTCTATCAGACACAATAGACTTCGATACTCCATGTTGCCTCACAATCTCACTGATATACAACTTGACCAACATGTCTAAGGTGTAAGTAGTATGAACAAGTATGAAATGAGCACACTTAGTGAATATGTCAACTATTACCCATATTGAATTCTTCTTCGAAGGAGTCAACGGTAAACCTGGCACAAAATCCATGGTAATCCATTTGCACTTCCACTCCGGAATCTTTAACAGTTGTAACAAACCTGAAGGAAACTGATGTCCAGCCTTAACTCACTAACAAACCAAACATCTTCTCACATACTCGACCACATCTTTCTTTAACCCAATCTAGAAGTACTTATCTTTCTACCCATGGTACATCTTCGTACTACCCGGATGTATAGCAAAAGGATTGTTATGAGCTTCAATCAAAATAGTACGTCTCAACTCGGCATTTTTTGGAACAAATACTCTATCTTTGAAACATAAGATCCCATTCTCACCAAGGTAGAAATTTTTGGGTTTACCCTCGGCTATATCTTGCACGTAAGGTGCCAAAGATCTGTCTTGCAACTGTTTCTATCGAATCAACTAAACTAACAAAGGTTTAACCTATAGCTCGGCTATCAAACCACCATCTTGAGACACACTCAATCTCGCAAACATAGCTCGAAACTCAACTGCCACCTTCCTACTCAAAGCATCAGCTACTACATTCGCTTTACCCGGATGGTACTCTATTGTGAGGTCATAGTCTTTAAGAAGCTCTAACCACCTACGTTGTCTAAGATTCAACTCTCTCTGAGTCATCAAATATTTCAAACTCTTGTGGTCGGTGTAGACTGTGCATTTCTCACCATAAAGGTGGTGTCTCCAAATCTTCAAAGCAAAGACCATAGCCGCTAACTCTATGTTGTGGGTAGGGTAGTTCTTCTCGTGAACCTTCAACTGTCTCGAAGCATAAGCTACAACTCTTCCCTCTTGCATAAGCACACAACCTAAACCTACATATGACGCATCACTGTAGATTACAAACTCCTTCTCTGGTTCAGGCTGAATCAAAATAGGAGCTTCTATCAATGCTTTCTTCAAATTCTCAAACGCTTGTTGTCTTACATCTGTCCACTCATACGAAACATTTTTCCGTAACAGTTTAGTCGAGGGTGCAGCAATCTTCGAGAACCTCTCAACAAATCTTCGGTAATACCCGACCAAACCTAGAAAACTACAGATTTCTGTCACTGACTTCGGTTGTTTCCAACTCACTATTGCCACTATCTTCTTGGGATCCACACTAATCTCATCGTCTGAGATCACATGACCTTGGAAGACTACTTCTCTAATCCAAAACTCACATTTGCTCAATTTGTCATACAACTGATTTTCAAGCAAAGTCTGAAGCACTAATTGCAGATGCTCATCATGTTCTTCATCGGTCCTGGAGTACACTAAAATTTCATCTATGAGCACTACTACAAACCTATCCAAAAACACGTGAAACACTCGGTTCATCATGTCTATAAATGTAGTTGGGGCATTAGTCAAACCGAAGGGCATTACCAAGAACTCGTAGTGCCCATATCGCGTATGGAAGGCTGTCTTCGGTATGTCCACATCTTTTACCTTCAACTGATAGTAGCCCGATCTCAAATCAATCTTCGAAAACACTGTAGCACCTTTCAACTAATCAAGCAAATCATCAATCCGCAGCAAGGGATATTTTTTATTCATTGTTACCTTGTTCAACTGCCTATAATCTATGCACATCCTCATACTGCCATACTTCTTCTTTACAAACAAAACTAGAGCACCCCAAGATGAAATACTAGGCCTAATAAAACATCTATCTGATAGTTCCTGAAGTTTGTGTCTTCAATTCTTTCAACTCTTTTCGTGCCATTCTGTACGAAGCAATCGATATAGGAGTAGAATCTGAATACGTCTCGATAGCAAACTCAGCATCCCTATCTGGAGGCAACCCAAGCAATTCTTCTGGAAAAACGCTCAGGAAATCACAAATCATTATGATGTCTTGCGGTCTAACTTCTCTCATAATCAGATTCATCACATAGGCCAAGTAAGCTTGACAACCCAAATCCATCATCCTCTGAGCTTCTAAAGCTGAAACAACATTAGACAAGAACTTAATGTTCTCGCCAACTACCACTACCTCGTAATCATCTGAAAGCCTCAAAGAAACTCTTTTAGTCTCAAAATCTATCCTAGCTCTATTCTTCACAAGCCAATCCATACCCAAAATCGCATCGAAGCCATAGAATGACAGTTATATCATATCAACGGGAAACACGTAACCCTGGACCATCAAAGGACATCTCCGGAACACCTTCCTAACTACAACTGTCTCACCAAAAGAACTTGTAACATTCATACCTATATCTAACAACTCAAAAGGCAAACCTAAAGATATTGCATGCTCACCCAAAATATATGAATGTATCGAGCCAGAATCAATCAACGAAAGAAAAGATAAGGACTGTAACAAAAATTACCTGCGATCACATCGGTCTCATTCCCAACATCACGTTGTGCATAAACCCTAGCCGGTCCACCTCCATCGGGTTGTACCGCGACAACATGAGCCATATTCCTCTGACCATCATTCCCAGCCAAATAGTTTATTAGTTATGTTTCAAGCACACGAGGCTAAACCAACACCAACGAGACATGTAAACTCATTTAGGAAGCATACAAACGTTAGGGACTAAAATGTAACATTTAGGAACCTTCAAAGATGCATTTTAACCACTTTAACTACCCGTGTTTCGAAACAGGGCTATCCGTTTCGAAACACGGGTTCTCAGCAAAAAGCAAAACTAGGATGTTCTTGAACGTCTCCCCCTGGTTCTGAAATGGGAGCCTCTTGTGGCAAAACGTACCGAAACGGCTCATCATGGTTTCGAAACGGGAGTCTTAAGAGGCAAAACATACCGAAATGGCACCACCCCGTTTCAATACGGGTGCCCCAAAAGCCTGGCTGTTCTGAAACCATATCAGCTGTTTCGAAACGCCTGGGCACAGATTGACCCAAAACTGCATTTTGGCATCCCCAAACATTCCCAAACTTACCCCAAAATATCACAAACCATATGAAAACATATTAAGCAAACATTCTAGAGGCAAAACACCCTAAAAACAGGCTTCAAGCATACATACACACAAATATGAATCTCAACCTCAAAAGCTTATAAGAACACTTTAGCTCAAAACACCAACAAGCCAAAAACACCAAGCATTTAACCAAAAGCCAAAGCAAGCCTCAATATAACATGGTATCAACATTTAAAACATGTAGCAAAAGGTCTAACACGTGGGAGTTTACAAACACCTCCCTAACCACAAAAATAAGTATTCTCATTGCTAAATCATTATTACAACTTAAAATCCATACTTGAGCTTAAGCTACGATCACCGGAACCTTTCCCTCGCCTTCCTTTGCTTCCCGGAACACTAACGATTTGCATTGTTGGAAAGGAGCGCGTAAGCATAAAAGCTTAGTGAGTGGTGCTCAAAACCACAACAACAACAATGCAGTTTTAGCGAAACCTTTTTGAATTGAAAACATAACCACAAGCATAAATGCCATCACATGATTATCAACAATCATACATTTACTTGGCATCTTACATCAAGCAATGCAACAACATATAACAACATGGCATGATTCTCAACATTTACAAAAATAACATTCAACTTTTCAACACAAAAGTATTATGGCAATTATGGTTACATTACTCGGATACGCGGATTGGACTCGATGGCATCTTACATCACCGAGGTCTAACAATAAAGCTTCTGGTGGCATCTTACATCACTGTACTCCTCCCTAATAGCATCTTACATCACTAGGACCACACGTGAATTTTACAAGTGCACTCTAATCCTATGGTCGACCAATTATACTTGGTAAGACTCTCATATTTTCTAATACTCATACATCATGAAATCCAACATAAAATATCACATTCAAAGATCAATTACACACAATCGTCTCATCTCAATTCAACCATGCATAAAAAGATTTAAAATTAGAAAAACAGAAAAGTAAAACTTAAACTTTTAAATACTTACTCTCAAGCTTAGGTTGGCCTTTCAAGCTTAACCTAAACTCTCAAAACATTTCCACCCACCGTAGAACCCAAACGATAGCCGAAACACTGATTCAAGCCTCCAAACTACTCGGTCTCACGTCCAAAGAGCCCAAACTTGTTTCCCATGTTTCTAGCCAATTCAAAAATGATGCATTAGTCCCAATTCAAGCCCCCAAACTTACAGCAACACAGAAACTCATCATTCATCATCAAAACCAAATCGATTCACACCCAGAAACACTTGGAAACACCATTAAAACTACCCAAATAAACTAGCAGCCAAAACCCAACAAATTTACTATCAAAACCACTTCTTTCAACATCCAAAATACTTACCCAAGTTCTAGAAACCATCAGCCCAAGGTTCCTCACAAGAGCAACCCAAAAAGACACATTTTTAACTTCAAAACCCCTTTTTTTACTAGTTTCGGGTTTCCTACATTTAGCCACTATCTCAACATTTTTAGAACATCAAAACAAGATTAAAACACTCTTAAACATGGCATCAAACTACCCAAACGAAAACCCCTTTCATTCTTCCTCTTTTCAACTCATGACGTTTTGGAAAAACTTTAAACAATGAGTTTTAAGGAGAATTTAACCAACAACAAGCTTAAGGAAGGAAAAATCAAAACAAAGGAGAAATTACCTTGAAAATTTGTGTGGGTGATGTTCTTGCTCCAATGGAATAGTTGAAAATGGTGTATTTGAGAAAATGACGTAAAATGAGGAAGAAGAAGATGAGTGTATTTTGAAAACCCCTTTTCCCCTAATTTTTAAATTCCAAAATCTCTTTTTTTTACCCTTATTCATTAAAATCCCTTTTTGTGCTCATTAAAAATGTCTTCTCCCAACTAATTTAGCCCGAACCGATTTAATCAAACTCGATTATCTCTCGGGCCTTAAACTCGGGGCATTACACCCCAGGTTAAGCCATCTCGATTGATACCTTGACTCTGAAGCTATCTTTCATGGACCCGGAGCAAGGCTTACTATGCTTGAAGTATGATTTTGTAATTACTTTGAAGTACTCCTAGTTGGTGGTTACTAGATTTGTGTATAAGTCATATAGGCCATGCATTTTGATGATTGTAAATATGAAAATGAAACATTGATCTAATGGTTTGTAATGTTTAAGGATACACTTGGATGTATATAAGTAATAGTTATATGTAAACACTATGACCTTATTTGAACATGAATGAATTAGAATTATGTGAATAAGCTTGTCCAATTCGAGTATAGAAAGGTAATGTCAATACTTGAACTTGTTTAATGTAAAGAAAATAGAAAGAACGTGCATGAGACTACTCTAATTAGATCCCTATTCGAAATTGAACTTGTATCTAACATGCCTAATTCGAAATTGAACATGAACCTAATATGTGTTTGTGTTTGAATGTCTAGGTATGTATAAATGTATATGGTGGTCACTTGGTGGTGTTCTAGATGTATCTTGCATTGGAACTTGTCTAATTCAATTTGTGTGCTTTAGAAGTCTAGCCTATACTAAGTGAATTAAACATGATAAATCAATGGCTTAGAATGAACTAGTTCCACTAACTTGTAATGGAAGTTCAAAATGAACATATATCTTGCCTTATAAGTAACTTGGTGTGTAGTGAAATCAATACATAATTAGTAAAGGTTCCTAATTGGTTTACATAACTGTTTAGTCTAATGGGTAATCTAAAGTGAAAAAGTTTTAAATTGTCCCTAAATTCCTTGAATGCTTGTCACGTTTTCTTTTTGTAATGCTCCTGACCATTTATATAGTTTACCCTTGAAGAAAATGAAAATTAATGGGTCACGTCAGTATTTTCTAACAGAAGGTAACGGGATGGACCAAAATAAAAGCGAAGTAAAAGTTGAGGGACCAAAATGAAAGCGAAATAAAAATTGAGCGACCCTAATACAATTTTTAAAAGTTTGATGACCAAAATGAATGCGCCTTTAAAGTTAGGTGACCATTGGTGTACTTTACCCTTAAAATTGATGACGTTGAATGATCTTAACGGTCCGCGTACGATAACGTAGAGATATTTTAACAATTTAGTGATATAATTGAAGTCTAAACTAAAATATAATGAAAAAATAACATCAATTTTTTTTTTAAATGTAAAATAATATTAATTTTTAGTTTAATAATATAATCGATAGTAAATTTTAAATTTGAATGATATGTGATATAATTTACCATTATTTTAATTGTATTCTCCTAACTAGGGATGTAAAAACAAGTCAGAACCTGGTAACCTGACTGAAACCTGCCCGAGTCAGAACCTGATATGACCCGAGTTTTTGTTGACCCGAACCCGATCTGTAACCGACTGTTGTTGATCCGAACCCGAATTTGACCTGTTACTGTAGCAACCGAACCCGATCTGCGTCCGACTGAAAACGACCCGAACCCGAATTGGACTTGTTAATTTGGACCTGAAACCCGACCTGCGTCCGACTGAAAAGAACCCGAACCCGAAGCCGACCTGGCAAATAACCGAAATTACCCGACTGAATTGACCCGATATCCGATTTTACCCGACCTGAAATGGACCCGACCTGAAATGGACCCGACCTGAAAATGGACCCGACCTGAAATGGACCCGACCTGAAATGGACCCGACCTGAAATGGACCCGACTAAAATGGACCCGGCCTGCTTTTAAACCCGACCTGTTAAGTGACCCGACCTGTTCTTGACCTGGGCTGAAATTAACCCGAAACCTATGACATGATGAATTAAAAAATTTATAAAAGTTGATATATCATATACATATATAATGTATATACATATACACTTACATATATTGATATAGGTGATGTATATGCGCGCATACATATATATATATATATATATATATATTAAGTACTAAAGTTTGAAAAAAGAATAAGTAATTGATAATTTATGAAAATAAAAAATTAAATGAAGAGTTGTTTTTAATTTTAAAGTTTATTCATTAACTTGAATAAAATTGTAAATTTACAAATTATAAAAAATTAAATAACAATTTTAAACTTATTTGTAGTTCATAAAATTTACTAAAGTTATAACATATATATGTATAGCATTTGTAGTTCAAAAATTTATAAGTCTAAAATTTTATAAGTCTACAATTTTATTTTTTTATGCTTAACAGTTAACAGATTCTTCAAGTTTGTAAAACTTAGTGAAATTATAACTTATGTATAACATTTATAATTGAAAAATGATTAAGTAAATTTAGAAATTATAAAAAAATTGAAAGTCTACAACTTTAATATTTTATACTTAACAGATTCAAGTTATAAAAATTGTAAGTCTTCCTACAATTTTTGCAGTTCAAAATTGATAAAATTATAAAATATATGATTTTACTTAATTAGAACAAATTAAGTAATTGTTGTCTTAAGTTACAAAATGTAGAATTAAGTTAAGATATAAAATAAAATTCATACACTTAAAGTAAAAAAATTAACAGATATAAAATAAAAATAACTAGAATTTCAGATTATGAATACTTTATTACTTAAATAAAATTTTAGATTTACAAATTATAACAAAATATATGCTAAATTATAACAGATTCGGGATAGTTGTTTTCTTATTAATCGAACAAAATTGTAGAGTTATTGATTATTTTTATCCAACCTTTATAATTTGAACTACATAAATAAATATTTACTATTATCAGCTTGAAACATATTTTCCTAACTATACAATTTAAAGTCTATTTTTGACTAATATTTTTCTTATCTAACCTTTAGTAATTTGAACTACAAAAACCATTTTCCGATGTTTGAATGATGTTATGTAAATTTTCATAAAAATGTTTTTTGAAATTTGTTTTAAGGAAAACAAGCACACATTACAATATTTTATTTTTAATGAAATAAGCAAAACTATTTTCTTTTCTACATACATATCGACCATTGTAAAATAAGCTAATTCATCGTATCATAAAAAATATTTTATTGCTCACGTAAAAGAAATAAATAATAAAAATTCTTAAATCTCCTCTTTAACAACATTCATAATAGCGTCTTATATAAAAACAATTTATGTACAAATCTAATGATTTGGTAAATACTACAGGAAAAAAATTAAAGTTGAGACATCTATAATGATTGTGATAAGTGTTTTCTATCTCGAATGCAATCTCATTTCTTCTTGGTATTAGATTTAGTGACCTTCTCAACGCCAACAACCATTGCCTGAAACATATCCTTAACAGAAAAAGTCCAAGAAATGAGTAATTAGAGTCTCAAAACTAAAAGATTGGTGGGAACCATCTTTTCCATCTTAGCCTCATCATTGTTCAAGAACATGTGTTCCTAATGTTAAGTATTTCTTATCCATATACACTACAAGATATAGCAGTAAAAGGAGATGTGATAATAATGCTCTTGAGATTATGCCTAACCAGATGTTACACAACTATGAAAAAAGTCAAGGAACTTACATTGGGAAATAATGCTCTGCAGAAAAGTACACCAAGCTTACATTATACCATTCGAATGTTATAAACACTGCTACTAACATATTCATCACATTGCAATCACTGACTATATTAACATGAAATTTTAAAACTTTTAAAATTTTAGTGTATTTTGATACTCCATTACAAAGCATATAATTAATTCAGATAAAAGTTGACAATTAAGCAAATTATAGTAGAGTGATGACAAATAACCTTGGAATCTAAGTTATAAGTAAAATAAAAGATACTTAAAGAAAGGCTGCTCTTTTTTTGTTAGCTAAAACTAAACATGATGGACTTAAATTGAACAAAAACAGCCTCTTGACAAGAGCTTTACAATTGGAAAATTTTTATTTGTACACAGTTTAAACTTTAACTTGAAAGCTAAAACCAAAATTTAAGAACATAAAATACCACTAACCTATAGAAACAGATTTAGTACACCTTGCATAGCTATACAAGGGTGAAACAATTATGTAGTTAGGTAACTTAGGTCTAATGTGAGTGCAATATTTATTTAAAGTATTTGAAAAAATACAGAGAAAGTAATAAAATACATACATGTAGCATAAACTGTTAGTGAGCATTTGCAAGACGTCTGCATTGAACCTATTTTCATCATACATGACATGATAATGGGTAGGCATGATGGTTTCCTACACCAGAAAAATAAATTAAGACAATACAAGAATATGAAAATAGGTATAAAATGTTTATTGTATAAGAAAGCTAGATAGAATCTATTCAAAATAAACGAAGTTATTTTTGTCAATAAAATAGCAGAGTGCTACAAAATCCCACAAAAGATAACCCCTTCGAATACCTTTTGGATAGCATCCATTTCATGGAGTAGAACTTGACTGAATTGGCCTTCACTCACACCATCTCTGTCTGATTAAGTAACAATTATCAACAATAATGTTAAAAAAGCATGCAAAATCTGGATGGTCAGAAACACAATTCACTTGTAAAAATAATCCTTTCAAGTATTCGATTGGTTGACTTGCGAAAAGCCATAAGCAATTCCCTAAAGAGAACAAGAAATGGCTGATAAATGAAGTAGAAGACAATTAACTATGATAGGATCCTGAAATATATCTACCTAATTACCTTATCAGACCACCATGAACTATACCCTTTTGAAGATCCGCAGTTGTTTTACAGTTCTGAGATGAACTTGAAAACATCAGCCAAAAACAGCAAATGGTCAGCAAATTAACACATAAAGCCATCAACTAAGGAACTTCACCTTTTAAACAAGAATATGTCAGAAAAGTCAAACATTTTTACATCATGTATCAAAATTTTTAACTAAAAAATCAAAAACGAAATTCAAAATCAGAAAAGAGAAGAATGCAATTACCTTGAAAGAGAGCGATGGCCTCTCGAAAATACAAGCAAGTCGAGCAGAACCAATGAAAATAATCTTATCCAAATTCTGATTGATGGGTACAAGAGACGAGTGTGAAGAATTCAAGGGCAAGTGAAAAGGGGTAAGCAGAATAGGCGAATACAATCGAAAAGAAGATGAATGGAAATAATTACCGTCGTCGGTGGAGAGATGCTAGCCACCACACCTTCCTCCACATATCCCTCGCCCATATCCCTAAAAATCTAGCCACCACCTCTCAAATGATCCATTAACAACCCTATAAAAACATATGAGATGAAATTAAAAAGAACGGAGACAAGACGAATCCACACAGATTCAAGGAAAAAGAAATCGAAAAATACCTACAAAACAAAAGGAAAATATCAGTTCTGAAAACAGTGAGAAAGCAAGCAAGCAACCAAAGCATTTCTTACATTTTCCGGCGATTGGAGTTCTCGGTCGCAATTTCGAATGGTGGACACTTGCACAGCGGCACCAGAAACGATATATTCAGAAAACACCTCGATCCAACGGTGGATTTCCGATATCAAGCAAGGTAAACCTCAGACTATTTTCCTTAAATTCGCGTCGTTTTGTGTCGATTTCGTTTAAACTAACCTAATTTTTAAGTATAGGGAGAAGAGGCGAGTAGGAAAGCTCATTCCTTTTAAAATTTGGCCGTCGCCGGTGATTGAGAGTAGCGGCGGCCAGTGGTGAGCGTTGAGAGGAGATATGGCACTCTATTGTTTAGTTCAAAATAAAGTTAAAATGAGCTAATAAAATAAATCTTTAAAATGGGGACATGTGGTTCTCAATTAAAGCATTAGTACATTTGGGAGGGAAAACTCGCGCCACGCCTTTTTTCCTTCTTTTTTTGTTTGTTATTCACGTGAGTCGGTATATTTGGGAGGTAAAAACCCGCGCCTTTTTTAGCTTTAGGCTAAATCACCCTTAGGTCACCTCACATTTTAGGTGTTTTGCATTTATGTCTAATTTTAGGGGTTAAGGTTTGAGGTTTATGGGTATAGTTTAGGGATATACATACATGATACATTAATAGTAATACATGGATAACAAATATACATAGTTTAGGGGTTAAGGTTTGAGGTTCATAGGTATAGTTTAGGGGAATACATACATACATACATACATAGTTTAGGGGTAAAGGTAATACATACATAACATGCATACATATATCCTAAAACTTACTTACATACAAATATATATTTATATGTACATACATAAACATATATATATACATGTACATATTAAATCATAAACCATAATACGTACATACTACATATACATGTGTATATACATATACATACTAAAACCTAAACACTAATACGTACATACTACATACATATATACATATATATATATGTACATACATATACATATACATATATGTACATACATAAACATATATGTATATATATATTATATATACACATACATATTAAACCCTAAACCATAATACGTACATACTACATATACATATACATATACATATACATATACATATACATATACATATACATACTAAACCTTAAACCCTAATGCACATACATATATATACATATACATGTACATATACATATATGTACATACATAAACATATATGTATATATAATATATATACATATACATATTAAACCCTAAACCATAATACGTACACATTACATATACATATATGTATATGTATATATACATATATGTATATGTATATATATATATACGTACTAAACCCTAAACCCTAGTACACATACATATATATACATACACATGTACATACATATATGCACGTACATAAACATATATGTATATATAATATATATACATATACATATTAAACCCTAAACCATAATACATGCATACTACATATACATGTACATATACATATACATATATGTATATGTATATATATATGTATATGTATATATATATACAAACTAAATCCTAAACCATAATACATGCATACTACATATACATGTACATATACATATACATATATGTATATATATATATATATATATACTAAACCCTAAACCATAATACATGCATACTCCATATACATGTACATATATATATATATATACATACTAAACCCTAAACCCTAATACACATACATATATATATACATATACATGTACATACATATATTTTAAACCACCTCTGATTAGTATAATGTTTTATAATTTTAATTTGATATTTTGTTCATTCTAGACCCTAAAACTTTAATTTTTATTCTAAATTGACCTTTTACTTATTGTTTTTTAATTACTCTAATTTTTATACTTTTAATTTGATATTTTTGTTCATTATAGTCCCCAAAAGTTTATTTTTATTCCAAATTGACCACTTTTCCTTGTTTTCTTTTAAATTTGTCTAATGTTTTATAATTTTAATTTGATATTTTTGTTCATTATAATCTGTGAAAGTTTATTTTTAATCCAAATTGAACCATTTTCAGTCCAAATTGACCTCTTTTCATTATTTTTTTAATTACTCCAATGTTTTATAATTTTAATTTGATATGACTTTAAATAATTAACTCAAAATCAATGACGATTGATGAAGGCCAACCTAAAGTCTATCAACTATATATACGGTTGTACCGAACTCAAACTAAATACGAATTTCAATTCCGAAAATACCCCGACCTGAATTACCCGACCTGAAACTACCCGACCTGAAATTACCTGACCTGAAATGCACCCGACCTGAAATGCACCCGACCTGAAATGAACCCGACCTGAAATGGACCCGACCTGAAAAGGACCCGACCTGAAACGGACCCGACCTGAAACGGACCCGACCTGAAATGGACCCGACCTGAAGTGTATCTGAACCCGAATTAACCTGTCAATTATCTACTTCGGACCCGACCCGTTTTAACCCGACCTGAAATGGACCCGACCTGAAATAGACCCGAGTCGAGTCAAAACAGAAAAATGACCTGAAATGACCTGTATCCGATTTTACCCGACCTGACAGTACCCGACCTGAAACCCGTCCGATTACCTGTTTTTACATCCCTAGTCCTAACAACCTTACCTTACCTGACCACGATATACTACAAAGTAGCAGTGGACCATTGAGAAGTCAGTTTTGAACAGTGGTTGTTGGTTTTTCGATTGTAGATTCCAAGCTTTCTCTTTTAACATTTCCCCTTTCTCCTTCTACATCTTTCTTTCCATTCTTCATTTTATTTTACCATATTTTTTGTTGGGTGTTTATTTTCCATCTCTTTTGAATCAAGGAAAACTATAACTGCTTGTTATTTCTCCCCTCCCCTTTGTGAGAATAAATGAGTACAGAAGGATCAAGTGTTGTTGGTATGTTTTCGATTTGCAAAGCCCTAGATTTCTCTTATTTGTTACTCAAATTTCCTTTTTTCTGTTTTCCCTGAAATTTTGGTATGTTGCTTTGAAAGTATATGGATCTGGTGGTACTAGGGTTTCGATTTTGATATTGGTGTTCTTTTGTTTAGTTCAAAGTTCTTGCTTTTAGATGCTTGAGAATGGAGTTTTTGTGCCTGGTTTGATATTCAAGGCGAGAATTTTATAGGCTTTGATGGTGAAATTTTTACAATATTTTTTTTAATAATTTTAATGGGTTTTTTTCCCAGTGTGATGGGGGATCAAATAATAGAAATATTTGTGATTTTTTGTTTGTAGCCTTGTATTTGGAAACTACTTGAAATTGTAGGAATAAAATGAAAAAAGCAAGTTCTTAAATTATTTATGCTTATAATTGTGACAGAGCCATTGCAAGTAACTAACTAGATCTAGCAACATTTGTTTATGTACCTTGTCTCAAGTAAAGAATTCAAGAAGAAGAAGAAATAAAGGTTAAAATGCTTGAAACTTTGCTAAAATAGCCATTTGACTATGATGCATGGACTGTACTTTGAAGTGGCTTTTTATTTTACTCGTTTCATTCATCAAAGCAATCGATCCACTTCTGAAGGAATTTGATGAGATTAGTCAACAATACTTGTGTTTTGGGATGCATATGCAGCTGTTTATGGAGTGCTAACTGAACATTGAAAACAGATGTTTGTGGTTTACCTTGTATGCTATCGGGATTACTTCAGTTATTTCTGGTATCATGTTGACTGTTTTGCATTATTCGACTCACCGTTCGAGCATTTCTTTTTAGTCTTAGATTTTACTTTTTGCTATTGAAGAAACTGCGGTTTTTAATATTTTTGGGAACTGCAATTTTTAAAGATGGACTTTGTAAAAACTTCATATGTGACTTTGTTACAATCCTGGCCTAGGGACTAAAATGTCTGGTCTTTTGCAGTTCCCAGGAGTTTCAGGTTGCTAGAAGAGCTTGAGAGGGGTGAAAAGGGAATTGGGGACGGAACTGTTAGCTATGGGATGGATGATGCTGATGATATATACATGCAGTCATGGACTGGGACTATTATTGGCCCCCCTAATGTGAGTCTCTCTCTCTCTCTCCCTTATTCTTTTCGGTAGTCTGTGTGTGTCTCTGAATTTAGGTGGAAAGGTGTAATGACGACGAGTCTAAGCCAATCTCGAAGTTGACGACTGCGTGTAGCTAAGCTCATTTTCACAAGTTAATGTCATCCTTGAGGAGATATTTGACATGATGAGTAATTAATAATAAGAACTTGATAATGCTTTTCTTTAATAAAAACAATGCTCGTGTTGGATGCCAATAACATGAAAAGAAGCTATGCTTGAGGCAAATTAGTCTGTTGCTCGAATTGAAAAACTGATTTCTGCACCACAGAGTAGAATACAGTCTGCTGGCCTAATTTCACCTATAAGATGGCAATTATATCTTGTTGAAACATATGAGAAGAGAGTAGTGCTTTTCATATTTACAATCTTTTAAAAGACATTTCTCGGTACTTTTCTATAGCAACATCAGCTATAGAAGTATATTATATAAGCTCTATGATCTAAATCCTTCTTGCAACTCAATTTAGCTGGAACTTTGAACATTTAAAATATACTTCAATTATTCTCACAGCTTATGACAGAGTATACAATGTTTGTATTTAATAATTGCATTGCTTTTGACTAAAATTATAAATCTTCCCAACTTATTTATTTTGAGAAACTATGTTAGGGAAGCACATGCCGATATAGATATGTTTTTGTTCATGAATGGACATGCCAAAACACCATCAACATTTCACATTTACCCCCAAAATTGTCATTTTTATCATCTCTCTCTGTATGAAATACCTCCTCACTCATAAAACAGTCTCAATTCTTGATAATTTCAATTCGTTTAGGTCTAGTTCGGTGCAAAGGCTAGGATTAGATCGAATGACTTTTTGTTCAATGCTGTAGGTCATTAGATCTTTATAGAATAACGATACGGTTTGATTAATTATCCTACCTGGGTAGTATTAGACAATCTTATGGAAAGGAAAAAGACTATCATACATGGATAAGATTTTTGTATAACGTGATAAGAGCCTTTTAGTTCTGTACACACCAGAAGAAAAGCGACGGAATAAAGAAAATTGACTTGTTAACCTTGTTATTTTGTGCCGTGCATGTCAGACTGTTCACGAAGGACGGATATACCAATTGAAACTGTTCTGTGGCAAGGATTATCCAGATAATCCACCAAGTGTGAGGTTTCAAACACGGATAAATATGACCTGCGTAAATCAGGAAACCGGGGTGGTAGGTGACGTTTTTCTCACAACCTTTTATGCTACGAGGTGATATTTATAGCTCTGGTAAATTGCCAGGTTGAGCCTAGCCTTTTCCCCATGCTTACTAATTGGCAACGGGAGTATACAATGGAAGACATATTGACTCAGCTGAAGAAAGAAATGATGTCTCCACAGAACAGGAAGCTAGCTCAGCCTCCTGAAGGTGTGTAGATCTTATAATCTCTTCGTATTATGTCGTTTTCTTAAGCCTGTCCCTTTTCTTAAGTGAGTAGTTATTGAGGATAGTCGAATCGTGCTATAGAAAGTATTGGTTGTTGCATAGAATGGTAGTTTATGGTTATTTGCATATAGATCAACTGGATTTTATTTGTGATATATTGATTCTTTGGTGCCTAAATGTTCTCACTTTGATGCATGTTATATGTAAAAATTAAACTGTGTTAATATTTTCCTAGGCAATGACGAGGCACGGCCTGACCAAAAGGGTTTAACGTTGAAGTGTTGCATCGTCTGAAATCACTGGAGTTGTATGCCAACATTATGTATATAAAAATATATACATTAGGTAATTTCAGCAACCGACTTCGTTCCAAAATGCCAATGGTGGTGAGAAATAAATCGAAACTTGTTAATGAATTTGATTCTAATTGACATTCAAAAACTGAACAAGTTATGCTAATATCGTATCTAAGTCGGTGAGTGCGTTTTACTTTTTTCTCTCTTTCATTTCCTCGTTTATTTACTGTTTCCATGTCATGTAATTTAGAACAAATCCGAGGTTCGGATCTTTACCGGTTTAAGATCATTGTCATGTGCCTTCTATGCCTGTGCTTTCTCTTGGATGAATAGAAAACTGTACCATCAGAAGTTTATTATTTCCAGCAATGTTGGAGTTACAGTTCCATTTTCATTCAGAAGCTTCCCTTTTTGGACAGCTTATGTTCTGTGCATGTTTATGCGTAGTTTCTTCCATGATTTCTGATCTTCCCAAGTATTTTTTGGCTTTTCTTTATTTCTTAAATTATTTATATAATTTATGATTAAATTTAAATAAAAAAACATTTCATTGCGTAAACAATGATTCGGATTGAATCGAACTCACAAGAAAGTATAATTATTATAATAGTAATCACTCATTCTCGTTTTTGGATTAAATTACTGAATGATTTTCCAAAGCTGGAACTTGAAGAAAAAGGAATTCAAGTTTGAGTTCTATCAAAGTCGATTTCCCTTCTACGTTTCACATTTACAAATGTCGGTCCATATATTATTGGACTGAATTCGAGCGTGTTTAAATATATAATATCATTGATTTAATTAATTAGGAGCTCGAATGAGTTTCTTGTTAATTTAAGAATTTTTTTATCAAATATTTTGAGTTTAAAAAGTTAATATTAATTAATTGATAGGACAACGATGCGTGCAGTGCACTTGTTTTTGTGGCTGAAAAGCAAAGGCAAATAACCAAGGCCGTACATTTTATTTCTTGCATCTGAGAGCAGCTTCCTTGGTTGTCGTTTCATGTTTTGTCAATAGAAATATCTATGTCGTTTTATCTCATTTTTGGTTCTTCTCATTCCATGTTATTATTATATCCACGCGTTTTTTTCAAACTATTTATTTACCAATTTTTTTTATAAAATATCTAAATTATTAATTTTATTAAAAAATTTAAATTAGTAGTAATAATTACGCCATAGTATGTTGAATTCACGGCTTTTAAAAGATGTTAATCGAAGCAAACTCAGTGATGAAAATATTGATTACAGCAAAAGTCATGCAGGAGCTTTTGTTCAAGACATTACATATACAATTAATACATATTTACCGAGAGATTGATAATTAAAATATATCTCTGTTTAGATCATAATAAAACTAGACAAATAAATTTTATTATTTATTTTTGAACACTAGTTAATTCTGTAATAAACCCGACACAAACCCTAAATATTTTTTAAATAATATAATAAATGTAACATTTATGTATTTAATTACCATCAAAACAAAAACAAAAGATATAATTTTGATACTTCAATAATTTTAACCGTATTTATACTTATACAGTTGAAAAAAACACATAATCTACCAAAATTCGAAAGAAAATGAAGCTTGTTTTTGCACTCAACAAGCAGTCTTGATCGACCTCCTATTCCAGTATAAATAGGTGTAATAATATTTGGTGATAGAATCAACAAAAAAGCAAAGCAAAGCAACACTATTCTGCACTTATTAGGGTTTCCATTATTTCTTTCTCAAAGTTTTTCTTATCACTTCTTGTAGCTTCTCTTTCTATCTGCCAAACATCTCAGTTTCATAAACACCCCACCCATGGCTTCTTCTCTGTCATCAAAAAATCTTCCACAAGGTAGTGCGTGTATATATATTCTTTAAATTTGCAGGTTTTGTTTTTCTCCTGAAATGGTTTAATTGTGTGGATATTTGCAGGAGTTTATGATTTAGGGCGTAACGATTCAGACCAAACCGTTCTGGAGAAACATGTTTCATTCTTTGACAGAAACCGTGATGGCCTCGTTTATCCATGGGAGACCTTCGAAGGTATTTTTTATTTTAGGATAAAGTTTTCAAATGATCGCTAAACTTTTAAAAGTTATAAAATGGACATTAAACTTGAGGGCTTTTACGCATTATATGTTGAGCTGTTGGATGTCGTTAACAGGGTCACTTAGTAATATATTAGTGATTACAAAATGATTATTTAAATGTTACAGAATGATAACTGAGCCAAAAACCTTTTCATTTTTTCATTTGAAACAGGTCTTCGAGCAATAGGGGCTGGTTATTTCTTCTCCATGGCTGGTGCTTTCCTCATTCATTTTGCTCTCAGTGGAAAAACTCGCCCTGTAAGATATAATATATTATCTCAAATTATACCATAATTAAACTTAATAAATGCAGTAATAAATTATTAGCAATATATATGCAGGGAAAATTTCCTTCCCCAGCCTTTCCAATTGAGGTCAAGAACATCCACTTGGCAAAGCATAGCAGTGACGCTGGTGTATACGACAGTGATGGAAGGTAAATCAATGTAATAATCATGATAATTTGCATGAAACTCGATAATCTTTGCTGCTTTTTGTTTATGCATTAATTAAGGTTTGTTGTTATAATTTTATGTAATGTCAACCAATAATCTAATTCCGAGCTATTACACGATAGATTCGTGGAATTGAAGTTTGAAGAAATCTTCAGTAGATTCGCCCGTACGCATGGCAGCGCCTTAACATCCGGTGAACTCATGGCAATGCTCAGGTCCAACAGGGAACCAGGGGATTACAAAGGATGGTATATATAATTACTCAACTTCATAATATATCGACAGAAGGTCGAAGTTTGAATTTCGACGATGAAATTCGGATCCCCGAATAACCTTTTTCTGAATCGCAGGATCGGTAGCTGGACGGAATGGATGACATTATACAATCTGTGCAAGGATGACCGTGGATTGTTGAGGAAAGAAGTAATTAAAGGCGTTTATGATGGAAGCTTGTTTGAACGTATGGAGAGGGACAGGAAACCACACAGAAATAGATGGTAATACCTCAATAATATTAATTCTTAATTTATTTATTATTTTTTTTAAAATCAAAATTCACAAAATTAATAATTTGATGAATAAGTTAAAGTTTGGATTATTGGTTTTGTTTGTGATGCAGTTGCGTATAAAGAAATGCTTTGTTCGAATGCTAGGTTTGATTCGGTTCGGTTTGATTTGATCCACCTTATTGAAAAGATTTGGTTGGGAACATCTAGTTTGATTTTAATTTTCATTTAGAGTGTATAATGGCAGAAAGAAATGTGTCTGCCTGTTGATGGATTCAAATATTAAATAAGCATGAATTCCCATGGTCAAACATACATTTTATATTATATTTAATTTACTTTTTTATATTAAGAAATATATTTGAATTCAATATTAATTACATTGAATATTAAATTCGGATACGGAAAGAGGAAGACAAACTCGATCGTAATATTTTATGTTTTATTCATACAGAACATGCTCGTCGATAAATTAAAAACGTATAACTACTTTTTCAACGTAAAAACCTTTAAATTATTAAATAAATATCGTTAAGTATAATATCCTCAATCGAAAGGATAGAAATATCGTATTTATAAAAATAAAAAAACTATGCATACATGACAAGTTCATATATTTAAAAAATTAACAGTTAGGTCGTTAAACTAACATACAAAAATGCACATAAATATATGAAACTACTTTGATTTTAGTTTTATAGGAATCTCTTCTAATAGTTTTATTTTTGTTATTGTAAGAATCAATCCTAATAGAAATGCATTAACCATTAGGAAAAGACTAAAATGATAATAAAAAATAAAATGATAATAAAAATAATAGGCCCAACCCAAAAATTATTTTTGAAAAGCCCATTATCATTAATCTTGATATGACCTAATTTATAATTTTAATTTTATATAGAAATTATATAATATTTGACATAATGATAGTTTAGTCCTCGATGTTTATATTTTTATCAATTTTTCTTTATTTTTTAACTAAATTTGTTCTTCAATCTTTGAAAGAAAAAGTCAAATTCGAACATCTACTACTCAAAAAAGAGTCGAATTGTTTTTTTAATAGAAACTTGTATAATAGTTTATGTGCACTTCATGTAAATAATTTTATTTTTATTAATTCTAACGGTTTTTGTTATTATATTATTTTTAAACTATTTATTATTTTTTTAATATGCCGGTGTGGTTACAAGGTAATATCTGTTCAATTTTTTTAGCCCTTTAAACACACATGATGCTCGAACTCGGGTCACATGGATAAAGTACGTCATCCTTTACCACTGAGACTACTCCACGGATTCATTTTTTAAATTATTTATTGGCATAATTAGGGATGTAAAAACAGGTCAACAGTTGGGTTTCAGGTCGGGCTCTGTCAGGTCGGGTCAAATCGGTTACAGGTCATTTCAGGCCATTTTTTGTTTTGACTTGATTCGGTTCGGGTTCGGGTTCATTTCGGGTCGGGTTCATTTCAGGTCGGGTTCAATTCAGGTCGGGTTCATTTCGGGTCGGGTTCATTTCAGGTCGGGTTCATTTCAGGTCGGTTCATTTCAGGTCGGGCCAAAACAGTTAATTGACAGGTTGATTTCAGGTCGGTTTCGTTTCAGGTCGGGTTCATTTCAGGTCGGTTTCGTTTCAGGTCGGGTTCATTTCAGGTCGGTTTCGTTTCAGGTCGGGTTCGTTTCAGGTCGGGTTCTTTTCAGGTAAGGTTCGTTTCAGGTCGGGTTCGTTTCAGGTCGGTTTCGTTTCAGGTCGGGTTCATTTCAGGTCGATTTCATTTCAGGTCGGGTTCATTTCAGGTCGGGTTCATTTCAAGTTGGATTCCTTTGGGTTTAGGGTTTATTGTGTTATGTGTAGGGACTAGGGATTATGATTTAACATACATAATATTAGTACATTACACGTATATACATATAGGGATTATGGTTTAGTGCTTTAGTAGTTTAGGGATTTGGGTTTAAGGGTGGGCGATATGGTTTAAGGTGTATGGATTAGGGATTAATGTTTAGGGTTCATAAATTGATACATACATCCTTACATGCATTGTATATATACATATATAGATGGATTATGGTTTTTATTTTTAGGGTTTAGAGTGTATGGCTTAGGGTTCATAAATTGATACATGCATATTTATGTGCATTATATATATATATATATATGGATTGAGGTTTTTATTTTTAGGGCCTAGGATTTAGAGTCTAAGGTTTAGGGTTTAGGGTTTATAAATTGATACATACACACGTACATGTATTATATATCGATGGATTATGGTTTTATTTTTAGGGTTTATGATTTATGGATTAAAGATTAGGGTTTAGAGGGTAGTGGTTATTGTTGAGGGACTGTGGATTAAGGATTAGGGACTATGGATTAAGGATTAAGGATTAGGGTTTAAACCTCTAATCCCTAACCTGTGAACCTTAAGCACTAAGCCTTAAACCCTAACTTATATGCATTATATATATATTGATTGATTATGGTTTTTATTTTTATGGATTAAGGTTTAGGGCTTTAGGCTTTAAGGTTTTTATGGATTTATATTTTTATTTTTAGTGTTTAGTTCACTAATAATGAAACTTAAACCCTAATTCAAAACACTAAACTAAAACAAAAACCCTAAACTAATAAAAAACTCTAAACCCATAAAAAGAAACCCTAGACTACATCAATTATGTTTTTAATTAAATATTAATTTAAAATATAATTTTTATTTATTTTTAATTAAATTGTAAAGGTTAATTTTTCCCTAAATTTGTGCGGGAACTTTTCCTCCCAATACTGCATCAATTTTCAATGTGCATCAAATGGTTTTAAACAATTTTTCATTCATGTCGTTTGGTGCCATAATTCAAATGGTTTTTTCTCATTTATTCTTTCATTTCATTCAATGTTATTTGTTTTTTTCTCATTTTCTCACTATGCACGGTTGATCACCACCGTCGCCGTCGCCGGTCTAGCTCTGGCGACAACAAAAATTCAAAAAAAAATTCTTTTCTTCTTCATTTATCCTCCCTAAACTCAAACCCAACGTTAATTTTGGCAAAATCACAACCGATTGTTGTAGATTTAAAGATAAAGGTTCAATTTTTTTTAAGGTTTTATCATCTGATTTCAACAATGCACCGTTGGATCGGGTTGCGTTTCGAATATGATAGCTTACTTGTGACTGCGAATCTCCTCACCGTACGGATTTCTCAACCGTGGCTCCGTTCATCGAAAATTAAAGGTAGACGATTCGACTTCTTTTTCCTTCTATTTCACCGATTGGTGCACTATAGACTTATTTTAAGTAATATGTTTTTCAACATGCAGATTGATGCAGCTGAAACGATCGAAGAGGCTGAATCTTTGGAGCAAAAGTGAGTTTTTTGTTCTTGTCATGGTTTGGGGCACTCATCCACCTTTTTTCAACTGTGAATAAAAGGCAACTTGTTATATAATCATCTTGTTTATTTACCTTTTCCCTCATTCAGGGTATACAAGCAGAAAGTGGAAATGTTGTGGAAGAAGAAATTGGAATTGGAGTCCACTAGATCAAATAAACGTTGCAAGGGGAAGGAAGCTGATTACAGAAAACTGACGATGAAGATTCATCTAGTGACGGTGATAGTGATGAGAACTTTGCAGTTGATTGGAGAGCTCAACATCTATGAAGTCTACTGCAAATGTCGGTTCTCAGAACTGTGAGTGCTTTTGTCTTCTTTGACATTTGACTGCAGTATAATTTCCAAATCATGTATTGTATCTATATTGTGGAAGTAATGAGTTTTTGGGCATAGAAAGAAGCGTTGTAGAATGGGATGCTAAAAGGGTATTGGTAGGTGCAGGTGCTCGTGCTTTGTTTTACCCGACCTTGTTGTACAATGTTGTTAGGAACAAGATTCAGCCTGAGTTTCGGTGGTGGGATCGAGTTGATGAGGTTATATAGCTTATGTTGATGTCTTGTTCTTTCAAAGTACATTAATTAATATTGTTGAAGATAGTGTTTTACATTGTATTGTGTTTTTTTTGGAGAATCTATATGGTAATATGCTCTTGTTACATGTGCATAGTTATTTTACTAGTTCTAATATGATGTTTTTTTTTTGTAGTTCATACTGTTAGGTGTTGTTCCATTCCCTACTGATGTTACGAGGCTAAAGGAGAACGATATAGGTGGAGTAATCACACTAAATGAGCCTTACGAGACTCCAATTCCTACATCTCTCTATCATGTGGGCATTTGTTCTAGTATATAAAGTTATAAACATTATACATTTTTTACTACTATGCATCTCTGTTTTGTGACTGTTGTCTCTTTTTCCCCAGTTTTTGAGTTTTTAGACTGAAAGTTTTCCATTTTTATTATGATATAATTCTTTGTTTAACATTTGCCTATCTTGGATCCTTTACTTGTTGCCAAAGTTGTTAATTTCCTTTATATAATTTTGTTGTAGAATCATGGGATTTGTTGAGTGTGTAAAAGTTCTATTATTTACACCCTTTTAACCCATATTTCTGCTGCATTCAAGCACCATTTCATTGCATTTAGGCCAGTTTACAGCAAAACATCACAAATATATAAAAGGCACAGATTCTACTAAAAATGGCTGTTTTTGGCAGGTTTCCGCCGTCGTGAACGAAGAAGGCAGGCGCAGGGCAGATAAGCAGAAGAGCTGAACCGGACAAGCAGACGAAGAGGACAATGCTGCCATGGAACTGCCGTGACAACAGAGGACGACAGCAAGTTGCTGCCATAGTAGACGAAGAAGGCAGGCGCAGGGCAGATAAGCAGGAAAGCTGAACTGGACAAGCAGACGAAGAAGACGAACCTGTCATGGACCTGTCGTGACAGCAAGGCGACAGCAACTTCATGAAGAGGAAAAGTAAAGTGGACCTCGATAGATAGAGAAAAATATGCTCGTCTGTCGTGTGAAAGCCAAATATTTTTCCAAGCCCCGGATCAAAAGATATGTCAAGCCAAAGCTCAAGGAGAAGAATTTCCATGAAACAAGGAGGCGGCTGAAAAGTAGGAATCCTTAGAGATTTAGCATTTATTAGAATCTTACTTTTCATTAAAGTTGTAATCCTTGTTAACTTAGAATACTTGAGCCCAAAGCTTATATAAGGGCATAGATTTAACCTAGAGAGATCATCCCTCATCATACCCCATAACCGACAACCAAAAACCCTCCGCCGTTTACCCGCCGTCGACCTGTCACCGACATGTTCTAAAACCCCCTAGGGCCACGGGTTGTTTTGTAAAGTAGTTGCAAGGGTTGTTTTATTTTAGGAATTTTCAGTTCAATAAAATAAACTTCAAGTTCTCTTATTTTGGTTATTAATATCTTGCAAGAGCATCGGGAGAGCATTGTGAGGTTATCCATTTACTTAGCATCGGGAGAGTTAAGTATACGAAAGAAGTAAGAGCAAGTTCTCTAGTTTATAGTTGAACTATCTTGTGCCTAGGGATAGGGCAAGGTTAAGTGGCTAAAGAAGAATTCATACACATCGGTGTTCATCCTTCGATTCACGCCGGGAGGTATCATCAAAGACGTGATCATCGACAGACTTGGACCTAGGGATAGGCCAAGGCAGATCTGGGATTCTTGCCAAACTTGAAGTACGGAGTTGGTGTGTTTGCTGCCGCGACAGCCAACGGACAGCTGCCGCGACAGGTGCTGTCGGCGACAGGCGCGACGACATGACTGGATTCCCTAAGCACTGCAATACCTGCACTACTGAGCAACTCAATACCAGCCCATTCTCTCTATCTTGATTTCTCTACTTTTATTTTCCAGTATTCTTTATTATTTTCGTGACAATATCTTAATCTATTCTTTTCCCCTTGTGCAGATAGCGAAGGAAAGGGTTAGCCCAGTCCCTGTGGAGACGATATTCGATACTCTAGTATCACTTTATTACTTGCGACGTGTACACTTGCACTACCATTGCGATAGACTATTTTACACACAACAAGTTTTTGGCGCCGTTGTCGGGGACTGGCAACACATTCTTACCCTAGCTTCTGCACTTTTCTTTTATTTTTATTTTTATTTTATTTTATTATTTTTTTTACAAAAAAAAAACTCAGGTGAAAATACAGGTTCAAGGGCATCAACATGCCAGGAAAAACCATTCGAGAGTTGATGTGGGAAAGTTCTTGCAATTACAGTAAAGATATGCTGCCAGGGCAGCAGCCGTGGCAGCAACAGGGGCAGCAAATGCCGATGCCGCAGCAGCAAAATTTTTTATGGTACGATCAAAACCCACAAAATTTTTTATACCATAACAGTTTTGCTGCAGAACCCGACCTGCCCTGGCAATGTCATCATCCTCAAGAGCAGTCAAAATCCTTAGAAGACACACTGCAAGCCTTCATGGCAATCGCTCAAAAAGTGTCGGCTTCTACGAACGCAAGTATCGCCAAGATGGATGAACTCTTGAGCAGACCTGTCCTTATTCATGCCACGACTGAACCTGAAATCTCGAGGCAAGATGACGAGGACGCCCATGTGAAGGAATACCCAACATATGATGAGTCTGAGCAACAACTTGCCATGACAATGATCGAGGAGCCGGAGTGGAGCAACACCGCGACAACACTGAGTGAAATTCAAGAGAATGTCACGGCAGCAACAACTTTTGAGGCAGAAACTCCAGTCAAAGCAGAAACTGCCGCCTCGACAGCAACTGCCGCCTTGACAGCAACTGCCGCCTCGACAGAAACTGCCACCTCGACAGCAACTGCCGCCTCGACAGCAACTGCCGCCTCGGCAGCAACTGAAGCTGAAGCAGCAACCACATCAGAGGCAAATTCTAAACCCACCACCTCGATTATGCTTGACCAAGATTGCACACATCCATCCCTGTCATGGCACTCGCACGACCACCTAGAAGAGCTACCCAATGACAATGCCTCACCGATGGAATACGAGAAGGTAATAAACGAACCTTTTGAATTCTTTGAAAACTCACCGATTCCATTGCAGATATTAGAGGAATCAACACCGGTGGACTCAGAATTATCAAAGTCTCTGCTGATGGAGATTTACGAGTGGTCAACAGAATTTGATATAGAGAGTGATGGCACCTACCAATGTCCCATTAACCTGCAAAGTAACCTGATAAAGAACTGTCAAAATAACTGCCTGCCGCAGCAGCGGGCACGGCAGCAAGGGATACATTCAACCACAACAACACTCAACGAAAACAAGGTAAGTTTATGGTCGAATGTCAATTTGATTTTTTCTAATCATATGTTCATGCCCTCAGAAACATTACCAAGAAGGGATGACTTCATAGACTACAAAGGGAAGAGAAAGAAAGGAGCCCCCACCATGAGAAAAATCACTAGATGGAGGGTACAGATGGATTTCAAGAAGTACCGGAAACGACCCCTCAAGCATCAATAGAACAGGGAGTATTTTTATTACTTATTTTTTATTAGGAAATTAGGTTATTTTATTCGAATAATGCTTTTAGGAAATAAAGGAGCCAAAAAGAACAGGAGAAGTGAACTAAACCCAACACCCATCCATCAGCCCAACAAAGCCCAATATTGAAGCCTGTCGCCAGCCTGTCATGACAGATGCGGAAAAGACAGGCTGTCACCATGCTGTCACGACAGACGCAGAAATGTGTGACAGAGGCATGACAGACGCGGAAACGTTTGTCAGACGCATCAGACACGCTAAAGCTCGACAGTCGCCCCGTTATTCGCGCCTGTCGTTACAGCTTCAACGGGCAGAAATTCCTTTTCTATAAAACCCCGTTTCATTTTCATTTTCACTCACTTCTGCTTTTCTTACTTGCTCTCCATCTTTAGTTTTCATTTGCTTTCAATTACTTTTCACAACCCTTGCACTAACATGTCTTCCAGAAAAAACCCGCCGCAATGCTGCCTCTACTTCCTCACCGGCAGCAACTCCCCCACAGTCCTTTGCAACCAGAGATCTGTGGGAAGAACGAGGCCTCATTTATACTCCAAAGGTAAAAGAATCTGGGCCTCAAGCCTTTCATCACCTGCCGCCTCCATACCATCACCTGTCCCGACGGCAGCCGGCAGCACCCATGTCGAAACATCTGCTCAAGGAACAAAGCGACAAGTGCCCTCGGATGACCTTGCTGCCTTTGTTGTTGGATTCTCTTCCTCCTCTGTCTGGGCAGACAGTGACATTGAACCCTCTATTAAGAGGAACCTGTCGAAAGAATTTACACCGGTAAAGAGGCAGAAAAGAATGGCAGATAAGAAAACTCTACCGAGGGCCAACAGCAGCAGTGATAGCAGCGGCAACAGCTCTGATATTCAGGTTTTACAGCAACCTCCCCAACCTGCCCCGCGAACCAGAACCTGCCGCCAGATCCGCCTCAGCAGCAGCAGTGAAGACAGTGATGAAAATTTAAGTTTCTTATCTTCTTATTGCTGCCTGCCATATATATTTTGTGATGTACTACCTTCATATGTTTTCATTTTTATTTTTTGCATTGAGGGCAATGCAACTCTCGAGTTTGGGGGTGGCAACCCTCCATATTCATGGAGTACATCTTAGTTAAATTTTGTGTCTTTTACTTAGTACTTTTAAAAAAAAAAATCTTGAAAATTTTGGCTTAAAATTGTGAATTGAACTTGCCTGTCATGACAACCCTGTCGTGGCAGCATCTTTAGGACAGTTTAAGGAGAAGTTTAGAGCCTTTATATAGTTCTGAAAAACTTAAACACCATTGTGACTGTTATATTGCTTAGATTTCTTTTAGCCAAACTAGAATAGGATGTTTAGAACTTGAATAGCCCCTAGAGGTGCCTAACACTGGCTCTAGGAAAGAAGTTTAGCAAAAGAAATTTAAAAACCTAGAGGTGCCCGAAACCGGCTCTAGGAAGCTAACTAGAGGTGCCCGAAACCGGCTCTAGTAAACTAGAGGTGCCCGAAACTGGCTCTAGTAAAAATTTAGCTTGAAAATAGAAGAAAAAGAAGCATGAAAATATGTCTTCAAGAAAGTAAACTTTGGCATAAAAATTCGAGTTAAGGAGTTGAATATTCTAGTGAAACTAAGAGAGTCTTAGCATATAACTGTTCACAAGCATGCACACACTGCACGAGAGCTATAGGGAGATTCCGGACAGATCCTAATTTTTCCGACAGGTTACTGCCGCCACAGAGAATGAGCGACGGGTAAGGGACAGTTCACTGTTTGAAGGCCAACAAAAAAAAATCATTTTTCTTTTAGTTCTTAGTTGCTTGAGGGCAAGCAAAAACTTGAGTTTGGGGGTGTGTTGAGTGTGTAAAAGTTCTATTATTTACACCCTTTTAACCCATATTTCTGCTGCATTCAAGCACCATTTCATTGCATTTAGGCCAGTTTACAGCAAAACATCACAAATATATAAAAGGCACAGATTCTACTAAAAATGGCTGTTTTTGGCAGGTTTCCGCCGTCGTGAACGAAGAAGGCAGGCGCAGGGCAGATAAGCAGAAGAGCTGAACCGGACAAGCAGACGAAGAGGACAATGCTGCCATGGAACTGCCGTGACAACAGAGGACGACAGCAAGTTGCTGCCATAGTAGACGAAGAAGGCAGGCGCAGGGCAGATAAGCAGGAAAACTGAACTGGACAAGCAGACGAAGAAGACGAACCTGTCATGGACCTGTCGTGACAGCAAGGCGACAGCAACTTCATGAAGAGGAAAAGTAAAGTGGACCTCGATAGATAGAGAAAAATATGCTCGTCTGTCGTGTGAAAGCCAAATATTTTTCCAAGCCCCGGATCAAAAGATATGTCAAGCCAAAGCTCAAGGAGAAGAATTTCCATGAAACAAGGAGGCGGCTGAAAAGTAGGAATCCTTAGAGATTTAGCATTTATTAGAATCTTACTTTTCATTAAAGTTGTAATCCTTGTTAACTTAGAATACTTGAGCCCAAAGCTTATATAAGGGCATAGATTTAACCTAGAGAGATCATCCCTCATCATACCCCATAACCGACAACCAAAAACCCTCCGCCGTTTACCCGCCGTCGACCTGTCACCGACATGTTCTAAAACCCCCTAGGGCCACGGGTTGTTTTGTAAAGTAGTTGCAAGGGTTGTTTTATTTTAGGAATTTTCAGTTCAATAAAATAAACTTCAAGTTCTCTTATTTTGGTTATTAATATCTTGCAAGAGCATCGGGAGAGCATTGTGAGGTTATCCATTTACTTAGCATCGGGAGAGTTAAGTATACGAAAGAAGTAAGAGCAAGTTCTCTAGTTTATAGTTGAACTATCTTGTGCCTAGGGATAGGGCAAGGTTAAGTGGCTAAAGAAGAATTCATACACATCGGTGTTCATCCTTCGATTCACGCCGGGAGGTATCATCAAAGACGTGATCATCGACAGACTTGGACCTAGGGATAGGCCAAGGCAGATCTGGGATTCTTGCCAAACTTGAAGTACGGAGTTGGTGTGTTTGCTGCCGCGACAGCCAACGGACAGCTGCCGCAACAGGTGCTGTCGGCGACAGGCGCGACGACAGGACTGGATTCCCTAAGCACTGCAATACCTGCACTACTGAGCAATTCAATACCAGCCCATTCTCTCTATCTTGATTTCTCTACTTTTATTTTCAAGTATTCTTTATTATTTTCGTGACAATATCTTAATCTATTCTTTTCCCCTTGTGCAGATAGCGAAGGAAAGGGTTAGCCCAGTCCCTGTGGAGACGATATCCGATACTCTAGTATCACTTTATTACTTGCGACGTGTACACTTGCACTACCATTGCGATAGACTATTTTACACGCAACAGGATTAACCATTTGGTGATCCCTACAAGAGACTACTGCTTTGCACCATCTTTGACATTAATATGCCAAGCGATTGATTTCATTCACAGTAAGTGTTCTTCGAGGGGTTTGCTTGTATTGATCGAACTTGTCTGAAAATTGACTTTTTTCTTTCAAAAACTGTAACATGGTTTGAATGCTTCCCCATGATTTTGTTCTTAATTTTCTCTTGCTTAAATGTTTCCTGTTTTTCATTGTTTTTACTCGAGGCAATGCATCACGTGGGCAAACTACATATGTCCACTGTAAAGCTGGTCGTGGCCGCAGCACAACCATTGTATTGTGTTACCTGGTTAGTAATGTATAAACTATAAAGTAATGTTGGCCGATTTACTTGTTTGTTCTTGATGCACTGATATGAATTCTGGTTTTATGTAGGTATATTATAAGCATATGACCCATGTTGGTGCATATGATTATGTGAAGTCGATCAGGCCAAGGGTGCGGTTAGCCTCTTCCCAATGGCAGGTATAATGCCTTGGTCCCACTTTCTTCAATCAAGTTTAGGAATAATGAATCCAAACCTTGTTTAATCATAACCACCATTTCTGATTTCTGAAACAATTGGTTTGGTTTCTCTTTCTTCGTTGCAAATTTAGGCTATTGAGGACTACTATCTTAAAATGAGGAAGGCTGGCTCCCACAACCATGTGATGGATTTAATTTTAAGAACTTCAGACTTGGCATCTTCACAAGAACTTGTGACTTTTGATGATGGTTCGGTAGTGGTGGTGACAGAAGCTGATCTTGATGGATATGGCCAAAGTTTTGAACCAAGTGCCGCGGGAAGTAGAATATGGGCATATCTAAGTGTGGTCTATCGAGTTAGAGTCGTCGGTCAGGCAGCAATTGCAAGAATCTCATATAAATGTTTAAGGATCAAGTGTATATCATTCGTATGTTAGATGGAAATCTTTGGAGGAGAAATATAATGAAGAAAATTGTAAGGCTGGGCAAGGAAAAATTATGAGCTTGCGACTGAAAGATGTTAATGAATCAAGACAGAGTTATCCTAAAACACTGCTATCTGGAAATAGTTCTCTTCCCAAGAAGTCAAAGGCATATGAGGAGAAGGTTGCAAAGGTGCCTTTGAATGCCAGAGCAGCTGAGGTGATAACTGTCAGTAGTAGTTGTAAACAATCATACTTGTGCTTGCTTAGAATTCTGAATTGGTGTAAATTCATTATATTGTTAAAGAACAATGTTGGAATTGACAATTGTAAAGCAAATCAGAGTAATAGTCATTGTAGTATTTTGTTGTCAGCATTCAGCATCTTAGTTTTCTCTTTGAAGTAATGTCTTGCACATTTCATGTTTGTTTGTTACCATAGAAGTTTGCATTGCTTTGGATGCTGAATTTCTTGGCTTATTAATAGGTTGATCTTCCTAAACCAGCACAGAACTGTATGAGCAAATTGGCAGGAAAAAAGCTTACAAAAAGGTATGAAATGGCAGAATAGAATTTCTGCTTTTTGGCTCTTTATGGGAGCTAATTAATTATTTTAGGTTTTTATAAAGTTATTCAGGTTTTTATAAAGTTATTTAATTTAAGTTAATTAAGTGTGTTAAGTTAATAAAAAAAAATTAATTAATTTTTAATTAAGTATAAAGATTTAATTTAATAATGTTTATTCATTTAACTTAAGTTAATTAAGTATAAAAATTTATCTTTCAAATTATTTTAAAATTAAAGTTAAGTTAATTAAGTATAAAGATTTAATTTAATAATATTTATTCATTCAACTTAAGTTAATTAAGTATCAAAATTTATTCATTCAACTTAAAATGAATGCAAGTTAATTAAAATTAAGTTAGTTAATTTATTAATACTTGGCATTATTACTAAATATAAAAATTACTTATTATTTTTAATTAATTTTAAAATTTTTAATTCATTAAATATAACTTCTTCAAATGTCAGATAATTATTATTATTGGCAAATCAAATAATAATATCAGTTCAGGTCAATATCAGTTCAGGTCAATATCAGTTCAGGTCAATAACAGGTCGGGTTCAAATCAGGTCGGGCTCAAATCAGGTCGGGTTCAAAACAGGTCGGTTTCAAAGTAGGTCGGGTCCAAACAGGTCGGGTTAAATCGGTTATCTAGCAGGTCAGTCTCGGGTTCGGGTTCGTTTCGGTCGGGTGCAGTTCGGGTTCGGTTTCTACAGTAACAGGTCAAATTCGGGTTCGGGTTCACTTCGGTCGGGTGCAGTTTGGGTTCGGTCTCTACAGTAACAGGTCAAATTCGGGTTCGGGTTCGTTTCGGTCGGGTGCAGGTCGGGTTCGGTCATTAAATTCTCGGGTCAAACCAGGTTCTGACTCGATCGGGTTTCAGGCAGGTTACCAGGTCGGGTCAGTTTTTCACACCCCTAGGCATAATATATATAAGATAAATAAATAATGTCATGTCAGCCTAAAGTACATATAGATCCATATAATACCATTAAAATTTAATATTTTATTCAACATTTTCTTCAAAAAGAATTTAACTAAAAAAATTAAAGTTTAAATTAATTAGAAATCAAATATTAAGGGCTAAAATTTTCATTATTTCTAAATATTTTGATTTGATAAATTTAATCAAATATTTCAATCTTATTAAAACTCTGTTTATTATTCCATTTGTTGTGCTTTTACGAAATGAATGGACCTCCCCCTCCCACAGCTGTTACACCAACCTATAAAATATATGAAATAATAGACAAGTCTTTTCATGTATTTTTTGTCTTTGAAATTACTCATCAAAATTCAATCAATTCTTTAATAAAGTTTACTTTTGCTTAACCCTTCACATGCTCTTCTTGTCTGATTTTGTCTCATCAATTCAATTGAAATCAACAACCATTCGAACAACATAATTTTCAGACAATTAGAATATGATTATATTAATAATGGTAGTAATTATATTATATTTTATACATCTGAAGCCTCTCACGAGAGAAATTATTATATGCACCGACTCAACACGTCATGGTCTCAATAAGATATATCTATCTTAAAGTAACTTCTAAATAACTATTCACTCTTTATTTACATGTAAGAAAAAGGTGGAGATTTACATTAAAAAAATGAGATGGTAGATCCTATTAGCCGGGGTTGTTCAATGATCGAATTTATGGCTAATATATGGTTAACCATAACTATTATTTACATTAAGTCATATGATCAAACTTATGACTAATATCAACTAAAGGCTTATATAAATTCTTTTATACAATGTCTAAATTATTTATAACATATCTATTCTTTAAATCAAAGACAATTATATTTAAATGCACTCAAACTTACGTTTTTTTTAATGTCATTTGTTCAAAATTCTTTCAAATATCTTTAGATAGTGTTGAAAATTACTCTTATGTGTAAAATCCAAAAAACACAAGTATAATTACAATTTCAATAAATATAACTATAACCTGAATCAATCACTATACAAATAAATGAACTAATAATCGAAATATCTCTGGATTTAAATTATAATAACTATGAATATATCACACATAATTAGACTCATGATAATTCTAAACTAAGATTTCAACTATATTTACATATGAGCAGAAGTACATACAGTAAAACTCATAATAAAAGAACAACAAATTTTGTATTGTAAGATATCAGAGAGGGGCTCCAATCATAATAAAAGTTTATCCTCAACTCATCAAACCCTAATAATTTGGTTCCAAGAGCCATGATTGGCAACAACAATGTTGTGTGGCAAGAGACACTATAACCGTGGCACAATTCCATATATGTATAATGTAAACATATATACATACATACATAGTGGTGGATCCATGTGTATTTCAAGGTAGATACGTGTTCACTCTAAATTTTTTAAACTTTACACATTTAATTTTTATTTTTATTTTATTTTTTATGAATTAGTCTTTAAATTTCGCTAATCATTTATGAATTGTGTTCACCCTGAAATTTTGAGATTTTATATATGTGTGCCCCACCCTAAAAAAAATATTTCTGGATCTGTCATAGTACATACATATATAACGAAGGGTACGTATGTATTGCTTTATTATTATGATTATTTGCCAGCTCCAAAGTCGAGAGACATGGCATGATCCAACCCTAAATAAAAGGGGTGATGGAAAGGGGGCTAGGGGGCATTTGTTGGTGATGAGCTTGGCCTTAAATCTTATCTAATCTAGCAAAATGACAATAGTTTGGTCGGATGTTAAACCCATAGACCTAAAAGTGTTGTGGGCACATGATAAAAGCAAATGACAAAACATTCATCGCCTTTGATAAATATACTTATATAATATGGACATTTTATTTAATTATTGAACGTGACATCCCCCATTCATTATTTCTCTTTGATGGAACACCCCGTTCTTGCTCCTCCACACCTCTTTGTCCGATTCAAGTCCCCATTGGTAACATTACGGTCGGTCCAAACCGAAATTCCTATGAAAACAAAAAAAATGTTAGAGAGCATACGAGTTTTATCGTCGAAGAATGCTTCTGTGTCTAAGTTAATAAATTTTAATTAATGCATGCATCATTAATAACTTCTTCACTAGGTCAAATTTTCCACAAGGGAAAGCTTAAGAAATTAGTCGATTCTAAGCATTTAATTTCTCGTAGCAATGAGCCAACGACTTTGAACAAATACTAGTCTTTTGAAGCAACTACTTTTAACATGATAAAAGGAAGCTTCTTGGTATTTGACAAGCACAATTATATATATACACTACAACAATATAAGCTTTTAGTGATAAATTGATAGTGACTATGAATAATTTTGTCACAAATATTAATTTTTTGTGATAATTTTTTTTGTGCGACACTATTAGTATAAATAATTGTGACATATTTTTATTTGGTCAATGTAACAATAGTAATTGTGACGATTACACTTTTCACAAATGAATTCTCACTATAAGTATACAATTGTGACACAAAGTTCGTTGTCACTAAAACTTTGACACATGATAGTGACGATATGTGAAGTGGTCACTATTATTTGATGTTTTTGTTACAATGAAATTACTTGTCACTTAAAGTTTCACTTTTTGTTGTGATAAATTTTGTCACCAATAAAAAAATAAAAGTAATGACAAATTAGACATTGTCACAATGATAAATTTATTTTTATAATTATAAAAATTAAAGTTATCATAAACTAGTTTGTCAAAAGGTAAAATATTTCAATAGTCTATACTATGCGTAAATTGTTGTTTTAGTCAATCTATTTTGATCAACTTTAGTCCCTATATTTTTCAAAATTTAAAATTTTAATCCTAATCCTAACGGGACACCGGCAATATGACTAAATTACAAGGACTAAAAATGATCAAATTAAAGAAAAAAAATTAAATAAACAACTTATGTATAATAAATTAGCTAAAATGAAAATTTTACTTAACATATTTAAATACTACCATTCATGTCAGGATCAAAAATTTAAAATTTAAAAAGTATAGAAATTTAAAGTGACCAAATTAGAGTACAAAGACTACTATGTGATTTTAGAATAATCTATGATAGATATTTTTTGAAAAATTTTAAAATATATATTCCATTTTGATTAGTTTTTTCTTCAAAAAAAAATCTAAATGGTTTCTTCAACATACGTACTTCGTATAAGAAACCATAGAAAAATTAGTTAAATTATTATAATAATTAGTGTTATAATTAATAAATATTTTTAAAATAAATAACATTAACTTCAATTACAATTAAACCTAAATATTATTTTTCTTTCAAAATAGTATTAAATTTCTTGCCTAGCCTAGTTGATAACTATTGCACTCTCTCCCTAAAAGTTCCAGGTTCGATCCTTCTTGAAGCCAGACATTGTATTTATTTACTAAAAATTGAGATCTAGATATGCTACATCATCTATAATTAAATATCAGTTATCTAATAAAAACTTAATAGTTTGCTGACTAAAATGCAAAAGCTCCATTAAATTTCAGGGACAATTAGTGATCAGTTTAAACCCTAAATAAAATGGTTACAACTAAAAATATAATTAATTTTTTATTATTGACAGTGACAACATATTTTAGACACTATTTAAATATGTATTTGTGATAGAATGTTTGTCACTGATAAGAATAACATTAGTGTCTAAATTTTAGTCACTATTAATAATCATTTGTGTCAAATAGTGTGGTCATAAAAAATATAACTATTGTGACGAAATACATGAAAGTTGTCACTAATATAATAGTGACGGAGTTATTAGTGACGAGTCAGAAAAATAGTTACTGTAAATTTCAGTGACTAAATTCAACACTTTTTGTGACTATTTTCAATATCACTAAAAATACATTTTCTTGTAGTGATATATATATATATATATATATATATATATATATATATAATTGTCATGAACATGGTTAATCTTTGTTAAAACTACAGGGGTTTACTTAAATTCTATATAATTCCAGAGCAAAAAGTTAAGAATTGTTGGAAAAGAAACTTCCCTTTTTAAAAAGTAGAAGTTAAAAAATAAATAAAGTTGTATCACTTTACCAAACATTTCCTTTGAATTATCTAAATCTAAATTAAATAGTGACCACTGACCATTCACAAAAAAAATGATATTGGGGAGTCCAAATGAAATTATAAAATTATAGAAGGCCAAGTTTAGAAATATATAAATTAAAAAGAACTTAAATTGAATTATTGACAATTTACAGGGATCTAAACTGAAAATTTTCCATTCAACAAAAGTGGCCTGCTTCCACCGGCGTAGCCCCGCCCCTGCCTTCTACTTAGACTTTTGGACTTAAAAAGAGAGGGGGAGAAAATAAGGGTCATCTAATGTTGCATTTTTTAATCAATCCCTTTTTAAAGGATATATATGTCATTTTGTGATTTTATTTTAAAAAAATACTCTAACAATACCCAAAATAATTTATATATCATATTTTAATTTTGTGATTCAACTTTACTCAACTTTAAGAATAAATATTTTAATAAAATTATTTTCACTAGAAAAAATACTAAAAAAAAGATAAACTAAGGGTTTATAAAACTATGTGATTGTGAAAAATAAAATTGGTTGGTGCATTAATTTTTGTGACCCCAATCTAGAAGGCATATGCCCTATCTATATAACTATTGTACAATCAAAGTCTTTGTCAAAGAAAGAGTCTAGATGATTTTCCAAGCACTTTCATAAATATGGGAGTATTAGTGTACCAAACATAGAGGTTCTATTCTTCAATATCAAAGGAAAAGGACCCTTCATCTATACATCTTACACTTGTTTAAGGATCATACTATTCACCTGATTCGATACGTTCGATCACATATAAATTAGATTTTAAAAAATTAAATTTTTATAAATTCTATTTGAATATATATATATATATATATATATATATATTTCATATAATGCAGTAATTATCTTTTTATATTCACACATGTTATACTTGTAAAAGGTATGGAAGTCAATAGTCAATAATTTTTTTTTTGATACATAATAGTCGATCACTTTGTTATGAACAATTATTTCATATTTTTATTAGTCTTAGGTCAATAAAGTTAGGTGAGTTGTGGATGTAAAACACATTGTTCCTTGACAAGATTTGTTCATAAAGGAGTTTAGGTTCAATTTAATTCAACAATTGTAAGTATTAAATCCATTTATTAATTTACAGTTGTAATGAGTAAATCCCATGTTACTTTTGGTTTGTTTCAAAAGGCTATTGTTTTATAGAAATCCCCCCAAAGATGATATATATGATGGCCATAATGTACTCTAAAAGGAAATTTGTACCATATTGTTAATTCTAATTTTTGAAAAAATAAATTATATGAATAAATTTTATGTATGGTTGAGAGAATTTAAATTCAAACTTTAAAATTAATATTGTTAATATAACTAGATCGAAAGAATTCCCCCTTCTTAACAATATATATATGATGAACTTCGCAGCCTACTAATCTACAACAAACTCCTTAACCATTTGTATTATGACAAACTTATTAACATAAGTTTTATTTTTATTATGAGTTAATTACATCATACGTCCTTAAACTATAACTCTTATTTTAAATTGGTCTTCAGACTTTTAAATGCTCTGATTTCATCCTCAAACTATAACCTTCATTCTAATTTGGCCCACGGACTTTTGAATTTTCTAATTTCATTTTCAATCTATAACCCCAAAATTTTCCACGTTTTAATTTTATCCCATGTCAATAAAATTATTAATTGTCATGTAAACATTGATGTATATTATGCAATGGTATAATACGATAATTGGAAGATGAATTGGAATGTTCTAAAGTTTGGGGGCAATTTAGAATGTGGGTCATAGTTTGGGGATGAAACTAAAATATTTAAAATTTTGGGGACTAATTTAGAATAAGAGTCACAATTTGAGATAAATTTGAAACATCTAAAAATTTAAAGACCAATTTAAAATAAAAATTATAATTTGAGGACGTGTAATACATCGAATTATTATTATTATTATTATTATTATTATTATTATTATTATTATTATTATTATTATAAAATTGTGATTCAATATGTTAAATCGATTGAATCGAGAATCGAACGTCTGATCAGTTCAAATTCTGATCCGATTTTTACGACATTATATTAAACTAAATTGATGTAAACCGAAAATGGAACCAAATGATTAGTAATTGAAAATGGAGTTGATTATGATAGATGAATTATAATGTAGGAGGCATAGGCAAGTCCCGGACCATCTTTGATGTAATACGGGTCAACCGTTACCGGTCCCCTCGAACCTCACCAGCACTTTGTAAGTTTGTCTAATGTCTATTATTTGTTCATTTGTCAATCCCACCCTTCACTATGTCATTTTCCAACTATTTTCCATTCATAGTAATTCTTAAACCATTACTACAAATATCAATAAATTATTATTAATTATAATTCTTTAAATTATATGGACTCATGCAGGCATGACTATTTGTCAATAATACTTTCGACAAACTTTTTTTAATAAAAAAAATCACTCATACTATTACCAGAGAGGTTTAATTATGCACTCACTCTTTTTTCTTTCAAGATTTAATCTGTTTACTTATAATTCCAAGAGTTTAGTACCTCTACTTGTTCGATAAAAGTTTAATTGATAACACTATAAACTGACTCTTGTTAAATTCGAATGTGTATTATTAGGGATGGAACCACATTGATGGTGGTAGGAGACATACCTCAACTTTTGTTAAGTATGGCTCATATACTGTTAAAGACGGATGCTATAGCAGAGATCGGAGTGAGCGAGCGAAGCGAGCGAACGAGGTATTTGGTAAATGTACTGTGGAGGGTTACTTATATATGTGTCTATTATTTGTAACCTAATTTTCAAAAAAATGGTGAGTGGTAAGAGTGGAGAGCAAGTGAGCGGTGGTGCCGGCGAGGAAAGGAGAAGAACACATCAACCTTTAGTCAATGGTGGATGTGTTGCCTTTGTTGATAACTTGAGTAGAAGAGTTTCTAGAGGAGCGTTATGAGAGTTGTTTAGTTATCATGGAAAGGTGAGGAAAGTTTTCATCCCCTATAGTAATAAGAAAACAAAATACAGGGATTGTACTTTTGCCTTCATTCACCTAGAGAGTAGGAAGGATTTGAGGAGGGTCATTAAAAGGATGAACGACTCAGTAATTGACAGCAGGAAAATCATTGTGACTCAAGCAAAGTTTCCAAGGGATAAGAGAGATCAATTTTCACACAGAGTACCGCCAGAAGATAGGAAGAAGAAACAGGCAGCTGAGGAGGGTAGGGGTTCAGGGGACTAAGAGAAAGTGAAGGCCGAGAAAAGGGACGGGAGATCGTACAAAGACATCATTTTGTCTAAGTCTAGGTTCGAATCTGAAGGGTTTCAATCTGGTGTGAAGAAGAGGACTGTTGTCAATGGGTGTGAAGATACTATAGATTTTACTATGATGACAGAGGAAACGGATTGGATTAACCAATCTAGCATCGGTATAATGAAGAAGGATTTTGATAGAGAATTTGTTGCAAAGGCTTTGGCTAGTGACATAATTAATGTTAAATTGTCGAAATGGGGACTCACACAAAACACTTGTATAATCACCTTCAATTCTATGGAGGAGAAATTAGACGTGTGAAAGAACAAGAAAGTAGAATTATCCTTCTGGTTTGATTTCATGGAAGAACAAGTTATGGTGGAGGGTTTCCCGTACTTTTATTGCTCAATCTCCTTATATGGAGTTCATATTATTTGCTGGTCAGAAGAATTCTTTACTAAGTTGGCAAGGAGATGGGGGATACTGATATGTATACATGAAGATACGAGGAATAAAGAGGATTTCACTGCGGCTAAAATGATGATTAGAGTAGCAAATCAGTTTGATATCCCGGAAACAATTCGAATTAATGTTTTGGGCAGAACAATATTAATCAAGGTAAAGTTTAGGGAAGAATTCTGGGTAGTTTCTGGGTCGGGAGAATCTCTAGAAGAGGAAAATTTTGAAGATTGTTGGCCGGAGAATAGGCCGTCGGCAGAACGGGTGGGAGAGGGTGGACATCGGTGTGGCGTCTTCAGTCCGGCTGACTCTCACGTTGTGGCTGATGGTTGCCCAAGAAACATCAACATCGATGGCGGCATTGTCTCGGGGGCGGTAGAAAGTACCAATCCTGATCAAGGAAAATTATTAAATAATAATTACGGTGCGAATACCATGAAGGGGGTGGCTGAAAATTGTACAGTTCCTTCGAGGGCTCAACATATCAACCGACTCGAGGTTAACGGTCATGTCCAGTTTAATTCAAAGTCTTTGAATTCCAATGGGTTGGGCACAATGACCTCCGGGACGTCTCAGATAATTGGTGAGGAGCAACAGGTGTTTAGACCCAATCAAGCTCGGGATCTTTCAAAGTCCCAAATGGATGAGGACGTGGCAAAATTGATTATTGAAGATTCTTTTGATCAAGTCCACGTGCCGATTGAGCCTCAATTAGATTGTGAGGTTGTTCTAGACAGCCTAGTGGAAAGCTCATGTTCTGGAGATGCATCTTCATCCACCATATTTAATGATGGTTTCTTACCTGAAAAAAATAATTTGGTGTTTTCTCGTCCACAAATATGCATCCCTCCGTCGTTAGGTCAGTTTGGGGACTTTTATAAGTCGGAGCATCGAAGAGAAATTAGAAGCCACATCTGGGATTCCATTGAGAATTGCATTAGAGGTTCGGTATTGGAAGCTTCAGGTTTTTCTCATGATTCGGTTCATTTAAGCTACATTGAGGAAGCACTTACGGTGTGGGGAGTCAGCAAAATCCTTGGAATTTCTTTCAAGGGTGGGAAAAACTCTTTGGTAGAAAAGGTGATTGAAATTGAGTCCAATTCCAAGTAAGGTTTCTTAACTTTGTTCCTTTTGTTGGTAATTGCAAATATTGCTATGGAATTATCAATTATATCTTGGAATATAAGGGGGTTGGAGAAATTGAAGAAATTGGGTGCTATTAGGAGATTGGTACTTCATGAGAAACCGAAGATTTTATTTATTCAAGAGACGAAATTGAATAATTTTACTCCTGTGATTCTTAGGGGTATGGGTTGTTGTCAGAAATTTGAGAAAATCTTCTCTCCGGTAGTAGGGTCTTCAGGTGGACTAATAACTATATGGGATCCAAAAAATTTTACAATAACTGAGTCTTTCTTGTGTAGGCGATTCATTGCTATTCTTGGGCGTTTCCGTGGTTGTCAGTTTATGTATGGCTTGGTGAATGTTTATGGCCCTTCGACGAACGCGGAGAAACCAAGCTTTTTTCGGGAATTGCTGGAATTTCTGAGAAATCACAGGGTGGCTTGGTGTTTAGGAGGAGACTTCAATGCTTATATCAGTTGTGAGAAAAAAAAATTGGATCAGCCTTCAACCTATCCAATATGGAATTATTCAGATCTTTCATTAGTGAGGCTAATCTGATTGACTTACCACTTAAAGGTGGTGGTTTTACGTGGTCTAACAATAGGGATGTGGCTACTTTTGTTCGTCTGGACAGGTTCCTTGTGGACGACAATTTCTTAGTTAATTTCCATGAATTGAATCAAAACCTGCTGCCTAAAAGTATCTCTAATCATAACGCAATTTTGTTGGTAAATAAAGGAAGTGCTTGAGGGCCAAAACCCTTTAAGTTGTTCAACTGCCTAATAGAGTTGGATGGGTTCGAAGAAGCTGTGGTGGAGTCAGTTAAACAACAAAAGCAAAGCAATAATCGTCTAGGCATTCTAAGCTTGCTCAAAGGGACAAAGTCAGTCATTAGAGTGTGGACTGGGAAAAGGAACATTTTACAGATTGGAGCGATTTCGTAGGCAAAGATTTCCGAGTTAGAGATTGGACTTCACCAGGGTACGGTTAGTTATGAAGATAGGAAGTCTCTTGTGATTTTAAAGAAGCAATTGTGGGATCATTTGAAACGAGAAGAGGGGGTGTGGCTTCAGAAGTCTCGAATGTGGTGGTTTAAGGAGGAAGACCGCAATACACGTTTCTTCCACATATCATCTTCTAATAGGAGAAGAACAAATTCGATACCCTCTATTTTAGTAAATGGTGTGACTATTTCTGAACCGACGGCTGTTAAAGAAGGCATCTTCGAGTTCTTTTCCAATGCCTACAATTCCAAGAATACTTTAGAAGTAGAGGGATTATCTCTGCCGTTCAGGAAAATGACTCTTATGCAGAAGGAAGTTATGGAAAGACAATTCGGTGAAGTAGAAGTGTGGGAAGCCATTTCTTCTATGGAGAGTTCCAAAGCCTCGGGGCCAGGTGGGTATAACATGGGATTTTTCAAAAAAAATTGGTCAGTGATCAAGGATGATATTTTGAAATTTTTCAACAGGTTCTATCATGGTCGTGAATGGGAGAATGGGATTAATCACTCTTTCATCAAGTTAATTCCTAAAAAGATAGGCGCAGTCTCCCTGGAAGATTTCAGACCCATAAGCCTTGTGGGAGAGGTGTACAAAATTCTATCTAAAGTTCTAGCCCGCAGATTGAAAGGGTGCTTGGATTCGATCGTAAGTAGTTCACAGTTTGCCTTTATCCCAGGGAGGCAAATTTTGGATTGTTCTCTTATCGCAAATGAAGGTATTGACTATATATCCAGATCAGGCCTTAAAGGGATAGTCTTCAAAATAGATTTTAAGCTGGCGTACGATTCGGTTGATTGGCACTTCTTAATCCTAGTTATGAAAGAGATGGGGTTTGGGGACCTGTGGTGTAGCTGGATCTATAGGTGCATATCGATAGCTTCCATCTCAGTTTTAGTGAATGGTGCTCCTACTTCTTGCTTTTTCATGGCTAGAGGACTACGACAAGGTTGTTCTCTCTTACCGTTACTTTTTAATTTGGTAGGAGAAGCTTTACACCTTATGATTGATAAAGCCACTCAGAATGGACTGTTTAACGGCTTCTCTATTGGAAGTAGGGAGAACATCTATGAGCTCTCGCATTTACAATTTGTAGATGATCTGATGATTTTCTGTGAGGCCTCACTTAGGGAAATCTTGAACGTCAAAAGAGTTTTACAGGTATTTGAGATCGCTTCCGGCCTTCAATTGAATCTTGTGAAGAGTAGACTTTTTGGTATAAATGTTGAGTAAGAGTCCTTGAAGTACTGGTTACAAAAAGCAGGTTGTTCGATGGGTAAATTTTCGTCAGACTACTTAGAACTACCCTTGGGCGCGAAAAGGAACTCGGCAGCTTTATGGGAACCGGTGATCGACAAATGTTACCGTTCTTTGGCTAGTTGGAAAGGGAAAATTTTGTCCCCTAGTGGTCGTCTTACCTTGGTAAAATCGGTATTATCTTCCCTTCCCTCTAATTTTTTGTTCATTTTTAAGTTACCTAATGAGGTTGCTCGAAAGTTAAATAGTATTTTAGCTAATTTCCTTTGGGGTGCCTCGGACACAAGTAAGAAAATTCATTGGGTGAATTGAAAATATGTATGCTTGCCTCTAGAGTTAGGTGGATTGGGAGTGAAAGACTTAATTTCATAGAATAGAGCGCTTCTATGCAAATGGTTTTGGAAATTTGCCAATGAAAGGGGTAGTGAATGGAGGAAGGTGATGTGCTGCAAACTGGATTTGGAACCTAATTTAATCCTACCAGATCTTGCTTCACATAGAATGGAGTCCTAGATTTGGAAAGGATTCTCTAAATCGTTCTACAATCCTGATGAATTTGGTGTTGCTTTCAGAAATAATTTACGTTTACAGGTGGGGGATGGATCCTCGATTCTTTTTTAGTCAGATAGATGACTTTGTGAATCTCCTTTGCAAGTTTTATTCCCGAGAATATTTTCCTTATCTTGCAATAGGAACGGTAAGATTAGTGGCTTTGGAAAGTTACAAAATGGCAAATGGAATTGGGTTATTCCCCTAAGAAGACAACTCTTCGATTGCAGACGATAACAATAGGAGTGATGTTCGTATGGCTTCCAAGACTAGGTGGAAAGCTCCTCCCCCATGTTATCTTAAACTCAACATGGATGAAGCGATGTTGGGAGATGGTAGCGGTGGTGGCATTGGTGGCTTGGTGCGTGATACCAAGGAAAGAAGGATCTTATCATTTTCAAAACCTACTGGTGCAGGTCCACCAATCCTGGCTGAGCGCACCGTATTATAGTGGAGTGTGATAGTAGTGTGGCTTTGAGTTGGATTCTAGATCCGTCGATCTGCCCTGAGGTATTTGGTAATTTGGTTCGGGAGATAGTGCAGTTGGGGAAGAAGAGATTTTGTATTTTTAGGAAGGTACCTAGAGTCTGTGATGTGGAGGCTGATTCTTTGGCGAAATGCGAGATAGGCTAAGGCTAGAGGTAGATTTCGAGTTTAAGTTTTCATAGGGCTGCTTCGGGTAATTTTCAGGGGTTGTATGAGTGATTTCCAGAACTTTTTGTAACAGCTATTGGATTAATATTACTTATATGTGACACTCTTTTCCTCTTTCCACTGTTGGATGTCCCTAAAAGGTGATAGCCGATATGAAGGGGGTTTTAACGAGGTCACCAATTTTCATCAAAAAAAATTATTTGTAACCTAATTTGATTGATTGAATCAATAAGAAAAATAGCCGCTCTTGCTCCCGAAGACGTAAGCACATTGTTGAACCTCGTTAATCTCTTGTGTTCTTGCTTGTTTATTTTCTTGTTCTTTTGCCTAGTTTTCCAACAACTGGTATCGAGAGTCAGGTTGAGATGGTTATGTCTGGTGTGAAATTCGAAGTGGAAAAATTCAATTGTGATGGTAACTTCGAATTGTGGCAGACGAGGGTAAATGATCTGTTAGTGAAGGAAGGTATTTAAAAGGCTTTACGATCTGAAAAACCAGCATCGATGGATGATGAAGATTGGGAAGAATTGCAAGAGCAAGCGACTGGAACCATACGATTATGTTTGGCAGATAAAGTTATGTATCACATAATGTATATGTCGTCTCCATCAGAAATATGGAAGAAATTGAAGAGTCAGTTTATGTCCAAATCTCTAACAAATAAATTGTATATAAAGCAGAGGTTGTATGGGCTGAAGATGCAGGAAGGCTATGATTTGGCACAACATGTGAATGTCTTCAATCAAATAATCACTGGTTTGACTCAACTTGATGTGAAGATTGAGGATGAAGACATAAAAATAATTATGTTGTGTTCATTGCCCCCTCTTATGAACACATGGTGTTCTACTCTTACATATGGGAAAGAAATAATCAAAGTTGAAGAGATTACTTCAGCCTTGTTGGCTCACAATTAGCGAAAACAGAATACATGTGAAAGTTTTCATGATGATAGTTTATATGTTAAAAGTAATCAAGACCGTGAAAGAAAGTTAGAGAAGGAAGGTTATGGAAAACGAAATTCTAGATCAAAGTCTAGAGGGAAGAAGACGATTCATTGCTACAAGTGCAAGGAGCCCAGGCATATGAAGCGAGACTGTCCAAAGTTAAAAATGCAGACAGATGATAAACATGATGTATCATCCAAAACTGTGAATGTGGTGCAGAATGACAATTCAGATTGCAGTGATGGTGATATGCTTTCTATTTCGACAACTCAATTCATGAATGCATGGATTCTTGATTTAGGATGCTCTTATCATATAACGCCTAACAAGGAGTGGTTTTCGACTTATATGTCTGTTAATTCTGGTTTTGTCTATTTAGGTGATGATAGATATTGCAATATTGTTGGTATTGGTAAAGTCAGAATTAAGATGTATGATTGTACTGTTAGAACATTATGTGATGTTAGGCATATACCATATTTGAAAAAGAATCTAATTTTCTTGAGCACTTTGCATAAGAATGGTTTTATTCCTAAAGCAGGTGAGAATAGAGAAACCATTAGAATTGTTAAAGGTGCATTGATTGTGATGAAAGGAAAGATAACTGCAAAGAATATCTATAAATTGTTAGGGAGTACAGTTGTAGGTGGAGCTCATTCTGTTGAGTCGTATGATGATAATACAAAACCGTGGCACATGCGTCTTGGTCATCTTAGTGAACGTGGAATGGTTGAATTTCATAAAAGAAATTTGTTGCATGGTGTTAAAAGTTACAAGCTTGATATTTGTGAGTTTTGTGTTCTTGGTAAATAGACTAAAGTTAGTTTCACAACTGGAAAGCACAAAACTGAAGGGATTCTTGATTATGTGCATTCTGATGTATGTGGGCCTACTAGGGAATCATCATTGGGTGAATCTATGTACTATGTTACTTTTAGTGACGATTTTTCTAAGAAAATTTGGGTGTATTTTTTAAAACATAAATCTGAAGTTTTTGCCAAGTTCAAGGTGTAGAAAGCTGAGGTGGAGAGCAAAACTAGTAGAAAGATCAAATACTTAAGGTCTGGTAATGGCACAGAGTACACAGATTCATAGTTTCAAAAATTTTGTAAGGTGCATGGGATTCAGAGACATTTTTCAGTATGCAAGACACCACAACAGAATGGTGTTGCTGAAAAGATGAACATGTCATTAACTGAAAGGACTCAGTGCTTGAGACTGAATGTAGGGCTTCCTAAAAGCTTATGGGCAGAGGCTGAGTATGACATGCTATCTCATTAACAGGTCGCCACGGACATCTTTGGGTGGCAAATTTGCAGAAGAGGTATGGACAGACAATGTAGTTAATTTTTCACACTTACGGTTTTTTAGTTGTCCTGCTTATGTGCATGTATTTGGTGATAAAAGATCAAAACTTGATGCAAAATCGAAGAGGTACATCTTTCTGAGCTACAGAAAATATGTTAAAGGATACAAGTTTTGAGATCTGGTTGCAAGGAAAATAGTGATCAGTAGAGATGTAATTTTTGACGAGCAATTCATGTTGCAGCAAAATCGAGGCAAGGCGCTGGTAGATTTCGAACAGTATATAGGAGCAACTGAGAAAGGTGAAAGTTTTAATTCAACATATGGTGGTTCTAATACAGTTCCTTTGCAGAATTATAATTTAGCCAGAGATAGAGAGAGATGCACCAATATAAAGGCTTCATGTAGATTAAGTTTTGAAGACATGGTGTCTTTTGCACTTCACATTAGCATTGATGATCCGACTACTTTTCAAGGGTCTATCACTAGTCCCGAGAAAGACAAGTGGAAGGCTGCAATGGTTGAGGAGATGGAATCTTTGTAAAAAATCATACATGGGTGCTAGTTAGTCTTACTGAGGGAAAGAAGGCTATTGGTTGCAAATGGGTGTATGAAAGAAAATCAGCAGTATCAGAAATTGAGGAGAAAAAGTTCAAGGCTCGATTGGTAGCAAACGATTTTTCACAACAGAAAAAAGTTGATTATGATAAAATCTTTTCTTCTGTAGTTAGGCATACTTCAATTAGGGCAGTACTTGCACTCGTAGCTAGTTCATATTTGCATTTAGAGCAGATGAATGTTAAAACTACCTTTTTGCATGATGATCTAGAGGAGCATATTTATATGCAGTAACTAGAAGGGTTCACTCAATCTAAAGATGAGCATCTGGTTTGCAGGTTAAAGAAATTTTTGTACGGGTTGAAGCAGTCTCCAAGACAATGGTACAAACGATTCGACTCTTACATAATTCAGATTGGCTACAAGCGATGTGAGTATGATTGTTGTGTTTATGTTAAGAGCCTTGATGATGATTCTTTTATTTTCTACTATTGTATGTTGATGACATGTTGCTGGTTGTGAAGAATATGCATGATATTGTCGGTTTGAAAGCTTTATTGAGTCAGGAACTTAAAATGAAAGACATAAGAGCTGCAAAGAAAATTCTTGAAATGTAGATTCATAGAGATAGAGGCTCAAGAAAACTGTGGTTATCTCAACAAGGGTATGTTGAGTAAGTGTTAGACGGGTTTGGGATGAGCAATGCAAAGCTCGTGAACACTCTATTGGCAAATCATTTTAAGCTTTCTTCAGAACAATGCCCAAAGACAGATAAAGAAATTGAAGAGATGGCAAAGGTTCCATATGACAGTGTTGTTGGCTGTCTGATGTATGCAATGGTATATACTCACCTTGATTTAGCTCAAGTTGTTGGTCAAGTCTGTAAATACATGTCTAAACTAGGTATATCATATTGGGAAGTAGTCAAGTGGATTTTCAGGTATTTGAAGGGTACTGTGGGACATGAAATTGTTTTTGGTAGTCAACAACATGATCCTTTGGTTGTAGGATATGTGAATTCAAACTATGCAGGTGATTTGAATGATAGAAGGTTTACAATTGGATATGTTTTTACTCTTGGTGGAGGGCCTATATGTTGGAAGTCAACTGTTCAGTCTATTGTAGCATTATCAACAACAGAAGTTCAATACATGGCAGTAGTTGAAGCTATAAAAGAAGCCTTATGGCTCATTGGGCTAGTGAAAGAATTGTGTATTCAACAAGGTGGAATTCAGTTGCATTGTTATAGTTAAAGTGTTGTACATTTGACTATGAATTAGGTGTATTATGCTAGAACTAAGCATATTGATGTGAGATTTCACAAGATTAAAAAGTTGATTTGCATCTGGTGAGATATTGTTACAGAAGATGCATACCACAGACAATGCAGCTGATATGTTGACCAAGCTTGTTACTAATGACAAGTTTCATGCATTGCTTTTGGACTTGTTGAATGTTTTTTGCAAATGCTAAAGAAACATGGTAGCCAACCTACTTTTGATGTGTGAGAAACTCTAAGTTTTTCCCTTAAGGGGCATGATATTTGCAAAGGTGGAGATTTTGTTAAGTATGACTCATATACTGTTAAAGGACATATGCTAAATCGAGACGGAGTGAGCGAAGCGAGAGCATCTGTCCCATAAAGAAATTTTCGAGTTAGACTGCGGGCTTATACTAAGTGGGTTGGGGGTGCGGGGGCGAAGCTCCCGCGATACGGTACGGAGTATTTTTGGTAAATGTATTGTGGAGGGTTACTTATATATATAGCTATTATTTGTAACCTAATTTGATTGATTGAATCAATAAAAAAAATAGCCGCTATTGCTCCCGATGACGTAAGCACATTGTTGAACCTCGTTAATCTCTTGTGCTCTTGCTTGTTTATTTTCTTATTCGTTTGCCTAGTTTTCCAACAACTTTTTTGGTTTAATTGTTTTTAGATCCCTACATAGTATTTAGATTAATCAAATTAGGCTATGAACTCCATTTTTTATTTAAATACTTCTTAGGTCCCGGACAATTTTGACATTAAGCAATTTGGCCCCCATGATTTTATCCTTGTTATGTCCTTCTGTATTAACAAATACATGAAGATAGAAACAGAGGGAGTAAATTTCAAAAGTGGTTAAAATTTGTTTGTCAAAATTCTTAGATTAGTTAAAGCAGTTGGTAAAATATGAAGCTAGTGTCCTCCTTACGTAAATTCCCCTCAAAGCAACAATCCTCACACAAAACAGTGTCGTCCATTTGTTTTTAATACTCTGAAAGCCTCTCCTTTAAGCCACCCCTCCTTCCCTTCTCCTTTCTATATTCTCTTTCAAACACTTCTTTTTCCTACAATAACTTTACCCTCACCATGGCTTTAGCAACGAAAGAACCGTCGCTAATTCCATTTATTCTTCTGGTTTTAACGCTTTTCTTCATTTCGCCGTCGGATTCAGCCACCGATTCCTTCGTTTTCGGTGGCTGCACGCAGCTTAAGTACACGTCGGGCTCACCGTATGAGTCCAACGTGAACTCCATACTCACTTCACTGGTTAACTCCGCCATGTACACCTCCTACAGTAATTTTACTGTCCCTGGCCCTGCTACAGGCACGGCCTCTCAGGACACAGTCTACGGCCTGTTCCAGTGCCGTGGAAACCTCAACGGCGGTGACTGTAGTCGGTGCGTGGCGAGGGCCGTGAGCCAACTGGGTACTCTTTGCCTTGACTCGACGGGCGGGGCGTTGCAGCTCGAAGGGTGTTTCGTTAAGTATGATAATACGAGTTTCCTGGGCGTGGAGGACAAGACCGTGGTGGCGAAAAAATGTGGGCCGGTGATGAGTTCGTCTTACTCGGACGAATTGACTCGTCGTGATGCGGTGTTGGGTTACTTGGGGTCGAGTGATGGGACGTACAAGCCGTTCCGAGTTGGCGGGTCAGGGGATTTCCAGGGTGTGGCTCAGTGTGTGGGGGATTTGAGTCCGAGCGAGTGCCAAGATTGCTTATCGGAGGCGATCGGACAGCTCAAAACCGAGTGCGCGGGGGCCAAATGGGGTGACATGTACTTAGCCAAGTGCTACGTGCGCTACTCGGAAGGTGGAAGCCACTTCCACGCCCAAAACGGTGACTTTCGCCAATCCCCAACTCTAACAACAATGATATTAAAATAAAATTTTATTTTAAAAAATTTAATATAATTTTATATGAAACTTACGATATAAAATTTCTGATGATTATTTATTCAAAATATTGCAAATTCTTAACTTTTTGCTTGTTCTTTTTCTATTATTTTACATTTCAAGTGTGAGATTGTGATTATATGTTTCTTTTTGTGTGGTACCAAAATTTTGAAGTGATTTTTATCATATTGCTTCATATTTTGTGGATTGATTAATTTGATGGAGATGTGGTCAATGATATAACTTTATATTTTCCCCTTTGATAAATATATATATATATAATTCACACGTACATATAATGATAAATCACTGTCATACACTCACATTACAAGTAAAATAATTCTTTTAATTCGAATTCATTACTCATGACCAGTAAACCAAATATTATATATTGAATTCGAAATTCTAATTATTGAAACATTCTTTAAATACATTTAAAGAAGATCTTGTATTTTTTAATATATATATATATATTTTTATAAATTTCTTCCAATTTTTGTGTATATGTTGTAGATACAAATGATGATGACGATGAGATCGAGAAGACACTGGCAATTCTAATAGGACTCATTGCTGGAGTTGCTTTGCTCATACTCTTTGTATCATTTTTATCAAAGCTATGTGAAAATGGCAAAGGTAATTAATTTCAAATTTCACTTCCACTCTTAATTTATTGCCTTTTTTCATGTTTTATTTAAAAATTTGCAGGTGGTAAATGAATGCATGGATATCAGTAAAAAAACCCTTTTCAGCTGGTAATTTCCTTTGCTTCTTTAATGGCTCCCTTTGAACAAAGTGAGAAGAAAGTTGCAGTTTAAGAGGAGAAAAGGCCTAAGAACTGCACCCACTTGAGCTTTTCAACCATGGCTACAACCCTGTTTATGAGTGTATAATTAGTGGAAAGAAGAAGAAGTGTTCTTTGTAGTGATGTAATTACAACTTTTGCTAACTTTATGGTTAAGCAAAAGATTGAATTCATCGTCTATACTTTTGGATTAAGATTACATATAAGTTGTTTACTTTATGTAGTTTCTTTTTTAATTTATATTCAAAATCAATTATTATAATACACAATCGGAATGATAATCAATTTCAAAATACAAAATAATTTAAACTAAAATAGATTTATATACGATTCACACATAGTGAAATTTAAACTCTAATAAATTTAAAAAGAATTAAAATATAATTTATATACGATGAGACTTGAACCTGAATTCTGACAACTTTTAATATCTCAATCTTTCATTAAACTAATTTGCATTCATTTAATGTTAAATTAGCTTTGATATTTGCAACTATACATGTTTCCCACTTCCGATATATGTAACCACCCATACAAATAGTTTTCTTTTTATTATTGTTTTGGTATAAGATGGTTTATAATTTGAGTATAAAAATTATAATTATTACTCTTAAATATGACTATTATGAAGTATTAACAAAGTTGATAAAGGGTGAAGTCCTTGATCCTTAAGTATTTATGTTCAACTCTATTTTTTAGGGACAAAATTAGAATCAAATATTGAAAATATTAAGCTTTTATATTAAAAAAATTAAGATGAATAGAGGTTTTATTTAACTAATATTTAAACTAAAAAAGACTTAAAACATTATTATATCAAGAAAAATTGAGAGCACCCATCCACTAAATGGCTCCATTACTGTCGTAAATCATGTTCATACAAATTTAATGACTGATCTAGACTTCGTATCAAGTGGGTTCAAAAAAGTCAAACAAACAAAAAAATTTAAAAAAAATAAAAAACTATTGAATACATTTAAATTTATTAAACAAAACTAACAATCCAATAAAATTAATGATAATAAACTAACAAGAGTCTAAATATTTTTCTTTCTTTCTTTTTTAATAATTGTCCTCGACAATTAATGACTTTGCCTAATAGAAAAAATGAAACTTTAAAATAATTACCAAAATAATTTGAAATACTAAAGAATTTAACCAAGGGGGCACTACCATCTTTTACTCCACTTTTGTAGATATTAATTTTAATTTTTGCTTGAGTTTGACACTTTAAGTTCCATATAATGAATTAAGTAGGTTCAAATACATTTAAATATTTTTTTCTCTCTCAAACTTTTCTACTTTTTACAAGAATTTTCTATAACCAAGTGGGGTCAATTGACTCGCCAAACTACATGTAAAATCGCCTATATACAAATTCTTAACCATTTGACATTGCACACACATCTTGCGAACAAAGCGAATTGAACCTAAATTTTCTTGGATGAACATCGTACTATTTTTCACCGGATCACTCGTTAAGTTTTAGTACTAACTAGTTCAATTCTAGTACATTGGGATTATTATATAACCCAATTGAATTAAACTTTTAAACATATAATAATCCTCAATCAGCAATAATTAAGACAACATTCCCTGTGTTTGAATGCTAATAATTTAATGGTTTAAAGTTTATGAATCAGCTAAGAATCTTCTCTCTCATCAATTATCAAAACTAAGATCGGCTTTGCTTTTTATCACAAGAGCTTTAATCTCTGTCCCATTCTAAAGGGGAAAATCCCATTGTCACTTTGTAATTTCTTTTCTGGTTTTCTTGTATCCCACAATTCACTCTTTTTGGCACCTTTTCTTTATATTTTTTTTCCAATGGAAAAGAGTGGGCTCAAAGGGATTTGATGGGTATTGGATTGTAATTGATGTCGTTAATGCAAATTCTAAAGCCCTTTTTGTGTAATTATTCCAAGACAAATGGATGGAGAAGAAATTAGATAAAGACTAACTTTAAATAAAGGCAAAAGCAAAGCAAAAAGATATGACAAATTTTGAGGATTGTGAAAATGAAAGTTATTATATATATATATATATATAAGCCGAGACTATATAATTTTGTTTATTTTAGTATAATTAGTTGGTCTAGTCGGATGAGGCACTAGATCATTTAAGTAAGGTTAGGAATTAACCGACCAATCTTGGTATTTTGAATGAAGAAAATTAGGTTGGGAGGATCGCGGCCTCTGTAAAATTTAATCTGGATTAACCGACCAATAAATCAAAAACTAATGGTTAAACAAAAAAATAAATAATATTATATAGTTTAAATTTTAGATAGTATGTGTATGAATAATTTTCCTTACAGAAATTAGAATTTGAAAATAAAAAATGTAATGTTGAAGAATCTCTTGAACATCATTTTCATCTCTTGCTTTTGGCTACATGTATAATCCATCAAATGTTTTTGCATTAACTTATTGGTTTAATCACATCACCGCTTTACACATGGCAAGTTGTTGCCTTGGAATTTATTATTTTTCTTCAGTCCCCCACATAAATTTTATTTCTTCTTTTTTGTGAATAGGAATTGATTTTGGGTTTTATTTCTGTCCTTTTTAGGAGATAAATCATTTTGAATTGTGGTGTGAAAAAAAAACAAATTAGTAGTTGCATTCATCTTTTTAAGGTGGAACAAATGCATATGTTGTTTATGCAAATTTAAAGAAAGGTGGGAGTTTTGATCCCTTGGTTAATGGAATAATTTCATTTAAGTCTCATTAAATTTTAATAATTTAATTTAATCTCTACTAATTCTTTAATTAAATGAAACAAATTAAATTAAGACGTTTGAACACAAAAAAGTGTAGTTTTAATCTCTAAAAAAGCTCAATTAATTTCAATCTCTAAAACAAAACTCCTGATCTTGTTTTTTTTTTCTTTTTAAATATAATTCATTCATTTCATTTCATAATATGAGATAGTATAAAAAATTAAATCAAACAACTCAAAAAATATATAAGATACAAATAAGCACATCTATTAGCGACAAAGATAAATTCTATCGATGTGCAAAAAAATTAACTAATTCAAATTAAATACTACAAAAAATCATCATGAAATAAAAATCAACATTAACTTTTAACACAAAAGTTTAGGATATGGATTAAAGCCTAAAGGTAGCAATAATGACACCGAAAAAGAAGTCTCTAGAATCCCTTTTTTTCATTAGCTTTCAGGGTAAGTAGGAAATTAAATATAAAATAATATTTGAACGGATAATTAAAAGAAAGTGTTAAACCTAGACAAAGGAATGAGTTGGAAGTCGTTGTGTTTGTGAAAATGCCGCAAAGAATCTCCTTTGCATATTTACATGTAACGTAAACGTGGCACCTATGACAACTCAGATGAACCTTCTAGTAAATGTAAAAAAAAAATCTTATGTAATAATGGAAGGTGGAGAGGTAGGGATGTTGACCACCGGACGTGAAAAAAAGCAGTGCATGGTTAGGCTTTCTCATAAGCTAATCTAGTCCTCACACGTGGTTCGGGTTAGTTGTACTTAATTTACTACAATTTTGACCTTAATTTGGTTGCACTACTTTATTTTCTTTGGGTAACTATACTATAATAAAAAGTATTTATTTGATTATCAAATCTTCAAATGTTATAAAATTGTTATTAAAGTTTTGATTTTATTATAAGATAATTATACAGTCGTCAATTGCCGTTAATAAATGATACAACAGTTAATAAATTTTGTATAATAATATATTTAATTTTTTTATATTCACACATTAAATTAATTTTTTATAATTAAAAAGATATTTATTATTTACACATTCTATCAATTTGATTATATTTTAAATTAAAAATAATTCAATATTTTTTTCTCAAATTAGTTGGCGACACATGTCATCTAGGGAAATTCAAACCTGAGTGGGTGAGGGGTAAGGAGAGCAAAACTCGACTCAAAAAAATTCATTTTTTTACTCGACTCTATGCTAAAAACTTGACTCGACTTGACTCAGATTGTAATTTCATAAACTCGACTAAAAAAATTTCAAATAAAGTTTGAGTTATAAAATGAAACTCGAACAACTCAAATTATTTTTAATAATTAATGGATTGATGTTCAAGTTTTAGTCGAGTTATAGAAAGTCGTTTGAACTTGACCAATTAGTATCATAACATTATAAATATTTTACAGTTAGATTTGAATAACAACTCGAACAACTTGACTTGACTCCACTCGAATTTGATAGACTTGGCTCGACTTCAATAAACTTCAAATAAAGTTTGAGTCATAAAATATGACTTATCAACTCAAAGTTTCTTTTACTCGACTTAATTGAATACTCACCCCCAACCCAACCACTAGGAAAATAAATGAATGAAAGTAGGGAAAATTAAGAATTAAAATTAAAAATCCAAGAATTCAATCAATTGAACCAAAAATCAATAGTATGACCGTTTCGATCACTATCTAGTTCTTATAACATCGCTCGTACAACGCCATGGCAATAAATTGAGATTTGGACGTGGAGAAAATTCGAGCCCAACCTTCGGGGGACTGTTTCTGTCAACTACGTGAGATTTAAGCCCATGATCTTTGGACTTGATAATTAATATGATGGACGGGTCGTCGGTCCATAGTATTTTACTTTGATTTTAAATTTGAACATCAATAGGTTTTATGTTCGAACTCAAATCACTTAAAAAAAATAACATCATCTTCTACGACTGGGCCATTCAACGAGTTATATTTTATAATTACTTTTTTTAAATATGTTTTTAGAGTTAAAAATAATTTAAGGACTAAAGTAATATAAATATGTAGTTTTTTATGTTAAAAGTATTTTTTAAAAGTAAAAATATTTATTTATTCGTATTTATATTAAAGTTTTTTTCAAAAAATATTTAAAATTATTTTATTTATTTAAAAATACATCTTGATATCAATGTTAATATTAATAAAACACTTAAATTTTAGAGCAAACAATTTAAAAACATATTTGAAAAATACTTTTTCATCTTCGTTTTTAAAAATAATGCGGAATTTTCCTAAATATTGCCTTGATTTTAAAAAATATAATAAATTGTGATATATTGAGACTCGATTAAAATATTTTGATATTTAAGGACCAATTTGAAATATAGACTCTAACTCGGGATTGTTTGATAATTAATCCCAAAAACAACGTTGGGATAAAATTGGGCCAAAATCCAAATGAATAAAAAGCCTAATTCCTTCTTAGCCGGCCATGTGCTCCACCAATGCCACGTGTGCCTCGATACCTTTGAAAAATAAAAACAAAATAAATCCGTTCTTCATTTTATTTCCTTCTTCCTCGCTAAGAAAATCCCATTCAAAGTTCAGAAAAATCAAAACCTAAATCAGATTCAACAGTTTTTTCCGATTTCCCGCGAAAATGGCTCTAGAATGGGTAGTGCTAGGCTACACCGCCGGCGCCGAAGCCATCATGTTGCTCCTCCTCACAGTTCCAGGCCTCGATGGGCTCCGCAAGGGCTTAATCGCCGTCATACGTAACCTCCTGAAGCCGTTCATGTCGGTTGTTCCTTTCTGTCTCTTCCTCCTCATGGATATATACTGGAAATACGAGACGCGACCTAGCTGTGACGAGGAGTCATGTACCCCTTCCGAATATCTCCGTCACCAGAAATCCATCATGAAGAGCCAACGCAACGCGCTTCTCATCGCCGCCGCTCTTATTTTGTACTGGCTCCTTTACTCTATTACTAGCCTTGTTGTTAAGATCGAGCAATTGAACCAGCGACTCGAGAGGCTTAAGAATAGCGATTGAGATAAGTGATGCGAATTTTAGATCTGTTGTATTTGGACTACCACTTTCTTTTCCTTTTCCTTTTTTAATAATCTTTTGTTTGAATTTCCTCACGGATGTGCTTGGATGATTTGGAATGTTTATCTTACGAGAATCATATGATGTTATTATTGCATCTCTGTTTTGCAATTTATGGTTTGATTACGAAAGAAAGTCAAATTACTGCTATTGCTTCAATATTGAGAACTGCTTCTGGAGTTCTAATTTAGGCTTTTTACTAATTTCCTTATGCTTGGCCCTGCAGTATAAATTAGAACAAGTTGATTATCATTTGGGATTTAGCTATGCAAGGCTAGATGATGATCGAATGGACATAATTGAAGGTTGAAACTGCACTATCCAATGCCTCAATTTGTATACTCATCTATAGCTCTCTACATCAGTCGCCCTAAGAAAATTTTGAAATATGCATTTGAAACTAGGCAATGGCTTTGTTTAGCTTTTTTATTCTGATGGTGTTCATTTAGGACAATTGCCTTACCTGTTGTTATTCATTCTTGAATGAAGATGGTGCCTTTTGGGTTTGACCGAGTTTGCTTCAAGTCTTTATCGGTAAGCCCGAGTTTTGAGTTACTTTGCTAATTGCTATATCAACTTGTACCATATGATCATCCATTCATGAATCATGATGAGTTTTCAAGCTACTGACTCTGGTTGAACTCGGTACTTTGAAGAAGGAATGAAAATCCCCTCCCGATGCTTGCACTATTCCAGTAAACTATACTTAATCCCTTTATTTATATGTGGATGGTATTTGCTTGACTCCCCATCAGTGTGAGGAAAACGTCTGACCGATAAAGAAAAGCCTATTCCTCCCAAGCTCAGACCGCTTCTCCAAAGCCTATTCCTCCACCATCGTCTTCTTCTTCTAATTCCAAGCCTTCTTTGCCTTCAAAACCGAAAAATTCAGAGCAAAATAAGCACCTTTCCACTGATACCGAACTGACTCGGGAAACCGGAAAATGGGTTCGATTTCGATCCTTACGGTTCATTTATCACTTCTAGCAAGGTATCCAAAAATGGGTTCACCTTGAATATGTTGGAGCAGGGACGGAGCCAAAATTTGTGGTGGTGGGGGGCAAACTATAAATGTTTGAAAGTGGGGTTTAAATTCATAAACAAACCAATTTTTTTTTTAAATTAAATAGGGGACAAAGGTGGAAAAAAAATTCTTCGGGGTAGGGAGGGGCAACATAGTTTCGTCCGTGTGTTGGAGTGTCCGATATGTGGTGCTCCTTATAGGACCGAGGAAGAGGTATCTGAACATGTAGAAATTTGTGTTAATACTAATACATCCGATAGAAAAGGCGGCGATACTGATACGGAATCAAATGGGAATGAGCACAAAGAGTCGTCGAGGGTTGAATTGGAGGTTTGTGTTGGTTCATATCCTTTAGGGAATCCCCCGGAAGGGTCAGTTCCGGCGGTTCTTAGGTTGTTGAGTAACATGGTTAAGGAACCTGGGAATGACAAGTTCAGGAAGATTCGGATGAGTAATCCGAAGATAAGGGAAGCTGTTGGTGATGTGTGCGGAGGAGTTGGGCTGTTGGAAAATGTTGGATTTCTGTTGAAGGAAAAGGGAGAAATGTTTTCAGTCATGGATGTTCCTGAAAGGGAGAGGATTACTTTGATAAATAGGGTGATAATGTTGTTGGAACCGATGAAGACGGATGATGTTAAGACCAGTGATAGTTAGAAAGAGGAAAAGGTTGAACCAAAGAAGATTGACAGACAGGTAAATGATGTTTTATCCCATTCCATCTTTGTCTGTATTTTAGCCTATTGATTGCCATATAATCCTTTGCCTATGCATTTGGAAATCCTGTTCTAAGTAATGCATTGTTTGCTGCCGATTTCATCGATTTGTCAGAAAAGCAATAAATTGTGTGCATTCGTTTATGATTGTCAATAATGATGCTTTGTAAATTATAGGAAACTCGGTCGTATTGCTTCCAGTTCGATTGTTTCGTTTCTGTGTTTTCGCTTTTCTCTGTAAACTTGCTTGTCATTTCAGTAGTTCATCCTAGTTTATCTTGTTGCATGTTGATGTTCATCAAGTATGCACAAGTTAGGCAATATTTCGTTAGTAAAATATGTGATTAATCAAGATTATCAGGTGTCCATTACCACCCCCGTGGCCTATCTTCCGTTGTACCATATATCCGAACTCGTAACATGAATCTTGTCATTATAGATCCGGGTCTTCTTCTCTGTACCTGAGAGTGTAGCAGTGAAAATCGAACTACCGGATTCTTTCTATAGCCTATCAGCTGATGAGTTGAAAAGAGAAGAAGAATTGAGAAAGAAGAAGATTGCAGAATCCGAGCTATTAATCGCTAAATCTTACAAGGAAAAGCAGCCCGGAGGAAGTACAGAAGAACAATGATTCGCATCCAGTTTCCCGATGGAGTCGTTCTTCAAGCTGTTTTTGCTCCTTTGGAACCAACTAGCAATCTCTACAAGGTTAGTCCTCTTTTTCTAATTGTATTTATCACTTATCTAAAAATGAAAGTTGAGACCACCCTAAAACATTAAATTAGTTGGTTGTTTCCGGACATCAGCAGTACCGGTTTCATTTATGTCCTGTATCACATTCGTAAATTCGGTTTGCATCGAGCTAAAATCGTTTAACCTTTCATCCCGAACTATTCTTGTTTGTGCAACTTTTGTCTTCAATGTGATTTGGAAGCCTACATATGCTTTTATTCATCATGTTAGAATATGTGAAATGATTTTGTGTTCTTTATGATCTCCAGTTTTTCAGCTCATCACTGAAAGAACCCTCCTTGGAGTTCTGGTTGGTAGATCCGGTTCTGGTGAAACGGCGAGTGATCTCTTCTTTTCCGGCAGCCGGCCAGAAACCGCTTACACTAGACGACGAGAATTTGGTCTCTTCAGCACTTATCAAGTTCAAGCCTATCGAAACCGATTCTATCGTCTTCACAGGGCTTACGAATGAACTCTTGGAAATGAGTGAACCCCTTGGAACCAATTGAAACATATGGCTCAAACTATTAACCTTTTGGTCCACCTTTCTCTATTGATTGAGGAAAAATCGTAGCATTACTTTAAATTCTTTCATTGCTTTAAAAAATATGCCCCTTGGGGGTAGGAGGGTAATCGGATTGTTGTCGTTTCGGATGTTTTCCCCCAAACAAACCGAATTCAACTTACAAAAATTGAATGGATTGAATTTCATATTTTAAACAGAAAAAATCGAATCGTTTGATTGGTTAATCTATTTACTTTAATAATTCTCACTAAATTCAGGAGATAAAATTCAACTTAATTATAAGTGTTTCAAAAAATTCATAATTATAATTTTGACACAAGAATCCCATGTGCCAAACAAACCAAGGTGGGTGGAGGGCAATAAAACGAAACCAAATATATGGAAATCTGAGGTTGTGTGGGAGTATATCACATGGGAAATATTGTCGAAACAGGATCCAATGGGCCCTACCAAAAAAGACACATCTAAAACTGGTATCTAACTTAAACTCACATGTGCTCCAAAGAAGGGTCAAGACACTAGCATGTGACTGGTCTGTTCTATAATACTCCCCACTTCCATTTCTTGTATTCCTCCATAACTCTTTAAAGATTTTGACACATTTCATACATTTGATTACCTAGGTTTGTACATTTCATAGTGATCATAATATCCGTCTTTCAGAGACGACATCATCAATAAAATGATATTAACGTCGATAAGTCACTGGATTCGTTCCGGTAGATATCTTGAAAATATAAGATAATACTATTAATATTGTGAACATCGTCTTTGATGTACGGTAATGATATCGAATATTCTGTTACCGACACATGTTATGGTATCATGTTGAAAGTTATGGTCGTGTAATGGCATCGGAATCACTTTCATGTATTGGGGGTTTATAAACAAAGGCAGTCGAAAAAACACTAACGATTGTTTCCCACTTTTTCTTTTTCTGAACAAGCCAATTGATGTAACGTAGAGAAATAAAAAAGACTGATGCAGGCTCGGCGGACATGTTCTTTTTCGCATGTCTTGTTCAATGCTATGTTTTTAACCATTTATATTCTCAATGGACTTCGATTTTAAATTTAGCACTCTTACTTTCGTTTTTTAAAGAATATTATAAAAAATAAAGTTTTATGAAAATAAGAAAGGATTAATATCCTATACACTGGCGGTGGAAAGTTTTTGTTTCCACAAGCGCCTCAATTATAGGGTTTAGGGTTAGTGTTTAGGGTTTAGAGTTTAGGGGTTTTAGTGTAAAGGTTTAGAATTTAGGGTTCATGTTTAGAATTTAGGAATTAGGGTTAGAATTTAGGGTTTAGGGTTAGGGTTTAGTTTTAGGGTAATATGGGTGGGAATTTAGGTTTTAACCTATAAACCCTAAATTTTAACCCTAAACCCAAAATTCTATCAACAATCCTTAAATTCAAAACTACTACACTTATACCCCTAAATTTTAAACCCTAAACGAAGTCCCTAACCCCTAAAACTAAGGCGCTTGTGTAAAAAAGTTTCCACAAGCGCTTGTGTATAAAACAATTACCCAATAAGAAAATGTACAATGCAACACACAGTACATACTCAAAACATAAAGAGAATTTTAGAGATCAAGTCCACAAAACAACTTATGGAGGAAAAAATTAGAATACACGTGAAAAAACCTTATATTAGTTTCAACGATCATCATTAAAATCTTTCCGTTTCTATCAAACTAGACGTTATGTAGATGTAGAAATGATAAGTGAGAATATAAATATTGCATAGTGTTTCACTAAGGACTCTAATTGTATCGGTCATAAATAGGGATCTAATTATATTAGACTACCAACCTTCCCTAATCAAAGAGTGTCGTGTTGACTGTTTTAAGAACACTAAATTTTTTTAAAGATACACTAAAATCGTGTTATATAGACAAATGAATAAACAACAAAATATAAGAATAAAAAAATTAAAATAGAGAAATTGTTATTTAAAACTAAAACTAAAGAAAAAATAAAGAAAAAAAATCAGACAACCATGTTTAAGAACGTCGTCGAAAACAATGCCCTTGAAAGAGAAAACCATGTTTAAAATTTTATAACGTGCGACGAATATCGATGAACACCACTGATGCTGAACATCATTAAATTAATTAATAAAAATTAAAAAATTTAAGGACTTAACATATAATTAATAATTTTTTTAAAAAAATTAAATTAAATTATTTTATATATATTAATTTTTTGATTTTTAATAAGAATAAACTATATTTTAGTGTCCCACCTATTTTCGTATTTCTATTGAACCCTTATTATTTAAATATTATTACAATTTGACCTTATTTTTTATAAAAAATAATTTAACCCTTAATCCTCAACCTAAAACCCTAAGCTATAAACCTTAAACCCTTAAACCTAAAATTAAGCTTCTCTACGGAATAACAATTAGTAAAAGTATGCTAACAATTAAGTGCTGCATAACTTTAGAAAACAAGAGCGTAAGTTCAAAATTTAATCAATTCTATATCACTAGAAAGAGTGATATAATTAATTTAAAAACCATGTTCATGAATATCAATTACCATAAAATCTTTTACCATTCAATCTACTTAAACCGTTTTAATTTGTTAAAAAACTAATTGTTACCGTCACATGTTGTCTAACTTGATGTTAAATCTAATTGCATAATAAAATTAAATTTTAAAGTAAAAATTAAGTAAGGCAAATTAGGCTTAAAATATGTAAAATAATACTTTGGCCTTGAGATACGCTAGAAGTATGGCTTGGTGGTTCATGAGCTTATTCCAGCATTAATGATGATGTTGGATCAATCATTCATCCAGTATGATGCAAAAATATAGAAATCGAGCAAGGGAAAGCGAAAAAATAAAAGAGCAGAAGACACGATACAACATTATAACAGAGAGGAGAACCCGGGCAACCCTTGTGCGAACTCCCCTAAAAAAACACTAAAAAATAAAATTTTATTGAGTTTGGGTGATGTGCCATGCAAGCGTACCTGTCATGAAAAAAAAGTCTTGGACGACAAAAATAGATCAAGACTTAGTCCCCTGACAAATAAATATCATCAGTAGAACCTTCTGCCCTGACATCTTACACATCCTTTTAGAAACAAACCACTCGATCCCATATCACCGGTTCACAGCTTTAGACGCCTCGTTAATCGCCACCATACAACTGAAAATAATAAGCACCTCCAAATCTCAGCCGCAGAAGAGACAACTCTTTAAAAGTCAGAAACGATTAATTTTTTAAATTTATACCTTAAACCATATACCCTCATGAGATAAATATTGACTCAAACATAAAAGTGATGATTAATAAACAAATTCCAAAACATGATGAACCCAAATCAATGAATAAAAGAAAGTAATTCAGCATACTTCTAGAATAAAATGGACCCAAAGCCAATTTATAATGTAACTTAACAAAAAAAAATATTAAACATGCTAATAGAAAGATGTGTTGCTTAGGGGTAAAAAACACTAAGGTCGTATTCATGAACAAAAATTGTGGGAAATAGGGATTTATGAGGGTATATGGTTTAAGATATATGTTTAAGAGTTTAAGGGTTCAAGGTTTATAATTTAGGGTTTTAGGTTGAGGGTTAGGGTTAAATTATTTTTTACAAAAAATAGGGTCAAATTGAAATAATATTTAAATAATAAGGGTTCAATAGAAATACAAAAATAGGTGAGGTACTAAAAATGTAGTTTACCCTTATTAAAAAATTCAAAAATTTAATATATATATATAATTTAATTGATTTTTTAAATTATTATTAATTGTGTATTGAGTCATTGAAAATTTTAATTTTTATTAATTAATTTAACGGTGTTTAGTGTTAGTGATGTTCAATAATGTTCGTCGCACGTAGTAGACTCATAATAATAATAATAATAATAATAATAATAATAATAATAATAATAATAATTCAATTGTTAGTTGATTATGTATTACAATTTAATTTCTTAATAATTATATTTTATCGATACATTAACTATATGTCTAATTTTTTACATCAAATTGGTTGAGACTTTAGGTCGAAACTTAAAAATTAAAATATATAAAAAAATTAGTGTAAGATGAACATGTATATTATCAAAAAGTGGACAACAACAAAAAAAAAACAAGAAAGAGGAATTAATCAATTAAAACAAATTGTTTTCAAAGTAAAAATATTTTAAGATTTATTGGAAGAACACATTGGATTGTTTATCTCGCTAATAATTTATACATTATTTTATTAATTTTTATGTCATCTTTTTACTAAATGGATCTTCAGTTCTTCACTCATATTTATTATAAATTAAAGGGTAAAGTACACTGTTGGTCACTAAACTATACTCGAAAAAATAAAATGGTAACCAAACTTTCAAAAATCACAAAATAGCAATTAAACTTTATATTTTACAACAAAACGGTAACTAGACGTTAAATTGCGTTAAGTTTCCGTTAAAACTTTAGTATAATAACACATTTAGTCCTTCAATTTTATAGAGTCAATCAATTTAGTCTTAATTTGAAACAATTCACTAAATTTAGCCCTAGTTAATTACGCATTCTTTCAATTTGGTCATTAAAGCAAAATTTCAAAGTATGGTAACATGATAAATAATTACAATTAAATTTTTATAGGAACTCGAAAACTCGAATCGACTTGGCTCGAATCGAAAAAATTTCAAATAAAGTTTGAGTTGTGAAATATGACGTGTCAACTCGAATAACTCAAAAAAAATTTACTCGACTCGATCGAACGCTCACCTCTATCTTAAGATATGACGTGTCAACTCGAATAACTCGAAATATTCGAATATTTTAAATCAATTTTTCTTTTAAATTGAATATTTTTTTTAAATAGAGCATTTAATGTTTCATATTTAAATCACATCGAATGCTTAATATCTACTTTAAATATTCAGTTTAATTTAAAAATATTCGATTTAAAAGAAAAAATTATTTAAAGTTTTCATTGGTATTCGTCTCGAACAACATTTCGGTTTGGTACATCACCTTCCGGTTCAAACTTATCATGTTCTCCCTTTAAAACTGTGTGATGTTAGATTTTGAGATGTTACAATGATCTGATATACAAATTTAAAACATGGCAGTGCGGATTGAAATTCTCTATGTCGTGTCCGGATTCGGTGGAAGTGTACTCTCCTCTTTATTTATCCGAAACAACATCTCTGTTGGTGCATTTGGTGCTCTTTTCGGATATTCTAATATTTTAAAATTTTTTTAAATCGAATATTTTTAAATTAAATCAATTATTTAAAGTAGTTATTAAATATTCGATGTGATTTAAATATGAAACATTAAATGCTCTATTTTAAAAAAAATATTCGATTTAAAAGAAAAATTGATTTAAAATATTCGAATATTTCGGGTTATTCGAGTTGACACGTCATATCTTAATTGTAAAAGATATTCGATTTAAAAGAAAAAAAGATTTAAAATATTCGAATATTCGAGCGTTCGATCGAGTCGAGTAAAAAAATTTTGAGTTATTCGAGTTGACACGTCATATTTTATAACTCAAACTTTATTTGAAATTTTTTCGATTCGAGCCAAGTCGAGTCGAGTTTTCGAGTTCCCATAAAAATTTAATTGTAATTGTTTATCATGTTACCATATTTTGAAATTTTGATTTAATGACCAAATTGAAAGAATGTGTAATTAACAAGGGCTAAATTTAGTGAATTGTTTCAAATTAAGACTAAATTGATTGACTGTATAAAATTGAAGGACTAAATGTGTTATTATATCAAAGTTTTAACGGAAACTTAACGTAATTTAACGTCTAATTACCGTTTTGTTATAAAACATAAAGTTTAATTACTATTTTGTGATTTTTGAAAGTTTGGTTACCATTTTGTTTTTTCGGGTATAGTTTAGTGACCAACAGTGTACTTTACCCTAAATTAAATTTAAAAATAATTTTTACTTGATAAAAAATGACATAAAAAATTAATAAAATATATACTTTTTATTTGTTGGCCTCATAACTACATATAAAAATAATAATTTTTCGTATTCAAAAAAGGGAAGGTTTTACACACGTTTTTTCCGTGTTGTCTCTGTCGGGCATTGAAAAATATTAACTTGATAGGACAGCAAATTGCTGTCCAAGGGATAACCACCCAAATGTTAATAATTATCCATTAATTATTTAGTCACGTTTTACTTCATACAAAATAAAGTAACTTTATGTTATAAGTTTTTTTAAACTTAAAAAATAATTCAAGAATTCATATCAAAGTTATTAGATTAAACCCCGAAATTATAACAACCTAAAATCTTTTTTATTGAATTTGATTAAGCAAATGATAATCATTATATATTAAATCTCACTTTAACTTTTTCTTGTGTTGCGTCTGTTTGAGTTTAATTAATTGTTTTGCATTTGTAATGATATTTATTGTATAAAATTTATGATCGAATTTGTGTCACAGGATAATTAAATATTAACTTAATTTAAAAAAATAAAAATAGATGTTATTATAGAATATTTTCTTTCACTTACATTGTACATGTTGAAGGAAATACAGCTGGTAACAGCATGAGCTGTTAAACCAGCCCAACAAACCAGGGACGCGGGAAAGTTTGTTGCACCAGACTTCATTCCGTCAGCACCCTTTTTCTGTAATCAATCCTTTCTACAATCTTCTTCTCTTGTATCTATAAATAGGGATCATCTTCTCCCTTTGTAAATCATCTTGAATGGAAATGTTGATCCTGAACTTTGCTCTTTAACATTCTTGTATTTCCATCACCTTTGTAGTATATTTAACATGGTATCAGTTGTCCCAATCTGAGCCTGGGCCGTCTCCTTTCTTCCTCCTCTGTGCATCACTTCTACCTTGCGTTATGGCTGATCCTGCCGGTGGTCTTACTGATGACATAGCATCTCTCACAGTAGGCGATGAGCAGATCTTCTCCAACAAACGCATTAGCGTTCGACTTGATGACACAAACTTCCTGTTGTGGAAACAACAGGTCATGCTCATGATCCGTGGTCAAGGTCTCGAGGATTACATCGACAGCTCTCGTGCCCCACCATCGAAGACTGTTGCTGGCACTGATGGTTCCTCTGCACCTAATCCTGCATATCAGCGTTTTATCAAGCAGGATAGCTCCTTAGCTTCCTGGCTCCTTTCCACCATCAGCCCCGATCTTCTTCCTCAGCTAGTTGGTGTTGAATCTTCTGCTGCCATATGGTCCACAATTTCCAAACTCTTCTCTCAGCTCTCCACCACTAAGGTCATGCATCTACATTGCCGACTCAGATCGTTGAAGAAGTCCTCCCTCTCGATGCGTGCCTACACCATGCAGATTAAGGAAATCTGCGATCTCCTTGCTTCCTGTGGTAATCCAGTTTCCACAGTGGAGCAGATTGCAACAATCCTCAATGGCTTGCCCCCAGAATACGATCCATTTGTTGCTGTTATCTCCACCAGCCAGACTCCGTTCACAGTTGAAGGTGCTGTGTCTATCCTCATAGATGCCGAATCTCGTATCTCTGATCCTCTTCGGATGCCTGTTGGTATACATGCTACACGCTACGCACCTGATCCATCACCTGCTCGATCTTATGACTCTCAGCCTCGTACCTCTCCATCTCCTGGCCGCTTCAAGGGTCGACCACGACCACAGTGTCAACTTTGTGGCAAGCTGGGCCACCTTGTTGATAGGTGTTGGCACCGTTTTGATCAGTCGTTCAAAGGGGTTACATCTCCAGCTCCTCCACGTCAGGCTTCTCCTACTCATGCCAATGCTTGCTGTTTCTCCTCTGAGCCAGTGGAGACAATGTATGATCCCTACATTCCTGCATCCCCCACCTCTGATCAACCCTCCTCCCCACCTGAAGTTGAGTCCGCGCAAGTCAACAATCTTGTGGTTCACCCAGGGGCGTCTTCTGTTTGGCATCCTGATTCAGGAGCAACCCACCACGTGACAAACACACCTACTTGCTTCCAGGATGGCTCTCCCTACTTAGGTAAGGGTTCAGTGCACATTGGAGATGGTTCCTCATTGCAAATTGCCCATATAGGTCACTTGTCTCTCCCCACTTCTTCTAAGTCTCTTTTACTCAATGAGCTTCTGCATGTGCCATCTATAACTCGAAATTTACTTTCAGTATCCAAGTTTACAAGGGATAATCGTGTTTATTTTGAGTTTCATGCTGTGTGAAGGATGAGGTCACGGGTCAGGTGTTGTTGCAAGGATCTCAATCTGGTGGCTTATACAACCTCAGTTCACCTTCCTCTGTTGCTGCCTCCATTCACCACACCACAGTATCTGATTTGTTTTGGCTATGTCATCGTCGTCTTGGACATGCATCTTCTCCAGTTGTTCATTTAGTTACTACTACAGTTTTAAATAAGCCTGTAACCCTACAACAACACACACTTTGTCGAGCTTGTTGTATGGGCAAGAGCCATGATTTACCTTTTGCATCTTCTACTTCATCGTATTGTAATCCTTTTGATCTTGTTGAAATTGACCTCTGGGGTCCAGCTTCTGTTTCATCGAATGGCTATAACTATTACATCTCCTTTGTTGATGTGTTTACACGAAATTGCTGGGTTTACTTATTGAAGAAGAAATCTGATGCCTCTAATGCTTTCACCATATTCTATGCCTTGGTCAAGAATCAATTCAATGCTTCTCTTAAAGCAGTTCAATGTGATGGTGGGGGTGAATTTCAATTCCTTCACACTACTCTTGCTCAGCTTGGTGTTTCTCATTGCATCACCTGCCCCCATACTTCCCAGCAAAATGGGATTGTGGAACGCAAGCACCGCCACATAATGGATACTGCCTTATCCCTACTTGCTCAAGCTCAAATGCCACTGAAATTCTGGTCATTCGCTGTGCTTAGTGCAGTCTACCTGATCAACCGTCTCCCTACATCAGGTCTTGGCAACATCTCTCCATTTGAGAAGCTCACTGGCCAGAAACCTAACTACACATTTCTTAAGGTGTTTGGCTGTGAATGCTACCCTCACCTGCGATCATTCAACCAACACAAACTCGACTTCCGCTCCAAGCCATGTTTATTCCTTGGCTACTCTCCCAAGTACCATGGCTACCAATGTCTTGATGATACGGGCAGACTACACATCTCTCGGAATGTCCTGTTCAATGAAAACGTCTTCCCTTTTGCCTCCACCACTACTCAACTCCCAGCATCCAACCCTTATCAATCTTCCTCCATTCCCATTGTACCACCTTTATCCACACCTGAACATCCAAACCCCTCTCCCACACAGGATCCTTCTACATCTACACCCTCACCACCCTCACCTACACCTGCATATTCCCCTACAGATCCCTCATCCACACAGGATCCTCCTACATCTACACACCTATCTGAGCCACCCCCCACATCCTCTTATCCCACATCTCCTACAAACCTAAACACTCATCCTGCATCCACTACAACCACAAATACGCATCCCACATCCTCTACAAACACAAACACTCACCACATGCTTACTCGAGGCAAAGCCGGCATATTCAAACCTAAAATATACCACCTTCACAGCACACCTATCCCCTCGTCTGTGCATGAAGCTCTTGAGCATCCTGACTGGAAAACTGCAGTGTTGACTGAATTTACTGCCCTACAGGAGAATCACACCTGGGACTTGGTTGAACTTCCCCCTGCCAAGAAGGCAATTGGTTGCAAGTGGCTCTTCCGAGTTAAACACAATTCTGATGGTTCTGTCCACAGGCTGAAGGCCCGACTCGTCGCCAAAGGCTTCACTCAAGTACCTGGACTCGATTTCATGGACACCTTCAGTCCAGTTGTCCGCTTCTTCACTGTAAACATCCTCATCTCCATTGTTGTCACTAACCGTTGGAACATCAGGCAAGTTGATGTCAACAATGCCTTCCTCAAGGGGGATCTCCTCGAGGATGTATACATGCAGCAGCCAAGTGGTTTCGAGCAATTCAAGCCTGATGGCACACCACTTGTTTGCAAGTTAAAGAAGGCCCTGTACGGACTCCGTCAGGCACCCAGGAACTGGTTCCTCAAGCTTAAAACATTTCTAGGTACTCTTGGCTTCATATCCTCAAGAGCAGACACCTCTCTGTTTGTTTATGCAGCAAATGACATCACCACATACATTGTAGTTTATGTCGATGACATACTCCTTACTGGCAACTCAGACATGCATATAAATCAGATTATCACTGAACTTCATGATAAGTTCTCCTTGAAAGATCTTGGTCTTCTTCACTTCTTCCTGGGTATTGAAGTCACCTCCCATGCAAATGGTCTATTTCTAAGTCAACGCCATTACATTGAAGATCTCCTACGGCGTACCAACCTTATCGCACACAAATCAGCTTCGACCCCGATGGTTGCATATCCCAAGCTTAGCCGCCATGCTGGAGAACCACTGTCTGATGTTCAGCAGTATCGCAGCGTTGTTGGTGCCCTACAATATATCTGTCACACACGCCCCGACCTTGCTCATTCAGTCAACAAAGTTGCACAGTTCATGCAAAATCCCTCAGACGTGCACTGGGCTGCAGTTCAACGTATCCTTCGATACCTTAAGGGCACCTTGCACTTTGGACTTTGGTTTTCCTCCCAACAGCCTGACTCCCTCCTCATTTCAGCTTTCTCCGACGCTGACTGGGGAAGTGACATTGATGATCGACGATCGACCACAGGCTTCTGCATCTTCCTTGGTTCACATCTTATCTCCTGGAGCTCCAAAAAGCAAAGAGCTGTCTCCCGCTCCACTGCAGAGGCAGAATACCGCAGTCTAGCCGATGCCACCTCCGATGTTATCTGGATACAATCAGTACTAGCTGATATGCACATCACAGTTCTTGACTCGCCAAAGATCTGGTGTGACAACACCAGCACAGTATCCATGGCCGCGAACCCTGTCCTTCACTCGAAGACTAAACATGTTGATCTCGATCTCCATTTCGTTCGTGAACGTGTCATCTCCGGACAACTCCAAGTCAACTATGTTCCAGCACGCTCTCAGATTGCTGACATCCTCACCAAGCCTTTAAGTGCTTTACAGTTTGACACACTTCGCCAACTTCTCTACATTGGCTCTATTCAAGGTACAACAGATGAAGAAAACGGGGACAATGTTGAAGGAAATACAGCTGGTAACAGCATGAGCTGTTAAACCAGCCCAACAAACCAGGGACGCGGGAAAGTTTGTTGCACCAGACTTCATTCCGTCAGCACCCTTTTTCTGTGATCAATCCTTTCTACAATCTTCTTCTCTTGTATCTATAAATAGGGATCATCTTCTCCCTTTGTAAATCATCTTGAATGGAAATGTTGATCCTGAACTTTGCTCTTTAACATTCTTGTATTTCCATCACCTTTGTAGTATATTTAACAGTACAAAAATATAATCTAACTGACTTTGATATATTTTGGTTGTGACTTAGCTTTAGAAGAGAGAAAAACAAATATTTTGTATCTAAACTAATAAATAACTATTAAACGAGAAATTATATTGTGTGCTTTCCTCACCTCGACACTCTTTGTCTTAGTCAATAAAAACAACCACTTCACTTTAATTTTTTTTCCATGTCATCTTTTTACTAAGTAAAATTATTTTGTAATTTGATTTACAGTAAATATAAGTAAAGATTTACTTGGTAAAAAGATGACATGTAAAACAATAACAAAATGAGTGTTTTTTATTGGTTGTGACCATAAATTACGTGCTGAAAAGAGCCATGATATAATTTCTCCTAGTAATTTTTTTAGTAAATACTACCTACTAAAAATGATCATCCACTAAAATTTTTCTTAAAAAATCATCTAATATAAAATTTGTATAAATAGTTTTATTTAAAAAATCTACGTAGTAACAAATATTGGTAAAATTATTATATTAAAGGGAAATAAAAAATAAAAATATAATTCAATGCATTTTTTTTTTGTAAAAAGTACACTATTAATATAAAAATTAATATGAAATTTTAGTGGGCCAGCCTACACTTGAGAAAAGGAAAACCATACGGGTAAACTATTCTATTGGTCACTAAATTATCTGCTAGATTCTATTCTGGTCCACGAGAAAAATATTTTTCTTAACTAGGTCACTAAACTTTCATTTTTAATGTCATTCAAGTCCCTCGTCGTTAAATCAGTAAGAATGAGTCTGACATGAAGTTTTGTATAATAACATATTTGTCTTATATATTTACATATTTAACCAATTTAGTCCCGATTTTAAATGTATGGCTTATAAAACCACAAACTTTATTAGTTTTATCTCATAATCAAATTAAACCTTATGAAATCCAAAGCAAAGAAAAATGTATGGCTTTGCTTTGCTTCTTGCCATGCCCCTGCATTGACCATCGTCTTCATCTTTATCTCCAACTCATATATTTAAACTCAAACACCACAATTTATCAAAGGCATAAAGCCAAAAAAATCCCAATATCTTATTGAATAGTCATTTTGGCTACATATTTTTTTTTAATCAATTTAACCTTCAACGCTTCATTTTGGGTCAAAATGACCCTCTGCATATGAAAATTGTTAGTTAACTAACAATAAATGATGTGGCCAACATACATAACAATGCACACTGCTATGACAATGCCATATAAACAAAGATATTGAATTGAAAGAATGTCACATCAATCAAAAATAATTTTATAAAATTATATAAAATAAATAATTATTTTGTATGCTGTTGTGTCATTTTTTTCAATTCATTTTAAATTGTTTATTATTAGTTGACTAACAATTTTCATCCGCAGAGGGCTCTTTTGATCCAAAATGAAACGTTGAGGGGTTAAATTGATTCAAACAAGAATATAAACCAAAATAACTATTCAGTCAAAACCTAATAGCATTTTTTTACATTATACCTTTATCAAACCCAACCTAACCATTTACCATTTATATTTTCCTCAATTTTTAATCAATAAAATGACAATATGTATTGTTAGTTTATTAAAGAAGAGTTAAATCTACTTATACCATCTAAAGTTCATTTAATTTATATGTTTTTGTCCCTTAAATAATGATAAATAGATAACTGATTTTTTTTTAATTTCCCCGTAAAAATATATTTTTCAATAATCCATTTACACTTATCAGGTTATTCAACTTCATTAAAAGTATTAATTTATTAATGACATATAAACATTAATTTATCGTTTCCACGACCATTAACGTAGTTTACTATTTCTCTAATGAGTGGGATGGAAGGTATTCACCTAATGGTAAATTACACCGCATACCATTTAATTATGGTTTATGAGTCAAAATTACCATCGAATTTTAAAATTGTTCAGAACTGTCTCTGAATTTTAATATGTGAGTTGAAAATACTACTCTGCCGTAAACTCTTAATGCCTCTGTTAAGTTAAAATGACGTCGTTTTGGTGCGGCTGTTTTGAAGCCTAATTTAACCTAAAATGACGTCGTTTTGCTGGAGAAAAAATATTAAAATCATGCACTTAGAGGATTTTGAACCTAGGACATTAAGGAGAAAGAACTAAGCCTTAACCACTAAACCAACATATCATTATCTAATATTTTACCAAAAATATTATGGTCTTGTTTGACAATTAGCGGATAGCTGATAGCGGATTACATTAGTTGATAGTTGATAGCTGATTGCATTAGTTGATTTGACTAGCGAATTGTATTAGATGATTGTATAAAAGTGTTTAGTAAAATTAACTGATAACTGATGGTTGTTAGATTATTTAAACAAGCAAAATGACATATAAGGACATGATTATATTTAATACTTGTTTGAATAGTTTATTAGTTATCAATATTTTGTATCTAATTATTATTAATTAGATCTATAAAATTATTTTTAATATAACTTTTCTAAATATATTTGAATGATTTATATATTACTTTATTATTTATATAATTATTTTAATATAATTTAATTAATTAATAAATTTAAATACACATATAAATATGTGATAATAAAAAGAAAAGAAGTATATAGGATTAGCTTATAAATTGTAACCCCTCGCCCCGGTCCGGGCGTTTGACCGGTCCGAGAAGGCTACACGGGGAAAACTGTTGTGAAACCCGTTAAGGTCCCACCTCGGTTAGCAACCCTAGAAAAATTTCTTTTAACTTATCTTGTCTATAGGCATCATTAAGTCCCTATGTGAAACACGACAGCAGAAACACAATCAATGACAACGACCATCCAAAACAACACTTTAAAACAGCCCATTTTAGTCCTTTACAGCGGGCCGTATCGAAACGCCCTCAGGGTGTTTCGATACGCCTTGACTTGGTCAAAAGGCCAAGGTCAACCTGATGAGACTGTTTCGAAACAGGGGTGACCCGTATCGAAACGACCCCAACGGTCAACTTCTCGTGGTCAACAAGAAGAAGGTCGTTCCGAAACGCTAAAGCTCGTTCCGATACGTTAATTTATCGCCAAAATCTCAGATTTCCAGTAGCAAAAATGTATCGAAACGACCCTTAGGCGTATCGAAACGCCTGGCCAAAAGCAAAGGGACCGTATCGAAACGGGGTCGGCCGTTTCGAAACGCCCTCTGTCTGCAGATTGGTTTTAACTGGTTTTAAGGCACAAGGATGCCCCAAAACCCCACTAAAGCCTCTCACAACACACAAGCACAAATCTAAGGCAAGACCACACTTCTACAAACATGTTTAACACACTTCAAGCATATAAGAACCAAACATTAAAGGAACCAACATCAACAACATGTGACTCATACTGTAACCCCCTCGTCCCGGTCTGGCCGGATGACCGGTCCGAGTGAGCTACACGGGGAAAACCGAGTGAAAACTCCCTAAGGAACTCTCCCTCGGTTAGCAACCCTATATTTTTTTTCATTTTAATCTTACCTAGATGAGAATTACATCCTAAGTGATCATACAGCAGAACAATATTTACGAAGCAATCGATCGAACCCAAACTAACACTTAAAAGCCCATGTTTAAAGTTAAACTGCAGGCGGTATCGATACCCTTGAGGGGGGTATCGATACCCCTTGACTAAGTCAACAGGGTTTGGTCAACCTGAGGAGACAGTATCGATACCCCCAATGAGGGTATCGATACCCTTCCCTAAAGTTGACTTCCCACGGTCAAAGCTAAGACAACGGTATCGATACCCTAGAGGCCAGTATCGATACCGAAATCGACAGTGGCTCCAGTGGCCAAAAAGGTATCGATACTCTCCTCGAGTATCGATACACGAGGCCTGAAACCAAAGGGGCAGTATCGATACCAGACCAACGGTATCGATACCCCAGCTACGAATCTGCAGGTTTGAGCTGATTTAGAGCACAAGGAGGCCCCTAAATCCCTCTAACAACCCCAACCAGCACACTATCATCAACCCTAATGCAAACCAACCATAAAAGCATGCTTTAACATGAATCAAAGGCACGATCCAACCCATGATGATACACGAACCATACAAGCAACATAAGCTTTCAAGCATGACATTCCAACAAATGGCATTCCAACATTCAAAGCTCATACTTCAATATTCTAACATGAAGGCAACCTCAAAGGCACGTGACCAACACACAAGGTAAACAATTTAAACATGGTTACAATCCAAACATAGCATCATTAAGCCAATCAAAAACAACATAAGAAGGGAGTCTAAACATGCTCCTACGCAACCAACACTAGCACAAAACAACAACACCTATCCCATTGCTTTACTATTACAATCTTTAAATTTAACTATCATACTTGAGCTAACCGTAAGCATCACTTGGAGACCTTTTCCTTGCCCTTGCCACCCACAAGCTATTTATCTGCATTGTCGAACAAAAGAGAGCGTAAGCATAAAAGCTTAGTGAGGGTAGCTCATAAAACAAACTTTCGACAATGCAGGGTCCAAGCACGAGCAATTTCCATATTGAAATGCATGATCTTACCTCCGGTCCGCAAAGCCAAAATGAACATGATGCATGAACATATAGTCAACATTATGACATGCTCAACACCCATACGCTCAACTTACCATGATACATAATTCAAGCATTAACCACATCATATACCAATTCATGAAGGCATCACATTCGTATCATATAAGCATGTATACATAATCTCATATTAGTATATTCATACGATCTCATATTGGCACCTAGCTATGACCCGAATACGCGGATAACTCGTTGGAACGCATTTTCCAACAACAACATTACCTCGGTGGGATTCCACTCATCACCGGTCCTTGCATGTGCGGGATTCCACTCATCGCCACATGCCCTACGGATGGGATTCCACTCATCATCACGTAGAAATATATAAAAGCTTCCGGTGGAATATTACATCACCGTACTCCTCCTTGGTGCCTTATCGCCACCAAGGCCACGTACGTTTTGACTCAATTTGTGTGCACACTCATCCTAATGATCGATCATTGTACCCAAGCATACTAGTGCCAATATAAATCAAACCACACAACTTGCTACAATATCAATTTCAATATAAATTTTGTGCCTAACACGTACTCACCATGATTCTCCACAATCATGCCATCCACAACATAACCTCATTTCACAAACCAACATCACATGTATGTCAACCGAACAATCATCTCATCATATATCCACATTTTATTTATCATCAACATGCATATAAAATCAATACATTAAGCCATACTTTCGCATACATGTGTATCACATTATACATACTCATCATGAGGCATAACAATGATTAAAGAGTACATCCAAGGTCTCTATCTAAAGCTTAGGATTAGGCTACCACCCTAATCCTAACTCTAGGTGGGTCTACCAAGCCCAACCTAGTCCACATGCTTGAACCAATGTTTAAAACCATTTAAAAACAATAACCACTCACCTCCACCTTCAAGCTCAAGTACTAAGCAACCATGGTCTTCAATTTTCCGGATTTGTTCCCAAGGCTTCACCGACCCAAAACCAAGCCTCTAAACACCTCAACACAAGCAAAACAACCTCAAATCAACTCAAACATCAAGGTAACTAACCCGGAATACAAATTCAAATATCAACTCAACATTTCAAGTCATGACCAAACCCCAACTTTATCTAATTCAAGCAGCCCATAATCCTTGATGAAAACCCAAGTTTCCCACACATTTTATACTCACAAATGATCACTAAATTCAGCCACAACATCAACCTATAGGTGCAAGCCAAGCTCCAACAATTTTCAACCCAAACAATCATCAAAATTCTCATTTTCGTACTCCCATTTTACCCAGCAGAAAATTCCATTTTCAAACACCCAAATGACCTCTAAAGCATCCCAAATCACCCTCCTATTATACCCTAACCATCAGCCCTTTGTTTCCAACCTAAAACCCACCAAAAATGGTGTTTTTGACAACTCAAAAATGGGTATAAGGGCTCACTTCGGATTTTTACCAAAACTTAACCAAATTAACATATCATGTGTATTTCAACTTGGCTAAACAAAGCCCCAACTCAATTTATCAAAACAAAATGGAAAACCCCTTAAAAACCCAAACTTTGACATAAACCCTAATTTTCGAAAGTTCATATTTTTAAAATCTAAGACAATGTATGAATAGGAAATGGAAAGGGGAGTTCAAATATGGGATTACCTTTCGAAAGCCCCTTGAATTGATGAAGAAATCAAAGGGAAAAGTAGCTTGAAAGTTAGGAGAGTTTTGAAGATGGGGAAAGGGGTTTCATGTTGGAATTAATGGGAAAAGGGGAGAAGATGACAACTTTCGAAAGTTGTCATCCTTTTAAAATCTTTTGGGGAAAATTGCAACATAGGTCCCTCCCTCTTTAATAAAGCTCGATTACATCACAATTTAAGTTGAATTTATTTTAATAAATTTCACTGACCCGGACTACAACCCGACTAACTCCTAGCCCCAAAACACGGGTGTTACAACTCTCCCCCACTCAAGGAAATTTCGTCCCCGAAATTCATCGATCACGGAGGGCCACTGAAACATGCACCTCCACGCCTTCCCCTCTCACCACAACGTACTAACCAACTCGAAAGACTTACCACACAACACTTGCTATCTTACACTAAGATCTCAACTGATTCTGCAAGGCATGCCAATTTCAAACTCAACTCAATCTCTTCAACAAGTATAGCACGGAACAGATCTGACTAACATTTTTGAATCATAGATACACGTAACACATCTCAAACCCCTTTCTAACTTTGGTGGTAACCGCAACAGATAACAACAGAACTAGCCCGATTCACAAACTCATACAATACTGCTTGAACACGTGACTCATATCTTTCTCTGACTGATCCTCTGTCTTCATCAATTAACCAAACACTATGCAGACGTCTTCAAAATTATTCTAGTTGAAATCTCGGATCTTTATTACTCACTTTTACTGCGAATCTTCCACAGATGTAACAAACTAGAAGAAAACTGAAGCTCAGTCTTGACGCGCTGGCAAATTACATACTTACTCTCATACTGAACCACATTATTCATCCACTCAATTCAGAAGCATTCATCTTCAACCCACAATACGTCTTCATACTACTCAGATGCAATACAAATGAACCACCGTGCGCTTCAGCCAAAACAATACATCCCAAAACACTAGGTCAGTCGGTACAACTATTCTGTCTCTGAAATGCAAAACTCTATCATCTCTAAAACTGTATTCTGAAGGTCTTCTTTCCGCTATGTCTTACACGTGAGGTGCCAAGAACCTGTCTTGCAACTGTTTCTCATCAAACATTCTGACTCAAAGTAGTCTCAACCCGAAACTCGGCCACAAAACTACTATCATTTGATATACGGAATTCGGCAATTGCAACTCGTAACTCAACTACTAATCTAACAGCAAATACAACTCGGAACTCGGTTGCTACGTAGACTCTCTTCAGATAGTACTCAATCTTGAGATCACAGTCTTCAAGCAATTCTAACTACTCATGTTGTTCAAGTTTCAACTCTTCCTAAGTTGTCTAACAATTCAAGTTCTAATAATATGTACGTACACATTGTGCATTTCTTACTATATCAGCTTTGTCTCTAAGTCTTCGGAGCAACACAACTGTAATTAACTCTGTGTCTCATATCGGATAACTCTTCTCACGGTCTTTCAACTATCTTGATGAACAAGTCACAATCTTCTGTCTTGCATAATCACACAACCTAACTCTACACGTAATGCATCACTGTGGTTCACAACTCTTTCTCTGACATAAGTTGATTCAAGGTCGAAGCTCTCTTCAAAGTTTCTTCCAGTTTCTCAAGGGCTCATTAACTCGCATCTAACCTCACAACTGAACAGTCTTGTGTAGCAATCTGACAAAAGAGCAGCTATCTTCGAACGACTATTTACAATTCTCTGAAAGTGACAATGCTAGACCTAGGATCTATAGATATATGTCACAGTCTTCAATTTCCTCAACCTCATATCTTCTTTCGCCTACTCGGGATTTACTCTAATACACTCAGCTGGTCTACATGTCCTAGGTGAACATCTTCATTAACTCGAAGTTCGTGTTGCACAACTTGATATACAATTAATTCTCTAATAGAATCTACCACACTAACTTCCAAGCTTGTCATGGTCTTCTTCGGTACTTGAATATGCTCATGTGTCAACTATGAGAACTACTACGACTGATCAAGGAACTCTGAAATTATTCTGCTCAACATCTCTATGAAGGTAACTACTACACTAGTCAAACAAAACGGCATAACTCGGAACTCAAAGCGATCATATCTTGCCTCGAAAGATGTCTTCGATACTTCAACTTTTCTCACTTTCAACTGGTACTAATCGAATCCAAATTAATCTTCAATTTGACTGGAGCACACACTAACTGATCAACAAATCACTGACACCTGTTTCGACTGTATGTAATCTAAACACATTCTCGTACTGTCACTCTTTCTTCGACACAAGTTACACTGTAGAACTCTGAGATGATGCACTAGGCCTAATGAATCTAAGGTCTAACAAGTCTCGAAGTTAATTCTTCAACATTCTCAATTCTTCCGGAATTCATAAGTTACAGAGCAACAAAACTGAAGCAACCTCGAAGACGGTCTCAACAACGAACTTCTCTTCTCTATCAAAAGATAAACCGGCAATTCTTCCAAATACTTCTACGAATAGAAAACACAAACTATCCCAACATTCTGCGGTCTAATCTTCATTCAAAATTCAAATCCATCACAATTGCTTAGCAAGCCTGTCAACTAAACTCAATCGACCTTTGATCTCTAAAACTGGATCAACATTCAATAAGAAGCTCACACCCTCACCTACCACTACAGTCTCACAAAAATCTGTGTCTTCAAAGCAACTCTCTCTTTGTCTCAACGTATACACTAATTCTGTGCTCTTCAAGTCAAACCTTGACAAAAGGTACATCAAAACCGTAGGAAGACGATCGCTTCACACCTACTAGAAACTAGTAACTCTAAACCACCAACAAACATCTTCTGTACATCTTTCTGATCACTATTGTCTCCCAAAGGGGGCTAGTCACATGTGTCCCTACATCTAAGGTCTCAACAAGGATATCTAATTTCTTACATGCTCATACAAAAGGAGGTATCCGCAGAAATTGCAACTTCACATGTACACAACTGATAGTCTTCGGTCCTCTTGTCTTCAGACTGGTTCTTCAACAGAATCTGACTCTTCTAAACTGTTCTTAGAGCATCTCGTAACTTCAAGACTCAATTATGATCGCACATAAACAGTCTTGCTGGACTTGTTCTACCCCTACCAAACAATCCTGAAGTCAAAGCTCAAGGCTCCCTTCTCGGCTCAACTATATCGGAAGTGACTTCATCTCTTCCGCTTGCTGGAAAACAACTCAACGTACACTGACCCAATTACACAAACTAGCTCCCATTCTCAGACACTGACCGGCTGTCTTGCATTAAAATCATAGGCCGAACCCCAACGGTCACCAACTAACATTTCCGAAATTTCAGATTACTCACGTGAGACCCCTGCCTTGATCTTGCTAAAAGAACCAAGGTACTCACACCTACCTCTAACACTTCACCGGGCATATTCAAACTTGCGTACTTGCTGACGATATAAGAAAGCACGGATTTAGAATCAACTAGAGGAAGCAACTTAACACTGTATCAAGGGCTTATATGTTACAACATCGACACCAATCTAACTCCCACTCATATGCCTTCACTTCTTTTTACCAACTGATGCCAGTGTTGATCACATCGTCCCTCATCCACAGGAATCAACCCACATACACACCGTCTCAAACGGACAAATTGTACCTCAATTCCGGTACAACCATACCTCCCTAACTAATATGATGGACTCCCTCAACATCGTCCACCTTTTCAGAAACTACAACTTCTACTTACCAAAAAGCAATAAATCAACAACAACAACAACAACAGTAAAACATACAAGGTTGGGTTAGCAAGGCAAGGCTTCCAAGTGGTTCAAGTATGATTTCCTCACTTAAAATCTCTTTTCCGATGTAATAGTAGCAATGGGACTCTACTAAACATGTTTCAAACGACTCAACACACATACATGCTCAAACAAGCATATAACAAGGCTTACTTGCTAAACAAACATACATATATTCTCAATCAAGCAATCATACATCACAGCATTCACGGTTAACAAGCAACATGCTTACATGGCAAGCAAACACCGTGCAATTTCAATGCAAGAACTTAACTTACCTCACTTACCTGCCCAAGGTCTCGGTAACCTTAGGCTCTGATACCAACAAATGTAACCCCCTCGTCCCGGTCTGGCCGGATGACCGGTCCGAGTGAGCTACACGGGGAAAACCGAGTGAAAACTCCCTAAGGAACTCTCCCTCGGTTAGCAACCCTATATTTTTTTCATTTTAATCTTGCCTAGATGAGAATTACATCCTAAGTGATCATACAGCAGAACAATATTTACGAAGCAATCGATCGAACCCAAACTAACACTTAAAAGCCCATGTTTAAAGTTAAACTGCAGGCGGTATCGATACCCTTGAGGGGGTATCGATACCCCTTGACTAAGTCAACAGGGTTTGGTCAACCTGAGGAGACAGTATCGATACCCCCAATGAGGGTATCGATACCCTTCCCTAAAGTTAACTTCCCACGGTCAAAGCTAAGACAACGGTATCGATACCCTAGAGGCCAGTATCGATACCGAAATCGACAGTGGCTCCAGTGGCCAAAAAGGTATCGATACTCTCCTCGAGTATCGATACACGAGGCCTGAAACCAAAGGGGCAGTATCGATACCAGACCAACGGTATCGATACCCCAGCTACGAATCTGCAGGTTTGAGTTCATTTAGAGCACAAGAAGGCCCCTAAATCCCTCTAACAACCCCAACCAGCACACTATCATCAACCCTAATGCAAACCAACCATAAAAGCATGCTTTAACATGAATCAAAGGCACGATCCAACCCATGATGATACACGAACCATACAAGCAACATAAGCTTTCAAGCATGACATTCCAACAAATGGCATTCCAACATTCAAAGCTCATACTTCAATATTCTAACATGAAGGCAACCTCAAAGGCACGTGACCAACACACAAGGTAAACAATTTAAACATGGTTACAATCCAAACATAGCATCATTAAGCCAATCAAAAACAACATAAGAAGGGAGTCTAAACATGCTCCTACGCAACCAACACTAGCACAAAACAACAACACCTATCCCATTGCTTTACTATTACAATCTTTAAATTTAACTATCATACTTGAGCTAACCGTAAGCATCACTTGGAGACCTTTTCCTTGCCCTTGCCACCCACAAGCTATTTATCTGCATTGTCGAACAAAAGAGAGCGTAAGCATAAAAGCTTAGTGAGGGTAGCTCATAAAACAAACTTTCGACAATGCAGGGTCCAAGCACGAGCAATTTCCATATTGAAATGCATGATCTTACCTCCGGTCCGCAAAGCCAAAATGAACATGATGCATGAACATATAGTCAACATTATGACATGCTCAACACCCATACGCTCAACTTACCATGATACATAATTCAAGCATTAACCACATCATATACCAATTCATGAAGGCATCACATTCGTATCATATAAGCATGTATACATAATCTCATATTAGTATATTCATACGATCTCATATTGGCACCTAGCTATGACCCGAATACGCGGATAACTCGTTGGAACGCATTTTCCAACAACAACATTACCTCGGTGGGATTCCACTCATCACCGGTCCTTGCATGTGCGGGATTCCACTCATCGCCACATGCCCTACGGATGGGATTCCACTCATCATCACGTAGAAATATATAAAAGCTTCCGGTGGAATATTACATCACCGTACTCCTCCTTGGTGCCTTAACGCCACCAAGGCCACGTACGTTTTGACTCAATTTGTGTGCACACTCATCCTAATGATCGATCATTGTACCCAAGCATACTAGTGCCAATATAAATCAAACCACACAACTTGCTACAATATCAATTTCAATATAAATTTCGTGCCTAACACGTACTCACCATGATTCTCCACAATCATGCCATCCACAACATAACCTCATTTCACAAACCAACACCACATGTATGTCAACCGAACAATCATCTCATCATATATCCACATTTTATTTATCATCAACATGCATATAAAATCAATACATTAAGCCATACTTTCGCATACATGTGTATCACATTATACATACTCATCATGAGGCATAACAATAATTAAAGAGTACATCCAAGGTCTCTATCTAAAGCTTAGGATTAGGCTACCACCCTAATCCTAACTCTAGGTGGGTCTACCAAGCCCAACCTAGTCCACATGCTTGAACCAATGTTTAAAACCATTTAAAAACAATAACCACTCACCTCCACCTTCAAGCTCAAGTACTAAGCAACCATGGTCTTCAATTTTCCGGATTTGTTCCCAAGGCTTCACCGACCCAAAACCAAGCCTCTAAACACCTCAACACAAGCAAAACAACCTCAAATCAACTCAAACATCAAGGTAACTAACCCGGAATACAAATTCAACTATCAACTCAACATTTCAAGTCATGACCAAACCCCAACTTTATCTAATTCAAGCAGCCCATAATCCTTGATGAAAACCCAAGTTTCCCACACATTTTATACTCACAAATGATCACTAAATTCAGCCACAACATCAACCTATAGGTGCAAGCCAAGCTCCAACAATTTTCAACCCAAACAATCATCAAAATTCTCATTTTCGTACTCTCATTTTACCCAGCAGAAAATTCCATTTTCAAACACCCAAATGACCTCTAAAGCATCCCAAATCACCCTCCTATTATACCCTAACCATCAGCCCTTTGTTTCCAACCTAAAACCCACCAAAAATGGTGTTTTTGACAACTCAAAAATGTGTATAAGGGCTCACTTCGGATTTTTACCAAAACTTAACCAAATTAACATATCATGTGTATTTCAACTTGGCTAAACAAAGCCCCAACTCAATTTATCAAAACAAAATGGAAAACCCCTTAAAAACCCAAACTTTGACATAAACCCTAATTTTCGAAAGTTCATATTTTTAAAATCTAAGACAATGTATGAATAGGAAATGGAAAGGGGAGTTCAAATATGGGATTACCTTTCGAAAGCCCCTTGAATTGATGAAGAAATCAAAGGGAAAAGTAGCTTGAAAGTTAGGAGAGTTTTGAAGATGGGGAAAGGGGTTTCATGTTGGAATTAATGGGAAAAGGGGAGAAGATGACAACTTTCAAAAGTTGTCATCCTTTTAAAATCTTTTGGGGAAAATTGCAACATAGGTCCCTCCCTCTTTAATAAAGCTCGATTACATCACAATTTAAGTTGAATTTATTTTAATAAATTTCATTGACCCGGACTACAACCCGACTAACTCCTAGCCCCAAAACACGGGTGTTACACATACATAGCATTGAAGGTTCATGCATCATAAGGCCAACACTTGAGCATTAAAGATAGGCATCCAACACAAGGTCATACATCACCACAAGGGAACATACATAGCCTTAGCCAACCAAACATATAAGCATTCAAGACATGGAACATAAACAATGTTTACAAATCAAGCAAGGAATCCAAGAGCCAAACCAAAACCACATACATTAAGGCATCCAAATCAACAACACATATCCCATTGCTTGACTATTACAATCTACAATTTAAAGATCATACTTGAGCTAACCGTAAGCAACACTTGGAGGCCTTTCCTTGCCTTTGCCACCCGCAAGCTACTGATCTGCATTGTCAAACAAAAAGGGAGCGTAAGCATAAAAGCATAGTGAGGGTAAGCTCATAAAACAAACCTTCGACAATGCAGGGTCTAAGCACGAGCAACAACCAAGATAAAATGCACGATCTTACCTCCGATCAGCAAGAGCCAAAATAATCATGATGCATGAACATATTATCAAAATCATGTCATGCTCAACAAGTCCATAACCTCAACATATGGAAAAACATATAACCAACATATGAGCGACATAATCCACAATCCGTATTGGCACCTAGCTATGACTCGAATACGCGGATAACCGTTGAAACTCACATCCAACAACACAACCATTACCTGACGGTGAGATTACACTCATCACCGTTCACGCGGAGGGAATTCCACTCATACTCACGCCTCATTTCACGCGGAGGAGATTTCACTCATCCTCACGCCCGTCGATGAGATTCCACTCATCACCGACATATATATATATATATAAGAAGATTTTCGGGCGAACCCGTACTCCATCTTGATGACTACCATCATCAAGACCACGCGCGCATTTTGACTCACGTGTGCACACTAAACATCCTAATGATCGATCATTTGTACTCAAGCATACTAGTGCCAATACCACACATTTCATTAATCTTTCACAATATCATTTTATAATAACTTCCGTGCTTAGCACGTACTCACCATGACATATCGTCATGCACAAACCACATTTCCATGCCTAGCATGTACTCACCATGATCCTCGGATCATACAATCACCTCGTAATATCATTTCACATGTCAACACCACATGTCTATCATTAACACAATATCACATCATATTTCATGCATATGTATATCTCCATCATGTTTATCATCAACATACATATAACAATGCATCAAACATGCCTCAACATACATGTATACAACATATACATAACCAACACCATCACAATTTAACACGAGGCATAAACAACCATTAAAGAGTGCAACCAAAGTCTCTAATCAAAGCTTGGGATTAGGCTACCACTCTAATCCCAACTCTAGGTGGGTTTACCAAGCCCATCCTAGGTTCACATGCTTGAACCAAATACTCAAAACCATTTTAAAAGTATTTAACCACTCACCATATTTCCTTAAGCAAACCAAGCAAAGCCGACCCAAGCCTCCACAACTTCCAGAATCGTGCCCGAACCTCCCAAGGTCAAATCCGCTATTTCTAACCAATCAAAAGAAATGTATTAACCTCTTAATCAACCACAAATTTACTGTTACACATCAACTCTCAATTCTCTAATATTTTCTCAACAATTTAAAGCTGAAATCCTCCCAAATAATCTCATTTTCGTACTCCAGCAAAACCCAGCCATTACCTCCCAATTTAAACACTTAAAACACTCCAAAACATGTCCAAAAAATCATCATAATGTTGTACAACCATCAACCCTTCATTTCCCCACACAAACACTTCAAAAACTCTTAATTTCCACTCCTAAAAATCACCTACAGCAGTAGCTACAAGAATCCCATCAAACCAATACTATAACCTCTCAAAAATCATCATAAAACATCTAAAAACACCTACCCAAAGTTGCTATAGCATCAGCCCAACAATTCTTCACAAAACTATTTCAAAAACACAAATTTTGACACTTTAAATATACCCCTAAAAACCCATTTCGGGATTCTTTGTAAAACCCAACCAAATTGAGATATAATGTTCCATTGGGCAAGGTTAGATCAAAACCCAACTCTATTAATAAAAAACAACCCAAAAAACTATTAAAGTTTCATGCTTTTCTTCAAATTTGAAAACTTCAAAAACTCAAAAAAGATGATTTCTATGAAAACTAAAGCTATGGAAATGTTGAAAATCATGAGGAGAATTCAAAAATACAATTACCTCGAAGAGAGCCCTTGAATTAATGAAGAGATTTAATGAAATAGTGCTTTAGGGGATAAGAAGGGGTTTTAGGTTTTCAAAAATGATGGAATGAAGAAGATGAGCATTTCTTTTCAAATAAAACCCCCTTTTGTCATCTTATTTCTCCTTCATTTTATAATTTACCAAAATTTCATTAATGAGATGTCATATCTCATCCATATTTAAAAAAATCCATGGAATTGATTCCTAATTAAATTTGAGTCCAACATATAATGTTTGTATTAAAATATGAAGACTATTATTTAAATTATAAAACCGAACCTAAAATAATATTAAAATATTATTTTTACCCGACCCCTAAACCCGGGTGTTACATAAATAGGGTGAGAAAATATTTAATTTAGGTTACTTTGAGATTTTTGGTAACTGGTAAGGGTAAAAGGGTCTTTACAATTCTAATATCAAACATCTAATCTCAAAAAGCTCCTATTATGAGCTTTTTCAAAATTATCGGTTTAACCCCAATCCACTCTTTCAATCCGCTGCTTACCAAACAACAATATTAGCAGATTTAATTGGTCAAACCTCTAATTTTTGTCCAAACTTCTCTTTACCAAACAGGGCCTATATATCTCAAACTAGTTAAGATTAATTCAAAATATTTTATAAAATAAATAATATTAACATAAAAATATAAATATATATTATTTGCATATATATATATATATCAATATATATAAATAAAAATATATTATTTTATATATTATTAATAATATAAATATATTATTAATAATATAAATATATTATTTTTAAAAAAACCATAAAATATTCATAAAAATAATATATCTACATTATTAATAATATGTAAAAAAAACTCTAAATCTTAAATTGGTAACCCACAAACCCCAACCCTCAAGTTTAAAATCTAAACCTTTGTGTTTAAGATTTAAAAAAATTTATACATGGATTTTATGTTTTTTTTAAATAATATATTTATATTATAATAATATATAAAAAATATAAAAATAAAATATTTTTATTTAAATTATATACTTATCCATTTAGTTCAATCAAATTATTTTATAAAAATAATTCTATAAATAATATAAAATACATTGTTTTTACATATATCAATAAAAATATATTATTTTAAAAAATAAAAAATATTCATAAAAATAATATATTTATATTATAAATAATATATAAAAATTATAAACTCAAACCTTAAATCATAAGATTTAAAGTTTGAGGTTTGTGTTTTGTAGTTTAAGATTTAGAGTTTAGAATTTTTTATATAATATTTATAATATAAATATATTATTTTTATAAATATTTTGTGGTTTTTTAAAATATTATATAAAAAATAAAAACAATACACTTTTATTTATATATATTATACATATTTTATATTATTTATAATATTATTTATTTCATAAAATAACTTAAATTAATATGAAGTAGTTTGAGATATATAATATTTGTGGTAAAATATTTTATAATATAATGTTGATTTAGTTGTTAAGGTTTATTTCATTTCTTTGAAGGTTTTGAGTTTAAACCCCCTAAGGCCTAAACACATGATTTTAATATTTTTTTCTATCAAAACGACGTCGTTTTGACTTAACAGACAAATGATATTTTTAATACAGATATTATCAGTGATTTGATTTAGTATATAGTGTAGTTTACCCTTACCAAAAACCTGCGAGTACCGCGCAGTTATTTCCCGATTAGTCGGCCACCAAAATTAAAATTGGCCAATTCAATGCAATCAAGTACACGAGTGAGGAGGAGTAAACTCCATCACGTGTCAACCTCTCAGACCAAATACAATACACAAGTGCAGTCACCACCCACCACCGACAACCGGTGTCTGTTCGGGAGTTAAAGCCCCAAAGCACGTGTTGAGTTACCGGCTTATCCGGTTACCTTCCTGTTTTTCACTGGTAATCTTCACACTTATCTAAATAGTAGGAATTCAAATTATATTGTCCGTCTAATGCTATGAGACACTAATACTCCTTACAAATGTTAAAATTAAAATTTATGACATTATAAATGAAGCATATTAGGTTAAGAAGTTTATTTCATAACAAATTTTTACAATACTCTATCTGAATTAAACAACAAATGTTTGATAAAAAAAAGTTAAACAATAATGATTTTTTTTAAAAAAAACTAACAATAAATTAGATATTAACAATTATACCAAAAAAATAATCAAAATATATGAAATTAATAAATTTATATACAAAGATTAAAAATAAATTCGTGTGTATAAAACTTTTACTACCCATCCTAACAAAATATAATTACAGATTGAAATGATATTTTCAAATAATTAATAGTCTATATTTTTTCACTTCAACGAAAATGACACCTTAAAAATTATAATGTAATTTTTTTTATAAAAAAATGATAAATAAATAGTTCTTTAAAGGACGTGATGGTTAGGCTGATTTATGCTATAAAACAAGTAACAACTATCTCTCTTTGCATTCATTATTTTTTTCCAGCAGTAGTAAATCATTTCGACTTTGATTTTTTTTCATGCTTGGTGAAGAAATAACAAACGATAGGAGGGGATTCGTAAGAATTGAAATATTTTTGTTTATGTGGGTTTTGGGTTGATTTTTAAGGTGGGTTTTGCTTGAATTCTAAAATAAGAGAGTTGAAGAACAATGGAGAGAGATTTTCTGGGTTTGAATTCAAAGGAAGTGGTTAACACTGATTGGTACAAACAAATAGGTATGTATCCTCTTCTTTTCTCTTTTATTTCCCCGGTAATTCTTTAAAGTTTGGTTCTTTTGTTTTCTGCTGGGATTCTAAAATCTGGGTTATTGTTAAATTTTGAGTTGAATTATGATATCTTAGTGGAAAAATAAAAGGGATTAAGTGAATTGGTTTTTTTCCTTTTATGTTTTAGTTAAATGAATGGTATTTGTTAGTAGAAGTGTTTGTTTAATTCAATTTATTTATTTCTTAGTTTGAACCATGTTAGCAATTACATGGAAAAAAGAAGAATAAGAAGATAGGTTTGGTTACTGGTGATTGTTCATATATAATTATGCCAGTTTACTTAGTTATGAGAATTGTGCCTGTTTATAGCTATGCATTTATCTAATATTTGTGGTGTTTTATTCATTTTTTAGGTTTTGCTAAAAGCTCAGGAATACAATGGCCCTTTTCAAACAAGGTTTCTCCTGTTCCACAGCTGATGAACTTTAATTTCGTTCAAGGGGATAAAACTAAACATGTTGGATATGATCCAAAAGTATCCCCTATGTTCATGCCTACCTCAACAATCGATGCTATTGAAGTTCAGGTTCGGCACTATCCCCTTGATTTCGCTGTTGTGGATTAGGCTGCTTGATTACAGTTTGAATCGAGTCTTTAGGCATCTTTTCATTATGCAGATAATGGTTTTTGTGGAAAGTTTTTTTATTTTATCGGTTTGCAATGTCTCGAGCTGATATTGTTTTCGCTTTCCCCTTTGATCTTTTGCTATCTAGAAATCATTCAACTATGGAGGTAGGATAGGTGGGAGTCATTTTTCATTGACACCTTCCTATGTTCAACACGATGGTAAGATGTTTCTGGCCTCAAGCCATGCACCGTTTACAAGGAATCATTATGCTACTACCAGTCAAAATTTGCCCGTTAATTGCATGAGACCACAATTGCTTGGAGGGATTCCGGTGACGACTCCACAAACGATTCTTCCCTCACTTGGTTCTGCTGGTCGAAGTGTTGAACCATGGTAAAGTCGAAAATTCTATGCTTTAGTTCAGTTACTGCAGCAATATTGTTGACAGTAAGATATTGGGACTTGGTTCGAAGTTGTTTATTTTTGTAATTAGGAAAAGCGTCAAGGCCTCTGGATCACCTGCTCAATTGACGATCTTTTATGCCGGCGAAGTGAATGTCTTTGATGATATTACCCCTGAGAAGGTGCCCTGCTTTCTTTCCATATTAGTAGGCCTTTAAGTCAGTGGAAAACTTTGAAAGTTAACCCTTTCTTCGTATCTAATACTACAGGCTCAGGCTATAATGTTCTTGGCTGGGAATGGGTCTTCTCTGGCTTCTAATTCGGCTTATCCAAAAGCTCAAGTCCAGACACCTGTTTTGAAGCCAGTTCAAGTTGAAAGTGTTCCGGCAAACCAGATCATAAATACACAACTAAACTCCGGTATGTCGAGCCCTCACGCTGTTGCTGCTCAGTCCGGGAGTGGGTCCACTAGTACCGAAGATCAGATGATATGCAAGACCTCAGGAACTCCAACTCCATCTACCCCTATTAGCAAATTGGAGGCTCCAAAATTGGTGAATACCATGGGATCTTTTGCTGCCACTGGCATGATGCCTTCCGGTATACACACCCTTATGCTCTTACAAGATTATAGGTTCTTGTATGCATTTTTTTTTGCAAGTTTTGTAGTTTGGAACATGACACCAATGAATTTCGTTTATTAACTGACTTTGAAATGTTTCCCTCCAGTTCCACAGGCTCGCAAAGCTTCCTTGGCTCGGTTTTTGGAGAAGCGCAAGGAAAGGTTAGTTCTTATTCAAGATACTTGTTCTTGAAACTATTTCAATCCGCGTTTAGATTCTACTGTTGTAGAAAGCCAAAAAGTTGCTAGCTATATAGGATGCGAATGCGATATAATGATCCTTTACTCAGAGTGTGGTTGAATATGATTTAGCCATGACTCCAGATTATTTGTGGGGTTAATGGCTTGAGGATTTGGTCTCAGGGAACTGAGGAAACGATTGCTATATCGAGTGGATACGTGATTATGGTTAAATACAATTAATTAAAGCTCAATGTCTGATCTTGTGCCTGAAATCTCCGTGATTTGTTGTTGTAGGGTGATGAATGCAGCATCGCCATACAACTTCAGCAGGAAGTCTATAGATTACGCAACTACCATGGAATCGAACGCATGAACTTGGCCGCAATCCTCCGGGGCAACAACAGCGTTCTCTCTCGGCAGAGGGTAAAACTTCATGGTTTAAAATTTGGAATTAGAAGGAAACTAATGGAAAGTTTATATTATGTCTGGAACTGCCATCAACTAAAGTTTATTCAGTTATTATAGCATTTTTGTTTTTCTTTATAACGTTAATGTTGGATGTTTTAGCTACGTTGTAACACCATTCAATTGTTATTACATGGTGGAAATAAAGCATTACTAAGATTTTGTATTTTCTTCGAATATTGAACGCTTAAACATGTTCGATTCTATGTCTATGTTACACCAGCGATGTCATTATATTTATATTTGAATATGTATTAGGGATTTATATTTCAAACACGGAAATAGAAACTAAAAGTTTCTACAAGCGCTTTAGTTTCAGAACTCTGAGTTTAGAGATTTTGTTTAGGCTGCAAAGTTTAATGGTTTAGGTGCAAGGGTTTAGAATTTAGGGATAATAGTTAAAATCTAGGGTTTAGAGATTATAGTTTATTTTTTGGTAATATGAGGTGGATTTAAATTTTAACTTGCAAACTTTAAACTCTAACCATAAACCTTAAATTATAATTACTATCCCTAAATTATAAACCTTTATATTTAAACTCTTAAACCTTACACCATAAAATAAATTTTAAACCTTAAAATTAATATGTTTTTAGAAATTTTTAGTTTTCACCGTCAATGTATGAAATAAGTACCCATTCTATTAGAGTCGAGTATAATATGAAGGTGTCTTTGAAATAAAACCATATCTATCGTATTACTATTTTTTCTGATTAATAATAAAAACACGAATGATGTTTATTTTAAGAGACAATGATTAAATTGTTTATCTACAAAGTATCTGTGTTGCTAAATGGGTAAGATTATGTATAAACATATACTACATTGTAATTATTTTTAAACTATTAAAAATATAACATATATGTTTATATTATATTTTTATTTTTGAAAATATTTAAAAAATGTATAGCCTATAAAAGGAATTGCATTGGTAACCTGTTATGAAATGTGTGGTTTGAAATCCTTGTGGTCATCTCTAATAAGGACCAACCATAACACTTCTGATGTATGTAATGATTTTTTTATTGTTCACTTTGATACTCTGATTTTGACATTAACTCATCCTTCTTGTAATTATTGTATAAATTATCTCTAAAAAAACTTTAAAATATTGGCAAAAGTTCAATGGAGAAATTTTCCTTCTTAAAAAAAATGAAATGCTTCACGATACAATTGATATTCTTTGATAAAATTTTAAGTTTTGTATTTTCACGACAAATTTCAAAATTTGTCAATAACTACAAACCAAGTTTTAAAAGTTTTAAAAAATTACCAACCTAAAATATTATCATAAAATATAACAAATTAAATTGTTTGATAATATTTTAAATTACATGTTTAATAATATTTTAAATTATATCGTTTTAACCTTAAATTACACTGGTATATCATAGACTCGGGTAGTTCTGCGGTAAGGCGGCTAATATACGGCGTAACCGGATAGAAAGGTGACCGGTTAAAGATAATGTTTTCGGTAAAAGTTACCGATTATGTTGATCCGAATATCAATATATTTGGTAGCGCCTAATTTGTTGTTAATTTCGAGCTGATGGGGACTCGGAAATTTCGACGATAACAAAACCGGTAAAATTACCGGTTTTGTTGATCCGAATTTTAATATATTCGGTAGTCTAATTTGTTGTTTATTTCGAAAGTATCCATACTTTTTAAAAGTTTATCGACACTTTTTGAACAGTTTTTTGTATTGAATTTTAAAAAGTATCGAAAAAACAGAAACTTTTAATGTAACACTTTATACAATTTTATCGAACAGTTAAATCGTTACCGAATCGTTACCACATGTCAAAAGAATCTGTAAAATACAAGCAAATTTAATGTAACCGGTTACATTACTTAAACATATGCAAAAGAATCGGTACAATAGAAAAAATTAGACATAACCGGTTACATTATTAATTCATATAATGTAACTGGTAAATCTTTACCGGATATATTGTTTGGTTTCGATACTTTGTTTAAGATCGTGCGCAAAAGAATCTGTACAATAGAAAAAATTCTACATAACCGGTTACATTATTAATTCATATAATGTAACCGGTAAATCTTTACCGGATATATTGTTTGGTTTCGATACTTTTTTTAAGAACGTGTGCAAAAGAATCGGTACAATAGAAAAAATTAGACATAACCGATTATATTATTAATTCATATAATGTAACCGGTAAATCTTTACCGGATTATTGTTTGGTGTCGAAAGAATCGACACAATTCAAAAAAGTATCGAAACTTGAAGAATTGTATCGATTATATATATCATAATGATATAACCGGTTAAAAGTATCTACTCTGCTTTGTATTGCTTGCATTTACAGAAAACCTAAGAGAGGAGAGTATTTGAAATCGACCCGAGTTTGGTTGCTGCGAAATACAAGGTAGGCGTTCTTGGAGTCGTGTTGTATCAGAATCGAAAGGAAATGTTTTGGGGACTTTGAAGTAAAAGGTATGTTGTCGAAACCCTGGTTTTTTGGTAATGTAGTATTGGGTAGTTGGGGATAATGTTTTGGGTTTAGTGATGTTGAAGTAAAATCGGAATTCGGATCGATTATAGGTCGAAATTGTGTAATTATATTTAGAAAATAAATATCGGTACTTTGTTCTGAGAACTTATCGGTAGAAATTAATAATGTTGGTAGAAATTATATATCGATACTTTTTTCAGAGAACTAAAGCGAGATGGGTGCTAAGGATCATGAAGATGTTGTTGAAGATGAGACTGAAATGGTTCAAATGGTGGCGGAGAGTTTAAATAGTGAGGAAAATCCGAAGCAACCAAAGGGTGGATTTATGTACTTCTAGTAAGTAGCAATTGTCAAATAATTGTTATGTAAATTGTAATTGGATGAAAGTATTTAAGAACATTTAAACTTTTCTATCATGACAATATGAAAGAATGTCAGAGGAAGAGGGATTGTGGTACTTACACTGTCGGTTCGGTATGTAAATTGAAATTATAGTGAATATATTGTAGGTTGAATATTTTGATTGTTTATGGTTTATGCATAATTTTCAGGTGAGAGACATGGTGGTGAATAAATAGAACACTATGAGTGAAACTGAGAAGCAACCATTCATCATGTTATCCACAAATGATAGAGAAAAATATGAGGCCAGGAAGAAAGCAGAAGGAAAAAATGTGAAGAGGATATTCATTATACTTGTAAATATGTTGATAAATGATATATAAAAACTCTGACATTATATGTATATTATTTACATAGGAAGTGTCGACTAGGTGTAGCATAAAACGAGTGCACCACATAATAGAGGAGTTGAAAGCGAAGGATAAAGCAAATCTGTTGAAAGAAATGGGGTTTGGATCTCTTATTGGGATGCAGGACCGACCAATTCGGAGGGAATTGTGTCGCATGTTGATGGGAGATTTTGATTTGCACAAGTGTGATGTTCGATATGACAAATATTTATTTCATTTTAGTGTCCGATTTGTTGAAGCCGTATTGGGGCTACAAAATAAAGGCCAGAGTGTGGATGAAGTTATTAAGAGGGAGGATTGGAAATTACTTGTGAAGAAGTATGGCCTAACGTCGAATGTGTCATTTGCTACACTTGAGGACGATATAAAAAGCGGGAAGTATGAGGGGGATGATCTGAAGGCCCGGGTACTATTATACATTGTCGGGGTATTCCTTTGTCCAACGGGTGATACATCCCTGAGCAAGGAAAGTATGAAGTTGATTTGTGACTCCGGGTTGAAAGGTGAATTAAATTGGGTGTTATATGTCAATGACAAATTAATTGATGCAATCAAGACTTTTCAAAAGTCCAAAAACCCCACATACCTCAAAGGATGCATAGCTGTTTTAGAGGTAAACGAGTTGAATCTTGGTATTGGTTTAGAAAACTTTGTAAATAGTTATTATAGAAAATGATAAAGTTTATTATAAATGCAGGTTGCATTGTTTGATTTTTGGTCAGATTCTTCTTGTGTGCCGACATTCCAAAAAACCGGAGTGGCACACATCACTTCCTGGGGCAAGGAAGAAGTTACTCGAGTTATGGCAAAGTTAAAGTTGAAATTACCGAAAAAGAAAGTAAGGGTAATTTCAGTATTTATAGATTAGTAAGGACTTAAAAAAGAAAGATGCTCTAATAATATAGTTTATTTGTGAAGGTTGGCGAGGAGGAAGAGGAGGAAGATGAGAATGTAGAAGATAAGGTGAAACAGAATGAAGGGGGAAGTAAATATTACATATTGATGGTTGAGTTGGCGGAGGTTAAAAAAGCCGTTTCTGATTGTTTGCAAAGACAATCCAGAATCGAACAGGCGATTGAGAGCTTAAAGGGGGAAGTAGGGGAAAAGGTTGATGGTGTTGTGAAAGAAGTGGTGGAATTTAGGGGTGAGTTGAAGGGAGTGATTGGAATGGTAGAAAAAAAATAGATGAGGGGATAAATTTAAGTCCTGAAATAAACAAAAAGATGAGTTATGTTGAGGAAAAATATGATGAACTTAGAAAAAATGATGAAGAAAATCTAGAAGAATTGAGTAAGAGGGAGGAAAATATAAGAGAGGTCAACCATGAAGATACGAGGACACCAGATCATGCAATAGATGTAGAGCTCGATTCAGGGTGTCCTGCACCAAAGAAGAAGAAGACTAAAAAGGTAAAATGAATAATACAAATGACATACATTTTGGTGATTGTGTTGTGGCTAATATCTATTGATATATCGTAGGCTGCAAAGGTCAAAATACCAAGTGGAATTGATTCGATGGAGGCTGCGATGTGTGATTATGTATGGAATAGTGGATTGTTAGAAAAATCGTAAGTAATATATATTGCTTTGCGAGTGATATTTAAATAATTTTGGGAAAAAAATTAATACAAAAAATTGCTTCTATAGAGATGTTATCCTAGATTACAGGCTCGAACACGGCACAGTAGGCGACCTTGGCTCGTTAAAACCTGAGGAATGACTTTTAAGTCTTATTATTGATTTGAAAGGCTGGTTGTTGGGTTACGAATCGATGAAGAATAGTTCAGCGAAGTGAAAGATTTGCTATCTACCATCATGTTTTGTGGTAAGTTACATTTTTACACATTTTCGTGTCCAGTTTGTTCATGGCTAGTCAATTAATGGAGATTGTTTTTTAAAATGCAGTCCGGGTTGATAATGGACGGTCAAAATGTGCCGAATCTTATAAGCTTCTATTCTAATACATTGATCGACCATAATAAATTCACCGATTGTGATATGGTAAGATATTTTTGCGTACATGTTGTTCAGTATTTAAATAATAACAATAAATGTTCTAATATCTTGTGTGACATTTGTTGTAGATCTTCATGCCAATAAACGATACGAATAATCATTGGTGTCTCTTGGTGTTGGATATGGTTGATCGTGTAGCATCGTTTCTTGATAGTCTACATAGATCTATCCGGCACAAGACTAGAGTGGAACAAACCAAGAAAACAGTATGTGTCGATACATTTTGTAATTTATAATGCATAATTTCTTCGTAATCTAATTTTAAATTTTTTTGACGCAGCTGGAATGTTTACATAAATTTTCTAAGGACAAGGCGTTTTGTGCCCAATTTGGGAAGATTAAGGTCCCACCGAGGGATTTAGAATTCGTGGTCCGTAAGACGAAGGTGCAAACGAACGAGTATGAAATTTGAGTATTTAATAAGTCAAAAATTCATTGTGCTTATCTAACTATTTGACATTTTGCGTCATTATAACAGATATGATTGCGGAATGTATGTGGTCATGTGGATGGAAGCTATTTTTGAAGGGAGGTCACCGGATGATTTGGTAAGTGGTCCGAAACAGACTTTATTTTAAAAAAAATTTGGCACTGACATTGACTCCTAATTTGAATGTAGGTTGTTGGGGAATATGATCGTTTTTAGAGTTTTAAACGATCTCGTAAATCACGAATGTAATAGAAGGAGAGCTAAGTTCACAACTGCTTGCCTGGAACGTATGAAAACATAATTCCTTCTGAAAGAAAATATATGTAAATTATGTTATCATAATTTTCCCACTATATAATTGTTTATCATAGTTAGTTTGATGTAAATTATGTTAACATATTAGCTTCTTTGCAAAAATATAAATATTTTTTTTGTTTGTTATGAAACTTAATTCTGCATACACTAATTATGGGACTGCAATTATCGAAGTTTTGAATCAAAGTTTACTGGAATTACATAGCTTACTGCAAAACATCGATACTTTGTGAAACAGAAGGAATTACATAGCTTACTGAATTCAAAGTTTCAAATCTTTTGTGCCGCAATGAGAACAAATATCGATACTTTTAAACGAAAAATATGTATCCGGATAAAAAAATCCCGAAAAAATTGATACTTTTTTTCCTTTATGATGCAATTATCGATACTTTTGTAAACAAAAGGACTGCCATAGCTTATTCGAATCAAAGTGTCGATACTTTTTCTGACACTATGAGTAAAAATATCGATACTATTATATGTACCCTGAGAAAAAAATTCCCGAAAAAATCGATACTTTTTTTCCCTTATGATGAAATTATCGAAACTTTTTGAAACAAAAGAACTGACATAGCTTACTGGAATCAAAGTTTCGATACTTTGCTTGATCTAAGAGTAAAAATATTGATACTTTTAAAATAAGTATAAGTATCCGCTTTATAAAAGTTCCCAAAAATATCGATACTTTGTTCCATATATGAAAAAATTATCGATACTTTTTTGAAACAGAGGGATTGACATAGCTTACCGTAAGGAAAGTTTCGATCCTTTTGTACGCTATGATTAAAAGTATCGATACAATTAAATAAAATCAATGTTTCCGGTTGCGTCTTTACCGTTTTCATTACTGACTACATCAATGTACCCGGTACACTTGTCAATGTTTTCGGTAGCGATTTGAATCTGATATTTAGGCGGGATTTCTATTTAAACCAGCCCTAAACTTAAATCCTCCATTTCCGAAATTTATCGATACTATTGCAGAGATCTCTTCAACTCCAACGACGATTATCACAGTGCAGAGAAATTGCACCATTCAACCTGGGTATAAAATCAACACCGACGAGGATGATTACTACGATCAGATTTACAGGTTAGTAAAAGAGACTGATTTTGCGTACTTTAGGGTTAGGGTTTTGCATGATTTTGGAGTAACCGTTCCTCTTCTGCATATAACAGTTGTAATGGCCCCCAAAAATGTGGCACCCAAACGTAAGAGAGGTCATGCTTCCAAGGGAAATATAAAGTCATCTTCTAAAGCAAGGTCTGATGCTCAAGTAAGTTCTTCTGAAGAAAATTTGTCTTTTGAAACGCAAAACTTTAGAAGCAAGGAAGAGAAAGTGACATATGATAGCAATTTCAAAACAAGAAAGATTCGTCCAGAACGTGTTATTGACTTGGACTTCTTCTTCGATGAGAAAAACAAATTTGGGTTTAAACAAACATTTACAGATTGGGGCTGGCTTGAACTGCTTGGTGTAGAACCAAAATATTACCCAAATCTTGTTAGAGTATTCTACAGTAATGCAAAATTAGACCTCCAGCCTAGTACGGGAAAAATATTAGGAATTACGACTTATGTCATGGGTAAGGAGATATATATAGATGCGTCCTCTATTGTTGCTGGTATAGGAGTGAAGAATGTAGGAGATTCTGATGAACGTGTTTTAGATCCTACCATGAAACGTGTGGATCAGAATATTCCCATTAACCTTGGTGCGGAGGGCAGATTGTTCCACCTTCTTGTCACTTGGTTTCTTCGGCCGTCCGGTGGGAAATTTTCACAAATTCGAGAAAGTGATTACCGGTGGTTGTCTAAATATGAATCAAGAACCGCTCCAAACATAGCAAAACTGATATATGAGACAATTCTACATATAGTGAAGAAGGGTGCTTCCATTACAACCTCACTACCATATGGATGCATAATTTGCCATATACCGAGGAAGGAATAAGTGCAATTCAATCTTGACTACCCTCTTCGACTATCCCGGAAGATCGACATGATTACCTTGACAAAAGCGGGATACAATTTTATTGAAAATGTCGGTTGGATAAACAAATCTGTAATTGGAGCGGAACAAGGCAACGACCAAGTGGAGAACGTTGAAGCAAAAGACCACGAGCGGATGCAAGAAGATGAGATCCGAGGGGTGATTACCATGAAGTCAGTGATGGCTTACATGGTTCATTTCCGCGAGCATATGGATGCTCGTTTTGGCGAGATTAATGACCAAATCGGCCAAATGCGAGCAGATATTTCCTCACTTCGTGCTGACTTCTCCAACTTCCGTAATCAATGCCTTCAAAGCAAATACAAACCTATAGGTAAAATAACCCTTTAAATTTACTATTGACATTCAGTTATTTGACTATTGACATGCTTATAACAAAAGTGGAGGATCCAGTGGTGCCTGAAGAGGAGAATACGGTGCCTGAAGAGGAGAATGATGAAGAGGTAGACAGTTCAGATGATGATGACAGTGAAGACCCCAACAGATATATGATTTCTCTAACACAGAACAAAAAACTTGTCATTTTGTATGTCAACGGAGTCCTTGCATATTATACAAAACAAACTCCCAGAGGTAATTACATGTCTTCAAATTTGTTTACGGCTATAAAGAAAACAATTATGTTGAATTTATTTTCATGTTGTAGATGTTATACTGAGGTCAGGTGTAGAAGAATTTATGCAATTTTGTTTAGAGAAGTTTGTTGTTGGAATATGGTCATCGAAGTTGATGTACGCACCGTTATGATTAAAATTTTTAACATTTAACGTTGATCTCTTAAAGAATTTTAAGTTTATCGTGGTAATTGTTCACGATTGCAGGCATAACATTGAGCTTGCTCTTAACAAACTACCTGTACAATATGAACAATATATATTCATCTGGGTAAGATGCTTCTTATTTGCGTTCGGTAATTGAATTTGTTATGATTCTTACAAATTGGTGTTTCACAATTTACTATAAACAGGATCAAGCAAAGTGCAAAGAGGAAGAGGAATTCACCTTCTGCAAAGACTTGCATGAAGTTTGGAATGAGTATCCTCAATTCAACCCGGACAATACACTGTTGGTGGATGATTCTACCGAGAAAATGAAATATAATCCAATGAGTTATATTTTTTCCATGCAATTTATTTTTAAGGTAATATGCTATTATTTTGTTAATTTATGTTTTCTTTATAGGAATTCAGCTACATATGTCCACATCCCTATAACCATTCATCTTGCAATGACAATGCGTTAGGTATGACAGTTGCATATGTGACTTATTCCATTAGTTTATTAATATATCGAACATGTTGACAGTCTGCTAATTTGGCTTATTTTTATATATCCACAGAAAAAGGGCGGAAGCATCCGAGAATTTTTCATAAAGTTGGCGAATGAGCAGAGTACTGTTCGCGAATTTGTTAAAAATAACCCTTTATACATTTGAATTTTATATCATTTCTATATGTAACAATCTTGAATTATATATTGTTGTATGTAGTTACATAGTCTGTTGATCGGTACTTGATGTATTCCAAATGTCCTCGTTGCCCTGAGACATAAAGAAGTGATTGATATTAAAATTAAGCATAAACAAACATTTGAAGACAATCTGTTGTAGAATAGATGTAGTAACTTAAATTATAATCCTCATCTACGCGGCCGTAAGACCATTCCGCATCGTTATCAAAAAAGTCAAACGAGGTAGGTTGTGTAAAAAAATCTAGACCAAGCTTTAATTTAGGACACGTTAATCTGTTATGTCCCTCAATCTTGCAGAAAGAGCATAACCTACTTTTCTTCTGGACCATCTTCTTTTGGACTACTTTTCGCTTTCCTTGTCTTCGTTTAGGGTCGCCAACGCGAACTCCATTATCAACATTTCGTCGTTTACTTGAATCTTTCAAACCGAACGAGTGTTCAAATTCGGCAGTTAGTCTTTTCATCTCATCTCTTGCGGTTATGAAAGATGCATCTGTCTTTGATGCAATGTAGCAAAAACGACTTGACGTTGCACGTAGGGCAGCGAACCGTGCCATTTGTATAACTTCAGATGCTACATTGAAGTCAAGGAAACTTGGTGTAGCAGCCTTCGCATCCTTGGTTCATCGACTTAGAATCAACGACTTTGGAATACATGTGTAATCCAAGTGCTTCAGAACATGCAGTTGATGGAAACATGGAATTCCTACAGTCTCAAATTTCCTACACGAGCATGTGACGGTTTCCGAGACAACATCAAAAGATATGTCAAATCTAATGTTCTTTTCCTTGTACTTTGACAGAACAAAATGTTGACATTCATCTGATAAGGACTGAATTTGTTCGTCAATCCGGTACAAGGTCTCCTCTTGAAGTTCGTCTTGGAAGATACCAAATGATGCTCGCGTATAAATTTCACCAGCATGACTTTCTAGGTTTGTGAGTTTAGTGATCTGGAAGGGCGTTGTCTGCGAACTTAAGCAATCTGCTTGCAACTCGTTGATACGCATTTTACCAATAGATTGTTCAATGGTACGAACAACGTCTACATATGTCTTCTTCTTTTTCATAAAGTTTCGATACAATTTTTCCCCCTTTCTGAAAATGTTTCGATACTGTTGTCAAATTCCATGAGACGTTAGCGAATCTGCTCGAAAATATCGATTCTTTCTGTCCTTCACGATAAAAATTATCGATACTTTCAGGCACAATGATTCTCTTAGGTTACTGGAAATAAAGTTTCGATACATTTTTCCAACTTACTGAAAATGTTTCGATACTGTTGTAAAATTCTATCATAACAACACGAGTCTGCTCGAAACTATCGATACTTTCTGTCCGTTACGATAAAATTATCGATACTTTCAGGCACAAAGGATTCTCTCAATTTACTTATTAAAGAATACATGTTGAATGTTTTGTTAAATGAAATGCGAATTAAAGTTTTCATTCGAGTTAAATTTACTTATGTGATGTTTTTTCTTTCCTATAAATACCCACGAATTCCACCATCATTTACTCATTCCAAATTCTCTCTAAACACCGAATCTTTGCTCACCTTATGGCAAAATTTTAGGCAACATTTTATTTTCTCGATACTTATTTTGAGTCAACAATCACCAGCAAAATGTCACTGAAAGATTTAATACAGTTGACAATAATCGAGGTTAGTAATCACGCCGACAAACAAATTTCTTCCATAGAATGTCGAATCCCAACACCGTCAGCAAACGAAACGCACTACGTTATGAAGCTTACGAACGAAACAGACGTTCGTAACATGTATTACCGCCACAATTTCGTCGGAGCTAGAGACGTCGATTTACATGTTAAGTTTGACGACGTCAACGTCGGTGAAGGTAGTACGTCTGCACCCGTACAACCTGCTCCGAACACTGAACACGCACTGTCTTCACCGGATGTTGATGCGGCTGCGGAAGAGCTGCAACTTTTTATGTACAGGCGTAGACAAAGAAAACAACAGCTGATCGAAGAACTAAACCTAAGTTCAGACGTGTCCACTGACTACGATGATTCGGATTAACCATAAACTTCTGAAATTATCTTCCAATTATGTTATATGACGTCTTATTTCATCATTTATCCCTTACTTGTCCACTGCCTCCAAATAAAGTTTCGATACATTTTTCCCCGTTTCTGAAAATGTTTCGATACTGTTGTAAAATTCCATCATACATTAGTGAATCTGCTCGAAACTACCGATATTTTCTGTCCGTTACGATACAATTATCGATACTTTAAGAAACAAAGGATTCTCATAGCTTACTAGAATTAAAGTTTCGATACATCTTCCCCCTTTCAATAAAAGTATCGATCATGTTGTAAAATTACATGCTACGTTAGCAAATATGGTCGAAATTTTCGATACTTTAATCCTATTTGAAAACAATTATCGATACTTTTTATTCATATATGGATCCCCATTGCATACTGGAACAAAAGTTTCGATCCGATTTACACACTATTAATAGAAACCCGATACTTTTGAAAGAAAATCAATGTTTCCGGTACGAATATCGTTCGAAAATATCGATGCTTTTACAAAAATATCGATAATTAACAAAAACTAAATGCTTCCCATAGCTTACTGGAAACAGGATTTTCGATACTTTTTTCCATGTTTTAATGTAATTATCGATACGTTTGCAAAAACATTAATGTTTCCGGTATATTTTTACTGTATTCTTTATTCATTACATCAATGTATACGGTTTATTATTACCGTTTTCATTATATACTTCTACAACTTTGCATTGCAGTGTTATGTCTTTTCACTTGTATCACACGCATCGTTTACTGCTCATCCTGTATAAAGCTGAAACCCTTAATCCCCGAAACGAATCTGATTCTTCCTTTTCAGTTTCGTGTCTTTTCACTTGTATCACATGCACCGTTCATGACCTTCATTTATTGGGTAGTTCTCCTAGTTTTCCTCATTTATTTCTATAACCCCGGAAGCGAGGAGAAGAACGAATCTGATTCTACCTTTTCAGTTTCGTGTCTTTCCAATGTATCACATGCACCGTTTTGTTCATGTACCTTCTCCTCATTTATTTCTATAACCCGGAAAACGAGGAGAACGAACGAATCTCTCAATCTGAATCTGCCTTTTCAGTTTCATGCATTATCACTTTCCCTCCCAAACGGAAATTGTCTATAAATTAACAACTCCTCTATTTTCTCTTCACAACATCTCCAAATTAATCTACTCAACCCTTTCGTTTACTTTTATAATCAGTTCTCTTTCACAATCTTCTATTATACAATGAGTTCAAGCAGAAGTTCGGGTAAAAATCCTCAGCCTTTGGCATAGAGAAAGATTGATTACGAGACATCATCAAACAATGATGATGATTTCTATATTGATTCTGATTCTGATAATGACGAACAACTAAGCCACGAGGCAATGAAATCCAACAAATGCTTCAAGAGGTTCTTCGAGGCCTTCGATCGAATGAACTTTATCAACGACCCTTCTACTCAATAGTTGTGTCCAGCATGCCACGGAGGTCCTGGTGCCTTTCACAAGTTTTGTGGCCTTCAGTCCCTACTCACCCATGCAAAAACCAAAGGAGAACCAAAGCTGAAAATTCATCGCCTCCTTGGTCAGATGTTGGAGGAGGAATTGCGAAGAAGGGGTACTTCAGCTACTCCTCAAGGTCAAGCTTCAGGCAAATGGAGTGGTCTGAGTAATGATGCTGCTATTGTCTCTCCCCCCCCCCCCCCCCCCGTCTTCAAGCAACCAGGAAGCTCATCACCAAATATTCTGGCCACCCATGGTGATGATTATGAACACAAAGCTTCATAGAGATGGAGATGGGAAGGTAGTTATATAACTTCTGAATTATGTTTTCATTAATATTATATTTTAATACTTAACTTCTTTTTTTTAATTTTCTGCTTGCTTCAGTGGATTGGTATGGGAAACCAAGAGCTTCTCGACTATTTCAGTTCCTATGGTGCTGTTGCCAAGGCTCGCCATTCATACGGTCCAGAAGGCCATCGTGGGATGAGCCTTCTAATTTTTGAGAGCACGGCAAGAGGTTATCTAGATGCTCAGTGTCTGGATAACCAGTTTGCTGCCCAAGGTTTCGGGTTAGATGCTTGGCAACGTTATGCTCCATCCCCTCCATCCAGCCAGCGCCAACTATATGGTTATATGGCTGAAAAAGAAGACATACACATCTTAAACCGCCATCTCCAAGGTTTTCTCTATTATTTTCTTCTACTATTAATAACAAGATACACTTCTGCTCATACTTATGCAAAAAAATTTGTTCATTAGGCAACCAAAAGGTCAAGTTTGAGAAGCGACCATATGCACAGATGGTTGGACAGTAAGCTGGTGCTGGAACAAGTTCCATGGGTGGTAGGGGGACTTGAAGGGAGGAGGCTTGAAGGGACAAGATCCTTTTTGCCACCAACGGAAAGAAACAAGAAATTGAGAAGAAAGAAAAGATTGATGATCTAATATTTATGTACAATGCAAAGACCAAGCCGGATTGTTTCCAATATCATAAAACCCCATTACATGATATTGGAAACAATCCGGCTTGGTCTTTGCATTGCACATAAATATTAGAAGATCAATCTTTTCTTTCTTCTCAATTTCTTGTTTCTTTCCGTTGCCATCTCGTTTTTCGTCACATGTGTTATTCATCACTCAATTACTGTGTTTTACCTTCTGTTCATTTGAAAGGCCAGGTTGTGAACTTAGTATTTCGTCATATTTTTATTTCAAAGGCCAGGTTACTAAGCATTTATTCGTTTATTGGGATTTTCATTTGATTTAATATTAGAAGTATCCAAACATTTGATATAAGTATCCATACTTTTCCTGCAAGTAAAAAAAGTATCCATACTTCTAATAAACGTATCGACACATTTAATATAAGTATCCATATGTTTTATTTAAGTATCCATACTATCGACCCACAATTGAACCAGTTCCAATGTTTTTATTAAAATATCGATAATATTGTTTAAAGTATCGATTCTTATTGGCTACCTATTAGGTTACCCTAGTACCGGATATATTGATAAAAAATATCGATAAACTTTTCAAAAGTATGGATACTTTCGAAATTAACAACAAATTAGACGCTACCGAATATATTGATATTCGGATCAACAAAATCGGTAATTTTACTGGTTTTGTTATCGTGGGAATTTCCAAGGCCCCATCAGCTCGAAATTAACAACAAATTAGGCGCTACCGAATATATTGATATTCAGATAACAAAATCGGTAATTTTACCGGTTTTGTTATAGTGGGAATTTCCGAGGCCCCATTAGCTCAAATTTATCAACAATTTAGGTGCTACCGAATATATTGATGTTTGGATAACAAATTAGGTAAAATTACCGGTTTTGTTATCGTGGGAATTTCCGAGGCTCCATCAACTCAAATATTATCAACAATTTCCGCGCTACCGATTATATTGATATTCGGATAACAAAATAGGTAAAATTACCGGTTTTGTTATGTCTGACCGATAACTTAAATTTGTCGGTTACCATTTTCTTCATTTTTTGAGTGTTTTTTACCGGATACATCATTTCATATCAACATATTCGGTAGCGATTTACCGAATACATTATATATTTTATAATATTTCCGATAATTCCGTTTTTTAGCCGTATATTAGGCGGCCGCATACTAGAAAACTTCCATAGACTCACTCCTTGAAACATATAAATATGAAACATCGAATTGGGTGCAAGCAGGCAGGTTGTTAACGTCAGTCACGTTTTCACAATGTATGCGTTTCTTTCAATAATTTAATCCTTTATTTGGTTGACCGTACACGGTATAGCCCCACTGGTTCATTGGCCCCACAGCAAGTTGTGTGGACATGTCATGAATAACCTAATCTCTCTCTACCATGGGAGGTTAGAATTTTTATTTATTTATTGGAACTGCTTTTTCTCCGGCTGTCAAGTATTTTTTTCGTTGTCTTCCTAATTTTTTAAAATTCTGTTGTAATTTATAAGAATTGATAGTATGTGGCCGCCTAATATACGGCTAAGAAACGACGTTACTAGAAACATTATAAGATAAATAATGTATCCGGTAAAGCGCTACTGGATATGTTGATATGAGATAATGTATCCGGTAAAAAATTGGTAACCGACAAATTTAAATTATCAGTCAAAGATAACAAAATCGGTAAAATTACTTATTTTATTGATCCGAATATCAATATATTCAGTAATGCTTTACCTATTTTGTTATTAAAGTTTAAGCTGATGTGGCCTTCGAAAGTATCTATATTTTTTTAAAAGTATCCATATTTTTTTTTAAAAAGATAACCAAAATCGGTAAAATTACCTATTTTATTGATTCAAATATCAATATATTTGGTACCGCTTTACCTATTTTGTTATTAAAGTTTAAGCTGATGGGGCATTCGAAAGTATCTATACTTTTTTAAAAGTATTCATACTTTTTTTAAAAAGTATAGTATAACAAAATGAGTTTTATTTTGATGCACAAGCTGTGTAAATATTTTTTACACAATCCTTTTATAAAATTTAAAATCTAAATCACAAACCCTAGCAACCTAAACCCTAAACCCTAAGCCCTAAACTCTAAATTCTAACCATAAACCTTAAATTATATACCCTACATACTAAACCCCTAAACCCTAACATAAAACCCTAAACCCTAAACCCTAAAATTAAAGGGCTTGTGTAAACTAAAGTTTACACAGCTTGTGCATCAAAGTATTTTCCTAACAAAATATGTAAAATTTTACTTATTTTGTTGATAAGAGTATCAACATATTCGATAGTATTAAAGTATCAATACTTTTTGTTGATACTTTTTTAAAAGTATCGATACTTTCGAGCCACATTGCAACCGATTACATTGCTTTTTAAAAAAGTATCGATACTTTTAAAAAAGTATGAATACTTTCGAAGTATCAACAAAATAGGTAATTTTACTTGATATGTTGATACTCTTATCAACAAAATAAATTTTTTTACCGAATATGTTGATACTCTTATCAACAAAATAGGTAATTTTACCGAATATGTTATGTTTATCGGTCACCTTTCTAACCGGTTACGTCGTATATTAGCCGTATATTAACCGCCTTACCGTAATGTAAAATTTAAAATTTATTTAAATAATATCAATTTATTCATCACTTAGACCAATCTCGTTAGTTACGACTGTCAAATCCTTTATATTTCGTAATGTATATATTATGTTTATCTCTTGAGCATTTTTGACACATTCAAAGAAATTGCAAGAGATTATAATACGAATGTATTATAAAAGTGAGAAGGTTTATGTTCGGAATTTGTAATTAATATATATTCAAATAGTAGAATGATGATGTTGTCACATCCTTAATTTTGTGATAAGGGTGTCATTTGTGGTTTAAAATAACGACAATAACATATTGTTATTCTATGTTATTATTATGTTTGTAATCACGATAAATGTTACATGATTGAAAATAAGATTGCAAATACAATTTAAATTCTACTTTTTATTAGAGTCGTCTTTAAAGTTTCAACATATATTTTTTTTTAAAAATGTTAATATCTTATTAATGCAACTAACATTTTGTTTATTAATCTATTTTCTTTAAGTTTAAAAAACAAATATCAATAGGTGAAGCATGTGATGTACTAATAAAAGACATCATCTTAATTTTAGTTGATGTTAAATCTTATGGTAAACTACTCCAGTGACCACCCAACTATTGGTCGCGACTTGTTTTGACCACCCAACCAAAAAAATTTAAAATTTGACCACCAATTATTTAAATAGACCTATTTTGACCATCGACCGTTAAAATCTAACGAAAATGTGACATGGCAGTTAAAGTAAAATTTGTATAATTACACTTTTAGTCCCTGTTAATTACCTATTATATCAATTGGGTCATATATTTAATTTAATTAAATAAAATTAATCAACTATTTAGATAACGACACGTGTCTTTTATTAGTACATCACATGCTTCACCTATTGATATTTTTTTTAATTAAATAAAAGTCAAGGCTTAACCACTACACCAAGTACACCTTTGGTGATGTAAACTGCATCATTATGTATATATCTTATAATGAAGTAAGTTATAGGAAAAAAAGAAGAAAACTTTTTGAGAGGAGACTCTTTTCATTTAAATCTAATAGTTTTTTAAATCGAATATTTGGCTTTATTTTTTAAAAATGTATTCGATTTAAATGAAAAGAAATTTGATTTTAAAAAGTATTCAAATATTTAAAAATATATTCGAATATTTGATTTAAAATATTAAATAAATGAAATTAAAAAATAAAATAAATTCATCCAATTGGGTGATGACACGTGTCGTTATTTGATTAGTTGATTAATTTTATTTAATTAAATTAAAATTAGGACCAAATTGATATAATATGTAATTAATAGGGACTAAAAGTGTAATTATACAAATTTTACTTTAACTGCCACGTCCCCTTTCCGTTAGATTTTAACGGCCGGTGGTCAAAATATGTCTATTTAAATAGTTGAGTGGTCAAATTTTAAAATTTTTTTAGTTGGATTGTTAAAATAGGTCGCTGCCAATAGTTATGTAGTCACTGGAGTAGTTTACCTTAAATTTTAAGATCTTCCCGATATTTTAAGAGTACTACATGTTAAAACCTTATTGACATTTTTTGTATTTCAAATTAACTCAAATGAAAATGATAATTGAAGTACTACAAATAATTAGGGGTGAGCAAAACTTGACTCGGTTAAAAAAAATTAAATTATTCGACTCGGTTCGAGGCGAAAAAACCGACTCGTTTTGACTCGACTCAAAGAAATTTCAAATAAAGTTTAAGTTATGAAATTAAAATTTGAATGACTCGAAATTTTTAGTAATCAGTAGATCAATTTTCATATTTGAGTCGAGTTTGTCAATTTTGCATGATATATTATATATATCACATGCGAACAAAATGAAGAAATCTACATATGTATATCGTATATGCATATAGAAAGCTGTTAAAATTAGAATCAAAATGTTCTCCGCCCAACCCTAAGTATATGCATATAGAAATATATATGTGCACCGCTACATATATGCATATAGAAATATACATGTACAATTAAATTTGTACAGAAACTCGAAAACTCGACTCGATTCGGAAAAAAATTCAAATAAAGTTTGAATTGTAAAATAGAACTTGCAAACTCAAATAACTTTAAAAAAATTAACTCGACTCGACTCGATCGAACGTCCAACCCTACAAATAATAACCTGATTTTGTCCGAATTATTTTATGAGATGTGCTTACATTTAAAAACTAATTTCAATTTCTAAAGAAATAATAATTCAATTGGATCACGGAATGGCCCGTTGACGTATTTGATGAATATTATTAGAATTGGACTCTAAATAAAGGTGCCACCAATTGGATTTGGAGCCTACTCATTTGATGGGCTTTTCTTTTGGTGGAATTTTCATGATTTTCCCACTAACCAAACAACCTATGATCATATTATTTTGTGTATCCTATTATTAATTTATCATTTCGAATGAGAAATCCCTTTCTCAAGAAATAAATCTATTGAATCCAACAAGTGTCTCAGTGAAAAAATGGATGATGTTCATCTTAGAAAATACAAGTTCAAATCGCTTTGTCTACAAGGTGTATGCTCATTATCTAAGAATATGTATAAATATATACTACCTTGTAATCACCTTTAGACTATTTAAAAAAAATGAAATCTATTACCTATAACATGTACGATAACATTAAAGAATATAAAAGAGTAGATTTATAAATAGAACATCAAAAAAATATTTTATTTAACCATGTGATTTAGGTGAAATGATTATAATTTCTCCTACATTAATTAGTGCTTGAAAGTTCAATACTCATATTGAACATATGTAGGATATTTATTTTGATATAATAATTTGAAAAATGTTTTTGGAATTGTTTGAATATTTTGAAAACTTATTTAAAGTCCAAACAACTTGAAAATATGTTTGAAACGGTTTCATAGGTTTTTAACATGTTTAAAACGCTTTTTAAATGGCCAAAATATCATTTTTTACAAGTCTCGTACCGATACACCTTGGTCCGTATCGATACCATTTTTAAAAATCATTTCAAGTAAAACATGTATCGATACAGGGTTGGTGGTATCAAAACCACCCTGATGGTATCGAAACCAGCCTAATTTTTCAGCCTCCAACGACTATTTCCATAACATGCATCGTATCGATACGCCCATGCGAGTATCGATACCGAAGGCACTAGAAGTAAAAATTTTGCATAAAAATCAATCCCCAACGGCTCCAAATCAATCCCAACAGTCACCAACGGCTAGGAACTTATTACAAACATAAATACAAGCCTTGGAACACTTGAAGATGGTTAGAGAACACATCCAAACAAAATGATCAAGAGAATTTGAGTCCAAATCTTATTTTTTTTCATTTCTCTTGTACATAGTTTTAAAGAGTGCTTAAATTGCAATTTTTTGTACACTCTTATGAGCTTTAATTTGTGTAAAAACCCACATTGTGAGGTACTTAGTTTACCAAATAAATTTCTTGTAAAAGGAGAGGTTCTAGTTTAGCCTTAGACAAAAACTAGAGTGATTCTATCTTAGCCGTTAAAAGATAAGGTTGTAAAGGTTTCCTCTTAATCCTTGAAAAGGAGACGGATTCATAGTGAATTGGAAAATTCTTAGTGGTGTGTTAAGGTAGTGAATGTAGGCTTCGTTTAGAAGTTGAACCACTCTAAATCATCGTGCAATTTGTCTATCTTTTTTATCGGTTTTAGCCAATTTATCAAAGGAGCATTTTAACCCTCTTAACACAAGATCGGAAGGGAGCAACAAGACTTTTCATTAAAAGACTAACATCCGAAAATAAAGATCGTTTGCTCAAAGTTCTCCGAACAAGAAATGACAAGATTTGAAGAAGGCCGCTCTATCTCGTGTCCTTCGCTCTTCCAAAGAGAAGCATACTTCTAATGGAACAATGTCATGAAGTACTACATCAAATCTCATGATTATGAGGTTTGAGACATTATTGAAGATGACTACTTGGAAGCTCCTAATAAGAAGAAAAAGCAAATGAGTGAAAACGACATGAAGACAAAGCTAAACGCAAAAGTGATGCACATCCTTCTTTGTGACCTCAATGAAGAAGTTTTCAAGAAAGTTTTCACATGCAAAAGAGCCAAAGAAACGTAGAATAAGCTTGAAAAACTATATGTCACAAAAGAGAAGAAAAAATGTGTTCCATCTTGTGCTAACCTCCTCCAATCACTCAAGGTGGATGGTGTTTTGACTCTCGATGAACCTAAGGTATCTTCTAACTCTAATGATCCAAATGCATATTCATTTGATGAGTTACAATATGTTTTCGATGAATTATTTTTGAAATTTGAGACTGCAACCCCCTCGTCCCGGTCCGGACGCTTGACCGGTCCGGGTGGGCCACACGGGGAAAACCGAAGCGAAACCCGTTAAGGTTTCTCCTCGGTTAACGACCCAGAAAATTTATTTTAACTTTATCTTGTCTATAGGCATTATTAAGTCCTATGTGAAGCACGACAGCGGAAACACAAACAATCCAACAACGACCATCCAAACAACATTTTAAAACAACTCATTTTAACCCTTTACAGCAGGTCGTATCGAAACGCCCTTAGGGTGTTTCGATACGCCTTGACTTAGTCAACAGGCCAGGGTCAACCTGATAAGACCGTTTCGAAACAGGGGTGACCCGTATCGAAACGACCCCAACGGTCAACTTCTCGTGGTCAACGAGATTTGACCGTTTTGAAACTCCAAATACCCGTTTCGGAACACCTTCATCTCGTCAAATTCTCAAAATTCCAGTAGCGAAAGTGTACCGAAACGGCCTACCCTCGTTTCGAAACACCCGACCAAAAACAAAGGGACCGTATTGAAACAGGGTAGCCCGTTTCGAAACGCCCCCTGTCTGCAGACTGGTTTTAGCTGGTTTAAGACACAAGAGTGCCCCTAAACCCCACCAAAACCTCCAACAACACACTAATAACAATCCTAAGGCAAACCAACATACAAGAATGCTTGAACATCATCATAACAAGGCTAAACGCTAAGGCACAACATCACAAAGCCATACATTCATACATATCATTAAAGGTGTTAAGCTTCAACATAGCCAACACTTAGACAATCCTAGGTAGCAAAATACTAACATGGTTTCAAGCATGGCATACATCCCAAAGCTCAATTAACAAGCACAAACGAGGAGTCTAACATGCTCCTAAACAACATCAACAACAACATAATTCAAAAGCATCAAAACACGATCACATGTCCCATTGCTTGACCATTACATCTTAATTTAAAAGTTCATACTTGGTAGCCAAACAAGCACCACAAGCACACTTGGAGGCCCCCTTCTTGCTCCTAGCAACCCACGAACTAATGATCTGCATTGTCGAACAAAGAGATAGCGTAAGCAATAAGCTTAGTGAGGGTAAGCTCTTTTAAAAACAAACCTCGACAATGCAGGGTCCAAGCACGATCTTAGCCAAGGTAAACACATAATTACCAAGGATCCTCAAGAGCCAAAAGTTAAAGATGCATGAACAATACTCAATTATATGCCATGCTCAACAAGCTCCATTTCACAATATATATGTAAACACATATAAACATCCAAGTAGAAATCACATTCTACAACACATTGATACACATATCAATCAATATTGACACCTAGCTATGACCCGAATACGCGGATAAACACGTTGGAACTCACATCCAACAACTACTTTACCTCACGGTGGGATTACACTCATCACCGGTCTCACGGAGGGGATTCCACTCATCCTCACGCCCCGTCGATGGGATTCCACTCATCATCGACTATATATAAATACAATTTCCGGGCGAACCCGTACTCCTCCTTGGTGACTCAACGCCACCAAGGCCACGCGCGAATTTAGACTCATGTGTGCACACTAACATCCTAATGATCGATCATTTGTACTCAAGCATACTAGTGCCAACATTTAACTCATTCAACATTATTCATTTCAATCAATTTCGTGCTTAGAACGTACTCACCATGATCACAATCATGAACCATTTCCATGCATGCCTTAAGCATCACAAATCATGCCTCATCTCACATGTATAACACATTATACATAAATCAATCATATCACAAGTTATACGAGGCATAAACATCCAAATACAAGTTCATCCAATGGCTCTATATCAAGTTTAGGATTAGGCTACCACCCTAATCCTAACTCTAGGTGGGTCTACTAAGCCCGACCTAGTCCACATGCTCGAACCAACCATTTTAAAACCACTATAAACATTTAACCACTCACCTAAGCTTCCAAGCTCCAAGCCAAGCAAGCAACCACCCTCAAGTTTCTGGATTTCCTCTCGATGCTTCACCGACCCAAGTTCTTGCTTCTAAACAACCTCAATACAATTCAAATAACCTCAAATCAGCCCAAACATCAAAATACCAACCCGGAACACAATTCAAATACAATTTACAATGTTTCAAGCCATGAACAACCCCACTTTTAACCAAACTCGGGCAGCCCCAAAGCCTCATCCAAAATCCATGTTTCCAACACCCTTTACACCCACAAATGATCCCAAATCAACCCCTAACCATAGTACTACAAATAGCCTATCAATTTCAACCCAAAACAACCCCAAAACTCACCCAAAACCCTCCAAAAACCCCATTTATGCCCAAATTCGGGAATTGCTCAAAATCAAGAAAAATTCATATATGTTGAACCATTTAGCTCCTAGACTTCATAACTAACAATATTAAATCAAAATATTAGGTTTAGCAACACAAAGACATCATTTTTAATCAAAGCCTTTGAAATCCCCATTTCCAAAACTTTAACGAAATTAAAAACAAATGGTACTTTTGAAGAGAGGGAGTTGAGGAGAAGTCAAAAATGATGTTACCTTTCAAAAATAAGTTGAAATGGAGGAGCTTTGTGATGGAATAGTGTTTGAGTAGAGAGCTCTCTCTTTTCACGTTGAAGAAGAGAGTGAATAGTGGGAGATGGTGAGAAATGGGTATTTTTAATTGTTTTGTTTAAATTTAAAGGCCAAAGACCACTTTGCCCTTAATGAATTGGACTATTCACAAAGAAGGAGATCCATGGCTATTTGGGTTCAAATTAAAATATGTTCAACACCATTTATTTTGAAATTAAAACCTGAACATTATTTTAACCATAAAACCGAACCCGAAATAATATTAAAATATTATTTTCACCTAACCCCTAAACCCGGGTGTTACAACTCTCCCCCACTTAAGGAAATTCGTCCCCGAAATTACCTGACGGAAACAAATACGGAAACTACTCAACCATATCAGCTTTCCTCTCCCATGTGGCCTCTTCCACACCTCTATGTCTCTACAACACTTTGACCAACTCTACGGTCTTACCACGCAACACCTTGCTATCAGAAGCAAGTATCTCAACGGGCTCTTCATTATAAGACAAATCCAGATTCAACTCTATCTCCTCAACAGGCATAACATGAGAAGGATCCGACCTATATCTTCTAAGCATAGACACATGAAAGACATCATGGATCTTCTCTAACTCAGAAGGTAACCTCAAACGGTAAGCTACAGGCCCAATCCGCTCAACTATCTCATACGGACCAATGAACCTCGGACTCAACTTGCCCTTCCGGCCAAATCTCATTACCTTCTTCCACGGAGATACTTTCAAAAACACTTTCTCACCCACGGAGAACTTAATCTCTTTCCTCTTCAAATCCGCATAAGACTTCTGACGATCGGAAGCTGCTTTCAAACGATCACAAATCAACTTCACCTTGTCAGTAGTCCCCTTAAGCAAATCCGACATAGGTAACAATCTCTAACCTGTTTCAGCCCAACAAATCGGAGTCCTACATCGTCTACCATACAAGGCCTCATAGGGAGCCATCTGAATACTAGACTGATAACTGTTGTTGTAAGCTAACTCAACTAACGATAAGTGCTTCTCCCAAGAACCCTGGAAGTCAATTACACAACAACGAAGCATATCCTCTAGAATCTGTATCACTCGCTCTGACTGCCCATCGGACCACGGATGATAAGACGTGCTGAAATGCAAACGGCTACCTAGAGCACTATGCAAGCAACCCCAGAATCTCGAAGTAAATCTAGGATCTCTATCTGAGACAATAGACTTCGGAACTCCATGAAGTCTCACAATCTCACGGATGTATAAGTTTGCCAACTTGTCTAAGGAATCCGTAGTGTCCACTGCTAAGAAGTGAGCACACTTAGTGAACCTATCAACAATCACCCAAACATAATTCTTCTTCGAAGGAGACAAAGGCAACCTCGACACAAAATCCAAAATGATCATCTCCCATTTCCATTCCGGAATCTTCAAAGGCTGTAACAAACCTGAAGGAACCTAATGTTCTGCCTTCACTCTCTGACAAACCATACAACGGCTCACATACTCGGCTACATCTTTCTTCAAACTAACCCAGAAATAATCATTTTTCAAATCACGATACATCTTGGTACTACCCGGATGCATAGAAAAGGTACTCGAATGTGCTTCACTCAGAATCTGACGTCTCAACTCAACATCTTCTGGTACAACAATTCTATTTCTAAAGCACAACAAGCTCTCACCACTGAAACTATACTCGGTCGGTCTTCCTTCGACTATGTCCTAAACATGAGGGACTAAAGTCACATCTTGCAACTGCTTCTCTCTAATCAACTAAATCAAGGAAGGCTTCACTTGCAACTCGGTGATCAACCCACCATCATCGGACACACTCAATCTAGCAAACATAGCTCTCAACTCAACGACCACTTTTCTACTCAAAGCATCGGCTACTACATTTGCCTTACTCGGATGGTACTCAATGGTCAAATCATAATCTTTTAGAAACTCTATCCATCTTCTCTGTCTCAAGTTCAACTCTTTCTGTGTCATCAAGTACTTCAAGCTCTTATGATCGGTGTAAACTATACACTTCTCACCATACAAGTAATGACGCCAAATTTTCAATGCAAACACAACCGCGGCTAACTCTATATCGTGAGTAGGATAGTTCTTCTCATGAATCTTCAACTGTTTAGAAGCATAAGCAACAACTCTTCTTTCTTGCATCAAAACACATCCTAAACCTATGTAGGAAGCATCACTGTAAATCACAAATTCTTTACCTGAAACGGGTTGCACTAACACTGGAGCATTTGTCAATGCTTCTTTGAATTTCTCAAAGGCCTTCTGTCTCGCATCTGACCATTCAAACTTAACTCTTTTTTGCAACAATTTAGTCAAAGGAGCAGCTACTCTAGAGAAACCATCAGCAAATCTCTTATAATAACCGGCTAATCCTAGGAAACTTCTAATCTCGGTCACAGACTTAGGTTGTTTCCACTCAACAATAGCCTCAATCTTCGATGGATCAACACGGATACCTTCGGCTGAAACAACATGGCCAAGAAATACAACCTCTCGAATCCAGAACTCACATTTACTAAGCTTCGCATACAACTGATTGCTCAACAATCTCTGTAAAACAAATCTCAAGTGCTCATCATGCTCTTCTTCTGTCTTCGAGTACACAAGTATGTCATCAATGAAAACAACTACAAAACGGTCTAGATAGTCTCTAAAAATCCTGTTCATCATGTCCATGAATGCTGCAGATGCATTCGTGAGCCCAAACGGCATCACAAAAAACTCATAGTGACCATATCTAGTCCTAAAAGATGTCTTCGGAACATCACACTCTTTCACTTTCAACTGGTAATACCCGGATCTCAAATCTATCTTCGAGAACACTGAAGCACCTCTCAACTGATCAAACAAATCATCTATGCGAGGCAATGGATACTTGTTCTTCACAGTCAACTGATTCAACTGCCTGTAGTCAATACACATGCGCATACTACCATCTTTCTTTTTCACAAATAACACGGGAGCACCCCAAGGAGAACTACTAGGTCTAATAAAACCACGGTCTAATAATTCTTGCAACTGACTCTTCAATTCTTTCAACTCTTTCGGAGCCATACGATACAGAGCTATCGAAACTGGATTAGACCCTGAAACAGTCTCAATCATAAACTCAACATCTCTGTCAGGAGGTAAACCCGGCAACTCTTCAAGAAACACATCCGAAAAGTCACAAACTGTTCTGATATCTTTCGGTCTAGCTTCACTCATATTCGGATTCATAACATAAGCTAAGTAAGCCCCACATCCAGAGTCCATCAACCTATGAGCCTCTAAAGCTGACACCACATTAGACAAGAACTTAATGTTCTCGCCTACTACTACTACCTCGTAGTCATCAGAAAGTTTCAAGGAAATTCTCTTCGTCTCAAAATCCACACTAGCTCGGTGCTCAACTAACCAGTCCATACCCAAAATAATATCAAAGCCATAGAAAGGAAGTTCCATCATATCAACAGAGAACACATGACCCTGAATCTTCAGTGGACATCTCCTATACATACGTCTAACCACAACTGTCTCACCAAAAGAACTAGTCACATGCATACCTACATCTAAGATCTCAACAGGTATATCTAACTTCTATGCATGCTCACTCAAAATGTAGAAATGTGTAGAACCCGAATCAACCAAAGAAAGCAAAGACATAGACTGTAACTCAAAATTACCTGCTATCACATCAGTGTCGTTCCCGGCCTCTCTCTGAGCATAAACTCTCGCTGGTCCTCCCGCCTCTGCTGCACTGCCACAACATGAGCAAGGTTCCTCTGAGCATCTACCCTAGGTGCATCAGCCCTAGGCTGGAAGTAGCCACGACCGCGCCTACGGCCTATCTGAAAATCATTCGCTCTCGCAGGAGCCTGAGCAATGTTTGGTGCCTGTGCCGCCTGATGCAGACAATCCCTCCTAAAGTGGTCCCTCGAACCACAGTTCCAACAAGCATGGAAGTTACCCTAACACTCACCAGCGTGCTGTCTCCCACAACGGGTACACTTGGGAAAACGCCCTCCTCCTCTATGGCCCTGATGACCCTTACCATGATGGCCACCGCCACGTCTATGGTCAAACTGATGTTCGCCACCTCTATGCCTCTTGGCATCTCTACTGTCAAAGTGGTTATGCCTCTTACCAAAACTAGAACCACCAGATCGTTTGGCCGAACCCAAACTGTGCTCTAAGTCCTTGGCCCTCGCGACCAATACATCAAAGTCTGAGTAGTCAGAAGCTAACGTGTACCTCTTGATCTCCTCGCTCAACCCATAGCGGAAATGGTTACAACGTTCCACTTCAGTAGGAACCAACTCTGGAGCGTACTGACTCAAGCGAACAAAACGGATCTCATAATCAGTCACAGAAGCATCTCCCTGAGTAAGGGCCATAAACTCTCGCTTCTTCTCATCTAAGTACCTCGGTCCCAAGTACCTCTTTCTGAAAGCAGACTCAAAGAAATCCCAACCAATCTCTGCCTTTGGAACCCCAGTAGTAATGGTGACCCACCAGGTGTAGGCATCCCCCTGAAGCAAGGAAATCACACAGCCCAATCTACGTGCGCCCACACAACCATCTGAGCTAAGATACGGACCGTCTTCTCCAACCATAACTCCGACCTCTCCGGAGTAGATCCTCTGAACTCTTCGGCCCCCAAGCTATGGAGCCTCTCCAAAGGTAGACTAGCATCGTCACACCTAGGCTGAGCTGCAGCCTGAGCTCCCGCAAATGCGGCCTGAAATGCTCCCGCTATAGCTTGCACTAGCGGAGTCATATCAATTCCGGCTGGACCTTGGCCACCTTGGCCACCTTGAGGTCCCTCTCCTTTAGCTCCATCCTCGCCTCCAACTCCAGGCAGAGGAGGTGGTGGTGGTGGAGGTGGTGGAAGAGCTCCAACTCCCGCGGCCACCGGCCCTTCTATATGAGCCTCCACACCAATCACCGGCTCAACAGGAGCCGCAACACGTGGTTCCTGACGAACCACTCTCAGCCTAGACATCACTCAAAAACGATAACTACAACCACAACAAACAAAATATACAAGATTGGGTTAGCAAGGCAAGGCTTCCAAGTGCTCAAGTACGTTTCTTCACTTAAAATTCTTTTCCGATGTAATAGTAGCAATGGGACTCCCAAACTACATGCTTTTAAACAAAACAATCAACATACTTGTCATACAAATCATACTTACAAAGCAAGCAAACACCGTGCTTATCAATTCAAAACTTAAACTTACCTCACTTACCTGCCCAAGGTCTCGGTAACCTTAGGCTCTATTACCAACAAGTGTAACCCCCTCGACCCAATCCGGACGCTTGACCGGTCCGGGTGGGCCACACGGGGAAAACCGAAGCGAAACCCGTTAAGGTTCCTCCTCGGTTAACGACCCGGAAAATTTCTTTTAACTTTATCTTGTCTATAGGCATTATTAAGTCCTATGTGAAGCACGACAGCAGAAACACAAACAATCCAACAACGACCATCCAAACAACATTTTAAAACAACTCATTTTAACCCTTTACAGCAGGCCGTATTGAAACGCCCTTAGGGTGTTTCGATACGCCTTGAATTAGTCAACAGGCCAGGGTCAACCTGATGAGACCGTTTTGAAACAGGGGTGACCCGTATCGAAACGACCCCAACGGTCAACTTCTCGTGGTCAACGAGATTTGACTGTTTCGAAACTCCAAATACCCGTTTCGGAACACCTTCATCTTGCCAATTTCTCAAAAATCCAGTAGCGAAAGTGTACCGAAATACCCTACCCTCGTTTCGAAACACCCGACCAAAAACAAAGGGACCGTATCGAAACATGGTAGCCTGTTTCGAAACGCCCCCTGTCTGCAGACTGGTTTTAGCTGGTTTAAGGCACAAGGGTGCCCCTAAACCCCACCAAAACCTCCAACAACACACTAATAACAATCCTAAGGCAAACCAACATACAAGCATGTTTGAACATCATCATAACAAGGCTAAACGCTAAGGCACAACATCACAAAGCCATACATTCATACACATCATTAAAGGTGTTAAGCTTCAACATAGCCAACACTTAGACAATCCTAGGTAGCAAAATACTAACATGGTTTCAAGCATGGCATACATCCCAAAGGCCAATTAACAAGCACAAATGAGGAGTCTAACATGCTCCTAAACAACATCAACAACAACATAATTCAAAAGCATCAAAACACGATCACATGTCCCATTGCTTGACCATTACATCTTAATTTAAAAGTTCATACTTGGTAGCTGTTGAGTGGATCGAAAGATCGATATTTACCAAGAGGGGGGGTGAATTGGAAATTTGAAGGATTGTAGTGGAAATTGGCAAATTAAAATTGAAGAACAAGGAATTTAGAGTGGTTCAAGTTCCAAATGAACTCTACATCCACTACCTTAGTCTCACTAAGGATTTGCAACAATTTCACTAAATTGATCTTCCCCTTTTCTAGGACAAGGAGGCAACCCTTTACAATATCGGTTGATTTTTCTACCCAAAAATCAACCCAACCCTCACACAAGAGAACAAAGGAATTTGTAGGCTAATTAGGTATCTCTCAATACAAATGATAGCCCCGATACAAGCACTCAACCCAATTTTACAAAATATGAATGAAGAACACAAATTGGGATTTTACACAAATTTGGGATTTTTGCTCAAATGCTTGAATTTGATGGTTGGATGTTTGCTTGAAGTTCAATAGTTGTTGCTGATGCTTTTGGATGTCCCTTTTATACCTTCTCATTGATTTCTAGCCGTTTGAGTGGTTGGAGAAGTAAATGGAGCCGTTGGAACCCTCTCTTACCACCATAAATGCACCTCTGCAGCTACGAGTATCGGTACTCGGGAATGGGTATCGATACCTGTCTCAGAAAAGAAAGAGCCGTTGTATGCAATTAATAGGGCGTATCGATACGCACGTAAGCGTATCGGTACTGGGTATCGAAACGGCAAAGGCCGTATCGATACCTTTTTCTGAACTTAGCTCACTGTCAAAACGCGTATCGATACTGGGGTTAGCCGTATCGATACCGGTCAACGGTCTTTTAAAATTTGGTTACCAACCAACTGACACCAACGTCATATTTTTAAACCGACTTAAATGCTTTAAAAATCTTTAAACCGGTATCGATACTGGTGTTACCGTATCGATACACTCTTTCAAGTTTAACACAGGGGCGTATCGATACGAGGGTTTTCCGTATCGATACGTGTTTCGACAGTAGCCAATTTTGGCAAAAAGGTATCGATACGCCTCCATGGGTATCGATACTCTATGACGATTTTCAATAAATTTGGCTTGGAACACTTAGAAAATATTTTGAGTTTGAGTTTTACAAATCAGTTTTAAAGTGTTGGTGTTTCAAAACTTGTTAAGAGACTTGTAAAAACAATTTTAAGTTTTTCAAATTGATCCTTAAAGATCTAGTTATATCAAAATCAAACATAGGTTTTACAATCTCCCCCTTTTTGATATAACAAAACCAAAACTTAAAATTTTGACACTTTTGAATAACCTTTACAAAGTAACTCCCCCTTAATATAAGCTTGGTAACCTTTGAGTTAAAATCAAAATATTTTAAAGATGTGAGCAAGTTTCTTATCCCCCTTTTTGTTAGATCAAAAATGCATGGAGACAATAAAGTGCATAATGAAATCAAAGGTATAATAATAATAAGCAACATAATTTTATTCATCATAGCATAAGAAAATCCAAACGAAAACAAACAAGAAATCAAAGCATAGGTTTTTAATCCTAAAACAAACTTAGTCCTAAAAACAGAAACATAGGTGCATGAAAATAGAAAATCCTAGATGATTATGAATGATATGCAAGAAGAGATGTCTAGGCATTGTCTTCGTCGTCTTCATCATCTTCATCATCATCGACCATAGGCTCATTGCTCCGCATGCTATTACGTCATTCATCATGGAAAGCGGCAACGGAAATATTCAAGGAATTGTGCTCGCTTTCAAGGGATGTAAGGCGATTCTCCATACCCGTCATCCTTGTATCGAAGGTGGTTTCCATGGAGGTTAGACGAGTGTTCATGTCCGTGCGTAGCCCGGTAAATTGCTCATTGAGATAGGTCATGAGAGCATCCAAATTGGGCTGTGGGACTTGAGGAGCCGGAGGAGCTTGAGGAGCTTGTGGTTGTTCCAATGCGGCTGCGGCCTCGGGTGGAAGCTCGGAAAGACGTAACCAACTTCCATTAAAGTAATGGAACTTTCCCCGAGCAAGGGATCGCTCATCAATAGGATCGGTAAGAGGAGATGCAAGATCAAATGAGCAATCAATATCCTTTTTCACAAAATAGTAACTTAAAGCCGTACCGTAAATAAAAGATGTGATGAGAGAGGTTTGGCGATTTTGAACATGATAGGCGATCTCATCGAACATGATTCGAGCTAGGTTTGGGCGCTTTCGTTGACGGAAACAACGGATCCAAAAATCATCCACTTGACGGATGGTAGAGTATTTGCCACCGGAGGGACGTAACCACCAAGACACCATCAAATGTAGGATTCGATCGTGAGCATTGAGGACGGTTACGGAACCACCGAGAACATGGCCCAAGGCATTCTCATCATTTAAGCCTACATCCTCTAACTTAAAAACCTCACAAATCCCTTTGACATCGAGAATGATTTGCTTCCCCATGAGATAAGAGCGGATGGCAACAACTTCCCCATTGCGAGAAATAATTTTGGCATTAGAATAGAAAATTAAAACCAAAAGACGATAGTAAATACCGGGGATAGAAAGAAACTCCATGAAATTCCAAGTGCGAAGCAACGGAAGATATTCAAACTTGAAGCGCTCGGAGTCGAGAAAAGGAATGGAGACGACCCTTTCCGCACGAATTTTGTAGTTCTCAAATTGGCAAAAATAGGGAAGACCCGCGGAAGTTTCAAAGGATTTGTTATAAATTGTAGCATAATCCGGGCGTGCAACCATTCCGGGAGTTGAAGATTCACCGGCATGAGTAACCCTCGGTCGCTTCCTCGAATGTTCTTTAGGTGTCATAATCTAAAAGAAAATTAAAAAAAGGTTTCTTCAATTTGAGTAAAAATCAAGGTAAAAAGATTTAAAAAAAATTTGAAAAGCAAAGAGATTTAAGAAAACAAAGGGTTAAAAAAAAAAGAACAAAAAAGAATAAAAAGAAGAGATTACCTTGAAGGAAACTTTGAAGATTGAAGAAAAACTTGAGAGAGAGCACAATTCTTTTCTTGATGCAAAAATTCTTTTAGAATTGAGTTGTAGTGTGAAAAATATGAAGGAGGAAGGGCCTTTTTATAGGCAAAAACGGCTAGGGTTTGTTAGGGTTAAAGAGTTTTAATTTTGGTAAAATTAGATCTCATTTAAGACTGATTTAATGCCATCTGCGCGATAGGGTATCGATACTCCTGACTGGTATCGATACGTGGATAGAATTGTCTTTTCTCAAAAATGCCCGTTGGAAAGTCGTATCGAAACGGTGGGGCCCGTATCGAAACGACCTGTATCGATACAATTTTAAGCGTATCGATACCTGTGAAGCGAGGAAAAATCTGGGAAACAAAATGAAGAACACGTATCGATACGCGTATATCCGTATCGATACCATATGAAGCGAGGAAAATTCTGGGAAACAAAATAAAGAACATGTATCGATACGCGTATAGCCGTATCGATACCATATGCCCAGAATGACCTATTTGGTTCTAAGAACAACCAAAGGCTCGAACTTAACACCTCCTAAAAGTATGCAAATGATGAATGAACAGTTCTAAGCATGTTTTAACAGAAGCATACTCCCCCTAACTATAGGCATGGATAAGATTAGGGGTTTAAACACATAAACATGGCAATTTCACAAAATCAAGCATTTTAAGCACAAAAGAGGTCCTAAAAGGTCAAGATAGGCTAGCTAGACCTAACTCTCTCCTAAGGGACCAAAAACGCTCTTTGTCTAAGGGTTTTGTAAATATATCCGCTAATTGGTTCAAGGTATCAACATATTCAATAACAACATCATTTTTCAAAACATGATCTCTAATAAAGTGATGTCGAATTTCTATATGTTTGGTTCTAGAGTGTTGGATGGGATTTTTAGTTAAGCATATTGCACTAGTGTTGTCACATTTTAGGGGTATGGTTCCAACTTTAATTCCATAATCTAAGAGTTGTTGTTTCATCCAAAGGACTTGAGCACAACAACTCCCTAAGGATATGTACTCGGTTTCGGTGGTAGATAAGGCTACACTATTTTGTTTCTTAGAGAACCAAGATATGAGCATACTACCTAAGAATTGGCAAGTTCCCGAAGTACTTTTCCTATCAATTTTGCAACCCCCATAATCCGCATCCGAATAAGCATGTAGGTTGAAGGTAGAGTCTCTAGGATACCAAAGGCCTAAACAAGGAGTGTCTCTAAGGTATCTAAAGATTCTCTTAACGGCTATAAGGTGAGACTCTCTAGGACTAGCTTGAAACCTAGCACACAAGCAAACACTAAACAAGATATCCGGTCTACTTGCGGTAAGGTAAAGCAAAGATCCAATCATAGAACGATAAAGCTTAGAGTCAACACACTTACCTCCTTCATCTTTGTCAAGCTTTGTAGATGAGCTCATAGGAGTGGCTTGAGGCTTTGCATTCTCCAAGCCAAACTTCTTGAGCATATCCTTTATGTATTTTGCTTGGTTGATGAAGGTGCCATCCTTCTTTTGCTTGATTTGGAGTCCCAAAAAGAATGAGAGCTCCCCCATCATGCTCATCTCAAATTCACCTTGCATTAGCTTAGAAAACTCTTGACAATGACATTCATTAGTAGAACCAAAAATAATATCATCAACATAAATTTGAACTACTAAGATGTCATTTTTATACATTTTTATGAAAAGTGTAGTGTCCACCTTACCTTTTTCAAATCCTTTTTCAATCAAAAAATTTGAAAGCCTTTCATACCAAGCTCTAGGAGCTTGTTTTAAACCATAAAGAGCTTTGGTAAGTTTGAAAACATGATTTGGAAATTTTGAATCTTCAAAACCCGGTGGTTGTTCCACATACACTTCTTCATTTATAAAACCATTTAAAAATGCGCTTTTAACATCCATTTGAAAAAGCTTGAAATTATGATAACATGCATATGCAAGCAACATGCATATGCAAGCAACATCCTAATGGCTTCCATCCTAGCTACGGGCGCATAGGTTTCATCAAAATCTATTCCCTCTTCTTGAGTGTAACCTTGTGCTACAAGTCTAGCTTTATTTCTCACAATGTTACCACTCTCATCTAGTTTGTTCCTAAAGACCCATTTAGTTCCTATTGTAGATTGATTACTAGGCCTACCAACTAATGTCCATACATTACTTCTCTCAAATTGATTTAACTCTTCTTGCATAGCCATAATCCAAAAGTCATCTTTCAATGCTTCTTTTATGTTTTTAGGCTCTATGCATGAGATAAATGCAACATGGTTCATTAATTTAAGAGAAGAACGAGTGGTTACCCCCTTGGATGGATCACCCAAGATTTCACCATCTTTGACATAGTTCAACTCCCTTGGGTAGCTCACTTCCTTTTCCTCAATAGCCAAGTCCTTCAAGGCTTCAAGAGGTGGATCTTGTGTATCTTCTTCTTTTGGTTGAATCTCATCCTCCTTTGAAGTTTGACCTCCATCAAAGGCATTTATGATTCCTACATCATCATCATCACAAGAATCCTTCCTAGGAAGGAGGTTATCATCGAATACAACATGAATAGATTCTTCTACTACTAAAGTTCTTTTGTTAAATACTCGATAGGCTTTAGAGGTTAAAGAGTAACCTATAAAAATAGCTTCATCACTTTTTGCATCAAATTTACCTAAGTTATCTTTTCCATTATTTAAAACAAAACACTTACACCCAAAAGGGTGAAAATAGCTAATGTTAGGCTTTTTAGATTTTAAAATCTCATAAGGTGTTTTCTTTAAAATTGGCCTAATCATTACTCGATTTACAATATAACAAGCGGTGTTTGTGGCTTCCGCCCAAAAATATTTAGGTAAATTATTTTCACAAAGCATAGTTCTAGCCATTTCTTGTAAAGTTCTATTTTTCCTCTCAACTACCCCATTTTGTTGAGGAGTTCGAGGAGCCGAAAAATTATGGCTAATACCATTTTCATTCAAAAATTCTTCAAACCCTAAATTTTGAAACTCGGTTCCATGATCACTTCTAATGTGTGAAATTCTAAGTTCAAGATCATTTTGGGTTAATTTTGAAAATGTGATGAATTTTTCCAAAGCCTCATCTTTAGTACTTAAAAAGAGAACCCAAGTAAATCTAGAAAAATCATCAACTAACACAAATGCATAAGATTTACCACCCAAGCTCATAGTCCTAATTGGCCCAAATAAATCCATGTGAATTAATTGTAAGCATCTACTAGTAGAAACATCATTAATGGATTTAAAGGAAGACTTATGTTGTTTACCCTTAGAGCATGCATCACAAATTTTGTCATTTGAAAATTTAATTTTGGGCAAACCTCTAACTAGATTTAGAGAGACTAGTTTTTCCAAAACACTAATGCTAGCATGTTCTAGCTTCCTATGCCACAACCATGCATCATTTTCATTTTGAGCAACTAAACATGCATGAGATGTATGAATGTCATCTAAATGCACCATGTATATGTTTCCTATGCGATGACCTATGAGCATAATACTATTAGATTTAATGTCTACAATTTTGCATCCATTTTTATCAAAAAGAACATTAAATCCCTTATCACATAATTGACTTATGCTCAATAAATTATGTTTAAAACCATCGACATATAAGACATTTTCAATGAGAATAGTAGAGTGATTACCTATGGAGCCAATACCTTTAATGTGGCCTTTGGAGTTGTCACCAAATGTTACTACTCCTCCACCTTTTGGCTTTAAATCCATGAATCGACTCTTGTCTCCGGTCATGTGCCTCGAGCATCCACTATCAAGGTACCATGAGTTTTGACTTTGTGCTTTGGCCTTGTAGCAATGCTCCCCCTACAAACAAAGATATTAAACCTTGGTTTTTGGTACCCAAATCATTTTGGGTCCATGAGTGTTAGCTCCCAAAACCTTGGTTCCCTTAGGAATCCAAGATGACATAGCAATAATATTATTAGATTTCACAAGTTCCTTAGGAACCCATACACTTCTAATTCTTTTAGCTCTACTATGTCTAGGATAGCTACCTTGTTTGTAGTAATTAGTCCTTTTCTTAGGTTGGTGTGTTCTAGAGGATTCTCCTAATTCATGTTTGACACTACCAACATTTTTTAAGGACTTTTTGAGCTCATTTAGCTCACCTAACACCTTTTGGTGTTCACTATTGCATTAAGACAAAAGATTATTAAGATCAACATTTTCATCTTGAAAGAATTTAAGTTCATCTTTTAATCCTAAAATCTTTTTCTCAAATTTAGAATTAGCTTGAGTGAGGGAGTCATTTTTCTCATTTAGCTCTAGAATGATTTTCTTGTTTTTAATGACCGACTCTTTAAACATCTCAACTAATTCATCATATACCTCTTGTAACTCATCATATGCATCATTTAATTCTTCATATGAAAAATCTAAAGTAGATGAGTTAGAGGTTACCAAGGAGGAATCTTCCTCAAGTGCCATGAGACAAAGGTTAGCCACTTCTTGTTCGTCATCCTCCGATGACTCCTCATCACTCCAAGTAGCAAGCTTGGCTTTGAGTTTCTTCTTCTTCTCAAAGCCCTTCTTCTTGAGTTGAGGGCACTCCGAACAGATGTGACCGGATTGTTTGCACTCATAGCAAATGATGGGATCCTTCCCTTCTTCTTTGTTCCTTCCTTTGAAGTCCATCTTTCTTTGGATTTTTCTTCCCCGGTTGGACCTCATGAAGCGTGAGAATCGTTTGGCTATCATAGCCAATTCTTCAAGTTCATCCTCCTCACAAGATGAGCTCTCATCATGTTGTGAAGCTTTTGCCTTGAGAGCTATTCCCATCTTCTTCTTCTTTTCAACTTCAAGCTTCTCTACTCTTTTTTCCTTCTTTCTTTTTCTCATCTTCCCTTCCTTGCTTCATGATTTCATGAGTAAGGAGAGAACCCACAAGCTCATCAAGCTTTAATGTCTTCAAGTTCTTTGCTTCGATGATGGCGGTTCTCTTCCCATCCCAAGCTTCGAGAAGTGAATAGAGTAGCTTCCGGACAAGCTTGTCTTCCGGTATGATCTCTCCATAGCCCTTTAGCCCGTTGACAATTGTGGAGAATCGATCAAACATCTTTGACACCGTCTCATCGGGCTCCATCTTGAAATTTTCATAACTAAGATTGAGAAGTCCAATCTTAGTTTCTTTGACATCATTGGTGCCTTCATAAGTGGTCTCAAGTGTGTCCCACACTTCTTTGGCATTTTCAATGGAAGAGACCTTTGAATAGATGTCCGGACCGAAAGCACAAAAAAGCATGTGGAGAGCTTTATCGTTGACTTGAATCTTCTTCCTCTCCTCTTCACTCATTTCGGCTTTCTTCTTCAACACCATCTTGCCTTCACCATCTTGCTTCAATGGAATGTATGGCCCATCCTCAATGACATCCCATACAAGGTAGTCACTTGACTTGATGAATAGCCTCATTTTGTTCTTCCAAAAGGAGTAGTTGTCACCATTGAAGAAAGGAGGCTTGGTGGTTGATTGTGACTCGTACATGCCGGAACCGGAGGTTGAAGCCATCTCTTGATATTTTGATGATCACACTCTTCCAAGGATCTCCTCTTGTGGTTGTTAATCCTCACAGAGTTAAGCTCTGATACCAATTGTTGAGTGGATCGAAAGATCGATATTTACCAAGAGGGGGGGTGAATTGGAAATTTGAAGGATTGTAGTGGAAATTGGCAAATTAAAATTGAAGAACAAGGAATTTAGAGTGGTTCAAGTTCCAAATGAACTCTACATCCACTACCTTAGTCTCACTAAGGATTTGCAACAATTTCACTAAATTGATCTTCCCCTTTTCTAGGACAAGGAGGCAACCCTTTACAATATCGGTTGATTTTTCTACCCAAAAATCAACCCAACCCTCACACAAGAGAACAAAGGAATTTGTAGGCTAATTAGGTATCTCTCAATACAAATGATAGCCCCGATACAAGCACTCAACCCAATTTTACAAAATATGAATGAAGAACACAAATTGGGATTTTACACAAATTTGGGATTTTTGCTCAAATGCTTGAATTTGATGGTTGGATGTTTGCTTGAAGTTCAATAGTTGTTGCTGATGCTTTTGGATGTCCCTTTTATACCTTCTCATTGATTTCTAGCCGTTTGAGTGGTTGGAGAAGTAAATGGAGCCGTTGGAACCCTCTCTTACCACCATAAATGCACCTCTGCAGCTACGAGTATCGGTACTCGGGAATGGGTATCGATACCTGTCTCAGAAAAGAAAGAGCCGTTGTATGCAATTAATAGGGCGTATCGATACGCACGTAAGCGTATCGGTACTGGGTATCGAAACGGCAAAGGCCGTATCGATACCTTTTTCTGAACTTAGCTCACTGTCAAAACGCGTATCGATACTAAGGTTAGCCGTATCGATACCGGTCAACGGTCTTTTAAAATTTGGTTACCAACCAACTGACACCAACGGTCATATTTTTAAACCGACTTAAATGCTTTAAAAATCTTTAAACCGGTATCGATACTGGTGTTACCGTATCGATACACTCTTTCAAACTCTTTGAAGTTTAACACAGGGGCGTATCGATACGAGGGTTTTCCGTATCGATACGTGTTCCGACAGTAGCCAATTTTGGCAAAAAGGTATCGATACGCCTCCATGGGTATCGATACTCTATGACGATTTTCAATAAATTTGGCTTGAAACACTTAGAAAATATTTTGAGTTTGAGTTTTACAAATCAGTTTTAAAGTGTTGGTGTTTCAAAACTTGTTAAGAGACTTGTAAAAACAATTTTAAGTTTTTCAAATTGATCCTTAAAGATCTAGTTATATCAAAATCAAACATAGGTTTTACAGTAGCCAAACAAGCACCACAAGCACACTTGGAGGCCCCCTTCTTGCTCCTAGCAACCCACGAACTAAGGATCTGCATTGTCGAACAAAGAGAGAGCGTAAGCAATAAGCTTAGTGAGGGTAAGCTCTTTTAAAAACAAACATCGACAATGCAGGGTCCAAGCACGATCTTAGCCAAGGTAAACACATAATTACCAAGGATCCTCAAGAGCCAAAAGTTAAAGATGCATGAACAATACTCAATTATATGCCATGCTCAACAAGCTCCATTTCACAATATATATGTAAACACATATAAACATCCAAGTAGAAATCACATTCTACAACACATTGATACACATATCAATCAATATTGGCACCTAGCTATGACCCGAATACGCGGATAAACACGTTGGAACTCACATCCAACAACCACTTTACCTCACGGTGGGATTACACTCATCACCGGTCTCGCAGAGGGGATTCCACTCATCCTCAGGCCCCATCGATGGGATTCCACTCATCCTCACGCCCCGTCGATGGGATTCCACTCATCATCGACTATATATAAATACAATTTATGGGCGAACCCGTACTCCTCCTTGGTGACTCAACGCCACCAAGGCCACGCGCGAATTTAGACTCATGTGTGCACACTAACATCCTAATGATCGATCATTTGTACTCAAGCATACTAGTGCCAACATTTAACTCATTCTACATTATTCATATCAATCAATTCCGTGCTTAGCACGTACTCACCATGATCACAATCATGAACCATTTCCATGCATGCCTTAAGCATCACAAATCATGCCTCATCTCACATGTATAACACATTATACATAAATCAATCATATCACAAGTCATACGAGGCATAAACATCCAAATACAAGTTCATCCAATGGCTCTAGTTCAAGTTTAGGATTAGGCTACCACCCTAATCCTAACTCTAGGTGGGTCTACCAAGCCTGACCTAGTCCACATGCTCGAACCAACCATTTTAAAACCACTATAAACATTTAACCACTCACCTAAGCTTCCAAGCTCCAAGCCAAGCAAGCAACCACCCTCAAGTTTCCGGATTTCCTCTCGATGCTTCACCGACCCAAGTTTTATTGCTTCTAAACAACCTCAATACAATTCAAATAACCTCAAATCAGCCCAAACATCAAAATACCAACCCGGAACACAATTCAAATACAATTTACAATGTTTCAAGCCATGAACAACCCCACTTTTAACCAAACTCAGGCAGCCCCAAAACCTCATCCAAAATCCATGTTTCCAACACTCTTTACACCCACAAATGATCCCAAATCAACCCCTAATCATAGTACTACCAATAGCCTATCAATTTCAACCCAAAACAACCCCCAAAACTCACCCAAAACCCTCCAAAACCCCATTTATGCCCAAATTTAGGAATTGCTCAAAATCAAGAAAAATTCATATGTTGAACCATTTAGCTCCTAGACTTCATAACTAACAATATTAAATCAAAATATTAGGTTTAGCAACACAAAGACATCATTTTTTAATCAAATCCTTTGAAATCCCCATTTCCAAAACTTTAACGAAATTAAAAACAAATGGTACTTTTGAAGAGAGGGAGTTGAGGAGAAGTAAAAAACGGTGTTACCTTTCAAAAATGAGTTGAAATGGAGGAGCTTTGTGATTGAATAGTGTTTGGGTAGAGAGCTCTCTCTTTTCACGTTGAAGAAGAGAGTATTTGGGAGATGGTGAGAAATGGGTATTTTTAATTATTTTGTTTAAATTTAAAGGCTAAAGACCATTTTGCCCTTAATGAATTGGACTATTCACAAAGAAGGAGATCCATGGCTATTTGGGTTCAAATTAAAATGTGTTCAACACCATTTATTTTGAAATTAAAACCCGAACATTATTTTAACCATAAAACCTAACCTGAAATAATATTAAAATATTATTTTTACCTAACCCCTAAACTCAGGTGTTACAGAGACCATAAATTTTAAATTTAAGAAAATAATTTCTAAACTTGAATTTAAAAATGATTATTTTTAAAAAAACAAAATTAAATTTTGAAAACCAAAATGAAACCTTGAGAAATATTTAGAGATTTCAAAAACAAGAAATGAAGTTTTAGTAAAAACAAATCTTGATTTAAAAGTTAAGCTTAAAAGCTTAACAAAAGAAAAAAAAATATTTCAAATAATTCATCATGTCACATAATGACAAAATGCTCACATTGCCATTATCATGATCATTCTATACATACTTGTCCTATAAAGAAAAAATCTTATAAGAATATACAAATATGAATTCCTAAAAAAACTAGAGACATTGGGATTAATGTTAATGAATCTAAAGTAATTTGGATACCAAAATTTAAGTGATTGTCTCTTGTAGGTGCGTTGGATTAATGTTCATGCATTTGAGCTTTTATTTCAATATTTAAATGGCATGCCATTATTTGAGATCTTTATGCATACGAGTCTAATGATTTTATTCATATGTTTTGAATAAAGTTTAAAATCTTGGATAAATTGAATTTCACGTGATTTTAAATTGTTTTGATCAAATACTAAAATTCAATCTTTTAAGTGTCCAACATTTGAGCCATTTTTTTTGGAATGCTTTGAGTAAGTGGGATATTTTAAACAAAATTCTTATTTTTGTCAATTTTTATTTTTAAAACCTCCATCGTTATTGAACTTCAAGTTTCAAGAGTCTTTTTGATATAATAAAAATGAGAGAATTGTTTGAAAATTTAAATTTCCAAATGAATAAGGGGGAGCTTTTAAATTTTTTGAATTCTACATTCTGTTATTCAAAATTTATTTTTCTAATGGGGAGAATCACAAAAATATTTTTTAAGTTGACTTTATTATATCAAAAAGGGGAAGATTGTTAGGATATTTGTTTTGATATAATAATTTGAAAAATATTTTTGGACTTGTTTGAATATTTTGAAAACTTATTTAAAGTTCAAACAACTTGAAAATATGTTTGAAATGGTTTTATAGGTTTTTAACATGTTTAAAATGCTTTTTAAATAGTCAAAATATCATTTTTACAAGGTTCGTACCGATACACCTTAGTCCGTTTCATTACCATTTTTGAAAACTATTTTCAGTAAGTAAAACACGTACCGGTACAACTCATGCAGTATCGATACAGGGCTGGTGGTATCGAAACCAGCCTAATTTTTCAACCTCCAGCGACTATTTCCATAACAAGCACCGTATCGCCACGCGAGTATCGATATCGAAGGCACTATAAGTAAAAATTTTACATGAAAATCAAACCCCAACAGCTCCAAATCAATCCCAAACGGACACCAACGACTAGAAATTTATTCTAAACATAAATATAAGCCTTGATACACTTGAAGATGGTTAGATAACACATCCAAGTAAAATGATAAGAGAATTTGAGTCCAAGTCTTATTTCTTCATTTCTCTTGTACATAGTTTTAGAGAGTGCTTAAATTGTAAATCTTTGAACACTCTTATGAGCTTTAATTTGTGTAAACACCCACCTAGTGAAGTACTTAGTTTTGCTAAACAAATCTCTTGTAAAAAGAGAGATTCTAATTTAGCCTTAGACAAAAATTAGAGTGGTTCTATCTTAGCTGTTAAAAGATAAGATTGTAAATGTTTCTTCCTAATCCTTGAAAATGAGACGAATAGTGAATTGGAAAATCTTTAATGGTGTGCTAAGGTAGTGAATGTAGGCTTAGTTTAGAAGTTGAACCACTCTAAAATCATCGTGCAATTTGTCCATCTTTTTTTTTTATCGATTTTAGCCAATCCATCAAAAGAGCATTTCAACCCTTTTAACACAAGGTCGAAAGGGAACAACAAAACTTTTCAACATAAAATTTTAAAACTTGTGGTCAGCGTTTACCCTCTACATGATTCAACAAACAAAACAAAACTTCCTCACTATCTCATTTGACGATGAAGCTATTTTGATTATATATTAATAAGTTGATTAAGTTTAATTTGATCAATATCATTATTAATATAATATACAAAAGTACATGGGATTAAACATGTTTAAGTGTTCAATATTATTAGATTTAAAGATAAGGAATAGTCTAAATAATCTATGCATTATATTAAAAAATAAAAAATAATACAACAAGAGTGTCCTAATAGAATGTAGGAAGGCTAAAGAGTACTTAAAATATATTATTTAAAATCATTAAAAAGAGCTGATTGGAAAAATATGTTATGCATCGGTGGAAAACGAAATGTTTCTACAATTTTAGTTTTAGGGTTTAGAGTGTATGTTTTTAGGGTTTAAGTGTATGAGTTTATATTTTAGTGTTATTGTTAGAATTTAGGGTTAATGATTAGAATTTATAGTTTAGAGATTAAAGTTTAGTTTTAGGGCAAAATGGTTAGGGATTTAAGTTTTAACCTATAAACCTTAAATTTTAACCACCAAGCCCTAAATTCTAACCACACCCCTAAATTCAAAACTTATATACTAAAACCCTAAATATTAGACACTAAACAAAATCAATAAACCTTAAAACTAATGTGTATGTAGAAACAAAATTTTCAAATGCGCTTGTACATGGAATAATTACCCTTAATAAATTTTAAAAATAATATATTTAATTGGTGTTTGTAGACATAGATTAAACATTACTTATTTATGGAAACTAAAAGTTTTTATAAGCGTTTTAGTTTTAAAGTTTAGTGATATAGTTTAGGGTGTAGGGTTGAAAGGTTTATGGGCATGAGTTTAGAATTTAGGAATATTGTTAGAATTTAAGATTACTGTTAGAATTGAAAATTTATAGCTTAAAATTTAAATTCTCACCATATTACTCTAACCTCTAAACCTTAAATTATAACCCTAAAATCTAATCATCATCACTAAATTCTAAACTCTTCCACCTAAACCACTAAACTATACATCCTAAATTGAATTTTTAAACCTTAAAATTGAGCGACTAATAATAACTTTTAATTTTTATCACCATGTATTGAAATATAAATCCCTGTTAGGAAAGATAGTAAATATGTAACTTTAAACAGTGATTGCACTCTTTATTAAATACTATATTTAAGAAAACAGCAAAGATAATAAAAGAGAAGATCCGTGGGAATATGACCGTTGAATTCAACCTGACATGCCACGTCACCAACAGGACAGTATTTCTCCTCGTAGACCGTGGCTCTACTTTGCATTCGGAAAAACACAGCACGAACACACAATCTAAAAATAAAAGAACATTAAATGGCCGATACATGTACTCTCCTGTGGTAGGCCTTAATCGCTTACAAAGCACTAAGTTTGAATGTTGACCGTCGGATTTCTGACACAACCTCCGATCAACAAACATCGAGGATTCTAGGCTACTAAAAATACTAAAAGCCCCATTCTCTCCTTACAACCCCAGTTCAACGCTTGTTTTATGTCTCTGCTTCCAAAGCCGGGGGTTGTTTTGGTTTTTGGTGGGTGTCTGGGTCCTCTTTGAGATTAAAGTTCAGAGCTTTGTTTTGGTTTTGAATGATTGAAGCTTTCACTCAGAAATGGCTGTTTTCTTGCTGCTTTTGATTTTGCTTGTCTCGGCTGTTTCCGGTGATGAAAGTAAGTCTCTTTGAAGCTGTTGTTTATTTTACTTGCAACCCTTAGGCTTTAGCTGTATTTGTTTTCATATATTTGTACAGACCATGTTTGTCTCTGTGGGTACTTATGATTTTCTCTGCTTTCTTTCTAGTTGCTGTTTCAGTTTTCTTGTTTGGTTTTTTTTTGTGGTCCATTAATATGGTTGTGTTCTAAGTTCATGTGCTTTGGTATTACTATGATGGATGGTGCAATGTCATGTCTGATGTCTTGTTGAACGGTTCTTTTAGTTGTTTGAACTGCAATGGAAAATAAATTATCATATATGTCATATGAAAGCTATGCAGTTTAAACCGATGTTTGGTTTTGATTGTTTATTTGTCTGGTGTGATATGTTACCCACCTTTGAGCTACTTTGATTTAATATTCAAAATTTTGCTCCAAATTCAACATTTGTGCTTCTGTCTACTAAGGGGAAAGAAAGGGACGACCCGAAAATGACTCGGCAACCTTCGAGTCAAAACTTACTGCTGAAGGAAAATACGGGATTGTCTGAGAAATTATATTGGTCCAATGTCGATTTGAAGTTCGGAATTTATCTTGAACTTAATGTATCAGCCTTTAGCTTACTGTTGTCAATTTAGATGAAAGTTAATCACTATGAAATTTAGCATCTATGTATGAATATAATCATGTTAATGATATTATGCACTTCATTTCTTTTGTCAGTGTTCTAAAATTGCTATGATATTGACATTGTTATTCTCTTATTGAGATGGAAGACCTTTGATTTTTTGTGGATGAATTTGTCTTAATGTCGGTCTATGGATCTTTCCGTGCAGAAGCCTTTATCGGTGTGAACATTGGTACAGACCTTTCTGACATGCCCAGCCCTACTCAAGTGGTGACCCTTCTTAAATCACAGAATGTCCGACATGTGAGGCTTTATGATGCTGATCGAGCTATGCTTCTGGCACTTGCCAACACAGGCATCGAAGTGGTTGTCTCTGTCCCCAACGAGCTGCTCCTTGGTATTGGTCAATCGAATGCCACTGCAGCCAACTGGGTGGCTCGGAATGTTATAGCCCATGTCCCTGCCACCAACATCACAGCAATAGCTGTTGGATCTGAAGTTCTAACTACACTCCCAAATGCTGCTCCGGTCCTAGTTTCTGCCTTGAAGTTCATTCACTCTGCCCTTGTTGCTTCTAATCTTGACAGTCAAATCAAAGTCTCTACTCCGCATTCGTCTTCGATTATCCTGGACTCTTTTCCACCTTCTCAAGCCTTTTTTAACCGATCATTGGATCCTGTCATGGTTCCATTGCTAAAGTTTTTGCAGTCTACCGGGTCGTACCTTATGCTCAATGTTTATCCATATTATGATTACATGCAATCGAGTGGTGTGATCCCATTAGATTATGCACTTTTCCGTTCTCTCCCTCCAAACAAAGAAGCCGTGGATGCTAACACACTTCTGCATTACACTAACGTCTTTGATGCTATTGTTGATGCAGCATATTTTTCGATGTCTTATTTAAACATCACCAACGTTCCAATTGTAGTAACCGAGTCCGGTTGGCCTTCTAAGGGTGATTCATCCGAGCCAGATGCTACAGTCGAAAATGCTAATGCATACAACAGTAACTTGATCAAGCATGTAATTAACAACACTGGGACTCCTAAACACCCGAGGATCGCAGTTAGTACTTACATTTATGAACTTTACAATGAGGATTCGAGACCTGGGCCGGCCTCAGAACAGAACTGGGGGCTATTTGATGCCAACGGCATGCCGGTTTATATTTTACACTTGACTGGTGCTGGTACTGTTTTTGCAAATGACACTACAAACCAAACTTTTTGTGTCGCAAAGGGGGATACCGATTTGAAGATGTTGCAAGCAGCTCTTGATTGGGCTTGTGGACCAGGGAAAGTTGATTGCTCACCTTTGTTGCAGGGGCAACCATGTTATGAGCCTGATAATGTGGTTTACCATTCAACTTATGCTTTCAATGCATATTTCCAGCAGATGGGGAAGTCTATCGGAACATGTGATTTCAAGGGGGTGGCGACCATCACTACAACTGATCCAAGTATGTTACTATAATATTTGTTCTTGTTGAATAAGTATACTGGAACCTATTCACTTACTAATGTTGTCTATTGGTGCAGGCCACGGTTCATGCGTATTTCCGGGAAGGTATACATCGATTCTCCTAATCATTACTAGTCCTTTAACCCAAATTATGAATTCATATATGATGGTTTTGATGAAATCTGATGATAATATGACTTCGATTTTGTCTGTAGTTTTGGGAAAAACGGCACCGCAACTAACGGCACATCACTGGCTCCTTCATTGAATGACACGGGTTCAGGCTGCCCACCGCAATATTTCTATGGGGGTGATTCACTTACAGCCTCTGTGATTATAGGCGCATGCATTTTCCTTATGACAGCTGTTTTGTTGTAGTACTTAATTGCACTTTTTCCTTAGGTTTTAGCAGCATTCAAAAGTTTAGAAAAATTTCAGATTCCATCTCTGTGGAATACTTGCAGCCAACCCGATTTTGTTTCTCCTATCGGAGTTGAGTTAAAGGGCGTGGTGGCAAATTTAACTGAACATATTGATAGCAAGTAGTTGTTTAGACCGAGTTAGTTCATTGTCATTGGATTATTGTACAAAACCAAGAGATTGTTTCAAGATAATTGATTTGAAAGTGTTCATTGATGTTATTTCATTTTAACTAGCTAAGTGCATATATCTCATGTTCAAATAATATATATGTTTTGTTCAAGGCTTGTTTGGTTTTTTCTTTTGGCTTTTGCGACGTGTTTGCATGTTTTGTTCTGGGGTTGGACCCATGTCTGTTTCCTGGCTCTCTTTCTGATCTATGATATTTGAAGTTCCTTTTGATAAAAAAAATGTTCAAATAATATATATATGTACACATATTTCTTCGTTTTCGGGTTGGTGGTAACTCGAATCTTGGATAGGTTTATTCAAAGCCATCATATTTATAATGACAAACACTACAGATCCACCTGACCGAACTGGTCGAAATTATCTGCATGTTGCTATGTTGACTACAACATGGTTTATTACAGAAATTATATTTGGGAAGCTGAATCCAACAATCTGAGCAAAGAGTATCAGCACAAACAGTCTCTTCCAAGTCTTCATTTTCGACGTACTCCCTGCATTCTTCACACCTCGGAACGCAAAACACGCACATCCAACAACCGGTCATCGAATTGTCTTGCTTCAATCCTCTGTAGGACAATCGAAAACAACCTGTACTTCATTGCACTTGGGACATATTTCCACATCAACAACCCTGTCGTGTTCTTCCCATCTGTAATTATGGTATAGCAAAGGCTGTAGTTGGCTGAATCGGCATTGGATTTGTTTGAAGGTAATATCGAATCCTTTCGAGATGTTCTTTCTTCATGTTGGTGATGCCATTTATCCGAAGGCTTTTTAGGCCGTGTTGGCTGCCAGATAGCTTCTGCACTGCTGTTATTGTTGAATATGTTCTTTTTGATCCACACATATATAAGACAAAAGGGAAACTAATCCCAGCCATTGAAATCCTATCCATTCAAAGAATCAAATTCCATACCTTACTGATAAGAGGGTTTTGGTCGATGACCCTTTGATGACCATCATCTGTAATCTTGGCACAGCACATGAGAACCAATGTTCTTAGCCTACCATTTGCCTTGGAAGTGATTTTCATCAGAATCTCATCCGACAACCGAAAGTTCAACGGCTTTTCGACGATTATGTTTGGCCATGGCAGTACATCTTTTTCTACTGCATCTCGCAGTGACCTGCAAACTCCACTCATGGAAAGTAGCTCAAATAATGGAAGGTAGGCCAAGACAATAAACAAAGCATCATGGGGTAATCCTGAAGAAATGGATTCCTCGTGTGAAAGGGGTGCAAGTTCCATGGTTTCTGCAATCTCCATATTAGCTTGGAGAAAGAACTGTTTAGATTTATATAGGAACTGTTATCCTTAACAAAGAAGTAATTAAAATGAAGATGTTGACAGGAAGGTCGGCAAATACCTTAGCATTGGCTAAGTTCGTCGTTTCCAATTACTCCATTATGATACATTTGAATAATTTACTCCTAGAAGTTTACAAGATTCAAAGCCAATTTACTTAGAATCCACAAACAAGTGATTGTTGATCTGCATGTACTCGATTGAAATGAGTATCTGATGAGCAGTTATAGGTTGTAAAGGAATTCAGCACTGCTCTCTCCATATCCTTAGCTAATCCTCGTTTCACCAGGGAGACAATGTAATTCATGATGACTGAATCACATGGCAATGTTATAGGCCCATCACTCGGCAGTCCGAACTCCTCTTCAGACATCTTGAAGAGTTCACGAAAAATGCAGTTGCCGAGAAACGCTAAGGGGATCACGAAACGTATCTTATCCATTGTGTATATAACAAAGCAGCCTTTATCAACTACTGGTAACTTATTATAATGATATGCAACAGCTATATTTCTATTAGTCCTAGCTGAAGCAATTCTTTTCCTTACAATGGCTGCTATCTTCTGCCACTTTCTTGTCATTCTGGTAAGCTTCTTCGAGGTAATCGTGCTTGCTTCCATTCGTGTTGCGGATGAAAATCTTAGGAGAAATAAAACAAAAACGTGGTTGATTCGTATGTAGCTTCTAGTACTAATGAGGGGAAGGACTTTAGTCTGCAATTTATAGAGGAGGAACAATAACACCTTGTTATGTTGGCCTTGTGATGGTAATTTCAAAGCTGAAGCATAGTAATTTCTAGTATTGGTATCTATGTTTACAACTTTTCTAGAGATTCTTTCGATGTTAGTTATCTTCAATTAGGGAATTCCAAGAGTGAAATTTGCAAGATACTGAAAATTTGCTACATTGGTGCTGTAAATTGACAAGAAACTTTCAGATGACAACAAGATGTAATTGTAAGACTGTTACTAGTTAGTTATTAGTTACATTAAGATGCCGAACAACGAAAGGACATGTGGATCCAACAGGAAAAGAGAATAAACAAAACAATAGCTATGGAATATTGCAAGTTGCAACTCAACTATTGAACTGAATTTTAACAAATTAAACTTAGAGAAGAGCTTGGGGCTGCTTTTTTCAGACTAATGGCTATAATTACACTATGGTAGTTTCAATTATTTACATTTTTTCAATTGTAATTTGTTCATTATCTACAAACAAGGGAGTGCTGACTACGAGAAATGGAACTAAGCAGAGCTTTCTCCTGGTGCCTATCCAAGTCCAACCCTTGTTGAATAATGAAGACTATGTACCCGAACAAGGCTGAATCGCACGGTAACACTATAGGACCATGGCTTGATAGACCAAACTCTTCCTCAGAAAGCTTTAAGAGTTCAACAAATATGTTGTTGCCGAGACATCACAAGGGCACTCTGTGGTGTAGATGACAAAATGACCTTTTTCAGCCACTGATGATTCATCGACGCTGCCTGACCCCGGTAAAGAAATTCTTTTTCTGCCACTTCCTTGCTAGTATGTTGAGTATCTTGCTTCTGCTGATCATTCTTGCTAAAATCTCCAATTTATAAATGGAAATTATGCCTTTTCTAAAGAACCCTGAAGTGGTATATTGATGGTTGGAAGCAATCAGTTTCTACTTCACCTATATGTACACATACAAGATCGAGGACCGAAAAAAGTCTTTTCTTGAAGTTGTCTACCTTCGAATGCAGAAGTACAGTTCGTTATTACTATTTTTCAAGGAAATACATTGCATTGTTTTGATACAAACTAAGGAATCACCATATGTTGGTTAAAACCTATGTCTTGGAATTCTTATTATGGTTTTGTCACCATAGAGAACTTGTTAAGAATAATTAAGTTACTATTTGTAATAATATTTTATAATATCAATAACCCTTCAGTTTTACAAGAATCCTGGTATTAAGAGAAGTACTTGTACCCAACACTCTAATTTTCCATAATATTCAGTCATAATTTGTTAATACATTATGGTACATTTGAATAATTTACACCAGAAACATTTACAAGATTCATAGCCAATTTACTTAGAATCCACAAACAAGTGATTGTTGATCATCATTACTTGATTGAAACAAGTATCTGAACAGCGGTAGGTTGTAATGGAATCAAGCACTGATTTCTCCATATCCTTGGCTAATCCTCGTTTTACGAGGGAGAGAACGTAATGCAAGATTACCGAATCGCATGGCAATGTTATAGGCCCGTCACTCGGCAGTCCGAACTCCTCTTTAGACATCTTGAAGAGCTGGCGAAAAATGCAGTTGCTGAGAAATTCCAAGGGGATCACAAAACGTCTCTTATCTGTTGTGTAGATAACAAAGCAGCCTTTATCCACTACTGATGATTTATTAGAATGATTTGCAGCAGCTATACTTTTCCTTCCAAAGGCTGTTATCTTCTGCCACTTTCTTGTCACTCTGATAAGCTTCTTTGAGCTCATCATGCTTGCTTCCATACGTTTTGCGGACGAAAATCTTAGAGAAATAAAATAAAAACGGAGTTGATTCGTATATAATTGCTAGTACTATTGAGGGGAGGGACTTTAGTCTGCAATTTATACAGGAAGAACAATAACACTCCTCTATGCTGGTCTTGTGATGGTAATCTCAAAGCTAAAGCATTGTAATTTTTAGTATTGGAATCTATGTATGCAACTTTGCTAGAGATTCTTTCGATGTTAGTTAACTCCGATTAGGGAATCCCAAGAGTGAAGTTTGGAAGATAATGAAAAATTCTCATGTCCTATAGAGTAGCGTTTTTGTACGGAATCCATGCCTTGATGCTGTAAACTGACAAGAAACAAAACGGAATCAAACGAAATACTAAACTTTGTCTTGTGTCGTGGATCCAAAGCCAGCGGTTAAAACAATGTAAACAAGAAACTTGCAGATGACTGCAACATGAAGATTGTTATTAGTTAGTTTTAGTTACATTAAGATACCAAACAACGAAAGGACATGTGGAACCAACAGAAAAAGAAAAGAAATGCATTGGAAGGTTTATACTTCTACCTATTGGATATTGTTTACATACATAGATAATGGAAGGTATGCCAAAACGATAATGCAAGTTCTATGCTCTCTGCAATCTCCATGTTATTTTGGTGAAAAACTCTTAAATGTTCTCACCAAAACCATGATCTAAACAGTTCTTTCACCAAAATAACATGGAGATTTAAAGTCGATTTACTTAGAATCCACAAACAAGTGACTGTTGATCTGCATATACTTGATTGAAACTAGTATCTGATGAGCAGCGATAGGTTGTAATGTGAATTCAGCACTGCTCTCTCCATATCCTTAGCTAATTGTAATTCCTGACGACTGAATCACATGGCAAAGTAATAGGCCCATCACTCGACAGTCCGAACTCCTCTTCAGTCATCTTGAATAGTTAGTGAAAAATGCAGTTGCCAAGAAACACCAAAGGGATCACCGAGCGTCTCTTATCCGTTGTGTAGATAACAAAGCAGCCTTTATCAACCACTGATGATTTATTAGAATGATTTGCAGCGGCTATGTTTTTATTAGTCCCTGCTGAAGCAATTCTTTTCCTTCGGATTTGGCTGCTATCTTCTGCCACTTTCTTGTCATTCCTATAAGCTTCTTCGAGGTAATCATGTTTGCTTCCATTCGTGCTGCGGATTTGGCTGCTATCTTCTGCCACTTTCTTGTCATTCCTATAAGCTTCTTCGAGGTAATCATGTTTGCTTCCATTCGTGCTGCGGATGAGAAATAAAACTAAAACGGAGTTGATTCGTATGTAGTTTCTGGTATTAATGAGGGGAAGGACTTCAGTCTGCAATTTGTACAGGAGGACCAATAACTCCTTTGCTATGCTGGCTTTGTGATGGTAATTTCAAAGCTGAAGCACTGTAATTTCTAGTATTGGAATCCATGTCTACAACTTTGCTAGATACTTTCTCCATGTTAGTTAACATCAATTAGGGAATTCCAAGAGCGAAATTTGGAAAATAATAGACTTAAGACTGTTATTTGTTAGTTTTTAGTTACATTAAGATACCGAACAATGATAGGCAAAACGGATACCGACGGAACCTATCATTCATTTATACTTAGCAAATATAACATGAATGTTGAAGAATCAGCAATAGACATGTTTATCAGTTCAGCACTCTGTAGTTGTACATGTAACGTCAAAATGGAAATTAGTAAATTTGTTACCAACACAAGAAATGGGTAGAACACACAAATCTGTTGAAATCATCAATGGTTTAAGGGCTCGACAGCGGTCTTGAAGAGAAGGATGTAAACCTTGTCGATTGAAAAATACAAGAAACCTCCTAGCGAATGTGTCACGTATGAGCCGAAACTAGTTCCCACGATGCAGTGCCAAGCAGGACCGTATGTTGAGTCAAATTCCTGAAAAAGCCAATGGATCATTGTCATGGTCTATTCAATATCATAGTAAAAGTAAAAAAACAAAAAAATCCATAACATTGAACTCCAAAAGATTTTATACTACATGGTTTTAGCAAACTTTTAACTAGAACACTGAATCATAAACTGGTAAGAATAAAAAATCACACAAACTCAACTTTATGTTACACTAGTTTGAACACCCTCACACTATCCGTCTTCTACATCTAACAAAATTCAGTGCTCTCTGTCCCGTTTTTAGTTTCGGTTAACATTTTATGCACAAGAAGATACGTAAACTAGAATTTCCAATTGGTAGCTCACAAGCTAGAACCAAAACTATGTACAAGCAGATTCATTATCATCTCCACTGAAAAGGACCGGAAGACGGAACTAAATACCCTATCTCTTCGAGCCACAAGTAGTTACTCTTGAGTCAAATGCAAGGCTACTCTCAAGGCAAGCGTATACTAATATTTGCAAACATTGCATACACAGTAGGTGATCAAATTCTATGAATGACATAAAGCTTGACAATAATGAATTAAAGCTAATATAAGCTGCATCTTCTAGCTGTTGGAATAAGTGCTTAAGCAATGTGGTTTAAACTTTAAAGCAACATAAAACACTGGAATTCACATGAACATTTACAAGCAGGATATTAAATTCAATCCGGTACAAAAAGAAAAGGAATTAAGAGTAAACCAAAAAGGGATAAATCATAAATCTCTTCACTTAAACTGGAACTAAGAAAGGCAAAATTTGGCTTGGATAACTAGAAATAGAAAACTTCTCAGCCAATTCTCATTAGGATCATTAATATCTGTAACTACTACGAACCAAAGTAGCCTTATAAATCCAAACCATAACATTCAACCTTACCCAATATTCTTTACCAAAACGCCATGCCAAAAACCACTAATTTATCCAACATGCAAAAGTTAAAACAGTCGAATGAGAAATCTAAACAAACCCAAAACAAGAATCTAACAAAGGATCACTGTAACAGGAAAATGGGCAAGAAAGTTCGATTTTTTAACCTTCTTAAGGGCAAGAGCTAGGCGTTTACTATCAACTTTTCCAGGCATATAGTCAAGCTGGTCTCGGGCACATTTAAAAGCCTTGTTTTGAAGAGCTGAAGGCATGTCAGAAGCTCGGACTTTAACATTAAGGCGTTCAGATTGCTCTTGTTGTTCGATAGCTTTCTTCTTTTGAATCAAACTGCTTAAGAACTTGCTTCTCCTCTCTAGCTCCAACTCTGCTCCATCCATTTCCTCTTCTTCTTTCCCGACAATATAAGAAATACCCAGAAAAAGTAAAGATCAACGAAGCTAAACAGCAAACCTAAAACAAAAAGTTTCTTGATTTGCCAATTGGCACCGCTATGCGTGCCACTCGTTTGATAAAAAGCCTTAAAGGTGAAAAAAGAGAGGTAAATGCATGGGAAGAACAAAGCTATAAACGTTTTTTTAAAAATAGGTGAAGTAAAATATTTGGTTTTTAAATTTTGTTGGGGTTGGGGATGAGGAAACACAATGAATTAAAGTATTAATATTGTTTGGAAAGTGGGAAATGAAGTAATGAGAATTGAGAAACGATGCCCTACTTCTGCTCATGTGTTTTCCATCATTGTACTTTGCTAAGATTTGTTTGATCCATAAAGATTAATTCTTTAGAATTATACAAACCGTGGGTTTATTTGGCATTTCTTGAGTTCTCATTAGTATTGAAAACAAAAGCAAGATGCCGAATCAATGGCGCTTCTCAAGGTCGAAGGGGACCCCCTGAATTCATTTGTTTGGGGGCAGACAAGCGGCAATCACGGTGTCAAAAGAAGGGTCTGATCTGATGGATTGTCCTCCCCAAACCAGCACTCCAGACTCCACACCAGCTTCTTCTTTTTCCCAATAAATACAGCACCGACGATTCTTTTTGCTGCTCGTGTCGTTGCCCTGCCTCTATGCTGTTGTAAAGAGAGAGTTTCATTGCCCTCTAACTTTGCTCAAATGACTTGACATGACCATCCATTTGCTTTTACTGTATTAGCCATCGATCAATCCAAGTTCAGGCAGGACAAGGCAACACACACATTAGCAGATTGGTCGCTCTATTAGTCCGAGGAGTCAACTCGTACAACAGGGTGATGGTACAACTATGTTACAATACAACTGAAATGTTACAAAACGCGTAACTTAAAATATTATCCACCAACATAAAATGTTATTTTTTTTGATAATTTTTTAAGTTGGTGATCTATCGATACTTAGACAAATTTCGATACTTAACATCAACTTAAAATATTATTAGAATCAACAAATATTGATACTCCATAGCTAAGTTTTGATACTTGTCACCAACTTAAAATGTTACAAAAAAATGTAACATTTAAGGTTGTGAGTAACATTTTAAGTTTTTTATTTTGTAACATTTCAGTTGTGTTGCATCGTGGACTGTGGCCGTACTGTAATCCTGTTGCACCCATAATCACCCATTAGCGGAGGAGCAAGTCTGTCTGCAACAACAATTACATCCTTTCGCAGCTGATTACATTATATAAGTAGAAGTAAAACGATCTCCCTTAAACATGGAAGGGCAATAGCAGGAATTCAAAACCAGTGAACATTCGATTTTGATAATATTAATTAACCAAACTGAATTAGTTTGGTTAATTGGTCGATTATTGATATTAATTCATTAGTAATCTATCACCAGATTTAAAAGTAATTAATTAACTGAATTAACCGTTTAAATCTTTATGTCTAAACCATGAATAATGCTTTGAACTAACTTAGATTCATTTTATTAATTGAGTACTTATTAATACCTTGAATAGAAAACAAGATTCCAGTCCGATTTAACAATGCTAAGTATGTAACATTTTTCTTACCGTAATCTCAATGTTTTTAAGTATCAAATGGGCTTTACCATTACTTTAACAAAGGGCCGGATGGGATTCACCAATTATCAACTGTATTGGGTTAGTGGATTTCTCTCTCTTTTATTTCTAAAACTTTTTGGGATTTTGAGCTTCTAAATTGCAATGACTCTTCCGATAATGTTAACTCTCGTGGATGGTGTGACAGAGCGATAAAATTTAAATTTTTAGGATGAATTATCACATGAATTATTATAATAAACATTTACAATAGTCTATTTAAATTAGTAAAAGAAAAAACAGTTTATCTAAATTGATTAATATATTAAATATGGATAATGATTATAAAAGGCAACACAACCTTGTATTAACCTTAGATTTTTTTATACACCATTTCTCATGATTTATGCGATACCAACACTGAGAAATCTTTAAAAGCAAAACAGTAGTAGTACAATTTACAAATCCAAGATAAATTACACTTGCAAGTTGCATCACAATTAGGCATTAGCAATCATCAAGCTTATATTATAATTTTTATATAAATGGTGGGCACTGAGATAAATATAAATATAAATGACTACCAGTGCTACTTTAACAAGATGTTCACTTGACGTCTTCCTCATCGGCTCATGCCATCTTCCACCACCGGCGGCATCGGAGTCATTGCCACTTCACGACTCTGCTTTTCCATATTCCCATGCCAACCTACACAAAAACGAACAAACGATTCGTGATTCCGATTAATTTACAATACAATTACACCGAAATAAACTGTAAACGATTACATATTTGATACATATAGGACAAATGACATTAGATTACCTATGGATAGATCGTAACCACGGGTTCTAAGCTGGCGGTACTCTTGGCACAAGGCGCAGTACTCGCAGAAGCAATGGACGAGGCAATCCCCGCAGGGATGTTTCTTCAGCATGTACTGTTGCCTCATCTTGGCTCGGTAGAAGCACGAGTAGCAACACGCGCACCCGGTCACGCATGCTATCAACGTGTAAAGTGCTCCGTTCACCCCACATGCTGTTCATATTAAACTTCTTCAGATTCCGACAGAATATTTGGTATCATGTGAGCTTAATTATGTTTTAAACCCATTGGTTCAACTTACATGATGATCCTTTGTCTACTATCTCTGCAATCTGACCAAACGTTACGCAAGGGCACCAACATGTGATGCAGCCTGTAAAGAACAAGAACACGTACGAATTAGTTCGGTCGCAGCGCGTGAATGAAAGCGCCGCCGTAGAAAAGATTACTTAACTTACAGTTTCTCCAGTCAGAGAAGCAGTCGCAGAGCCCTGAAGACCAAGGGACTCGAGTTTTGGTCTTGAGACGGGTGTTGGTCTGATAACTGTCGGCGCAGTATTGATTTGAGGAGCTGAACGGAATCCCAGTTGTGGCAGCTTCTTGGCCGAGCTTCGGTGGTGCTGACGGCGGATCTGAAAACTTCTCATACCCACTTGGGTTGAAGGACGCCATGGCTAAAGCTCTTTACAGTAGAATACGAAACAAAAGCTATAGGAATTTGATATTTACTTGATTAATTGATGCAAATCCAGGGAAAAGAAATGGGATTTTCTTGGAAACCAAACAAGAATTTGGATGAATGTATACGATGAAAGGATTAATGGCTAAGGCTAAGGCAAGTCAACAAGGCATGGAAGTGGAACAGGTCAAGTCTTCGCGCTTGTTTATCACGCACTCTCACGTTGCGGGCATTTGCAAAAACCATGTGAATCGTATATATGTGGCACATTTTTATTTGCTACGGAACTTGAACTTATCTGAGGTGTTTTATTTGTTTATGGGTAAAAATAATTAGTAGGGGTGGGAATTGTCGGGTACCCGGTTCGTCCGGGTACCTCTTTAAATGGCCTGTGTCCTGGCCCATTAAATTTGGGTACCCGAGATTCGGGTACCCGTAAAATTCGGGTATTCGGTTCATATTTTTTTTAATTTTTTTTATTTTAGAATTAAAAAAGTCACATGTTAAACACAAAAATATTTTAAAAAAAATTAAACTTAAAACTTAAAAGAATATAATACAAACATAGAAAAAATATAGGTATTTAAACTTAATTTTAGAGTGAAAATATTAAGAAACATAAAATAAAAATATATTTTTAAATATAAAAAAATATATATTAAATTTTATCGGGTCGGGTCGGGTACCCGGTAAGGGAAAACTCTCGGCCCGTGTCCCGGGAAATTTGCCGGGAATTACCCGGTATTTTTGTTTCGGGTAGTCGGGTTTTCGGGTCTGGTCAATCGGGTTGGGTATTTTCTCCCACCCCTAATAATTAGGGGTGTATACGGTTCGGTTTCGGTTTAATTTAGTAAGCTATTTTAGTAATCATCGGTTTTTGGTTCGGTTAACCTCGGTTTTCGGTTTTTCTTATTAACGTTAGTTTTTGAAATTTTGTATTTTATTTTGACAAAATAACTTTATTTGATGACTTTTAAACAAGAAGAGTTAAAGTTTTAAAATATTTTTCATAAATATTTATTAAAAACTTAATTTTTAAGTGAATAATAATAATTAAAAACGCATTTATAATATTTTAAGTATAAAATACATATTTTTACATTAGAAAAATAATTATAAATTAAATAAAATATTAAATTCGGTTCAATTCGGTTAACCACGGTTTACAAACTTATGAACCATAAATTGCCTAAACGCCTCGGTTCGGATCGGTTTTCGGTTTTACGGTTCACCATGCTCAGCCCTAGGTAAAATACACTAGAGGCCACTTAGTTATAGGTTTAATAACAAACATGTCACTCTTCTTCTTTATTTATTGAATGTTCTAAAGGTGATTACAAAATAATATATGTTCATATATATTCTTACACTTTAACAATGCGTATACACTTCATAGACAAAGCGATTTGAACATGTATCTCCTAGGATGAACATCATCTGATTTTCTACTAGGACACTTGTTGGGTTAACATGCCACTCTTCTTCTAAAATTAACCATTTAATCACTCAATTATAATTTTAGGACTAAAATTGTTATTATACCAAACCCTTGTTCCAATTTTAATGATAGAGTAATTTATTTACCATAAAATTTTAATTGAGTGACTTGTTTGTTTCTAAACCTATAATTGAGTAACTGGATTGTTACTTTAGAAGAAAAATATTATATTTGTTCTTAAACTTAAACTAAGTGACTAAATTAGTACTTTTAGAAGAAGAGTACATGTTCGTTGCTGAACCTATAACTAAATGACTTATAGTGCAATTTACCCTTATTCGCTTTTAAAAAAATATTTTAGATTACGCACCATCGGACAAAAAAGTCAACACGAAACTTGAAAGGAAATAAAATAACCAAAACATGCTGAGTGGCAACTGGCAAGGCAATTCAGTGTTGAAAAAGTCCATTATGCTCTCAATTTCATTTTTTATACATTTGAAATTTATTCTTTTATCCTTTTAATTCATTCACTTTCTATGATAGTGTATTTATAAGGAGAGGTGATAAAGAATTAAGGATTGTTCAATAATACATTCAGAAATTACACATCGATTTAAGATTAGAATTTAATAGTGTTATGAAACCCTAGTTGCAATCCTTTTTTTTCTTTGCATCTGCAATTTTTCTTTCGCTTTTTATTTTTTATATGACCAGGGCGGTACCAGCTTTAATGTTGGTTGCCCACTGCCGGTAATTTTTTTGTTCTATATTTTTTAGTTTTTAAATTTAATAAATTTGTCATTGTGACATGTTTTTCTCTACCTTTTGGTACGTATACTCTACTTTTTGACACATTTTTCTCTATTAATCAGTCGTTAAGTCGTTTCTTTTTTCATTTGTTTTTGTATCAGGGTTGAACTAAATGTCGCCACGACTGATCAAGATGGCACACTTTTGTTTATCCTCTTGATCTCCTTGTTTTGGTCCCTATAACAGAATTTGGATACGAGCTCACAGTCACCGCTTTTGTTCACGATTGAGTTGTGGTAATGATCGTATTGTCAACATGCCTTATTATTGTAATATGCATTTTTTAATGTTGTTTGTTGTTTGGTTTTACCTTTTATCGTTGAGCTTTGGTGATGTTTGTATTTTTTGTTTCGAGCATCTAAGCTAGGATTTTTCTCTTTTCTTTGTATAATCATGTTTATGATCTAGATACATTACCGGGTTTTAACAACCAGGGGGTTTGAACCCATGGATGTATATACTTGTGAGTTGACCATATGAGCTAAAAGGTGTTTCTTGTTAGATCTTACCCCAAATTAATATTAAACTATACTCGGTAGTTGTAGAGTGTCCACAAGTTCTATATTTTTTACATATTCATGCCCTTATTATTGTTGTCCTTAAGCTCATTTAGGCATATTTAGGTGCATTGCATGTATAATAACAATATATGCTCTTTCACCATGCTTTTATCGAATATTCTTTGTTTGGTTAAGAAAAGATATTGTTTTAGTTTAGTTTTCATTTTCAGGTGCTATAGCTGAGTAGATGAGGAGAGGACAGGAAGACAGGGAGCAAAAAGGAGTTGTACTAAAGCAGTTCCAGTTGCTGCCAAGGACGCCGCAGCAGCAGCAGTGCCGCCGAATGCCGCCTAGGCAGGAGTTAAACCGACTTAGTCAAGATGGGTTGCGATTGAAAGAGGGCAATTCCCTGAGCCCAATGAGCTCAGTCTTGCAATTTTCTGAAGCTTGTAGCGGCCTAAAGAGCTAATTAAAGATTGATAAGTATGAGTACTTATCTTTACTTGTTGAAGAAGGCAACATCCAAAGAGTCCTTATTCAAGTAAAAAAAGGAGTCAACATTTAATGTAAAGTTACTTTAAGAACTCCTACTCCAAGGAGGACTCAACTTAGGCTATGAACCCTATATATACCCATGTATGTAAAGGTATAGTAGCATAGCAGAGAGATAGATAGATAGATTTAGAGGGGGTTTTGGAGGTCGCGACCCAATTCTCCTAGGGTTTATGTTTTTGTATCTAAAGTAGTTGTGAGAAACGCTTGTAATAGTTTAAGTTTGTTTTCAATAAAATACTCTCAAGTTTGCTTAATTCATGTTCTTCACTTCTTCAATTAGTTCTAAAAGTCCAGTTGAAGAAATCTATTTGTCAGGCACGAGAGTGTCAAACTCACAAAAGAATTAAGTACGGTCTCATCATGTCGAGATGTTGACTAATTCGGCTTAGACATACGTTCGAATTTCAACGGCTAAAAGGAGCAACCAAACATCAATTGGTTGTGTTAGGTTTACGCTGAGATTGCTAGGTATTGCCTACATCACGTGGTGACAGAATCCTTGACTAGTCATAAGAAGGATCACTTCAGAATTGCTCTTTCGAACTTAGAGTATCTGCCAAACTTGCCGCCAGGACTTCTCTCCATTCCACATGCTAAGACATCGAAAGTTGCAAGAGCAGAGATCCGCTACGGCAACGAAAGGGCCGCAGCCTCAATTCGCCATTACCCGCCAAGGAAGCATATCGTGGCAGCACAGAACACACTCAGGCTTTACAACGTAGTCTACACACTACTGAGCTGCAACTACCTGACATGATCTATCAACCTTCTCTCTCAGCCACCGACAGTTTGTGGCGTGCACTGCCAGCATCAACAGAACTGTCGCTCCTCTCCGATCGCAACCCTTTAACCACTCGCGAGGATATGTCGTCGTTCGACACAGATGTTGAGTTGAAGCTTTGGCGTGAAACCCAAAAGTCGCGCCACCTATCCTTGTCATTTCTGGCCACCTTTGTCGTCGTTGGGGGCACATCGACGGTCTGAGCGTGTTTAGTGCGATTGGGCGAACAAAACTTGACCGATCGATCATTTTCCCGAGGCCGGTAAGACTGTCATCAGAGCTCCATCAATTCCGGCCATCTCATAATCGTTTTAGGTGAGATCCGATTAAATTTCAGCTTGTTTTGATGAACTCTGAGTTTAGTTGAATCATATGTCTGATGGGCTATATTTTTCCGATAGAGCAACGACCATTGGAGTCACCAGCGATGATTTCAGTGTACCGTTGACAAGTCTGCAGAGTTTGGGTAAGTGGGTCTGAACTGGTTTAAGCCAATCATTTAAACCCAGTCTGAACCGATTTAAGCCAATCGTTCGGGCATGTGTGACCAACCCGGTTTGATAACACATCAGGCTTATTATAAGCTAGTGGGTCGGCCTTATAAGGCCCAATAGCCTTAACCCATACTAGTTTGGCCCAAACCCGACCCGATAACCAACCGGTCCAACCCTTGTATAAGCCTGGAAACTGAGCTCGACTTAAACTTGCCCGACCCGACTCGATGATCCGAGTCAAAACCCGACCCGACTGAGTCAACCCATTGACCGAGTCAACTAGCCCAAGTCAACCTAGTCGACTAATGATGTTATCATGACGCCAGCATTGACTTTTACCAAAAAGTCAAATTTCTGAAAATTCATATTTCATGTTTTTCGACGTCTTGAGTCCATTTTGAAAAATTTTAACCCGAAAGCCTCTGAATCTGACCTTGAACTTGAACTCGTATATGTATTTAATTATTCAGTTAAGAGTAATATGAATAAGGACTTAAATTAAAAATTGTGCATTTTTAGGTATTCATAACTCTTTGTATACAAGATGTCGAGGGACGACGAATTCGGGTTCGGGAGTGATATAATGGAGTATCATGGATTAACTCGTGTAGTTCGGAGTCGAGGTAATACTTTATTACCTCTTGCATGCTTATGGAACATATTGGTAATTGGTTAATGTATGAACAATTAATATTGCTCGGTTGATCATTTTTTTAAATAGTATTGCTACGGTAAAATGATAATAAATTGGTTAAGACCGAATGAATCGAATAAGGAATTGACTATTGGTAAGAAATCCAACTTCAGTGAATTATCGATAAAACATTTCACCTCGCAACTTTCAATTTAAATTATTTTCTTGATAAAAGATCTAATGCTCGAAATGCTTGGATGGGAAATAACAAAAAAGCCATCGAGGTAAAAGAATGACTAAAATTACCCTGACATAGAAAGCTATCTGGAAATTTACACTAGATTTGGTAAAACGGCATGATTCGTCTGAAAAACCTCGAACCACTTGGAAAGTGTTGGTAAATAGATTTAAACCTTCGAGATTGTTAAATGTTTGGTTTCTTAGAATTTTGAATAAATTTCCGAAGATAGATTTACAGAAAGCTATTCGTACGTCTGAATTAATCAAGTGACTCAAAATACTGAATCGATGGAAATGACTAGAAGGATTAGAAATACTATTAAGACTAAATTAATCGGAATTGTCGTAATGACCAAAAAGATTGAAGTATCATCAATCACCGAAATATCTAAGTTAACTGGAATGATGGCTAAACCCTCAGGTTCTGGAATAAATAAATTATTTGGAAATATCGAAAGTATTTGAATGACTGAAACACCCTCAAGTACTTAAATGATTGAAATACTATAAATGGTTCAACTGCAGAAATAATGGATATATCCTAAGCTTCGAAATGACCGAAATACCCTCTTTATTAGAATAAGTAAATTGCCTTTGATAAAATTCTAGAAATGCTAATAAAGCTTAAAATGACTTAAATTCCCATAAGGTTTATGAAGCATGACTCAAATACGTCAATCACTCATAATATTAATATAAGGTTGGAAGATTTTTTGCGCGGAATATAAATTGGACTACTCAGTGGTAAGTCCTCTAGTGAAACAATGGAGGCGGCCTTTGAGATATACGATATAATCGGTATTTGGAAATGATACACGCGAAGTGCATATACCTGAATGTTTGGTAAGTATTGCAAGGTTGGAATATGTTAGTTCGAATAGATTGGAAGGCTTGATAAACTGTTTGAAATCCTAAAATTTGCAAATCATCGTTTCGTCATTATTGGGATAAATTATAAAATTGCCCTTGATAGTAAAATGACCAAAATTCCCTCATTGGCCATAATGATTGAAACATTCGTAAGATAACTGATATCCTGAATGATCTCAATATAGCATTTTCCGAATGCCTGGTTGGTGACGTTGGCTACCAAGTACCCTTTAATTGGGACCTCGTTAATGAAATCAGTTCGAAATTGTCAAAAGCTCAGTGATTTCTTTTTTTCTTCTTGTAATATCAAGTATCTCATAGAAATAAATTATCCCATTTAATGTGTTCCAACTTCACATGAATATTCTACCATTTGGAACCTAAGACTATCTTTTGATTTGAAATATGGCTTTTATCTTAACGAAATATATCTCCGACTTGAACGAAAAATCGTGCTCTCTATTTACCGTTTCACTGAAGACTAAAGTGTGCTTTATATCTACCGATTATTATTATTATTATCGTTATTACCTTTATTACTGTTATTATCGTTATAACTGTTATTATCGTTATCACAATTATTACCGTTACTGGGGTACTTGGGATAGAGTATGAAGCTACCGCAGGTTCGACCCTAATCAAGCTAGTAATTCCTTACCGTTTCAGGTTCTTATGTTTCGGCTAGGGTAATTCCTTACAGTTCATTCCTATGCTTTGGCTAGGGTGATTTCGACCGTACCTAAGGTATCCCCTTAGACTGGCACCTACGTCTAATGGGTCTGGGTTAACACCCCCTATAGGTGCAGCTATGGGAGACTGTATATTGGAGTTTTATTGGATGGTAGATAGGAAATCTAAAATGAACTTTATCATGCACTTTACTGCTACTATTATATGTCTGTAAAATAAAATGTTCACTGCACATGGAGTGGTTGAAGGGTTGTTTGGCCGGAGTAATCAAAGAAGCATTTGAACCTGAATTCGTCCAGAGGGCGTTAGGCAATGATGGAATTGATGTCTCGGTCCTAAGATGGGGTGTGGATTGCAATACTTTTGTCATTAAGTTTAATTCAGTTCAGGACATGGAAGAGATTATGAAGAGCAAGAAAGACGAGCTGTCATATTGGTTTAATCATCTAGATTACTTGATGGTGGACGGTGTCCCCAACTATTTCGTCAAACTAAACCTTGAAGGGATCCCCTTAGTATGTTGGCACGAAAATTTTTTCTGTGAGCTTGGTTCTCGTTGGGGTAAGGTGGTGGAAGTTTGCTCGGAAACAAGGAAAAGAGAAAAACTCGATGTTGCTTCAATAATCATCAGAACGCCCAGTTCTGCCCATATTCCTAGAAAGATGAATATGCATTCGATGGGACATCCGTACGTGGTCAAGATTAGTTTGGGTAGCAGGCTTTCTGATATCAATGGTTCGACGAGGGAGGAATCGGTTGTCAGATTTGCAGATGATTGGGAAGAATCGGAATCTATGTCCGTCGACGATGATCACGTCGTCCGGAACTATGGTGTTAACTGTAACATTCACGGCAGTAACAAAGATGATTCTCCCCAGGAGTCGTTTCATGGGAATCAGAGTAAACCTGACATTCCCATAAATGACAATAATATGGGCACATGTTTCGAGGGGAATGCTGCTAGGTCGGTTGCGGAGGCGGAAGGTCAAGAGACTGTCAGAGTTGAACCGTGGATAGACTCTCCTGAACAGTCCAAGAATTCTGGGAATAAGTCAATCATAGCCCAAATGAATAATACATTCGCACAGGAGAATGAGGCGAACATTAGGGCCGGGTCCAATATGGCGGCCCACGTCTCAACAGACTTGAATTGCACCCTGGCTAACTTCGTCCCTGGTGGGGCCCAAAACTTGGGAGTTATTTCTCTTCAATCCATTGATAATTCTGTTGAGTTTGTGCCAGATAGCCTCGATGGGGCGTTTTCTCCTATGCCACATTCTAATTCTCTCATTCAGAATAATCTCCCTCAGCGAAACTTGCTTTTCTCCCGCAAACCCGTGCCGAAAAATTTCTTTCAAGCTGGCACTAGAAGAAATTTTAGAAGATGGGTCAGAGATTCTCTGGGAGTTTCTGGGAATGAAATTCGATTTAGCGAGCAGATGGGCGAGACAGGCAAGTCTGGATCTACAAAGGGCCTTGAAGCAGAGTCTGTATGGGCAATTATCAATATTCTGGAGATTTCCTTCAATGGTGGTCATGATGCAATGGTAAAGCGAATCAGGGAATTAGAGGAGGAATTTGAGGTGGGCTGCTAATTAACGGTGCTACGGGTATGGGATCTAAGACTGATTAATGGATTTGTGCGTCTTATCTTGGAACATAAGGGGAATTAGGAAATCCGAAAAGAAGAGAGCTTTAAAGAATCTCATAAGGAAGCTTGCACCATGCATGGTTTTCATTCAAGAAAGTAAGGTGGAACAGATATCTGACTTTGATATTATGAAACTATGGCCTCTCCCCAAAGTTGAGTACTCTTGTGCGCCGGCATCTGGATCAGCTGGAGGTTTGATTAGCATATAGAATTCAGAAGCGTTCTCTGTCTCTGAAAAGCACTGTTTTGAAAGGTTCATTGCAACAATCAGTATTCTTAAACAATCAAATATTGAGTGTGGTTTCGTGAATGTTTACGCCCCTTCTACGGATTCGGATAAGATCAAATTTCTTGATGATTTAAAGTTATTTCTATCGGCTAGGAAAATTCCGTGGTGTCTCGGTGGCGATTTTAATCTTATCCTTGACCCGGAGGAGAAGCTGGGATTCTCCTGTAATATGGCACTGATAAATGCTTTCAGATCGTTTGTGAACGAAGTGGGAGTGAGAGATATTCCGCTGATGGGCGGCAAATTCACTTGGAGTAACCACCGAGAGCATCCTACATTTGTGAGGTTAGATCGTTTCCTCTTATCCCCTGATTTTGAGTTGGCTTTCCCTGGGTTAATTCAAAAAGTCCTTGAGAAGTCTCTGTCAGACCACAAACCAATAGTCCTGGAGTTAGAAAAATCAGAGTGGGGGCAAAAACCTTTCAAATGCTTCAACTTTTGGCTGAATGAGGAGGGGTTTGAATCTACGGTTTGCAAGATAATTGAGGACTCAAAAAGGCTCAATCCAAGAATTAAAATTGGTGTTATTCTGAAAAATACAAAGACTGCTGTCAAAGAATGGGCGGTAAATTTCAGAGCTCGTAATGCTAGAAACTCCTCCATGATAGAGCAACAAATCTCGGTTGTTGAGATTCGAATTCAGAATGGGTTGGCTGCCTTAGAAGATTTCAGTGTCCTTCGCAAATTAAGGGCCGATTTATGGCAACAGTATCGAAGGGAAGAGAGCGAACTCCTCCAAAAATCGAGACTCTGGTGGTTTTCTGAAGGAGATCGCAATTCGAAATTCTTTCATCAGACAGTGTTAGCAAGGAGAAAAAGTAATGCCTTACATTCTCTCAAGATAAACAACCAAACTATATCTCAGCCTGTATTAGTCAAGTCAGCCGTCAAGGAGCATTTCAAAGCTGCTTACAATTCAGACTCAGCCCTTGAGGTTCTTTCCATGAACCTGGAGTTTGCAAGAATCTCGAGTGCACAAGCCAATTACCTACAAAGCAGATTCAATGAAGAGGAAATTAAATCTGTCCTTTTTGCTTCGGATGGCAATCGCGCTCCGGGTCCGGACGGATTCAACTTAAACTTCTTCAAGAAATACTGGGTACAGCTTAGAGAAGGCATTCTATATTTTTTTGAAGACTTCTATAGAGGCAAGAAATGGGGGGAAGGCATTAATCACTCGTTTATTACTCTGATTCCGAAAGTGAAGAATCCCTCATCGCTCAGTGAATACAGACCGATTAGTCTAGTTGGTGGTCTATACAAGATCCTTTCCAAAGTTTTAGCCAATCGGCTTAGCTCGGTATTGGATGAGATAGTGGGAGAAACTCAATTTGCGTTCATCAAAGGCCGCCAAATTCTGGATTGTTCATTAGTGGCAAATGAGGTTATCGACTACGTCTCAAGATCAAAAAAGAAAGGTATTGCCTTTAAGATCGACTTCCAAAAGGCTTACGACACGGTGAATTGGTCGTTTCTCATGAAAATTATGCAAAAATGTGGCTTCAAATCTCGGTGGTGTAGGTGGATAATGCAATGCATTTCGACGCCAATGATTCAAGTCCTGGTTAATGGTTCGCCGACAGAAGGTTTTACAATATCGAGGGGATTAAGACAAGGATGCTCATTGTCCCCCTTGCTATTTAATTTAGTCGGGGAGGCTCTCAGCTTGATGATCAAGAAAGCTGTCAAGTCGAAACTATTTTCGGGTATAGAGGTTGGAACAGGTGAGGAAATGGTATCGGTTAGTCATCTACAGTTTGCAGATGATTTGTTAATATTCTGCGAGGGAGTGGAAAGCCAACTTGTGAATGTGAAAAGAGTGCTAAGGGTATTTGAATTAGCTTCGGGGTTAAAATTAAATCTATCCAAGAGCAAAGTATTCGGCCTAAATGTGGATCAAGAATGCTTAATACAGTGGGCCAGCAAAATTGGGTGTATCGCAGGCTCATTACCTACGGAGTACTTGGGTCTCCCCCTTGGTTCAAAAAGAAACAACGACAGATTGTGGGAACCAATTTTCGGCAAAATCTCAAATAAACTAGGAGGATGGTCAGCAAAATTCTTGTCTAGTGGGGGACGTCTTACACTTCTGAAATCAGTATTGTGCAGTTTACCGACTTACTTCCTATCAATCTTTAAGATGCCGGGTTCAGTGGCTACTCGTTTGACAAGAATTATGTCCAACTTCCTGTGGGGTGGCACTGAAGAAAAATCCAGAGTACATTGGATCAATTGGGATGTGATTTGTAAATTCAAAGAAGAAGGCGGACTCGGAGTAAACGATCTTCGGATTACTAATAGAGCGTTACTCTGCAAATGGGGTGTCAGATTCGGAAACGAAACCAGCAGTTTATGGAGACGGGTGATTAATGCTAGAATTCCTGGCTCTTCTAAGAGTCTCCTTCCTGTTCAATCGAATAGAAGAAAGTCTTCCTGGATTTGGCATGACATCACGAAGAATTTCTTCAAACAAGACCAATTTGGTGTTATATTTAGAAGCAATCTGAAATTACAGGTGGGAAGAGGCGAATCAATTAAGTTTTGGCAGGACCGATGGTTGGGGAATCTTTCGCTTATGGAGGAATTCCCTAGGATACATGCGTTAGCCACAAATAGAGATGGAACAATTGATGAATTTGCAGTATCCACACAAAACAATTGGAAGTGGCACATTCCTCTAAGGAGAAATCTGTTTGGGTGGGAAATGCAACAATGGAGTGAATTCTTGGCTAAGCTCTCACAATTTTCGGCCAGTGCTTCCGGTATGGATTGGGTCCGTTGGCTTGGATCAAAAGACGGGGTATTTTCGATCAAATCCCTGAGGTCGTTAGTCCGAAATACTTCTGTCGATAATAATTTCTGGAAGCGATGCGTTTGGCTTGGGTATGCTCCTCCGAAAGTCGAGATATTTGTGTGGCAAGCAGTATGGGGCAGATTACCTGTAAAGATGGAGTTGCGGAAGCGTGGCGCGACAAACCTGCAGAATGCAAGCTGCTCATTGTGCAATGGTGCTCCAGAAACGATAAAGCATTTGTTTATTGAATGTTCGCAGGTCTGGAAGATATGGGGAAGTTTTTGTGCAATGGCTGGGATTTCTATGGTTTTGCCAGGAAATTTAAAATCGCTATTGGAATCATGGGCCGACTTGAAGGTGATCCTGAGAAAGGAATGGATTATAATGGTGCCATTTGCTATTCTATGGTCAATATGGCTCATGAGAAATGAGATAATTTTCATGCAAAAATCGTTTGATGAGGTACAACTCTCTTATCTAATTAAGCTTCGCCTTTCTTATTGGTACAAAGCAAAATTTCCGGAGTGCCCCATTCCCTTCGACGCCATGATGGCAGATTTCTCTTTGGTCTCTACTTGGGAAAGGAGGAGTGTGATGACCAAATCGCAAATCACTTGGTCCCCTCCTCCCCCTGGTTTTCTGAAATTAAACACTGATGGTGCTGTGGCCAAGGACCTTAGGTGTGGTATTGGAGGCATCCTGCGTAATGAGAGTGGTCGAATGCTGTGGCAATTTTCATCTTCCATAGAAAACGCCCCCCCAGCGTACGTTGAGCTCGAAGCTATGATTGTTGGTCTGTCCCACTTTTATAAGTCTGGATGGGAAAAAAGGTTCCGGCTGATATTGGAAACAGATTGCAAGGTGGTGGTGGACTGGTGCTCGAACCTCTCTTCTGCACCTGTGCACTTGCGCCAGAAAATTATGGGTATCATGGAGTACAGACTCAAATTTGGACTTTGTGTCAGATGGGTCCCGCGGCACTGCAACATTGAAGCCGACTCACTAGCTAAAAAAGGAATTGGTTAGTCAATTTCTTCTGGTTTAGTGAAAGCCTTTGACATAGATTCGATGTAAATCTTGGGTCATAGACTGGTTGCTATATTTCGGGTTGAGCAACTGGAGTGGGATAGTAACTCCAATGTTGTTTTGATTTCCTCTGTAATTGAACGCTTGGTTATTAATATATATATTTGTAGTCGGGCACTCTTTTCCCCTTCACTAGGAAGGGGTTTTTAACGAGGCCCTTTTCACCCTTCAAAAAAAAATGTTCACTGCACCGTTACATTGTATGTGTTAATTGTGCACTGTTGGAACACACACTAAACTTTCTGATTTAATTACCGTAATCTACCTCTCTTCCGATTCTATGGTCTATATGTTCCTCGTTTAATACTCAGTGAATAAATAAAAAACAATTATGTTATCTTTAAGTATATCGCTTCGCTGACATATTGAATCATAATTGGAGTCTGTTGTTGCATGGAACATCATGATAATGTTATGCTTGCCATATACCTGCATGTACTTACAACATCATTGGGTAGTTCTGTATTATTGTGCTTTCCCAAGCTCATGTCGTTTTTACCATCGCAGGTTAGATGACATCCATCATGGTAAAGTGACCGACATCAGTGTTTAGAGTTTTATCGGCGTTGCTTTTGGAGTACGATATCGATATAGTCAGTGGGCATGTATGACGTGTATTGTTTTATACTGGGGGTCTGTGATATGTTGTTCGAACTGATGTTCTATGTTTACATGATTTTTGAAATGATATTTTATACAGAAGTTTGTTTTATAGTTTTAAAGTATTTTAAAAAAGGAGTTTTATATGGATTTTACTGTGGGTCGCTCTTGTGACTCTAATGTGGCTTCCTAAGATCCGTGGTAACGCATAGATGAGTCAGAGTTATAGTTGTAAACTCTCATTATATTTTTAAATTTTTCCCTCTTTAATAAAACTAACGTACTCATATTTTTAAAAAAATTAATATAGACTTTTTTTCTCATAAAGATGAATCAAATATAAAAAAACATAAAACTTAAATTTTAGATCTCAAAATATTTGTACCTCATCTTTGACACATGAAATAAGCCTCATGGAATAGGGAAGAATTAATATCCAATATCCAAGTTGATAAATAAATTATCATGTGCATTAATAAGAATTAAATAGCCAACTGTTGATTGGGTCGCACCTTTCTTCAAGTAGACCCATTTCGGCCAACCCTCTTAATTACAATTTTTGTATTTTTTTATAGTTCATATTTATATATGAAATATCTTATGATGGTCATCCACCTAATTAAACCAAAAAGTAGATCCCTCAAATTGGTTGGTTCATGGACTTAGTCAGCAGATTGATTGATTTTATTATTATTATTATTATTATTATTATTATTATTATTATTATTATTATTATTATTATTATTATCATCATCATCATCATCATTATCATCATCATCCTTGAACATCAAACAATTTGACAATGCTTATACTTCTTTTAACATAAAATAACCATAATTTTAATGTTAAGTTTAGGTCAATTTTAAGTTTGCAGAAGCCAATACACAAATATATATTACATATTTTTCAGCTAAACTTAAATGCTAAGTCACCGACTAAATATATATATCCCCAAATTTGATCATTAGACGATCATAGTAAAAAAATAAATGGTAAAAATAGGTCTTTTCATGATTTAATGGTTAAAAATTAAAAATTAGAATTTAGTTTATTTAATTTTAAATTTATAGAGACCTAACTAGTATTTAAACTAAAAAGATGAAGGAGAGAGGTTAAGGCTTCATTTCATTAATTTTAATATCAGTAGGAATTTAAAAAGTATTTAAATAGAAATAGAAGTCAAAATTTGATTTATCCAGCTTCAAAACTATTGAACAAAAAAATAACAGATCAAATATTGAATTATTAAATTTCAAAACTACAAAAAAACCTATCCAATTTTGTTTCATTTATAGGCGTTATTATGTGGTCCTTTATGTATTTTCTTTGAGGATTCATAACTCTCCAATTTTGTAATCCTCTTTATGGGGACTTTTTAGATCGAATAGAGGCAAAAAAAATCTATCAAAATAGTTCTCCATTCATAATTAATGAATCATGATTTGAACCCTAATTCTACCCAAACTTATGAATCAACTGATAATTAATATTCACACAATATATATTAATATAAACATCCATATTCAGGTTAATTGGGGAAAAGAAAGAAAAGAGTCCAACAAAGCTAAAGATTTATATCATGAAAACCTAAGTCATTTTCAATCATAACAAGCAAATTGCGAAAATTATTTGTCAATATGAACAAGAATGGACAGAGAAGGCTAGAGGGGCGGTCGTTCCCCTGAAAGTTTAAAATTTATATATAATTAAAAAAGATTTAAAAAAATTTATGTATTTTCTATTAAAAATTTATTTTCGTCTCGTAAAATTTTATAAGTTAGCCCCTAAAAATTTATAGGTTGGCCCCAACTCACCTTATTATTCATTTAAAGAAAAGACAGAGGAAATTACACTTCTTTTTGGTCCAAATCCTTTAGGTCTCAACACATAGAAATAAACATTCAAGAAAAAGATGATGAAAGTCATCACTCTCTTCTTTTTATCTTTATCTGTTCATCCCATCTTCCACCACCGGAGGCACTGACATTTGCATTGCCTGTTGATGCAACTTCTCCATGTTCGCATCCCATCCTACATATATCGATCCCACCACATGCAAAATAATCACGTATACTTTCAGACAGAAATGCATACGTATATAAATATTCCATGCAAGTATGGAGTAAAAGTTGTCTTTATATGGATTTACCGATGAACATGTCGAAGCCGCGGTTCTTGAGCTCGCGGTATTCTTGACACAAGGCGCAGGGCTCGCAGAAAACATGAAGGCACCAATCCGGGTAGGGTGTCTCGGCCAACAGGTATTGTTTCCTCATTCTGGAGCGATAAAAGCATGAGTATATACAGGCTAGCCCCGAGAACCATAGGATTACTGTGTAAAGCATTCCATTTGCTATGGATGCTGCACCTCCAGCATTTTTAATTAAGACGCTTCAATTAAATCGAACTCTAAAAGAGATAATTAAAACATGACACAGAAAAAAAAGAATGTGAATTGAAGCTTACAGACTGATCCATGATCAACAATCTCAGCAATCTGCCCAAAGGTGACGCAAGGACAAAGCAATGTGACGATACCTAATTAAGTAAATAAAATCAGAAGAAGAAAAGAAAAAGAAACCCTGTTTTTTATTCAGAGAAAAAGAAAATAAATTACAGTTTGGCACATCATAGAAGCAATCACAGACTCCTGTCGACCAAAGGACTTTCCCGGCAGGGTGCATGTAATAAGTTTGCATAGGGAATTGTTGGTTTGGTACGGTCACCGCACCAACATGCGGTGGAGCCGGCTGTCCGTATTGATAATGTGGTGGTGCTGCTGGCCCTTGCGGTGGTTGGTCCGCTGGGTTTGGGTACATGGCCGTGTGCCCTTGTGTCTCTGTGTATTTTCGTTTCAAGAGTTTACCCTATTGATTCAAATCTTTGCCAATTTGCTGTATATGTACGTATTTTTGTCAATAAAACCAATTCCACAGCGGTTAGAACGTTGACACAAACTACAATGGTCTGTTTTGTTTACGAAATCAAGACAATTTGACAACGTTATTATAACCAAACTTGATCGACTGCTTAATTACAAACATCACATAATGCAAATAACATAACAAATATCAGCAACAATCATCCAAAACATTGGTGAAATTATGTAATATCTCATCAAACACGTAAGCCTTGCATTATTTATCTCTTCATGCCGGTGTCCATCACCGGAGCCGTCGGCATTGGAACACCTTGATTTTGTTGCCTCGCCATGTTGCCATGCCAGCCTACATGTTCCACCATGGGATTAAGTGAGATTAATGCATATAAACTGTGATGAATGAGTAAAATTGTAGGCGAAATGTGGTTTTGATGTTATATATTACCGAGGGCCATGTCGAAGCCACGGTTTTTGAGCTCGCGATATTCTTGGCAGAGGGCGCAGGTCTCGCAGCAGAAATGGAGGCAGCAGTCATTGCAGGGACGATCTTCCAACATGTATTGACTCCTCATTCTTTGGCGATAGAAGCAGGAGTAAATACAAGCACATCCCGTGAATATACCGATCAATGTGTACAGTGCTCCACTTGCTCCACATGCTGCCATTCATATACACAATTTATTATTTTTGTGCCCAACCCATATCTGCCACTTGCTCTACTTACTCTAATTTAATTACTGAGTAGAATTGACAATTTTTTTAGCTAAATACACAAATGGTCATTAAATTAAGTTAAAACAATTTTTTGGTCACTCACGTTTTATACATTATAAAATGGTCTTTAAATTTATCGAACTATTTTAAAATAGTCACTGAATTTTATCAAATTATTACAAAATTATCATTAAAATTTATCAGACTATTACACAATAATCCTTGAACTTATCGGGATTTATCACTATTTTATAACGTGTAGTGACCATTTTGTAACAATTCGATATGATTAATTACCATTTGTAACTTTCGAAACTTAAATGGTCAAAAAGATTGTATTTGTTAAGTTTAGTGATAATTTGTGTACTTTACTCAAAATATTATATAAATAAGGCTTAAATGAAAAACCAGCCCTTAAACTATGCCTTTTGTTTGTTTTTAGCCTTTAAACTATTCTTTGGTCAAAATAAGTCCCTAAACTATCTTTAAGTCCCTAAATTATTTTTTGCTCAAAATAAGTACCCAAACTATGTCATTTTCCTTCTTTTAGTCCATAAACAATCTATTGGTTAAAAAAATCTTCGTGATGTGCCAACATCTTATTAGTCGAAATAATTTTCTTTTGACTTAAATAACTATTAGACTTAAAGTGACAAAACATGATAGTTTAAGGGCTAAAAGCAAACAAAAGGTGTAGGTTAGGGGTTGATTTTTCATTTAAGCCTATAAATAACAAGTAAAATATTTTTAGTATAATCACTGATATTACTTCAACTCATTGACAGGCTAATATCAATTTTCTACATTTATAATGTCTGAATTTGAAACAACGTAATGATTACTTTGCTTCAAGGAGAGAAAAGCTTACAGGTTGATCCTTGGTCAACGATCTCAGCAATTTGTCCAAAGGTGATGCAAGGACACCAACATGTGATGCAGCCTGCAATAAAATTGAAGCAAATTAAACAACATTACAACGATCTGAATCCAACTTAGAATTAATATGATCAAGGGGTCATTTTGGGTATGATATTGAAAGGAAAAGCTTTACAGTTGGAAACATCAGAGCCGCAGTCACAGAGTCCCGTCGACCATGGGACCTTCCCCGCCGGTTGCTGCATATGATATTGCTGGTTCGTTGAGCCAACAGGAACACCGGTTGCTGGTTGGTTTGCGTACATGGTGATGCCTGATGAGTTCTCCGAGAGTTAACCTACTGATTGCAAAATGAAAATTAAAAGTTTTGAAGAGGCTTCAAGGGAAAAAGAAACGATAGGGTTATGTTTATATAGTCAAACTGAAACCAGGAGAATCCTTCCAAAGTTGTACGAGTCAACTCAGCTGCCGTGAAGATTCAAGTAACCACAAAACACGTTGTCACCACATAAATAAGCTTAATAAATTAGTTTAAGACCAATTCCAAAGCATGGTTTAGCGCGTAGAGACAAATCTACAATACAAAGGCATGTTTTGTTCACCAAACAAAGGAAACTGGTTAACATTACTGCATTAAGCTCTTTTTAAGCAAACTCATGGAAACAATAGCTGAGAAACACAAACCATATGCCATAGATGGAAAGAATGAGACTTTTCTACCAAATTTCCATGTAGCCACGTGTATATGAGATAAAAAGCACGTTGAACTCATCAAAACCAGGAGCGGACAGCCGCCATGGATGAAGCCAAAGTGCCAATAAGTAACGCGTTTACAACATGATCTCTTAGTTTTGCTCATCACATGGGCAGCTCCAGTCGTAACGACCCGAAAGTTCCCCGAAACATGATTCATGTCCTGGTCAACCAGACCGGAAAGTGCAGTAAAAAACCAAAAAAAATCAAGTGAAATGTTTTTTTAATAGTTTTAAAGTGGATAAAAATTCTCCGCCCCTTTTTGGTGCTCCTTTCTATGCTTTAACACTAAAAAAACACAAAAATAAATAAATTTCAAGCCCTAACCTCAAATTCTAAAGTCTAAACCCTATAAAAAGACACCCTACCCTAAATTCCCTAAACCCTAACCACTAATCCTAACCTTAAACTCTAAACCTAAACCTAATTTTTAGTATTGGGCATAAACAGGAACACGGAAGAGAATTTTATTCTTTTAAAGTTGCATATAAAGTTATTAGAATCTGGTCTCCTAAATCAATACTGTCATCTTTTTCAATTATATATTTTTAATTTGAATTAATGAAATTAAGAATTTATATAAAAAACATTGCAATATGAGGAAGAATTTGTTTAAAAAAAGAATTATAGTGGAAGAGAACCTGAACCAAACGCTCGGCGGCCGAACTTATCGCCACGTGATTAATGGGTTCTTATAAAAATAAAAAAATTCTACCTTTTTTCAGTATCTCTATTTATATTTCTACCAAAAAATAAGTTTAAGGTTTAAAATTAGAGTTGAAGAAATTTAAGGTTTAAAATTAAGTTTAAAGTTTAAAATTAGAGTTTAGGAAATTTAAGGTATGATGTATTTTTTTAAGTTTAGAGTTTAGGATCTAGAATTTACGGTTAAGGTTTAAAATTTGATTTTTTAATGTTAGGTATATAGAAATGGACACCGAAAATGGACAATTTTTTTCCTTCTTATAATAAAATTTATAATAATTAAAACATAATTCTAATTATAATCATTTAGCTAAAATAATATATCAAACTAATCCAACAAGTGGTCCAAAGAAAAAATATTGCATATTTTTTAAGATACAAACCAAAAATCTTAACATAAAAACAAAATTTATTGGGAAACTTGAATGAATTTTTTTAACCAGGGATGTTATATTGTTATTCATCTATTCGTCTAACAATTTAAGTAGATAATATTTTAATCGAATTAGATTATACTTTTTTTGAATATGAATTAGGTTATACTATAAGTACAATAAAATTATTCCATAAATTATTGAATGCTACTATATTTTCGAATACTCGAACCAAAAATCTTAGTTAAACTAGAATAATTCGTACCAAGTCAGACCCAAGGGAGTTTGAAACTAGTAGTTATTAATTGAAGTTAATGGACAAGTTGCAAGCAGGCGGTCCCCAGTACGTACGAGTGGGAACAACAAGGCTTTATTTATCTAAGACACGAAAACAGTAGGCCAATCAAGTCTGGAGGCTATTGACTTTGTATTCTCTCTTTATCTCTTCAAATTTAAGATATACATTTTGAATTTATCAACTTTTTCCTATCCATTTCCTGCCTTACAATATTCCATCCACGTCTATAAATAAGGGCTTGTTCCGTTTGCAGAAATATCCATAGAAAACAATCCAAATTCATCAATTTTCATACATTTCTCTCTCGTTTAACCTAATTCCTCAACCATGTCAAAGTCTCAAGATGCTCCATGGTCCGTCGGATTCTGTGATTGTTTATCGGACATGAAAACTTGTAAGTCTATGTCTTTTTTCTTTATTCAAAATCAGTTCTGTCATTTCAAATGTAAGTTTATGTATGTTTTGAACTTTCAGGTTGTACTGCATGCTGGTGTCCATGCATCACCTTCGGCCAGATTGCTGAGATTACTGACAAAGGGTCGACTTGTAAGTAAAACATTTCCGAATTCGAAATGTCTTTGAATTAAGTTTGCAGATAATTGAAGAGGAATCAATGTTGAAAAAACACTGTTTTTGATGGTGCAGCATGCGGGGCAAGTGGGGCATTGTACACATTGATATTGTTCATCACAGGGTGTCCATGCTTGTACTCTTGCTTTTACCGATCCAAGCTCAGGAACCAGTATAACTTGAAGGGTGGCGGTTGTGGCGATTGCATGCGCCATTTCTGGTGCGAGACTTGTGCCTTGACTCAAGAGTATCGGGAGCTCAAGAACCGTGGATTCGACATGTCTATCGGTAAGTACTACATATACCGATATGTTTTGAACTCTCAGGAACCCTTTTGTTTTTAGTATTTTTTATGTCTGTTTTATGGTTTATGTTTAAGGTTCGGGATTGTTCCTCCCAAATTTATTAGTTGATGTCATTAATTTTGTGGGGTTTACGTGCAGGTTGGCATGCAAATGTGGAGAAGAACCCAGGGCTGGCAATGGCTCCACCGGTTGAAAAAGGGATGAACAGATAGATAATGATGGGATTTCTACATTAATGCTATCTGTTTATTCAGTGCCTTCCTCAATGTCACAAATACAATGCTTCTTTTGTAAACTTAATTTCGTTTGCTTTCCAGTTTCCATTATAGGATGATTGTACGGCTCGCAATTTGAATTTGAATATATGTATGTATGCTTGTGAATTGTGATTGTGGTCAAGATATGTTGATTTAAGTTGTTTCCCTTGATGTGAGATATTCATGAGTAAGTGAAATCTAAATAAAACTTGTTTTTAACTATAAATTTTGTATTTTCAAGAGAATAAATTAGGTGAGATTTTTTTTAATAATAAATCTCTATAATACTTGAATTAAAGTTCTTGATTGGTTGGCCGAATGGAAAAGAGTCATAATTTGGACGATAATGAGAGAATGGACCGATAGTGGAGATGAGGAGAGATTTTGGTTTTGTTCCTGATGGCTTTTGGTGGTGTTGTGAGTGTGAATCTGTGAAAGAACTTGGTAAAAAGGAATTGAGAATTTAGGGATTTGAAGAAGGAGAAAACGAGAGAGAATTCTGTTTTATTAAGAATGTATATTCAAGAATTATACAAAATATCCAATATGAAAATAACAGCCCAAACATTACACTTATAGCCCAAATGAATAACAACCCTGCTGACTCACACAGTTTGTTATAAACGGCCCAACAACCTATAACAACTTTAACAATGCTAACTTCTCTTAACACGAAAAAGAAACTAGAGGAAGACCAGAAGAGCAAGAAGATGAAAACCAAAGACCAAAATTCAGTGTTCCCTTCAGATATCTGAGAACACGTTTCACAACCAACCAATGAATATCAGTGGGATGTTGCATGAATTGAGCAATTTTGTTCACAGCAAAACAAATATCAGGGCGAGTGTGGCAGATGTGCTGCAAGGCACCTACAACACTCCTATATTAATGAGAATCAGCAAGAGGTTCTCCATCATCCTTACTCAGCTTGGGAGTTAAAGCTAAAGGAGTAGCAGCAGGATTAAGACCTTGAGACTCAGTTTGAATAAGTAGGTCAACAATGTACTTCCTTTGAGATAAGAACAAACCACCATCAACAGATAAAACTTCAATTCCAAGAAAAAAAAGAATAACACCCAAATCCTTGACAGAAAATTGAGAATGCAGCTGATGAATTACACTATCAATATGCTTGGAACAAGAACCAGTAAGCAGTATGTCATCTACATATACTACAACATAGGCAGGGATGGACCGAGGGGGTGCTGAGGGGGGCAACCGCCCCCCTAAAATTTTGAAAATCATATATGATTTAGAAAAAATTTAGAATTTTTCTATGTATTTTCTATTAAAAATGTATTTTCGCCCCCCTAAACTTTTATAAGTTCGCCCCCCCTAAAAATTTATAGGTTCGCCCCCTTTAATCTAAAATCCTGGGTCCGTCCCTGAACATAGGTAGTAAGAGATGCAGTTTTATACACAAACAAAGACACATCTGCTCTAGAAACTTTGAAACCCAAATAGACTAAATAATCCTTGAGTTTTGTATACCAATTTCTAGGAGCTTGTCTCAGACCATATAATGCCTTTTTCAACTTGTATACTAAAGGCATACCATTGGCATCTGTATACTGAAAACCATCAGGTTGTTGCATGAAGACATCTTCATCAAGATCACCCTTAAGAAATGCATTGTTGACATCAACTTGTCTAACAAGCCATCCATTAGTAACAACAACTGAAAGTAAGACATTCACAGTAAAAGACTTGACTACTGGACTAAAAGTATCAGTGAAATTATGTCCAGCCATTTGAGAATAACCTTTTGCAATCAGTCGAGCCTTATACCTTTCCACTGATCCATCAGACTTTCTTTTCACCTTAAAAATTCATTTACATCCTATGGCTTTCCGATTTAAAGGCAAAGAAACAAGCTCCCATGTATCATTCTGCAACAAGGCATTGTATTCTGCCATCACAGCAGCTTTCCACTCTGGATGTTGCAAGGCAATGTGAACATCTTGTGGGATATCATCCAGTTGAAAACTATAATCTTTGGGCTTGAAAATCCCAAGCTTACTCCTTGTGACCATATGATGAGAGATGGAACCAGGAAAACTTTGTTGATGTTGTCCAGCATTGTCATTACCAACACCAACATGACTATCCTCCTCAATCTGAACAACAGGAGCATCTTCTTCAACTAGATGTGACTGATTATCCTCCTCAACAAGATCAGTGTCACTCACCCCATTATGCTCAACAAATTGATCTGGAGAACTTTGAACAGACATTGAATCATTCTCACACACAGAAGGGATGTCAGCATCCTGATATGGTCGAGCAACAGAAGAACCAGGAGAAGCACCCTCTACTGGTACACTCTCAACATTCTGATGCCCAACAGAATGTTCATCATTCTGATGCCTAGCAGAATGATCACTAGGACTAGGTAAAGGACTAGATGCTCTATGAGGAGAAGATACAATTGAGGGACTAGATACATTGTTGAAGTTTTCCAAATCATCATCAACAAATAGTTCAGGGGAACGAAACATATTCAGATTAGGAGAGTCTGAAGAGCCATCTTTAAAACCAGGAAACACTCCCTCATCAAACACCACATGTCTGGAGATATACAAACGACCAGTGGAAGAGTCTAAACAATTGTATCCATGATGTTTAGGAGAATATCTTAGGAATAGACATGGTTTTGATCTAAAATCCATCTTATGATGATTATAGGATCTCAAAGAGGGATAACATAAACAACCAAATACTTTAAGAAACTTGTAGTTAGGTGTTTTATGAAAGAGAAGCTGAAAAGGAGATTTGTTATCAAGATTTTTAGAGGGCATTCTATTTATGAGATATATTGCACTAAGAACAGCAAAGGACCAGAACTTTAGAGGAAGTGATGCTTGTGCAAGTAATGCTAAGGCAGTTTCAATTATATGTCTGTGTTTTCTTTCAACAACTCCATTTTGCTAGGAGGTTCTAGGACATGTAACCCTATGTTGAATACCTAATAGTTTTAGAACATTCTCAAGAAACCTAAACTCTCCCCCACCATCAGTTTGAACAGTAAGCAAAGAAGTGAAAAATTGAGTTTGCACAAGTTTGTAGAAGAGGTTGAAAGCCACAGAAGCATCATATTTATTCTTCAACAAGTAAATCCAAGTATTTCTACTAAACAAATCAACAAAGGATATGTAGTATCTATAGCCATCAGAAGAAACTGAAGAGGGACCCCATACATCTACTTCTACCAACTGAAAAGGCTGAGTGTATACAATAGTAGAATCTCTAAATGGCAAAGCATGACATTTACCAAGTTGATATGCATTACAAACATAATTTCTATCTACAGAGACTTGTTTATTAAGAACAGAACTCACAACATCTGATGCAGGATGTCCCAAACTCCTGTGCCAAAGCCAGAAATTAGAGTAGTCCTGCCTCGAAGCTGTGTAAGCAAAAGCTGTACTCGAACCAAACGATGCATAAAACTGATACAACCCTTGTTCCTGAGAGCCCTTAAGCAAAATTGTCCCTGTTTTCTCATCCTTCACATAACAACAAGTAGCATGAAATTCAAAATAGACAGAATTATCAGCAGTAAACTTGGACACTGACAACAGATTCCTGGTGATTCTAGGTACACAAAGTAACTGATCAAGAATAAGATCCCTAGACTCAGTAAGCAAGGAAGTATTACCGATCTTAGTAATGTCAAGTGTAGACCCATCACCTATATGCACCTTGCCATGCCCACTGTATGTTCGACCAGCTTGAACACAACCAACATCACTAGTAACGTGATGAGTCGCCCCCGAATCAGGAAACCATTTAGCAGATGGAGCAGTATGAAGAATATTAACTTGTGGACTGTCAATCAATGGAGCGGAGGAATTAGAAACTAGAGCCTCAGTGGAAACAAATGGAGTGTACTGTTCCTCATATGAATCATGAGGACAACAGCAGGTGTGAGCCTGAGCATCAGAAGACTTAGCTGAACCACTCTTGAAACTGTGGTCAAACCGGTACCAGCAACGGTCAACCAGATGACCGATCTTGCCGCAGAGCTGACACTGAGGACGAGATCGCCCCTTAAACCGGCCACCAGAGAAGTTAGAAGCAGGAGGACGGCCACCACCACGATGAGCATGAGAACGACGCGACAAATCAGTAGCCTCCTCACTGGACTCCTCAGTCGATTGGAACGCAGTATTATGGATCCCAACCGGAAGACAAATTGGATCATTGAGCCGCGTCTCAGCATCAATTAGAAGAGAAACCGCTGCATCAAACGTATAGGGCTTCTCACTCGCCGAAATCACAGCCACAGTCGGTTCGTATTCCACCGGAAGGCCATTGAGGACGGACCCGACTTGCTCAAGCTCAGACACATGATTACCACAAGTAGTGAGCATATCACAAATATCTTGGACTTGAGAGGTAAAATCAATCATGGAGAGATTACCTTTCTTCATGGAACTGAGCCGACAATGAAGACGCATCAGTCGAGTCGTGGAAAGCTTTGAATATCGTCGAACAACAGAACTCCAAATCGCCGCAGAAGTCTCCGATCGAACCAGACGCGAAAGAATCCGAGGACTTATCGTGGATAACAACCACGAAGCAAGTGAACTATCTTGCTTGATGAACTTCAAATAGAGCGGATTAACAGTGCGCTCGCCATCACTGTTCGTAACAAGTTTTGCCGGAATCGGAGTCTCTTCATCGAGGAAATGCTCTAGACCGAGACCACGAACCATCAACTTGACTTGTTGTTGCCACAGAAGGAAGTTGTCGTCGTCTAGACGGACACTGATCTGTTTATTGGCGAAGGTATGAGCGGAGACACCGTCATCGCTGGAGAAGGACATTGAACGCTCGGCCGCCGAATCCAATGAATCCTCTGGCATGATCGCAGAACGGAGAAACAAACAACGCCGGATCAAGAAACCAAAGCGACTGATACCATGTGAATCTGTGAAAGAACTTGGTAAAAAGGAATTTGGAATTTAGGGATTTGAAGAAGGAGAAGAATGTATATTCAAGAATTATACAAAATATCCAATATAAAAATAACAGCCCAAACATTACACTTATAGCCCAAATGAATAACAACCCTGCTGACTCACATAGTTTGTTATAAACGGCCCAACAACCTATAACAACTTTAACAATGCTAACTTCTCTTAACAGTGAGGGGGTATTTTCCTTGGGTTGTTCTACGGCTCATAAGGGCTTATGACATGTCGATAGATGTGGTAATGTGTAAATGCTCAAGGAGGATTACATGTATCGGCATGCAGTCCAAGATAATAGCGACAGTTATATATTGTGTTCGCGAGAGGTCATTCGCACGCCATGAGCTTCGCACTTTGAACTATTCGCGTAGTGGTAATTCGGATGATACTAACAAAAGTAATCTATTAATAGATTGTTATAAAATAAAGGTAGAAAGTCAAAAATAGTCATCAACGTTTTACTTTTTTGTTAATTTTAGTTTTTTTTTTGTGTAAACATTCGCCTAACATTTCATTTTTCGTTCAAATTTCACTTTTGTTGGATGAAAATCGTTTTTCAACTAACGATCAACGTCTGAAACTGACGTGGCATGGGGAGATGACGTGACACTGTCACGTGACATTTTTGCTGGCATGGCGATTGGTTAAAATATTTTAAAAATATTTTTTTAAAATATAAATAAATAATTTTTTAATTTTTAAAAATGTCATGTCGGCAAAAATGCCACGTGGTAGTGTCACGTCATCTCCACATGCCTTGCAAATATGCCACGCCAGTCTCAGGCGTTGACCGTTAGTTGATTAACAGTTTTCATCCAACAAGGGTAAAATTTAAACGAAAAATAAAACGTTAGGTCGTTATTTACACCAAACAAAAAGATAAGACTAAAATGACCAAACGGTGAAACGTTGGGGCTATTTTTGACTTTTGACTAAAATAAAAACAAATAGGCCACCAAAATCCAAGCCTGATTACATGAAAGCCTAAGCCCACACAATTGGTTTTAGGGTTCATTTTTTTGTTGGTTCCGATTGTAGGGGGAGTAAAACTCAACTCGATACGAAAAAATTCAAATCGAAATTTTATAAACTCGATGTGAAAAATATCCAATATATTTAGAAATTAGTTAGATTGAATTTTAACTTCGAGTCGAGTCCCTTAATTATGCATGATATATATAATATATATACCACGTATGAAATATATATATATATATGTATTTTATATGGATATAAAAGGTCGTTTAAATTAAAAAAGCAATCTCTGTTGTAGCATTGTAAATTATTATAATTAAATTTGTATAGAAACTCGTAAAAACTCGAGTAGAATTTCATAAACTCGATTATCTATTATCCAAAACACTAAACTGCCGCTCACCTCACTCACTCCTCCTATGTCTTTGTTTTCACAGCACGTAGATTACTACATTGAGAGAACAAGCTGCAAGAACGAAAAACTGTAATGAGTAGCACCAACTTCAAAATCAAATTAAAGACTCGAGAGAACAATGTCTTACAGGATACATGGACAAAACCTATGAAACAAAAAGAATATGAATGGCTCATATATTCTTTGGGTATTGACTGTATTTAAGTACAGATTAATTAAATACGTTATTTCTAGGGTGCATATGTGACATTCTCCTTAATCATACACCCAGAACGTACATATTTTTTGCTGCATTGAGATTACAGAGCAAGTATGCAAAATTTGCAGTGTCCCCTTTAGAAAGAGAGCTAGTTTCTTCCACCCATTTTGGTAAATGCCTCTGTTTTTCATAAACAGAGCTGGCACTGGCAGAGCCCCGAGAGAGTGCTAAAAAATCATTGGAACCTGAGTTTTTTGGGGATAAATATATAGGAAAATGATTGTTGCACTGACGGTAAAAAACGAAATTTCTCATAACGGTGTTTTTTTAGAGTTTAAGATTAAAATTTTAGAGTTTTAAATAATTTTAAATAAATATTAAATTTCTTAAGGACTGCATATAATTAATCAAATTTTCATTTGCACTCAGGGACGGGCGCATGATTTTATGTAAGAGGGTGTTATACTTCTGAATTTAGGGTTTGTGAAGTTTGAGAATTGAGAAAATAAAAAGTTTCTCGGAGAAGAAAGAAAGACGAAATATTTTATTTACTAACCAAAAATAAAGTTAAAACACTGAATTTTACAAAAGCATTTTAACATCTAATAACAATCCTAATAAATACTAATCAAGATATTAACCAAAAAATTAATCACCTTTCGACTGTTAAAGAATAAAATAACTAAATTCTGTTAGCCCCTCAAGTTGGAGCATATATATTGTGTATGCCCAACTTAGAAATGAGAGAATGAAAGGAAAAGCTTGACAAAGCCTTGGTTAAAAAATCTGCAAGCTGATTATTCGAAATCACGGGCAGCAATTTTATTAAGCCTTGATGAACCTTTTTGCGAACTAGATTGCAATCAATCTCAATGTGTTTTGTACGTTTAAGATGTACATGATTTTCTGCAATTTGAATAGCAGAAATATTATCACAGAAAAGATTGGTAGACTGAAAAGAAATGTGAAAATCCTTAAGCAAATAAAGTAACCAATGTAATTCACATGTAACAGAGGCAAAAGCACGATATTCAGTCTTACTTGAAGAACGAGATATGGTTTGCTGCTTTTTAGTCTTTCAAGAAATTAAGGAAGATCCTAAAAAAATAGAAAAACCCGTAATAGACTTTCTAGAGTCAGGGCATAATGCTCAATCTGAATCAGAAAAAACTTGTAGCTTAAGGTTATTATTAGAAGGGAAGAATAAACCCTGACATAGAGTACCTTTTAAATATCTTAGAATCATATGAGCTGCTGCTAAATGAACAATATTTGGACAAGATAGAAATTAAAAAAACTGCTGGACTGAGAAAACTATATCTTGCCTTGTATTAGTAAGATACAACGTCTTACCAATTAATTTTCTATAAGAGTGACATCATAGGAATACCAGTATTTTTAGTTATTCTTTGGGATTCTCTTGTGACAATAATAGGGGTGGACACATGTTTAGGCCCTAGAAATTCAGCATCTGTTAATAACTCAGGGGTATATTTCCTTTGGCAAATGTTAATTCTAAAATTGGACCTAGCAATTTCAAGACTTAAAAAATATTTTAAGTCTCTTAAATCTTTTATTCTAAAAGTATTATGTAAAAAGGTATTGATTAAAGCAATATGTTCAACATTTGGACTAGTTAAGATAACATCATCCACATATATAACCAAAGCAATAAAATTATTGTCTAACCCTTTAGTAAACAAGCTATTATTAGCAGCAGATTGTTTAAAACCCTATCCAAAAGAGCCATAGTTAATTTTTCATTTCATTGCCTACTAGCTTGCTTTAACCTATATAAATTTTTTTAGTTCACAAACTAATCCAGAATTATTGTCTACAGAAAATTCAGGAGGCATGTCTATATATACTTCTTCATGTAAAGAACCATAAAGAAAAGCATTATTAACATCGAGTTGTTACAATTTTCAGTTTTTAGAAGAAGCTATAGCAATTAAAGTCTTTATGGTTGTTATTTTTGCAACAGGACTGAAAGTACTCAAAAAATCTACACCAGATTGTTGAGTGTAACCTTTAGCCACTAATCTAGCTTTATATCTATTAAGAGATCCATCATATTTTAGTTTAGTTCCAAAAACCTACTTACAACCTATAGTACTCTTATTAGGTGGCAAAGGAACTAAATCTCATGTATTATTGGATTCTAAAGCTAAGATTTCTTCTTTTATAGCATTTCTCCAGCATTCATGAACTACAGCTTGTTTGTAGGTTTTTAGAACTCAATGCCATACGCATCGAACGAGACCAAGAATGATAATTATTTTCGGTAAGCAAAACAGAGGTTAAAACAAGAGAGGGATTTTCATTGGGATGTATATAGAACTCATCCGAAGGGTCAAGAAGACGAAAACGAGTAGAAGAATCAGAGGAACGCGTATCGGAAGACCCAACTGATATCATGTTAAACTTCTGAATTTAGGGTTTGTGAAGTTTGAGAATTGAAAAAAATGAAAGGTTTCTTGGAGAAGAAAGGAAGACGAAATTTTTTATTTACTAACAAAAAATAAAGCTAAAACGTTGAGTTTTACAAAAGTATTTTAACATCTAATAACAATCCTAATAAATATTAATCAATATATTAACCTAGAAAATTAACCACTTTACAGCTGTTAAAGAATAAAATAACTAAATTTTGTTAGGGGTGCGAACTATCATGAAACTATATTAAAAATATAAGAAGTACAAAATTATAAGATTTTAGGGGTGCAGAATTAAATTACCAATAAAAAATACAAAAAAATATATAAAATATAAAAAAATATAAAATTTTTAGAGGAGTGCAACTGCCACAACACTCCTGTATTCGTCCCAGTTTACACAATTGTTTTCCTCCCACTTGTACTATTGATTTATGCGCACACTTGCAATATACGACCAAAGTCGATTTTAATATTCGTTTGTATTCTTACAAATTGTTGATTTATACGCACACCATTGTTCTTCCACTTGCACCAGTTTTTTCTTCCATTTGTATTCTTTGTATCAATTCTTAGTGGATTTGCTTTTTTATGCAAGTCAAAGTAAAAACTAATATTTTGAGGAATAAAAATCTTTTATTTTTTCAGTGTCTTTATGTATACTTTCACACTAAAAAAATAAATTTAAGGTTTATGATTTGAGTTTAAAGAATTATGGGTATAATGTATTTTTTAGGATTTATGGTTTAGAATTTATGTTTAGGACTTAAAATTTAAGTTTTAGTTTTGGAACCTAGAAAGAGGCGCCGAAATGAGATATAGGATTTTTTTCGCATTTTATAAATAGAAATCATCTACCTTTTTAGTATACCTATTTATGTCTCCACACTAAAAGTTAGGTTTATGGGTTTAAGGTTAGTTTTATAGAATTGCAGGTAGGGTGTATGGTTTAATGTTTAGGATTTAGAATTTAGAATTAGGACTTATAATTTAATTTGTTAGTGTTTTTTAGTAGTAGTAGTTTGGGTTGAGTTTTTTTCAGTGGTGAGGTGTGGGCTTTGTCAGGCCAAGAACGATCCATGACTTTATAATACAAGGTTATTCTTGTGCTTTTTTCGGCTTGTTGCGTCAATGGTGGATTGTTGGGTGCGCGACGACGTTGCCGTCATTGTGGTTTGTTAGAGTATGCCCAAAGACCAATCATAAGATAATTGTTATTTTTAGAATAATATAGTTATTCTTGAATGTCCTTAATCGAGAATTATTGTGGGCGTGGACAACAATAATATATTAAGACTAATATGTTGATAATTGATGACAAAGTGTTGTTATTGACATGGAGATTTTAAAATCAATACGTAAGTATATGCTAGAGAACGACATACTGGACTGACCCGCTATGAGCATGTTTTTCTTGGATTATTATGTGACAGTCACAACATTGCTCATGGTGATAACTAAGTGTATGATCATCACACTTGAGATCATCATTATTTCAATATCGAGAGTGACATATTTTGATGCAGTCAAACGTGTGTTGTAACAGACTACACTATAAAAACTAATATTGAATATGCCACACTCTATATAGCGAAATATGGTTGATCAAGATAGGATTTGTCCCTCATACATAATATGAGTAATATCGTAGGCCACTTGATTGAGTGGGACTAGAAAATTCATGACCATGCTAGAATAAATTGACATGAGATATCATAGTTATTCGTTTATCATAGTCTACTCAAGATATCAAGAAATATTAGATGGACTATACAAGTGTGATTAATCCATGATTTGTGTTCGATCTAGATATAAAGACAAAATGATGTAATACATAAAAGAAGTTAATCACGGAAAAAAGGTAAAGTCGAACCACGACTTCATGTAACTTAGGTAGCAATGATGTATTGCTAGATGTCACTCATTGTTTGTAATATTAAAATTGTTCTAGATATTACTACTAACGTTACAGGAACCTACAAGGGTCACACCCTATGATTGAAACGAACAAATATCGACTAGATAGCATATGTACAAACTTGTTGTACACGTAATAATTATTAAAGACAAAATTATTATAATTATAGATAATTTCGTTTATATATTTTAATAATTAGATAATTATTGTAATTATCAAACACTTTTAAAATATATGTATCCTTAAAGAAACATAATTAAAGTAGAATCAAATTCTACATATTTAATTGTATTTGGTTACATATATTGTATATTTAATGAATTCGAATTAAAGTAGAATTAGATTCTACATATTTAATTATATTCGGTTAAATATATTGTATTTAATGAATCCAAATTTAATTACGATTAGGTTTTTGAATGCTATATAAAGGCATGAGATCTAGCAGCCAAAGTATGCTTTTTCGAAAAACCTCTCTAACAGTTAGAGAAGAAAAAATATTGTTCGTTTCATTCGACCGGACTACATAGAGGTCGGAGCGCTATTGTGACGACTTGGATTCGATTTGGTTTATCCTAACTCCCTAAGTATATCAAGATATCAGATTTATTAAGGTAATATTTTATTCCTACTCACCTCGAATTCGTCTCTTGTACATGGATCACTGGCAGAATTCGCCGGATAATTTTTCGTTGCGCCATGGGATGTACCAGCCTTTCTCAACATGGTTAGCTCGTAATGAGCTGATCTTTAACAAAAAGAGCCTGACTGTGAGTGGGATATTCTTCTTGGTCAAATTGCGTTCGTTGTATTGGGTAAAGGCGGCTACCGAGGAGTATGAGATTTCCGAGTCGCAATGGTGGGACAGTCCGCATTTTTGTGTTACTATACATGTTGTTCGTACGCTGCGGAAGGGTGTTGTATGGGTGTCGCTGGGGTCGGGTGTGATTAAGTTCAACTTAGATGGATCGGCTAGGGGCAAGCCTAGGCTGGCGGGTTGTGGGGGTGTGTTGTGGGACTCAAAAGGTCGAGTTTGACTTTATGTTTGGGATCGCTAGGAGTGCTTGATTCTAATGAGGCGGAGGTCCGCGCAGTTGCATATGCGCTTCAGATGTTAATTGATTCGCCTCGGCGTGCAACGACGTCGATAATCATTGAGTCGGATTCAACAAAGACGGTTGCATGTATTTTGCACAATGAGCGGAGGCCATGAAAATTTTGGCGTTGCTTTCAACAAATAGATGTGGCGTGCCAGGACCCATTGTGTGTGCGTGTTTTATAATATTTTGCGTGAGGCGAATGGTTTAGTTGATGCATTGGCTAAAGCGGGCGTCGAGCGTACATCTTGGTTTCGGATGATGCAATAGTTGGGTTTGTTTTGGTGTAGTTGCTGGTTTGGTTTTGGATGGTGCATTAGTTGAGTTTGTTTGGGTTTAGTTGCTGGAGGTTTATGTTTGATTGTTTGTGTGGGACGTGGTGCCCTTTGGTGGTTGGTTGTAGGTGTAGTTGGAGGCTTGGAGCTGGGGTGTCGGGCAATGGGGAGGCTAGGGTGCTGGTGTCCTCTGTTTTTTGTTAGGGAGCTGCGGCATGCTTTTGTGGGAGGTGCCTTTGGTTGCTTCTTTTGATCTTGGTAGTGGGTGTTTGTTCATTTTGTTTCTTGTCCTTCTTTTATCAGCGTGATATACTTTTTCCCTATTTAAGTTTAGGAAAATTTTTAAAGAGACATTTACTAGATATTTTATATATTTTTATATCTCAATGAAAGCATATTTGATAATAAAAAAAAGTATGCGACCATTAACTAATTTCACTGTATTTTAATTCAAGAATCAAGATCCTTCTATTAGGATTAAGTGGGATAAATATGTATACCTAAAACATTAAAAGCAATTTTAAAACGGTGGTGTGTAGCGGCGACTAAAAAATGGTTAATTTTATGTCGAGTCTATGAGAATTTTAATATTTATATAATAGTCACTAAAAAAATTAATGGTGTGTAGCGCTAGTGGAATAATTATGTGTGTCGCCCGTTCTAGATTTTTTGTTGTATTATAATAAATGTTCAAAACCCATGTACTTTTCACATATTCGAAATCTAACCCTCCTATTTAGTTTATAAGAAACGAATCTCTCTACTTTTCAAATTTAAAAAACAAGTCTAATTGTAACACCGTCAAAGTTCTTTTATTAACTCAAGTCTATTAATTTTTTTTGAACAATTCTTTCCTATGAGAAAGGAAAAGAGGAAGGAAAAAAATGCTCATAACGAGTCTAGTACCCACAATCTAGAGAAAGAAAAATGTGCTAAATGAGAATTTTTAACCACTTACTCTAGTAGTTGTTGACATATTACAAAAAAATTTGTTACATGACTACCAACTTAATATATTTTTTTCAATTTCAAAATGTCACATCGGTAAATTAATAAAATAAACTTAAAAATGTTTACAATTGGACTTAATTTTGTAAATAAAAAGGTAAAAAGATTAAAATCTTAAAAACTAAATTAAGATAACTAAATTCTAAGTGCTCGAAGAGTATATTTAAGCAATTTTAAAATTAGTAATGGCTATGGAACTAATGAGGCGGTGATTGGTAAAATAAATCAAAGCTTCATGAGGTTTCTCTCATAGATTTTATACTGCTCATCAGAGATCGATTGTGTTGGTGTTAAATTGTCGGATTTTTTTTAAATAATAGGTATGATTCTATAAATAATACTTTTTACTAACTATATGGGGTAAATTTAGGGTTTCTTTTAGGGGAATAATGCTTTAGAAATGAATTTTAGGAATATGATTACTTAACGGTGGCGGAATTTGATGACAAAGTTTGGGGTAACTTTAAACTTTAAAAAATTTAGACGTTTAATTAAAAAATTTCAAAAAAATTTAAGACTTAAATTTAATTATTTTTTTTCAAAAAAGTTGGGGTTTAACTAAAATTTTTAAAAATTTGAGAGGCTTAACGAGAACTTTTAAGAATTATGGGACAAACTTAATTAAAAAAATCACAAATTTTGAAGCTTAATCTGAATTCTTAAAAAATTTGTAAGGACCAAATTAATTTTTTAAAAAATTGTAAGGGTTAAAAGTATAGTTTTACAAGTTTTAGGAAGGGCCACGCCCTAATTGTGTTACGCCACTATCCTTGGGGTATATTTTGGTATTTGCAGTGAAAATTACAATGTTTCGAGGCGTCGTCACCTGCATATGGCGATTTCAATTTTTAATATTTTTACTTAGAGGTCGTTACTAACATTCACCATAGATAGGGGTATTTAAATTCGGGTACTCAAATTAAACACTCGAAGTACTGGGTACCCAAATTTTCGAGTAGTTGTTTGGCTGGTCTATGTCCCGGCCTGTGTGTTGCGGGTACCCGTTAGTCGAATACCCGAATATTACGAGTATTCATAAAATTGAATATTTGGGTACTTGATTAAACCAAATTATTGAATCGAAATTTACTCACAAATAAGTTTACTCTCAAATAAAATCGAAACTGAGCATACCTTTTACTATTAAACCAAACCATCAACTAAACCAAACCAATAACTAAATAATTCACCCTTTATCTCTATCCTTTTCTGGGTTTATCAACAAATAATTCACTGCCATAAATTTCAAACTATCCAATCATGTATATAAATAATTGAAAATAAAAAATGATTTAAATATAAAAAAATAATTAGTTTACTTTATAGGGTGGACTGGAAAGTGAAAATGTAATAGGAGGAGAGGTAATTTTTAAGATTTTTTAATTAGTTTACTTTAATATAAAAAAAATAATTTAAAATACATCCGGATAGTCGGGTACTCGGAAATTTTTGATTTTGTGACCCGACCCCGACCCGTGAAATAGCGGGCCGAATACCCAACTTGAGATGTAAATTTTTTGTAAAAAAATACTTAAATTTTAATCGGGTCGGTACGTCAACAGACCGAATCATCCGAATCAGGTACTTTTGAAATCTCTAACCTTAGATATCAAATTATACCCCTTTACCTCATTTCCCTAAAATTTGTGTCTAAAAACATTATTTCGCTAAAAAGCCGGTAAATTTTGTATAGTGAAGTGATTGTACATGTTATTTATAAATTTCTTTCAACTTTTTCATTATAGCAGATATATATTTTTAATTTGAATCAATGAAATTAACAGTTTATAAAAAAAACTGCAATATGCTCAAGGATTTGTTTACAGAAAAAAAAAAAGAATTATAGTTGAACTCTCGAAGAGAACCTGAATCAAACGCCCGGCGGCCGAACTTATCGCCGCGTTATTAATGGGTTCTTATAATAAAAGACACGTGTCTAATTGTAATCATTTATTTTCTAAAAAGTTTTCTTTTCAAATAGGCTTAGTACAACTTTCCCCTAAAGTATACCCGATTTCCCAACTTGCCCTCTTGTAGAACTAATGTTTTGATATAATAATTGAAAAATGTTTTGGACTAATTTGAAAAAAATTTAAAACTTGTTTTTAAGTCCAAACAACTTGAAATTATGTTTGAGGTATTTTAAGAGGTTTTTGGCAAGGATTTTTCATGTTTTTAATAGCCAAACTTGTGTTTTCAGAGTACTCGTATCGATACGGTAAACCCCCGTACTGATACCTTTTTGCCCCAGTTTGGCCACTGTCAAAACCCGTATCGATACAGGCCTTTGCCGTTTCGATACGGATCGGGATCGTTTCGATACGCCAGGTAAGCGTACCGATCCCCTTTCAACCAACCCCAACGGCTATTTCCCAACGACCATTTAAATGTGAACCCGTACCGATACGCCCTCAAGCATATCGATACGCCCAGGCTGGCAAGAGTCCAACGGCTAGTTCATATGAGGGCAGTACCAATACGGTTCCACGCGTATCGATACGGATAGCTGTAGAACAGCATTTATGAAGGGAAATAAAGTCCTCAACGGCTAGTAACGGCTACAAACTCAATTGGGAGTATAAAAGGGACCTCCAAGCATCAAGAGAAAGCTAATGCTCATATTGTCAAACATCAAATGATCAAAAAGTGTCTTAGTGCTTAAATTGTCAATTCTTGTATAGACAAACACTAGTGAGCCAAAATTGTCAAATTTGCTCAAGTGTTTTAGGTTTTGGGTGAGTGCTTAATTGTACAAACAAACACCCATTAGAGGGTTTTAAGTTTGCTTATATTGTCTCTTTGTAAAGAGGGTTTCAATCAAGGCTTTGGGTAGAAAGCTTGATTGGTTGTAAGGGTTTCTTCCTAATCCTAGAAAAGAGGACAAATCAATAGTGGATTGATTGTGAAATCCTTAGTGGGGAGCTAAGGTAGTGGATGTAGACCTTGGTTAGAAGGTTGAACCACTATAAATCATAGTGTCACATTTCAATTTAGCTTCCTCAACCCTTCCACCCAAAAATCCATCTATCCACCTCTTGGCGAGCAACATTGGTTAATCAAATTGAGCCCCTCACATCTCAACAATTGGTATCAGAGCTTGGCTCAATCGAAGGGGGTTCACATCCTATTGTGAAGATCCGGCAAGCTCGATCACTATTTCATCAACCGGCTCAAATGGCACATTCAATCGACAAACTACCTTTCTTTGACGGAACTCACTATGCCCATTGGAAGACAAAGATGAAGTTCTTCATCAAATCAAAAGATTACAAGCTATGGGATGTAGTTGAAGATGGTCCGTTCGTGCCTCAAAGAAGTAAATCGGAGTGGAGTGCCGACGATCGCAAGAAGATGGAGGTTAATTGCAAACCCTTGCACATTTTGTTTTGTGCTTTTGACCCAACCATCTATGAGAAGATATCTTCTTGTGAGAGTGTCAAGTAGGTATGGGACAAGCTTGAAGTCACATACGAAGGAATCAATGAAGTCAAGGAGACCAAGATTGGGCTCCTAACCTTAGAGTATGAGAACTTCAAGATTGATCCGGAAGAGAACATCGAGAAGATGTTTGATAGGTTCTCCACTATTACCAATGGTCTTAAAGGTTATGGAGAAGCCATCTCGGAGGAAAAGCTTGTTCGAAAGCTCATCTACTCACTTCCCGAGTCTTGGGACTCAAAGAGGACCGCCATCATCGAAGCAAAAAATTTGAAGACTTTGAAGCTTGATGAACTCATGGGGTCACTCCTTACTCATCAAATCATGAAGAAGAACAAAGAGGATGAGAAGAAGAGGGAAGAAATTAGAGCTATGGGAGAGAAGAAAATCAAAGGGCTTGGCATTAATGCAAGTGTCATGGCTCTCAAATCCTCCACTTGTCATCATGTCTACTCAAGTGAAGAGGAGGATGAAGATGAAGAGATAGTTCATCTCTTCAAGAAGTGTGCCCCGTTCATGAAGAAAGCCTTGAGAGAGCTTGAACGAGAACCTAAGAGAAAGGAGAGGTCAAGCACTTCAAGCCATAAGAAGAAAGCACATGTGGCTACTTGGAGTGATGAGGACTCCACCGACGATGAACAAGCCAACCTTTGCCTTATGGCCATCGAAGAAGATTCAAGGGTAACTTCTAATTCATCTACTTCATGGTCTTATTCTTTTGATGAATTACAAGATGCCTACGATGATTTGGTTTTAGATTTTAAAAGCCACATTTTAAAAAACAATAAATTGATTTCAAAGTTAAAAATTCAAAATGATTTTCTTTCTAAAACCAAACTTGAACTTGAAGCAAAACTTGAAGAGTTTGAATTAAAATGTTTTGATTTACAAAAATTGCTTCAAAAAGTTCAAGAAGAAAAGGATTTGATTTTCAAAGAGCTAGAAAAGAAAAACAATTTTGGAAAATCAAATTTCTATGTTAGACAATCTAGTGCCTCTAGATTTATTAAAGGAAAATGTTTTAGGAGTGTTTGGGTCCCAAAGGGACTAACCACTTCAATTAAAAAGGATGACATTGAAAAATGGATTCCTAAGGGACTAAAATTTGTGCTACTAATGTTCATGGATCCAAAGCAATTTGGATACCAAAAATTACTTGATTGTCTATTGCTAGGTGTGATGGAGATGTTCAACAAGTCAAACATTGAGGGGGAGCTCCATACGCACAAGGAAGAACACTTGAAGAAGGAAGGCTTCACATCCTACCTTGAGTTCAAGTGTTGGTAAAAATCTAGTTGTTTTAGCATTTATTTGTTTTATCTTTAGTTTATTCAACTAGATGATCATAAATGTTGGATTAACATTTTTAATGATGCTTTGAGTAAGGAGGAGCCATTTTAAAACCAAATTCTTATTGTTGTCAAAGTTTTTACCTCTATTGTTATTTTGAACTTAATATTTTAAATTCTTTTTGATATAACAAAAAGGGCGAGAAATTGGTTTGAAAAATTGAATTTTCAAATGAATAAGGGGAGCTTTATTTGATTTCATATCTTTAATCTCTTATTCACTTTTTTAAAGTTAAAGGGGGAGAATCCCAAACAATTTTTCAAGTGAGTTTTATTATATCAAAAAGGGGGAGATTGTAGAACTAATGTTTTGATATAATAATTGAAAAATGTTTTGGACTAATTTGAAAAGAATTTAAAACTTGTTTTTAAGTCCAAACAACTTGAAATTATGTTTGACGTATTTTAAGAGGTTTTTGGCAAGGATTTTTCATGTTTTTAATAGCCAAACTTGTGTTTTCAGAGTACCCGTCTCGATATGGTAAACCCATGTACCGATACCTTTTTGCCCCAGTTTGGCCACTGTCAAAACCCGTATCGATACAGGCCTTTGCCGTTTCGATACGGATCGGGATCGTTTCGATACGCCAGGTAAGCGTACCGATCCCCTTTCAACCAACCCCAACGGCTATTTCCCAACGACCATTTAAATGTGAACCCGTACAGATACGCCCTCAAGCGTATCGATACGCCCAGGCTGGCAAGAGTCCAACGGCTAGTTCATATGAAGGCAGTACCGATACGGTTCCACGCGTATCGATACAGATAGCTGCAGAACAGCATTTATGAAGGGAAATAAAGTCCTCAACGGCTCCAATTCATCCCCAACGGCTAGTAACGGCTACAAACTCATTTGGAGTATAAAAGGGACCTCCAAACCTCAAGAGAAGACTAATGCTCATATTGTCAAACATCAAATGATCAAAAAGTGTCTTAGTGCTTAAATTGTCAATTCTTGTATAGACAAACACTAGTGAGCCAAAACTGTCAAATTTGCTCAAGTGTTTTAGGTTTTGGGTGAGTGCTTAATTGTGCAAACAAACACCCATTAGAGGATTTTAAGTTTGCTTATATTGTCTCTTTGTAAAGAGGGTTTCAATCAAGGCTTTGGGTAGAAAACTTGATTGGTTGTAAGGGTTTCTTCCTAATCCTAGAAAAAGGGACAAATCAATAGTGGATTGATTGTGAAATCCTTAGTGGGGAGCTAAGGTAGTGGATGTAGACCTTGGTTAGAAGGTTGAACCACTATAAATCATTGTGTCACATTTCAATTTAGCTTCCTCAACCCTTCCACCCAAAAATTCATCTCTCCACCTCTTGGTGAGCAACATTGGTTGATCAAATCGAGCCCCTCACATCTCAACACCCCTAAACTTCAATTTGCCCACTTTTTCCCCTTAAACAATTCGACGTTACCTATTTTTCCACATTCCGTTACCCTTTTCCGTTAAAAACAATTCGGTCAATAACATCCTGCCACGTCATCAACAGGTTGACTAAGTCAATCCGTCTGGTTTTATTTAAAGGGTAAATTACATGTCAAGTCTGTCAGGTTTGTTTTTTATTCAATTTAGTCACTGAAAAGTCTATTTTTACCTTAAATTGACCCCTATTTGTTTCTAATTTTTATAATTTAGTCCATTATTTGTTATTATTAATAATATTATTTTATTAAAATATTAATATTTAATAAAAATAAATAAAAACAAATATTTTAATACTAAATTAGTAATTTTTTAGATTCGATTTCCAATTAAATTCTAATTATTAATTCTAATTTCACTATATTTGAATTATAGTTTTTGAGTAAAATATAAATTATATTCGAATCATGTTCGTATTATATTCGAATCATATTCAAATTATATTTGAATCATCTTCTAATTATATTCGAATTATTAATTCGAATTTTGCTATATTCAAAATATATTTTTTGAGAAAATTCAAATTATATTAGAATTATATTTGAACCATGTCTATATTATATTCGAATTATATTTAAATTATTTTCGAATTATAATTTGAATATGATATTTCGAATGTAATTCGAATATGATCCAAATATAATATGAACATGATTCGAATATAATTCTAATATAATTACATGTTTTTTCAACTATTATATTCGAATCATGATTAACATGTAATTATATTCGAATCATGTTTAACAAGTAATTATATTCGTATTATGTTCATATTATATTCGAATCATATTAAAATTATTTTCGAAATATAATTTGAATATGATATTTCGAATGTAATTTGAATATGATTCAAATATAATTCTAATATAATTACATGTTTTTTGAACTATTATATTCGAATCATGTTTGACAGGTAATTATATTCGAATCATGTTTAACAGGTAATTATATATGTATCATGTTTAACATGTAATTATATTCATATCATGTTCATATTATATTCGAATCATATTCAAATTATATTCTAAATATGATTTGAATATAATACGAGCATGATTTGAATATAATACGAACATGATACGAATATAATTACATGTTAAACATGATTCTAATATAATTTGAATATGATTCGAATATAATAGTTGAAAAACATGTAATTATATTAGAATTATATTCGAATCATGTTCATATTATATTCGAATCATATTCAAATTACATTCGAAATATCATATTCAAATTATATTTCGAAAATAATTTTAATATGATTCGAATATAATATAGACATGGTTCAAATATAATTCTAATATAATTTGAATTTTGCTCAAAATATATATTTTGAATATAGCAAAATTCAAATTAATAAATCGAATATAATTAGAAGATGAATCAAATATAATTTGAATAACATTCGAATATAATACGAACATGATTCGAATATAATTTAAAGTTTACTCAAAAACTATAATTCAAATATAGTGAAATTAGAATTAATAATTAGAATTTAATTGGAATTCGAATCTAAAAAAATACTAATTTAGTATTAAAATATTTGTTTTTATTTATTTTTATTAAATATTAACATTTTAATAAAATAATATTATTAATAATAACAAATAATGGACTAAATTATAAAAATTAGAAACAAATAGGGGTTAATTTAAGGTAAAAATAGACTTTTCAGTGACTAAATTGAACAAAAAAACAAACCTGACAGACTTGACATGTAATTTACCCTTTAAATAAAACCAGACGGAGTGACTTAGTCAACCCGTTGATGACGTGGCATGATGTTATTGGCCGAAATTTTTTTAACGGAAAAGGGTAACGGAATGGAGCAAAATGGGTAACGGTGAACTGTTTAAGGAGAAAAAGTGGGCAAAATGAAGTTTAGGGGACAAGTTGAGAAATCGGGTATACTTTAGGGGGAAAAAGTTGTATTAAGCCTTTCAAATAATATATCCATGTGTATATATCAAAGTGACAGACACCTTAAGACTCATTCAGGGATCCGAATTGTGTTACTTATGAATAAAAATTATCTAAATTTTTTCGGTGCTCTTATTTATACCTCGCATTAAAAAATTAGTTTTAGGCTTTAAGATTTAGGCTTTATGAAATTATGATTAAGGTATATTTTTTAGTGTTTATAGTTTAAATTTTAAAATTTAGAGTTAAATATTAAAATTTATTTTTTTAATGTTGGACATAAAAAGGAGTGCCGAAAAGAGAAAAAAAAATTATTCGTCACTTATTAATTTATTGGCTATTAACGATAAATATATTACTACATCATTATCAACATATTTAATAATTAAATTGAACTTTACTAAAAAACTAATTAAATTAAAAACAAATTATTAAAATAATAATTAAAACCCTAAAAACCAAATTATAAAATAATTTACCCTATTAGAATCTGTTGAGAAACTCAGTGATATAAAAGTTTTGTTATACGGAACCTCAGGACTAATATAAATAACATTTATCAAGATCATTATCATTAAAGTTTATTTTACTTTTCAATAGAATATTTTTATTTATTTAATATAAATAAAATTTTATTAGTAAATGAACTAAGTTCCTGAAGAAAAAAAAGCGAACAAAACGTCACTTAACAGATAAACCACACTGGAACATTCAAATGACTATAAATTATCAATTTAAACCCTAAACTTTAGAAATCATTAACTATAAACTCTAGATACTAAAATCTTATCCTAGAACAATAAATTTTAAATTTTAAAACCATAAACCCTAAAACTTAAACCTAAAACCCTAAGAACTATAAGCCCTAAAAAAGTAAACTTAAACCTTAAGCACTAAGAACCATAAGCCGTAAAAAAGTAAACTTTAACCCTTTTAGATAAGTGTTAATTACATTAAAGACATTAAACTCTAAATCATAAAACTATAAACCCTAAATCTTATAATCTAAACCTATAAATCCTAAACTCTAAAAACTAAACACTAAACCATAAAAATCTTAAATACTAAAATATTAAACCTTAAAACTCTAAACATTTAAAATTCAAAAACTTAAAAACTCTAAGACCTAAACTTTTTCAGGTGAGTGTTAATTACATTAAGCACCCTAAATTAATGAAATGCAATTTTTTAAGAATATAATTAATTATATTATAATATATTTTATTAAAAAGTAAATAATAATTAATGATGAGAATCTTGCCAACTGTATATAACAAAACAATTTTTAAAGAGTGTTATTTACATATTTGTTTAAAGTTAAATTTTATCAAATCAGACATAACTCTAAAGATGGTAAAACTATTCCATCAAATACTGAATGCCGCTGCATTTTAAAGATTCAAACAGAAAAATTTTGTTAAACTAAAATAATTCGTACCAATTTTGATCAAGGGCGTTTTTCACTCATGCAACTAGTGATTATTACGGAGAGTATAACGTGTGGCATAGTAGCGATGCGGCACAAACCGAAAATGTTAGAAGACACAAAATTTAAAATAAAAAATGTTACACTTTTTAAAATAAAAATTTAGCTTCAAGTATCGATACTTATTTCTTATGATAACATTTTAGGTTTTTGTAAGTACCAAAACTTGTCTCTTAGTATCGATACTGTCGTGAGACCACCAACCTAAAATGTTATCAAAAAGTATAACATTTTAAGTTGGTACCACATCGTAGACGTACTGCATACGTACCCAATTATTACACATTAAAATTAATGAACTAGTTGCAAGCAGCCGGTCCCCAGGACGTACGAGTGAGAACGACAAGGCTTTATATAAGACACGAAAACAGAACACCAATCAAGTCTGGAGGCTATTGATTTTGTATTCTCTCTTTATCTATTCAAAGTTAAGATATATATTTTGGATTTATCAACTTTTTCCTATGAATTTCCTGCCTTGCAGTATTCCATCCATGTCTATAAATAAAGGCCTCCACAGTTTGGAAAAATATCCATGCAAAACAATCCAAATTCATCCTTTTAATACATTGCTCTCTCGTTTAACCTAATTCCTCAACCATGTCAAAGTCTCAAGATGTAGCTCCATGGTCCGTCGGATTCTGTGATTGTTTATCCGACATGAAAACTTGTAAGTCTGCTTTTTTTTTTCTTTCATCAAAACCAGTTCTGTCATTTCAAATGTATGTTTTGAACTTTCAGGTTGTACTGCATGCTGGTGTCCATGCATCACCTTTGGCCAGATAGCTGAGATTGCTGACAAAGGGTCGACTTGTGAGTAATCCATTTCTAAATTCGAAATCTTTTCTTATCGAGTTTGCAGATAATTGAAGAGAAATCACTGTTGAAAATCACTGTTTATGATGGTGCAGCATGCGGGGCAAGTGGGGCAATATACACATTAATAAGGTTCATCACGGGGTGTCCATGCTTGTATTCCTGCTTTTACCGATCCAAGCTCAGGAATCAGTATAATTTGGAGGGAGGCAGTTGTGGCGATTGCATGCGCCATTTCTGTTGCGAGATTTGTGCCTTGACTCAAGAGTATCGCGAGCTCAAGAACCGTGGATTCGACATGTCTATCGGTAAGTACTACATATACCGATGTATTAAACCCTTTCGTTTTTAGTATTTTTCATGTCTGTTTTACAGATATATAGGTCTGGGTATAAACCCCTTTAATTGATTTTAGCTTAATTGTTTTTGCTGTTGATGTTATTAATTTTGTGGAGTTTATGTGCAGGTTGGCAAGCAAACGTGGAGAAGAACCCAGGGCTGGCAATGGCTCCAAGGACTGAAAAAGGGATGAACAGATAATGATGGGATTTCTACATTAATGCTACTATATGTTTATTCAGTGTCTTCTTCAATATGTACGTATATCCGTCCGTTTGTGAATTGTGATTGTGGTTAAAATAGGTTGATGTAAGCTGTTTCTATTGATGTTAGATAGTCATGAGTAAGAATGAAAATCTAAATAAAAGTTGTTTTTTCGGATAAATTTTATTTTATCTCTCGTTCGAATCTAATATTGTGAATAAAGTAAATTGAATTTGGATGGCATCTCTTATAACGATCATCTATAGTATTTGATCTGAATTAATAGATCAATAAATCAAATATTAGTTGTTAAATGATGGACTACCACGGAGATCCATTAATTGGTCGGGTGCTCAAGAATATTTATGTCTACTTAATATATGGGCTACCTAAAATGGAGGCCCATCAGTACCAAAGGTTGCTCTTTGGGCTTACACAGGCCTTGCTAACAGTGGAAAATGGATGATTGGATATATGGGCAAAGATAAAACACTTTGTTTCTATTGTTTTTGTAATCTAAACATACTTTGAAACTTGACAATGATATTTGAGCTTTGCCCTCAAAGAAAAATAAAGGTGCAATCTTTAGTGTACAACTTCAACTTTCTTGGTTAATTGGGAACAATGGGAATCTTTTCATTTCACAATAATAGGGCAGGGTGACCATTTTCGCACACCACTTCCGGTTCAACATCGTTGCTTGGGGGGGGGGGAACAATTCAAGGGTGCGCTGAAAAGAATGCCAACAGCCCCACCAGCGGTGCATTGATGTACGTTGTGGGCTCGGACTCTTGAAAATAAGGTCTTGAATCCGGAAAAGCATCCGACACATTAGGTCCACCCACCACTGCTCCCACCAGTAAATTCGGGTTTGGGTTCGGAGTCGAGTAATATCGAGATCCAGCTTTACAGCCGATGCGAGCTGGATGGGCCGCCACTGATGGCAACGAGCTGCCCCTGTGATGAATCCTCCGAGGGAAGCGTGAACCGTACCCAACCATGTAGGACATCCCTAGTGGATTATCTCCCAGAATATAGTTCACCTAAAATTCCCACAATTATCATCAATTATTAACTCTATGGCCTCCCTTTTTTTCTATTTGTACAAACAAAAAGACCCAAAAATCACGTGAGGGGTTTTACTACTTTAGTGATCATGCAAATCAAACATTCCTATATATAAAAAACAAAACAAAACCTAGCCGTTGGTTTTGTCTGATTTAGGATATGGTCCCCTTGATTAAATATAAGAAAACAAAACAAGAATGTGGTAACTGATAATATTACCTGGCGTTTAGCCAACTGTTTGAGAAAGGCAGGGGAGGCTGATCTTTCACCACATGGCACAACCTTGTTAGCGTGGCTTAGGTAATTAGAATAGGCCAGCAGTAGGAAAGACAGTGACGTTACATGCTGCATGTTACTCCCCCCAGCTTTGAAGATCAGCCCACCTTTTTCATTTTTCCATCACAAGAACAAAAAAGGTTAGTTTCTTTAATTCTTAATTAGCAGAAAGCCACCTGGATTAAGAAATTGCTTAGCAGTTAATTACAAACTGATTATCCCATGTGACAAACCTAATCATTTTGCTTTCCTCATCCTATTATCATTGCTATCCAATGCTTAATGTGCAAAGAAATAAACCATTTCTTTACCTGGGGAGTATTGGACTTGAGGATGAGAAATTCCAGGCAATAAAGAACAGATAAAACCATCAGCATTTTGCTTGAAAGACTCGAAATATTCAGCTTTTCCCATCAGCACTTCCTGCAACATAGGTAATAGTAATATATTAACAATTTCTAAGTTCATGCACATAATAGGAAGTAAATTAAATGCATGAATACGACGAAACTGCATAAGCTGGGGAAGGAAAAAAGATAATGGGATATAGTATGGTAGGGAACCGTTGCCCCAGACTTTAGGCACATGCATGTAGCAGTAATTTACTGACTGAGGGACCCACCGAGAAAAACTAAGATGCTTATGGACTTTGATGCCACCTCCAGGCTCCAGTTCAGCACAAAACTTTGGTTTATGATTGAAGAAACAAAGTAGCTTGAATCCACTCCATAAAAACACAGATTTATGTTTATTTAATTTTTTAGTTGTTAAAGAGAATGTCCAGATTGGGTTTGTCAAAGCATAAATTATGCCTCACATGAAACCCAAATTCTATGCTTACTTACACCATCATGTGCAATGATCATACTCCCATCTAGCTGTACGGCCATTACCCTTTATCTTCTACATTTTTTATGTTAGAAAAGTGTGGAAATCTAACCAGTAACTTGTCTTTGGTTTTAAAAATCTGGGAAAATAAAATCTAACCTTTTTTCCTCTTGACCATGATAATAAGTCCAAGATTTCCCAGCTTGCAAACTGTTTTCAGTTGTTCTAAAAGTCTTAAAAATGGGACCTCACTGATAGGGTTGGAGTTTGGAAAATCAGGAAGAAGATGAGGGTCCACCAAGAAAAATTATCAAAAGTTATTCCCCAGCCACGTGACACTGAGCCAGATTTTCTATATACTTTTCTTTAGAAAAAATAATATTAATATTCCTACATTCCCCAACAAAGAACACAGGACAAGAAGAATAAGAACACTGCACTAGAGAAAACATTATAATACTAAACAAATCAAATAAGAAAATGATAAGCACACAAGCATATGTACATTATGCAAACAAAATTAAACCAACCCAATTTCCAAATTAAAAAAAAAAACAATCGTATCATTAGAATAATTAAAACATAAACAGATATATAATCCAGGGATTAATTAAGAGAGTGAGAGTATCGTTTACCTTGGAAATGAGGACGTTTATCCCGGCATGCTTGTTATCCCAACCAAACTCATTAATGGTATCTTCGGCTCTCAAGATGACCTCGTTTTTCACTATGTATTCTCGGTATCCGCGCCTCCTTGAGGCTTTGTGCAACCAAGCAGCTGCCCAAAGCAATTCGTCCTAAAAATATACATTTTTTTAGTATATCACCATATATCATAATCCAAGTGTGAAAAGGAAGATCCAATTACCTGATAGCCGTTCACGTCGCAGTAAAAAGGGCAAACTGCAGCGTGCAGGCTGCTGCTATATGCACCCCGGTGCTTGTCAGCAAAGTTGAACACCTACAGTAAAATTCCATTTTCATCCGTCTAACGGTTATTTCATTTCTCCACCATTAGAATTGCACCGTTAGAAAACGTTAACGACACGTGACTCCAGGGTACATTACCAACTTACAATGCGGAAAGGTAAAAAAAAATGCTCGCTTTGACGGCGACAAGGTAAAAAAAACCTTTGTTTTTAATCTTCTAAAGTTAACAGTTATGGTAAAAGTAATAAAATGTATAATCGTTATGGGGAGTGACAGTGACGTACCCTAACGGCTCGATTGAGGAGCAACCTCGAGTAAGCAGGGTCACGTGACCTGAACACAATTGAAGCGGCGGCCAATGCAGCGGCGGTTTCGCCGGCCACATCCGAACCAGGATGCGCATTGTCGATTTTGTACACCGTGCGTAGCGTGTCCATATCCTCTGGTCTCTCCCAGCAGCTATGATCCGAGTACGCATCTCCGACTTGTACGTACACCACTCCAGGCTTCGACGTTGCTTTCAGAAGATAATCCGTCGACCACTTCACGGCTTTAACGGCGTTCTTTAACTCCGGTCCCATGTTCCTCCCGAAATCTATGATACTCCAAGCTAATAGTGTCGTTGTAAACGCCATTGGGAAACCGAACTTCACGTTATCTCCGGCGTCGTAGTAACCTCCCGTTAAGTCCACCTGAAAAAAGAAAACAAAAATCAAACGTCATTAACGATTTAACTTCAAAAAGGAGAATGTAGAGTGCCGGAAGTGAACACGTACGCCGGCAGTAGAGCCGTCGCGCAATGCAGAGTCGCGGCGCCATTTGACGCGTTGGTCCGGAGGAAGTCTGCCGGATCGTTGGCCTTCGAAAAAGAGAATGCTCTTCCGGAGGGCATCGCGGTAGTCGTGGCCGGCTGCAATTGGAGTAGCAGAGAGGAGTAAAGCAAACGAAACGGCGAGAACTGCCGGGAAAAACACCGGAATCAAGAACGATTTTCGCGCCATTAGATACTTGTTTACACTTTAACTAATACCGCTAAGAGAAGAGCCCGGCCAACGTGGTTTTTTATACTAAAAAAGTGTCATTGGATACCAGAGAGTAGACCATTGGGGATGTGCCACGTGTATATACATGACTGGCAGGAGTTGGGATTCCAATGCCTTGACCGGGTTCAGATTATTCGGGTCTGGGTTTGCCCGTCCGTTCGACGCTGTAGGGGAATAAAGGAGGGCACATGTGGGCACCGCCTTATTAATGGCTGACACGTGGAAAGAGGTAAGATATGTGGGCCTTTTGATGGAGAGATCAACCAGATGGCGCACTGTGGAACGTCCGATGTATTAACATATATGGGGAGATGAGATTGCTTTGATTTGATGACGATTTGGGCATGTGAGCAGCGGCAGGCAGTTAGGAAAGGTAGGATAAAATAACTAAAATAAGAAGAAAGTTTGATTGGGTTGAGAAGATTAAAGGTAGGATTCGACTTTGAATTTTAATTTGTTGAGGTGATGATACTCGGAGCTTCATTCCTTTTTGCTTAGACCAAGAGTCCACTTAATATTGACGATGAAGAACATTTTTAGAGAGCGTGCCAATTATTTTTGGGATGATCATCTCCCTTAAGCTTTATATTACTGGTGACATGAGGATTTTCAGTCCTCTGCTCTACTAACTGAGCTATCCCGATTATTACTGACGTATTGTCTTTATAATACTAAATGACTTGAATCTATGTTAATTAAAAATGAAAAAAAAAAAATATTAAATGAAAAGTCTCAAACGGAAATTTCTTGGATCTTTAAAAGGAAGACTTTGTAAATTTTCATATGAGTAATCATATGGATTATGAATCATTTAAATAGATATTCCTTGCTCAAGAGATTTGTACGTATATCATATATATATATATATATATATATATCACAATATATCATAATATATCACAAGACTTGTGATGTGATAAGAGAACAAAATTCTGTTAGGATACGCTTGTAAAATGGCAAAAAAATAGGATGAATGAGAAACAGAAGGAACTTTGAACCCCTAACAAAGAAAAGGTAGGATAAAATAAATAGATAGCAAACGGATTTTTGGGGTTGAGGATAGAGAGACTTGAACCCTCACTCAAATTTAAAATTCATAATACATGATTATATGATAAATTAATCCTAACTGTCAATTAATAGGGTTAGCTGATGAGTTATGTAGACTTAATAGTCATTTTATCGAGCTGCAATGATACATCAATAATAATGTATCTTGAATATTCTAGAAATTCTTGAAATCCTATATCTGATAAGATGTGAACAGACAATACTAACAGAGATGATTATGACGGAAGACACATTAAATATAATAAAAATATTATAAATTATTACATATAAAAATTTATATTTTAGTAAAATTTGCGTTCACTTGAATCTATTCAAATGTCCATTTTCAGATTTTGCAAAATTAGAGGAAGAGGTAGGTGGGTGCATTAAGATTTTGTGCAACTATAATACTATAGTGTTGTTGTAATAGTACTTGAACGGTTTTATGTTGGAAAAAAATTTGGACGGTACAATGATGGGAAAACCGTGTGATATTCTGATAATTAATGTAGGATTTTGATCTCTAAATTTGACCGATCAAAATTGTGTGGTTTATGTTTTCAGGTGATATTAATTTTTAGTTTTATGAATCTGAACAATACTTTATAGATGATTTTTAATAATTGGTTAGAATTTTTATTAAATTGTGCGATAATAGACCTCCGCTAATTTTTTTATAAAAAAATTACTAATTAATTAAGTGGTCAAAGATATTTATATTATTTCATCTCATGTGGGTTCGAATTCTCGCATTTGTCTGAGAAATATAATATCTTTCTATTTAATAAAACAATTGTGCGTTAATAGTTTTAAGAGTGGAGCGTATTATACATCCTCAAACTATAATCTTCATTTTAAATTGATTCTTAAACTTTTAAATATTTTAATTTCATCTTCAAACTAAGGCTTTCATTCTAAATTGGTCCTCAAACTTTTGAGCATTATAATTTTATCATCAAATCATCGTTTATGCGACATCATGTTATTGCATAATACACACCAATGTTTACACGACAGTTAACGACTTTTATAATTATTTTATTAACATGCGATAAGATTCGCATATACTGATAATTTAGGGATGAAATGAAGTTAGAACGTTTAAAAGTTTAGGGACAAATATTGAATGAGAGTCATAATTTGGGGGTGGATTTAAAATGTTCAAAAGTTTGAGGACCAAATTAGAATAAGTGTTATTGTTTAAGAATGAAATTGAAATTTTCAAAAATCTAAGAACCAATTTAAAATGAAAATCATAGTTTGAAGATGCGTGGTATAATTTTCATAGTTTGAAGACGTGTGGTATAACAAACTCAGTTTTTAACATATCTTACATGTTTAGGTTCTCTTTAAAAGCAACGAATTTGATTATTGGATGAGAATAAAAATTCATGGCCCTTATTTGTTGCCTCTTTCTATGCCCTAACACTATAAAATTAAATTTTAAGTTATAATTGTTGAGATGTTGAGAATCTTGTATTAAAAATCAAATGAGGTTGATAGCGGAAATAAAAGGAAAGAAGAGAGAAATCTTTATTATTATTGTGATAGTTTACACGGTTATGAACAAAGCCTTAAATAGGAAAGATAACAACCCTAACTAACATGAAATACTAATTAGGGTTAGATTAATTAACTACTTTAGCTAATTATACTATAGCTGACTTTTAACACACCCCCTCAAGTTGGAGGGTGAAACACATCCTTCACACCCAACTTGCCAAGGAAATAATCATGTTGTGTAGTCCTGAGACCTTTGGTAAGAATGTCAGCATGTTGATCCTTGGTCGAAACGTGCTTTGTTTTGACAATTCCTTTTTAAATTTTTTCGCGAATGAAATGACAATCGAATTCTATGTGTTTAGTACGTTCGTGATACACTGGATTAGCTGCTATTTGCAATGCAGCTTGACTATCACTGAAAAACAAGGCAGGTGTCTCGGTTTTCATTCCAAGTCTTCTAACAATCATTGTATCCAAACAATTTCTGCAACATCAGCTGTCATTCTTCTGTATTCTGCTACAGTTAACGATCTTGAAACTGTATTTTGTTTCTTTCATTTCCAACAAATCAGTGAGTTGCAAAGCTTTACAAAATACCCTGTGACTGATCGTCGTGTCATTGGTGGACATGCTGCCCAATCTGAGTCACAATAGCTGACTAATTGCAGTTCATTTGTAGCAGCAAAAAGAATTCCTTGTCCAGGATTTTTCCTTATGTACCTTACAATTCTCAGGGCTGCTTCATAATGATTCTTTTTTGGTGCTTGCATAAACTGGCTTAAGTGTTGCACACTAAATGCAATGTCTGGCCGTGTATTAGTGAGATACAAGAGTCTCCCAATCAGCCTTTGATACATTGTTACATCTTCAAGAAGTTTATCATTCTAAACTAACTCGTTGCTGAAATTCTCCCTATCAAAATCAGTGGTTGTCAATTTCTAATTTGCCTTCAAAGGAGTTGAAGCATTTTGAGCACCCCCTAAACCTGTGTCTTCAATAAGTTCCAATGCATACTTGTGTTGGCTAAGTATTATACCTTCCTTAGACCTTAATACTTCTATACCAAGAAAATACTTAAGATTCTCAAGGTCTTTCATTCTGAAATTCCTGTTGAGGACGCCCTTTAACTTGTTGATCATTTCCTCACAATTCCCTGTAATGAGTAGATCATCTACATAAACTAAGATGATCACAACCTTGTCTCCTTCCTTTTTTGTAAACATGGAGTAATCATGAAGACTTTGACTATACTCATTAGTGATAAGGGCTTCTGATAACTTAAGGTTCCACTGCCTCGAGACCTGTTTTAATCCATATAGGGATTTACGCAATCGACACACCATATTGCCCCATTGATTGCAAAATCCTTCAGGAAGGCTCATATAGACTTCTTCACTGAGATCTCCTTGCAGGAACGCATTAAACACATCCATTTGAAATAATGGCCATCCATGCATTGCAGCTAAAGCAATGACAGCACGAACAGTAACCTGCTTAGCAACTGGAGAAAAAGTCTCTTGGTAATCAAGGCCCTCACGCTGATTGTATCCTTTCGCAACAAGTCGGGCTTTGAACCTTTCAATGGTTCCATCAGCTCGATATTTTACTTTATACACCCACTTACAACCAATAAGTTTATGCCCATATGGTAATTGTGTTAGCTCCCATGTTCCATTTGCTTCAAGAGCTTCAACTTCTTGTTTCATTGCCTCAATCCACCGATCATCTTTGGCAGCTTCAGTATAGGTTGTTGGCTCTATAGTAGAAGACAAAGATGATGCAAGAGATCGTGCATGAGAAGGCAAGTGCTTATAGGAAATGCAATTAGAAATGGCACATGGATTTGCAAGGTCATTGTCAGATTGAGTAGAGCAGACAAAATCATTTAACCACGTGGGTGGCCTGGTTGCACGTGAAGATCTCCTCAAAGTTGGTTGTTCATGCACAGCATGTGGCACGTTAGGATCAGCATGAAAAGATGGCTCGACAACATGGGGACCATCTCTCTCCTAAAGATATAAAAAATCAAAATTGGGGGAATCTGTAAGAAAGAAGGAAGATGTTTTAAAAGAGAACTTGAATGGAAAAATGCTCTCATGAAACACTACATCTCGATTAACAAAGAAGCTTTTGGTTTCTAGGTTAAAAAGAATGTAACCCTTCTGTTCAAGAGAATAGCCAAAAAAGACCGAGGGTATAGCCCTTGGAGCAAATTTATCAGTACAAAGAGGGACAATAGCATAAGCCAAACAGCCAAAAACACGAAAATGCTTAAAAGAGGATTTCTTCTGAAATAACAATTCGTAAGGTGACTTCTATTCTAAGGTAACAGTTGGCAAACGATTGATAATATAACACGCAACATGAATGCATTCACCCCAAAACTTTGCATGTGCATTAGATTGAAATTTTAAAGCTCGAGCAACATTAAATAAGTGTTTATGTTTTCTTTCAGTGACACCATTTTGTTGTGGTGTATAAACACATGAATGCTGATGAATAATACCATTAGAAGAGAAAAAAATCAATTCCTTCAATAGCAAAGAACTTAGCACCATTGTCACTTCACACAATCTTAATTTTAGAAGCATGTTGGGTGTAAACATGAGCATGATTTAAGAGCAACTAAAGCATCACTCTTAAGCTTAAGTAAGAAAATCCATGTCATCCTTGTATAATCATCGACAACAGTTAGAAAGAACCTCTCCCCACTATGAGTGTTTATGCGACACGGGCCCCATAAGTCAATATGGATTAAACTAAAAGGACAATCGGCACGAGTCTGACTGTAGAACTAATGTTTTGATATAATAATTGAAAAATGTTTTGGACTGATTTAAAAAGTATTTAAAACAATTTCCAAAGTCCAAATAACTTGAAACTATGTTTAGGGACATTTTCAAAAGGTTTTAAATGTTTTCAAAGGCCAAACTACACAAAACTGTCCAGGTGTTTCGAAATACCCTTATGTGTTTCGATACGGGGGATTCAAGTAGCAAAAACGTTCCGATACAAGTATCGAAACGGGCTTTCCCTGGATAAGGATTTTGCCCAGAGTTTCGAAACGGGCTATGTCGTTTCGATACGCCTACGTGGCATTGACCACAACGGTCATAAACCCCAACGGCTATATCCCAACTAACTTTTAAATGCAGGTCGTTTCGATACGGGGACAGGCGTTTCGATACGGGTCCACGTTAGACTGAAACGGCTCTTTCTACTTAAAGGGTGTTTCGAAACGGGCACGGCTGTTTCGAAACGGCGAGCTGCAGAACTACATTTATGGTGGGAATTAAAGTCCTCAACGGCTCCAATTCAATCCCAACGGCTAGTAACGACCACAAACTCATCAAGGAGTATAAAAGGGACCTCCAAGCATCAAGTAAAGGCTAATGCTCATATTGTCAATCAACAAATGATCAAATATTGTCTTAGTGCCTAAATTGTCAATTCTTGTATAGACAAACACTAGTGAGCCAAAATTGTCAAATTTGCTCAAGTGTTTTAGGTTTTGGGTGAGTGCTTAAATTGTACAAACAAACACCTATTAGATGGATTTGTGTTTGCTTTATTTATCTCTTTGTAAAAGAGGGTTTCAATCAAGGCTTTGGGTAGAAAGCTTGATTGTGTATAAGGGTTACCTTCTAAGCCTAGAAAAGGGGACGAATCAATAGTGGATTGATTGGAAATCCTTAGTGGGGAGCTAAGGTAGTGGATGTAGACCTTGGTTAGAAGGTTGAACCACTATAAATCATTGTGTCTATTTTCATTTTAGCTTCCACAACCCTTCCTCCGTAAATCCACCTCTCCACCACTTGGTTAGCATTATCGGTTGAACGAATCGAGCTCCACACAACTCAACAATTGGTATCAAAGCTTGGCTCAATCGAAGGGGATTCACATCCTATTGAGAAGATCCAGCAAGCTCGATCACTATTTCATCAACCAGCTCAAATGGCACAATCAATCGACAAACCGCCTTTCTTCGACGGAACCCATTATGCCCATTGGAAGACAAAGATGAAGTTCTTTATCAAATCTAGAGATTACAAGCTATGGGACATAGTTGAAGATGGTTCGTTCGTGCCTCAACGAAGCAAAGTAGAGTGGAGTGCCGACGATCGCAAGAAGATGAAGCTTAATTGCAAGGCCTTGCACATCTTGTTTTGTGCATTTGGCCCAACCATCTATGAGAAGATGTCTTCTTGTGAGAGTGCCAAGGAGGTATGGGACAAGCTTGAAGTCACATACGAGGGGACCGATGAAGTCAAGGAGACCAAGATTGGGCTCCTAACCTTAGAGTATGAAAACTTCAAAATGGATCCGGAAGAGAACATCGAGAAGATGTTTGATATGTTCTCCACCATCACCAATGGTCTCAAAGGCTATGGAGAAGCCATCCTAGAGGAAAAGATTGTTCGAAAGCTCATCTACTCACTTCCCGAGTCTTGGGACTCAAAGAGGACCGCCATCATCGAAGCAAAGAATTTGAAGACTTTGAAGCTTTATGAACTCATGGGGTCACTCCTTACTCATCAAATCATGAAGAAGAACAAAGAGGATGAGAAGAAGAGGGAAGAAATTAGAGTTATGGGAGAGAATAAAATCAAAGGGCTAGACATCAATGCAAGTGTCATGGCCCTCAAATCCTCCATTTGCCATCACGTTGATTCAAGTGAAGAGGAGGATGAAGAAGAAGAGATAGTCTATCTCTTCAAGAAGTGTGCCCCGTTCATGAAGAAAGCCTTGAGAGAGCTTGAACGAGATTCCAAGAAAAGGAGAGGGCAAGCACTTCAAGCCATAAAAAGAAGGCACATGTGGCTACTTGGAGTGATGAAGACTCCACCGACGATGAACAAGCCAACATTTTCCATATGGCCATCGAAGAAGATTCAAGGGTAACTTCTAATTCATCTACTTCATGTTCTTACTCTTTTGATGAATTACAAGATGCCTATGATGATTTGGTTTTAGACTTTAAAAATCACATTTTGAAAAACAATAAAGTGATTTCAAAGTTGAAAATTCAAAATGATTTGATTTCTAAAACCAAACTTGAACTTGAACAAGACTTGAAGAGTTTGAACAAAAATGTTTTGATTTACAAAAATTGCTTCAAAAAGTTCAAGAAGAAAATGATTTGATTTCCAAAGAACTTGAAAAGAAAAATAATTTTGGAAAATCAAATTTTTATGTAAGACAATCTAGTGCCCCTAGATTCAAAAATGGTAAATGTTTTAGAAGTGTTTGGGTCCCAAAAGGACTAACCACTTCAACTAAAAGGGATGGCATTGAAAAATGGATTCCTAAGGGGACTAAAATTTGTGCTACTAATGTTCATGGATCCAAAGCAATTTGGATACCAAAAATCACTTGATTGTCTTTTTCTAGGTGTGATGGAGATGTTCAACAAGACAAACTTTGAGGGGGAGCTCCATGCACACTAAGAAAGAACACTTGAAGAAGGAAGGCTTCACATCCTCCATTGAGTTCAAGTGTGGTAAAATCTAGTTGTTTTGTTTTTATTTGATTTATTTTTCATTTAATTCAACTAGATGATCATATATGTTGGACTAACATTTTATTGATGCTTTGATTAAGGGGGAGCCAGTTTAAAACCAAATTCTTATTTTTGTTAAATTTTGCCTCTATTGTTATCTTGAACTTAAATTTTTTAAATTCTTTTTGATATAACAAAAAGGGGGAGAAATGGTTTGAAAAATTGAATTTTCAAATGAATAAGGGGGAGCTTTATTTGATTTCATATATTTAATCTCTTATTCACATTTTTAAAGTTAAAGGGGGAGAATCCCAAACAAATTTTCAAGGGGTAATCTTCACCAATGGTCCCTTTCGTTTAGGGTGTGTTCTATTTTGGTCACCAGAATTCAAAAAAGATTATTCTGGTCACTAACGTTTAGAATCGTTTCGATTTTGGTCCCTTGGCCGTTGGTCTCTGTTACTTAAAAAAATTAGTTTCTAATTTAACCCCCAAACTTTCAAAATTTTATTTTTCACCATCTTCCCAAAAATTATAAAACTATAACCCAAAAAATTAATTTAAAACATTAACCTCTGCTTTGGAAAGTGCAAAGAAAGAGCTTCGTGAGAAGGATAGAGATGTTTATTGGTGGAAAGACACTGCACATCTGGTGTTGGAGCATGTTAAAAAATCTTCACCACTTAATTTCCAGCACGTTAGACATCATGTATAAGGTGAAATTATTGGTATTTAGAAATTAGTCGCTTGCTTTTGTGTTTGATCTTCAAAAGCATTTGTTATTTGATATATTTAGTTTTTGAAATGAGTTGCTCGTTCTCGTCGGTTCAACATGTATCACTACTGTAGAAGGCTAGAAAGTTTCAAGAAAACGTAGCAATATGATCGTTTAATCTGATAAAAATATGTTCGTAAACTAAAACATCGGCATACCCCCGTCATAAACTAAAACATCTTTACACTTGGAGCAGTTTCTGAATCTTCTTGATGAACATCGGTATCCCCTGGAATCATTGAAGTCGGGCTTTGCAAACTTCCAGAGGTCTCGGAACTTTTGTTCTCCCCGTGCCCTTTTCCCACAACCCACAACTTGTCAAATATTCTTCTTGATCGAGATGGCAGCAGCTGCATCCCACTTTTACTGTTTTTGCTATTCCTCTTGACCAGTTTATTGTCATCCTCTTTTATCTAGATCTGATTCATCTGTTTCTTGATGGAGTTGTAATCTTCAGCTGCAGTTTTCTCCCATTCTTCGTCAGTGTTCGTCGTGGACCGGGAAGTGTCATGTGGGTTGTTGTTAAGTGACTTAACTCCAGCTGCAGCTCTGACCTGCTCAAAGTAGAGAACTTGAACTACCACCCGAAGTGGAAGTCTATCGTTTTGTGCAGCATGCATTGATGCATCCATTGTCAACTTCTTGACATTCATCAGACCACACAGCTCATTTCTTTCGGCCTTTGTCAAGCTCGTATGCTTCTGCAGGCATAATAACAAGCCGTTAGAAAGAAAAAAAAAACCAAACCACATTTGAACAATTTTGATGTCATATCACACACAACCAGAACCCCAAACTCCAACTTTGGAGTTAATGTTTTATAATTTTTAGGGGAGATGGTGAAAAATAAAATTTTGAAAGTTTTTGGGTTAAATTAAAAATTAATTTTTTAAGTAACAGAGACTAACGGCCAAGGGACCAAAATAGAAACGATTCTAAACATAAGTGACCAGAATAATCTTTTTTGAATTCTGGTGACCAAAATAAAACACACCCTAAACAAAAAGGACCACTGGTGAAGATTACCCTTTTTCAAGTTAGTTTTATTATATCAAAAAGAGGGAGATTGTAGAACTAATGTTTTGATATAATAATTGAAAAATGTTTTGGACTGATTTAAAAAGTATTTAAAACAATTTCCAAAGTCCAAATAACTTGAAACTATGTTTAAGGACATTTTCAAAGGGTTTTAAATGTTTTCAAAGGCCAAACTACACAAAACTGTCCAGGTGTTTCGAAACACCTAAGGGTGTTTCGATACGGGGGATTCTAGTAGCAAAAACGTTTCGATACAAGTATCGAAACAGGCTTTCCCTGTATAAGGATTTTGCCCAGCGTTTCGAAACAGGCTATGCCGTTTCAATACGCCTACGTGGCATTGACCACAACGGTCATAAACCCCAACGGCTATTTCCCAACTAACTTTTAAATGCAGGTCGATTCGATACGGGACAGGCGTTTCGAAACGGGTGTTTCGAAACGGACTAAAGTGTTCCGATACGGGTCCACGTCAGACTGCAACGGCTCTTTCTACTTAAAGGGTGTTTCGAAACGGGCACAGTTGTTTCGAAACGGAGAGCTGCAGAACTGCATTTATGGTGGGAATTAAAGTCCTCAACGGCTCTAATTCAATCCCAACGGCTAGTAACGGCCACAAACTCATCAAGGAGTATAAAAGGGACCTCCAAGCATTAAGTAAAGGCCAATGCTCATATTGTCAATCAACAAATGATCAAATATTGTCTTAGTGCCTAAATTGTCAATTCTTGTATAGACAAACACTAGTGAGCCAAAATTGTCAAATTTGCTCAAGTGTTTTAGGTTTTGGGTGAGTGCTTAAATTGTGCAAACAAACACCTATTAGAGAGATTTGTGTTTGCTTTATTTATCTCTTTGTAAAAGAGGGTTTCAATCAAGGCTTTTGGTAGAAAGCTTGATTGTGTATAAGCGTTACCTTCTAAGCCTAGAAAAGGGGACGAATCAATAGTGGATTAATTGTAAATCCTTAGTGGGGAGCTAAGGTAGTGGATGTAGACCTTGGTTAGAAGGTTGAACCACTATAAATCATTGCGTCTATTTTCATTTTAGCTTCCACAACCCTTCCACCCAAAAATCCACCTCTCCACCACTTGGTTAGCATTATCGGTTGAACGAATCGAGCTCCACACAACTCAATACTGACTAATAGGAAAAGGAAGACGAGCTTGTTTAGCTAGAGGGCAAATATCACACTGGTGTATTTCAACTTGATGTTTATTACAATTTACAAAAGGAAGTTTAGACAAAGTTGAAAAGGAAGTATGTCCAAGACGAGCATGCCAAATGCTAGTAGAGTTTACAGTAAAAGTAATTGAAGATAAGCAAGTAACAAGATGAATTATGTGCAATATATCAGCAAGTAACTTGGGATCAGAATAACTAGAGGGTTGTAAAATGTAAAGGCCTCTTCTCATTCTACCAATCCCCTTCATCTTTCCACTGTAAATGTGACCCTTTATGTGACAAGATTCTTTCTTGTGGCCCTTTATGTGACAATAGTCACATATACCATTAAACTTCTTTCTTGGTTGCACGCTTGAATATAAAGTTGTAGGTTCTGTCAAAACATTAGAAGAACTTGAATTCAGTCGATGTCCTTCCTCTTAAACAAGCATCGAGTATGCCTCATTAGCAGAGGGCAATGGCTTCATTAATAATATTTGGCTTCTCACCATAGAATAGGTATCATTCAACCCCATAAGAAGTTGAAACAGCCTCTGTTGTTTCACATGAGCCGTGTTTTGCTGGGATGCTTCACAATTACAAGTTGTAAAAGGAACAAGAACATCATATTCATCCCACAACAAACACAAACAAGTATAATAGACAGATATTGAAGAAAGACCCTGAGTATGCGCAGCTATTTCACGATGAAGAAAGTAAATCCTCGAGCCATCAATCTTATCAAATCTTTCTTTCAAATCTTTCCAAACTAAAGAAGTAGAAGAAGCAAAAACAATTCCAGCAAAGAGTTATTGGCTAACTGTATTCAAGATCCAAGAAAGAACTAAGGCATTACACCTATCCCACTGCGATCTCAGATTAACAGAAACACTCTCCCTGGTGCAGGTACCATCTATGAAACCTATTTTATTCTTTGCAAGCATTGCAATACGCATAGACCTACTCCATAGACTGTAGTTCTCAATTCCGGTTAACTGATGGGAAACCAATAAGGTTCCTGGTGTATCCGAAGGATGCAGATACAAAACATGATTGAAGTCGATTTCCATGGAAGCAAGAAACAGAAAAACCAAAGAAAACTATATGAAAAGAAACCAAGAAAACATGTAGTTCAAATCACCATAATCAACGAGGGAAAACCATCGGATCGATCCCGAGTGACCTCTGATACCATGTTGAAATGTTGAGAATCTTGTATTAAAAATCAAATGAGGTTGATAGCCGAAATGAAAGGAAAGAAGAGAGAAATCTTTATTATTATTGTGATAGTTTACACGGTTATGAATGAAGCCTTAAATAGGCAAGATGACAACCCTAACTAACATGAAATACTAATTAGGGTTAGACTAACTAACTACTTTAGCTAACTATACTATATCTGACTTTTAACAATAATCGTAAACCCTAAAAATATAATCTAACTCAAGTTATTTAACCCCTAAACTCTAAATCTATTTTTCTAGTACATAGGCATAAATAAAACACTAAAAATGATAGAAAGTTACTATTCATTGGTTGAAATGGCAGTCATGAACAATTAACATCTCCTCTATGGTCTGTCTTTCTTTCCTTTTCCTCCCCTATTTTCTTACATTGAACCCATAAAAAGAAAATAAAAAGTTGTGGACAAGGAACCTGAAAAACACATACTGTCTATGATTGAAAATGTTCATCCACTCCCACCCAGATAAAGTAAAATAATGTTTAACAAAAACAAAATAGAAACGAATAGAACTTTGTTTCATTAGATTTCCACACATTATAAAACATAAAAACAGAGTTTTGATTTGGCTTAATACACAGTTTTCCCATGAAATATACCATGTTGTCATAATTATGACACAACTAGTCCTCAATTCAATCAAAAGCACAAAACATGGAAACCAAGGACGTCGTGCGGAAATTATGTCACCTTAAAGACATGTTCAATCTTAAATGTTGATGAAATTATCTCTTAATCCCCCCGCTAATTCAGAACCAATCTTGTCACTAACAGCAAAAGATTAGTTTTGGGCTTTGGGGTATCAAAATTGGAGTAAATGCCGTGAAAAAGCTTGTCAAACAACCAATAATGGCAACACTTTAGGGGCCAAAAGGAGAAAAAAGCCAATAATGAAGGGCACTTGAGCTCGGAAAAGAAAATCAAGGGGAAATGGGGCAAGAAAATTTGGTAATCAGTGAGGCCACGTGCCCCTCATATGTGGAATTTCAATCCAAAATAACATGGTGTGGGGGACCTGTTTTGTATTCCGATAAGGTTTTCCATCTTTTAACCAAATTTCCCTTTCTTTTTTGCAATTTTAATGAAGATAAGATATGGGGATTGGTCTGAGCAATGAAGATGACAATGGCAAAAACGTGGCTCCACTGCTTCCGCCTCGTGGGAACCTCCATTTCTGGTGTTTTCGTCGTAACATGAGAGTTGGTCTTCGGTTAACTCGGCCGGAGTCGAATGATTTACAGTCCATATATATACATGTTAATAATTTATGATTTACAATAATAAATCTTTTTACGATAGGTTGCAATAGCAGTATTCAATTAACTCGGTCGATTTTTAAATTAATTAATATTGCTTAATAAGTTTTATAGTTTTGATTTAAAATAGTAATTTAAGTATCAATAAATTAAATGTTTAATATCTTATACACTGGCGATAGAAATTTTTTGTTTTCACAAGCGCCTCAATTATAGGTTTAGGGTTAGAGTTTAGAGTTTAGGGGTTTTAGTGTAAATGTTTAGAAATTAGGGTTTATGTTTAGAATTTAGAATTTAGGGTTAGAATTTAGGGTTTAGGGTTATGGTTTAGTTTTAGGGCAATATGGGTAGGGATTTAGGATTTAACCTATAAACCCTAAATTTTAACCCTAAATCCAAAATTCTATCAACAAACCCTAAATTCAAAACTACTACACTTATACCCCTAAATTTTAAACCCTAAACGGAATCCATAACCCCTAAAATTAAGACGATTGTGTAAAAAAATTTCCACAAGCGCTTGTGTATAAAACAATTACCCTAAATTAAAAATATACTTGTTTGTAAGATATTTTTATTTTTAGACTATATTTTTTTTCTTTTTGGATTGAGCATAAAAATTAGATTAAAATATAAATATTTGGTTATAAATATCATGGGTAATTGTGAGGATTTAGGCTTAGAATTTAAAAATATTAATTATATAGTTAAATTTCAATTAATTTAATTAATTCAGTTAATTAATGGATAACATGACTTTAAAAAAATCTTTAATTATTAATTAACTGAACACTTAATTAATTCAATTAAATTTTAATTAATTCAATTTTAATCAAACATTGAACAGCCCTAGGTCACAATTCCTTCGAAAAAAATATAAACATTTAGGTTAAAACTAAAACAGGGCAACTTATGTTTTTTCTTTTAAGGTTTCACTATACATTTCACCCTTCTCATTGGGTAAAGGAGCATTGGCTTTAAATCTTGGAACATGTAAATATTATTATTATTAATATCTTTATATAAAGTATAAACAATCATAACATCTATGAGTAGAGATGTCTAAGAAATAAGCGTGGCTTATGATTTTTTTAACATAAAAACCTTCATTAAACTCAAAAACAAACATTACAACAACAGTAGTATCTCATTAGGGACTGGGTTGAATTCTTTTCGAACATTTTTTTCCCTCCTGGTTCGCCAAGTTTTATCATAATTAATTCAGACTAATTCGTATCTCACACTTAACTTTAGTAGTTCTTCCAACAATTTTTTCATGTACACAAGACTTCAGACTCAAGAGTTACTTAAACAATATCAAGCTGCTTGTCACTTCAAATAAATATTTTTTTCTCTTTACAGTTGAGTTGGAAACGAAATATTTATTTTGCATGAAAATAAAAAAATGTGAAATCTATTAAAATTTTGTCTTCTTCCATTCTTTCAATATAAATGAACTAATTTGAATCAGTCTCAATAATAAAGGGATATAGTAGGTACTTTCACCATAATATTTTATGTAACATAAATTATGATTCAACTTCAAATAAAAATTTGGTAATGTAAGAACTTCAAATATTAATAATAAATTTTTAAAAATTCAATTTAATAAAATTAATGGTTTTTTCTCTAAATAAAAGTTGTGCTAAATTTAACGATACACAATTAAAATTACCCATATATAGCTAAGGTAAACTTGCAATAGCTGAAATGGAGAGCTATGCATTGGACACGGTCTCTGGTGTGCAGTAAATCAGGCCCATTAAAGAAATTTTATTTATAGTCTTATGGGCTAATCTTCAATATCTTTGGGCTTTAAATTTAGAATTTGCAGCCATTCAGTTAGTTTGGATAATTATACAAGTAATATAAAGGTGAAGTTACAATTAAAGAGAAATTATAATGATAATAGTGATTAAATTAAAACTCATAAGTTATAATATATTTAAGACAACTCATAAAAATAATTTTATAATCAAATCTATAGAAGTTAAAATTTGGGAAATCAGACTGAATGATCTAGTGACTAAGAATATTTATATTATCCTATTTTATATGGGTTCAGATCTCGATATGAAAATGTAATCTCTATTTAATCAAAAATAAAAGTTTGAGACATCTTTTTACCGTTAAACTACAATCTCGTCATAAGGGATAAAAGGTGAATTTGAGTTTTGGTTTGTTTCTACCAAAAATTTAAAAGCTTACGCATGATCTCAATCTAACTCAACTTTTTTTCATTTTTATCCGACTCGAATTTTAGGATAAAATTTTGTCTTCGACATAATCCAACACAACACATTTTTTATTTTTATTATGCAAAATAAGGTGTTAATCGAAAACAAACATATAAAGAGGGACATTATAATAACTATATTCAAATATAAAGAGGGAATTGTACTATTATAGTTGGTTAGAGATTTTTCACAGTAAATTCAAATTCGACTAGACTTTATCATTCATATAATCCATATCGATTTGAACCCGAATTTTAGAAAATCAACTCTATGAAACTGAATTACGGCAAAACTCATTGTATTCGAATGATTTTGACCATTCCTACTCATCAATGTAATAGCTATTGAATGATTCGGACGTTGGTCACTCGATCGAGCCTCCTTTCCTTTGGTCCGAGCTATCTCTTAGCTCCATAATCTTGGATGGTATACCGAGTTTACATGGGTTCCACATGAAGGTAACATAGTAATTGATGTCGTGGTTAAGATGGGCTCGACTGAAATTCCGAACATCAACTTTCATCGATTATTTATTTTCTTTTTTGAAGGAGTTGAGTCTTTGATTTAGACCTTCATAATCAGCAAGGGGTTTTGCCCCTCATTCACGGAGTCAAATTCTATCGGGTTCCTTTTGAAGACAATGATAAGGTGGGCCACAATTTTGTAATAACATCATCCAACATTGATAAAAACATGATCAATTAGTGTGACCAAAGGCTTCCTGACTCTTTAGATTCGGTTGCAAGCTTTAAACCAACATTATTTATGTTCCCCCCAAAAGAAATGCCTTTAAAAATTAGCTTAATAGATTCAATTACGCCGATCGGTCCGTGAAACTACACCAATTGCCTTTTTCTGAAAATGATTTGAAAAAGTTTCCCTTTTTACATCAACTTTTTTTTGAAAAGAAATTTATATTAGATGGTATGAAACTAGATTTAGGGTGAGAGGTGTCAGACTTTTTGGGTTAATTTTTTCTTAAGTCCCTATTAGTTATGAAATTAAGTAATTTACGTCTTGGCCTTTCATTTTTTAAAATAGTGAAATTAAACCTTATCCTCCGCATTTTCATGGTTTTAATGTCTTAGTTCCTTTAGGTTTTGAAATAAAACAAATTAAGCTTTAGTACTTCATTTTAAAATGTTTCATAAGTCCCTATTAATTTCAAAAGTAGACGAATTAGGTCATAACTCCTAAATTTTAAATTGATGATTTAACAATTAGACTTGATTTTATTTTATTACTATTTATATTTGATCATTCGATGTATCATAATAGAGGTGGCAATCGTGTTGAGATAATGATTTTGATATAACTTAAATGAAAATTTTTTTTGGACTTAAACTAATTTGCAAAAATATTTCAAAAGTTCATTAACCTAAAAAATATGTTTGAAATGTTTTCAAAGGGGTTTTGACATGTTTAAATGCTTTCAAAATAGCCAAAATGTAAAAAAAAAACATGATGCGAGTATCGATACCCCTTTTCAGGTATCAATACCCAATCAACCGTACTGATACATGTTTTACATGTATCGATACACCCCCTTTGTTTTTTCAAAACTCTATTTTTCAGAAGCCAAGATGAGTATCGATACGGCTTAGACCGTACCAATACGGAAAGGTCAGTGTCGATACGCATGTATCGCGTATTGATACCAAGTGCCCAACGACTCTTTCTATTTTGAGGCATGTATCGATACCCAAACCTGTGTACCGATACGCCATGCTCCAGAAGTGCATTAAATGCTGGAAATAAAGTCTCAAACGGCTCCAAACCAACCCCAACAGCTAGTAACGACCATAAACTCATTTGAAGGTTTAAAAGACCTAATTAAGCAGCCATGCAATAGCAAAAAACAACACTACCAACATTCACGTATAGAGAAAGTGTTTTGTGCTTTAATTGTTATTTTTTTTTTGTAAAACACTTGTGAGCTTAATTGTTATATTTACTCAAGTGTTAGGTTTTGGGTGAGTGCTTAATTTGCAAACACACAACCTTGTGAGGTTTTTTCTTGTTTGCTCATTTGTTTTTTCTATGAGAGAGAGTTTTACAAGACTTTGGGGTATAAGTCTTGTGTTGCAAGGGTTATCTCTTTGAGCCCGGAAAAAGGAAAGAAATTCAATAGTGAATTTTGAAAAAAAAATTAGTAGGAAGTTAAGGTAGTGAATGTAGATTTTGATTAGAAAGTCGAACCACTATAAATTATTGTGTAATTTTTTAAATTCATGCTTCTACAACTATCACTCAAAAATCAATTCACCCCCTTTTGGCTATCTCGGTTGATCGTTTGAGCCTCCCAACAAAATGGGTTGTTCAAGTCGGGTGATTTCGGTTTAGGTCAAGTTTAGTTTTGACTATATTCAGTTTTAGTTCGGGTCGAATCTAGTTTGGTTCGAGTTTAATTCGGGTCTATGGTGATTTTGATCGAGTATAGGGTCGGGTCACGTCGGTTCAGTTACTTTTTGGGTCGATTGATATTGGTCGCCTATTTACGGTCGTTTGAATTCAGTTCAGGTCAATATCGGTTCAATAGGATATCAATCTGTTTCAATCGGGTTTTCAGGCTGGATCAATTTTTACACTCATATATGACTTTATAAAGCCAATATTTTTGTCTTTTATGGTGAGCTGTGCGACAGTTCACATCAAATCTTTCTTTATTTCGGGTTGCCTTCGATTCATGTTGCTTTCGTTTTAGATAAAATTAGTTCGGGTCCATTCGGTTTGCTTGAAAGTCGGTTCGGGTCCATTTGGTTCGGTTGAAAATCAGCTCGAGTCCATATCGGTTCAATTAAAAATGGGTCGGTTTCGATTCACTTCGATTTGTTCTGGATTTCGGATCAAGTCCAGGTCATCATATTCTGGACAATATAGGAACTCGGATCGAATAAAATCAATTCAGATCTCGGATCAATTTACCGCCTCTATCTCATATTGACTCAATCCTGTTAGTGAATAGTGATGAAGCTAGGGGGCTGTAAGTAGTATCGCCCCTCCCCACAAAATGGTAAAAAGACAGTTTTAGTTCTCTATATTTTAAAGTTTGAAATTTAGATAATAGTACAATTTGCACAGTGCCCCTAATAAATTATAAAAAAAAAACATCTTAACCCTTTTAAAATTTGGCTTATATAACAAATAACTATTAAAGTGTACCAACCTTTTCATTTAGTTACTTATTTTTTTTGTCAAAATAAATACCCAACAAATTTTCTACTTCGCCTTTGATCGTTGTGTATAATCAAACTTTCTTTTCCTTTCGAATGTGCCGGGAAGCTGGGTATTAGAAAAAGATAAATATTCTATACACAGGCGGTAGAAACCACAAACGTATTAGTTTTAGGGTATATGGAGTTAGTTTAGGGTATAGACTTTAGGGGTTTAGGTGTAGGGAGTTAGAATTTAGGGATAGTTGTTTCAATTTAAGGTTTAGGGTTATAATTTAGAGTTTATAGGTTAAAACTTAAATCCTCACCATATTACCCTAAAAACTAAACCCTAACCTATAAACCCTAAATTATAACTCTAAACCTTGAATTGAAATAACTACCCCTAAATTTTAAACCCTTACACCTAAACTCTTAAACTCTATACCCTAAACTAACTCCTTATACCCTAAAACTAAGGCGCTTGTGAAAACTTTCAATTTCCACCGCCAGTGTATAGGATATTAATCCATTAGAAAAATGCTTAAACATTTCACATGTTTGCTCTAGCTCTAGCTCGGTTGTCTCATCGAAGAATTAGAGGGTCTTATAATAGAACAAAAATCTTTTTTTTTGCCTCTATTCTTCTACACTAAAAAAATTGAACTCTGATTTATAAATTTTAATTTTAAACCATAAATTATATCATGTAATTCTTAATCCTAAATTTTAAATATAATTTGTTTAGTGTGATGGTATGAGTAGAAACATACAAAAATATTTATGTTACTTAAAAAAACTGATTTGACATCACATTTCTTCACCTTAAATTAAGCCCTAGTCACATGAGGAGATTCTGATTCTCAATGCAATATTAACCCTAAAACCCAATTTATCAAAGTTCCCTCTCCACTCTCGAAAGCAAGAGAATCAAGCAGGACGAAAATGGTTGTGTTGGGGACCTACAGTCGGTTAAAGCAACAGCAAATAGTGCACGCTTCGCTGTAGTGGGGATGGAATAATAATCGGCGATAGCCATAGTGTGTTAAAAAAGTGTAAGATAGTGTTTGTTCATATATATTTTTAATTTTTGATAATGAACATATACTTTTCAGATAAAATGATTAAATCTAAATTTTCTAAGATAAATATTATCCACTTTTCTACTGATGTCACTTGTTGGGTTCATAAAACATTATCTTTTAAACAATGTTAAAATATTTAAATTCTAATATTATAAACGAAATGGATAAAATTAAAAGAATCGTGTGGTCGGGAGAAAAAAAAAATCACTTCGCCCGCCCCACTTACGGAACAAGTACGGGTAACTCACACATATTTCCAAATTTCTAATTTTAAAATTCCCACGTTGGCGTCACTTTGATTTATTTAAGCTAGAATAATTAAGTTAATGAGTGGTGAGATTAATATAATTAATTAATTTTTTTGAAAAAATAAATGTATATTTTATAAACTATGCTTAGAATTTGTGACTTTTCCTCATAATATTGTCTTCTTCAAGATTCGAATTCTTTCACTAAAAGACTAATATATCTTATTATTACATCCAACTCTTATTAGTAATATAATTAATTTATTTATTTTTTTGTAAAACAGTATTTAAAAGTTTTGGATTGGAATATTAAATTTTATAGTCTGGTCTTTATCTTTAGCTTCAAGTTGAAGGCCCCTTAGTAGATATAGAGATTCAAATAGCATGCATTATATATTTGAAGCATTTTAAAGGCTTAAATAATCTACAATTCGGGTTGACGATTAGGTTGCGAGGCACGATATTTTGTTATGGTCCATCAACAGTGAACGTGCTTTGTGAGTCACTTGCGTGTTCTATATAGATATAAATGATGAAAACATAGATAATTCTGGACATACGTAATAGAAGTTATCGTACAAGATTTCAGAAATATAAGATTTAAAATAAGTTAAATTTTTACAAGGAAATTTAAAGGATTAGTTATGGACTAGTAATATAGGATATAGAAATAAAGTGATGTTATACTTAATAGATTTTGAGTTATGTTATACTCGTCTTTTATTCAAAAATTAATTTATTATATAAACAACATTTTAATAAATATTTTTTAAAATTAAATTTTATTTTAATGGTGGATCATTGCTTTAGAGTTTAGACCCATTGTCGACTTATAGTTGATTGCTTGGTGGATGGACCGCCTGCTGAAACCAGCCGCTATTCTAAAAGCCATTTTTCTTTTATTATTTCTCTTCAAATGCCCGCGGTTTCACACTTGCATGCGCCACTTCTCCTTGTCGCTGGTAGTCAAATGTTTTCAATTCACGGGCAGTTTAAATAAGATAAAAAAAATGTTAAAAAGATAATATTAAATTTAAATTATTAATTTATTTAGTATTTTTCTTAAAGCTAAATAGTAGATGTATTAGAGTGTTTGAGAATGCAAATTCTAGCCGGTTTTTAAAAGAAAAAAAAAACATGATAAAATATACTGAAAATATTCTTCATTAACTATAAGTAAACTTTTAGACTTAAAAGGAGTAATTTTACCCTTTTAGTAATCTTAAATCAGTACTTATGTTTTTTTTATTTGTATCAATTTTACTCTTGAATTCTTGAATCAATCTCGTCTTTTAATTTCTGTTAACTAATAGAACTGTTAAATTTTGTGTGTGGTCCCCATCTGCTTCCACATCAATCATTATCACCAACTGTCTTGTCATGTTGATGAGGATGAGTTAATTTTGATGACGTGATATTACAAATAAAGAGTTTTAAAATTAATTAGTTATTTTAAATGGATAAATATTCTATACACAGGCGGTGGAAATTGAAAGTTTCCACAAGTGCCTTAGTTTTAGGGTATATGGAGTTAGTTTAGGGTATAAGGTTTAGGGGTTTAGGTGTAGGGGGTTAGAATTTAAGGATAGTTGTTTCAATTTAAGATTTAGGGATATAATTTAGTGTTTATAGGTTAAAACCTAAATCCTCACCATATTACTCTAAAAACTAAACACTAACCTATAAACCCTAAATTATAACCCTAAACCTTAAATTGAAACAACTATCCCTAAATTATAAACCCTTACACCTAAACCCCTAAACTCTATACCCTAAAACTAAGGCGCTTGTGGAAACTTTCAGTTTCTACCGCCTGTGTATAGGATATTAATCTATTTTAAAATTAGTAAAAAAAATTCATGTCAAATATACTATTAAGACATCAAAATTGACTTGTCGTCATCTTATTGTAAGACATTGACTTATTAAAGAAAATAACATATAGACATGTTAACTCAGACACTCTTAATTATTTAGAGACATAAATTCTATTCAAATATGTTAGTTAACAACAATCAAAAAAATAAAATTGGAGCAATCAAAAAATTTAAATGTTAAAAATTAGAAATGAGAGACATTATTTTTGAGATTACTACAGGGATAAAAGTAGGCTGAAGCCAAATTTTTATATACCAAAACAAAAGAAACTTACAAGTTACAACAATGACATTGTTGCAAATCAAATAAACAAAGAGGGGTAAGAATGTAAATGAAGATCGGTTCACGAGTCTACAAAAACCAGTACCACTGTCCTGGCTCACTCATCCCTGAGAGACCAAAGCAAGCAGCTTCCGAAGTCCGAAGAGCAACAGCCAACACGAATCCCAAAATAACTTCTCCTCCTCTTCTTCTTCGTAATAAAAACGTTAAAATAACCATAGCCATGAAAATTCTCCTTCTAGCATTCCTCTTCTTCTATCTCCACTCAATCCCAGCTCTCAGCTCCGCCGACTACGACGCCAGCACCACCGCATCTAACGCCACAGACTTCATCCGTACAAGCTGCTCCGCTACCTTATACCCCGACCTCTGTTTCTCTTCCCTCTCCGGCTACGCCAACGCCATCCAGCAAGACCCAGCTCGCCTAGCACGTACAGCTATTGGCGTCAGCCTCTCCAGGGCCCGTCACATGGCGGCTTTCGTCTCCAACCTCTCCCGCGAATCCGACTACGGCGCCGACCCACGAGCCAGCGCCGCCTTGCACGACTGCTTCTCCAACATGGGTGACGCCGTGGACGAAATCCGGGACTCCTTGGACCAAATGCGGAAGCTGGTGGCTCCTGGTTCGGAGTCTTTCAGGTTCCAAATGGGGAATGTCCAGACGTGGATGAGCGCCGCCTTGACGGACGAGGAGACGTGTACGGACGGGTTGGGGGATGTGGGCGACGGGCCGATGAAGGAGGCGGTGTGCGAGAGGGCGGCGAACGTGAAGAAGTTTACGAGCAATGCGTTGGCACTGGTTAACAGTTATGCAGAAAAGGGTACGAATTAGTAGTTGTTTAATATAAGGAAATCTGTATAATTTCTGATCACAAAGCTTTGGTTAATTTCAACTTTTCTATTTCTCTTTTGTATAGTGATTTTAAAGTGTTTTTTTCTTCTTTATATCTTCCTTTCGATCGTTGCTGAGAATAGGAAAGCTGCATGTTTTTTTTCTTCTTCAGGAAACCGAGTTTGTGTTTGTCGGGTTAAACTGAGTTGAGTGGATTTTTACAGTTTCATATAGCAATTGCCTCTCCTTTCTAAAATTATTAGAAAGTAAATTGAAAAAAATGGTATCTTTTTATTGTGTGTACAATTATATTCTATATTTCAAAATTACCATCACAAATGTTTTTAGCTAACAATTCTTTATATACACTTAAATATTTCGATTGTAAAATCTTATAAGTTATTACAACAATAATAATATTAATCGAACTAAAATTTGATTATTTAATAAAAAAATATTATAAAATACTTCATTGAATATACGTTAACTTAAAGAAATTAAAGATCCATTTAATTAGTTTATCTAATTTCAAATTTTGGAATGTTAATTTCATTAATCTTAAAACATAAAACAAATTACCAACAAGTATATTACTTTTAAAGAGAATTTGGACTTAAATATTGTTGTTTTTTAGCATACACGAGAATATGAGTTCAAATTCTTTTAATCTCTCATATTTTTCTGATGAATGAGTGGAAGCCGTTTTAATAATTTAAGTAGACATTGTATTAAAAATCATATACAAGGGATAAAGGCATAATTAGGATCTTAGGGTTTTATTGTGCCCAAGGCACCGCCTAAAATTCTAAATTCTCAAAAGTAGGACTTTTACAGTAAACTCGTCGCACCATCACGGCGAGTTTTCAAAAAAAATTCTTATTTTATTCAAACTCGCCGTATCACATAGGTGACTTCTATTTTTTTTTTCTTCAAAAATCTCACCATACAATCTAGGCGAGTTTGAATAAAAAATAATATAATTTTAAAATTTGTCGTAGTAGTACGGCGAGTTTACTGTTAAAGTCCTACGTTTAAGAATTTAAGATTTCGGGTGTTGCGTCGGACATAATAAGATTCCAAAATCCTATTTTTGCCCTTAAAGCATATATGATTTATATTCAAATGAATTGTAATTAATTAAACTAATTATAATTAGCATCCATTCATTTCTTCCCGGCAGCTTAATTGCAATATATCTTAGTCATGATTAAAAATTAAAAAAATGTGCATTTAATCATTTATGCTAGATTTCAAGGACCCACGTCAGTACTTTATTATTCGTAAATCGCTTTCAGGTAAAGTGTTCATTTCGTAAATCATATAATTCACATCACATGCAATTATAGTGTTCTTCCTTTAATCCTTTATTTTTTTATTTAATTTTGACAATGTTACCTAATCTCGTGATCTTGCTTAGGATAATCATGCACATCACATGCATCAATATAATCCAATTATAAATAGAAATCAGCCTGTAATTTTTAAAATGAACCCTAAATAAATAATTTGTCACTAGTAATCTTTAAAAGGTATAATGTTAAAAAATTTCTTTGACTGTGGAATTGTTTTGGCCTATCTTTTTTAAACCTTTTAATCTTTAACGTTTCGTTTTAAGTTAAAATATCCTTCCATAGATGAAAGTTGTTTGTCAATTAATGATAAATAACTTAAAATGACTTGATAGAAAGACACATCAACAGAAAAACATAATTTTATATTTTATATACTTTTGTAAAACTATCTTTTTGATAGATGTATCGTTATGTCAACTCAGCACCTTTAATTATAAGACATTGCTATGCCAACTTGCACTACATGTAGGTTTGTCACGTCATTTTAAATATTTTTTTTGCTCAGCAAAGGTTTTTGTTATTATTCAGGGAAGCGATACAAAACCTATTGCCTTAGCTCGTATGCGTGCCTCGTTAAAAACCTCCCTAAGCCTAGATGGAGGAAAAGAGTACAACACATACGAGCAAATGAAAACAACCGTTGAAAAATAAAAACGCTCCAGCAACTCCTTGTCATCCCATGCAACGGCCCACGACTCAAAAACAACAAACAACCCCCTAGAAAACTGCCTTAAGAAACAGCCCTTACCAAATCCAAAATTTTCCTACAGACCTTTAACACGAGGAGCAAGCTATAAAGGTATAAAACCATTCCAAAGGAACCTACCCAATATCGTCTCAATTCCTTCAAAAACATCACCACCATGCTTTGAACAATTCATGACGGCGCATACCTTCTTTTGCTAGCGCGTCAGCCATAGTAATACCTTGTCGGCACACGTGAGAGAATTTCACCTTGCCATTCTCTCTGATTAGTGCATCAATCTCCATCATGTCTGTCCACCATCGCCATAGTCTTTGCGTTGGGTTTTCTATCCAGCTCAACACTATTTTCGAGTCTGATTCTATAACCAAGCTTTCATTCCCATCCCATTTTGCTTCAATGAAAATCTGCAGTGCAGTCTTTATGGCTGTTAATTCAGTGAAGTCTGCTCCTTGATTTCCTACAGGTCCCAAGAAAATGGCTCTCAACATTCCTTCTTCCGTGCGAAGAACACCTCCACACCCAACCACCTCATTCTTGAAAGCGCCATCAACATTAAATTTGACAAAATTATTTTCCGGTGGGTTCCAAACTGCAGCACCACTCTCTATTTTAGAATCGTAAATCACCATGTTTTTAATTGACTAATAATTTTCATTTAGAATCTGCAGTTAGTTGACTAATAATTTTCATTTAAGGAACGATCATTTTAGCCTAAAATGAAACATTGAAAGTTAGAGTACTTAAAATAAGAATAAAAATCAAAGTGACTATTTAGTCAAACATTAAAAATATTGTTTTGACATTATACTTTTTAAAAACTATAAATGGACAATTTTTATTTAAATATAATAAAAAGCATATTATTATAATATTGCCTGAAGTTTTAATAGAGAATCACGTCCACATATTATTTTATTTAGAAATGGTTGGAACAATTAATAAACATAATTTATATGTTTTATTATGTAATAGTTTATACAAGAAACCTACATATTCTTTCCAGCAGATCGGTATAGGGTCAAAGGACTTGAGTTGTGTCATCAAGTTATTTATTGATATCAAATATCAAGTTCGAATTTTAGATAATCTCTACCCCTCTGTTTTGATATTGCAATATATATTATACCCTTTTAAACTATTTAGAAAACAGCATAGCTTTAATTAATTAAATTAAAAAAAAAACTAAACTTCCAAATACGTTCGAACTCATAGTTTTAAGTTAATATAAACGGGTTTACCATAATTATATTAAATTAATTCAAACATATTATACAATACAATAACAACTATGCATGATGCGGTGGTTGTTAATCTGCTTCCCGATTCTGTAAATAGAGTATAAAATAATAGTTAAAAAATAAATTTCAAATAATTACGACAATAATAGTATTAACCGAATTAAAATTTATAATTCTAAAACATTATAACTATACTTCACAAAAATGTCTGATAGAATGTGGTATTAATGTTTTTCGTCTCTAGGGATGGATAGAGGGGGACTGAAAGAGACAGTCACCCTCATGAAAATTTGAAATTTGTATATAATTTAAAAGTGTTCTTTTAAAAAAATGTTATATATTTTTTTATCGAAAATTTATTTTTATCCTTAACATAAAGTTTTGCGCGTCCGTCCCTGTCCGTCTATCTCAGGAGTGAGATTCTGACGCATTCAACTTCGTGACGAGGCCGTCACAAGTCATCCGCTCTCGTGATGGACTACTATTACAATTGTTCACTCAATTTATCTACTCCTGAGATGTTCAGATGAAATTAAATAATGAAGAGGTCGTTTCAATATCATTTGTCACTTAACCATTATTTTTTTTCAATAAACATATATTATAGACCACCACATTTATATACTAAGACATCTCATTTACTTACTGATGTGAAAATGATGTATCCCGCTCCTCTCTTACGTAACAATAGACTTCGGTTACTACAGCAATAGCTAAGATAAAGCAGTTCCACGACGTAAAATGAGTGAAGAGTTACAAAAGCGCAAATGAGAAGGACAGCAAGATAATGTCGGCTGGGTTAGGTTTGGATTCGGAGTCTGAAACTCAAAGGGATTTGGATTTTTGTAAAGAGACAGCGAGACGAGGGAGTCCCGTGACATAAGAATAGTCTGGAAATAGATTAAATCGAGACAGAGACTTGGCTGTTGTTTGTTGCTGCTGTTCATGTCTTGGCTATATCGACTCGTTAGGACCAGCAGCTTTGTCTTTGGGTTCACGAGACGCACTTACTCACATTATTATTATTAATTTTTTTCACTCTTATGAGTAAATCCAGATCCAGTATTGGTTTCGGCCTTTGGGTCCCAAATAAACTTCATACTTTCCTCAAACGTACATATTTCAACTTTCGACAACTCTTTTGTTTTTGTATTTTAATAGGCTGTGTATGTACTCATTAGTCATTACTCATATGTTGAGTTTGATTTGTTTTCACACACAATATATATATATAAAACAAAGTTGCACTATTTATATTTTAATAATCTGACATTTATATTTTATTTTTTAGTTTGAGCTAAAATTTTTATTGTCGATAATAATGATCAATTCTCTCGTCGCGGGTGTTTTCAGGTAACTATTCATATTTTGTTTTGATTCTCAAAGATAAGGCAAGCTGAGTTTTGAATAAGATGAATAAATATTTTAGAATATGAATTTGGTTTACTGATTAAGTTTAATACTTAATTTTTTTGGGGTAAGGGAGTTTTAGTCTCATGATTTTTTTCATTCAATTATGTCATTGTACTCTATAATTCTATCAATTCATCCATTTGACTCACGTTAAAGTTAAATCTAACAAGTTTTTTTTTTGGATCAATTGGTGTCATGTATTGTGTCACACTATTATAAGTTGGTTAGAAAATTTTATTTTGTTAAAAAATATTTTAAAAAAAAGATGATACTTCTAAAGATTCTTAAAAATGTTTTTAATATATAAACATTACATAGTAAATTGCAGTGTTTTATGTGACAGTAATATTTTAAAGGAAAATATTATTATTATTATTTAATAGTTAAAATTAGTAAAAGAGCTTATTTGATTTATTCTATCGGTTCGAGAGCTCAATTAATTTAATTTCTCAAGCATAAGAACGTAATTGAGTGTAAAAAAGTTTGTGATCTTAATTGATTTTTTTCTCTCAGGTACAAGGGGATAAAACACCCTTTAGCCTATTTTTATCCAATTAAATACTTGAACTTCACTTCTTGATTCAATTGGTACATGGAGTTCTTTGTATCATTAACCAAATCTGCTTTAAATAGCTACAACCCAGGACTATTATTCCATTTTATACAAAAGGGACCAGTCATGCAATTTACCCTAAATATTAAGAAAATAAAGAAGATGGATTAGGCCATAGCTCCTAGTGGATTTCACCCATAGAAGTGTGAGCCCGTATTTGAAGGAAACTGGTATGGGCTTGTAGTTCAGTGCCAATATTGCGATGCAAATTGAACCATTTGTCCAATAATAGCACAAATATGATGAAATTTTAGCATTGAGTTATATTTTGATACATAAGGAGTTTAATTTTTTTTTATATAACTCTTTTATAAAATTTAAAACTTAAACCCTAATTGCTATCACCTAAAAACCTAAACTATGAACTCTAAATTTTAAATTCTAACCATAAATTTTAAATTCTATACCATACACACTAAACCCTTAAACCCTAAACTCTAACCTAAAACTCAAAACCCTAAAATTAAAAGTGTGTAAACTTTAATTTATACAAACTTACGTATAAAAATTATTTTCCTAAAAAAATGTGGTCTACCATTTTAGAAATTTGGTCCGAACCTCCCTAACAAAACTATATATATATTTTGATATATTTTTTTGGACTGACCGTCCGGTGGTTATTCTAGCGATAATTATATAGATTTGACCACTATTATGCTTCTTCTTTAAAAGTGCAATTATGATTAGCCTTACAATTATTATAAAAGATAAATTAGATCACATATCACTTCATTATTAATAAAATAATAAATATATTACTAAAATTTAAAAGTTAGAAAAAATTTACTGTGTCAATTACGGTAAATATGCCACTATATTGTTAAGCATGTGACAGACTATGAAAATTTTAATTATAATCAGGTTATTTTATTTATTGAATTGTAACAATTAGATAATTTAAAAAAAAAGTAAAACTGTATGATTTTTTTAAAGAATATCATACAATACCGATAAAGATATGTACCTTATTAAAAAATTTCTCTAAACTTAGATAAAAAAAGAGTTTAACATATGAATGTCAACTAAGCATCAAAAATCACAAGATACAAAACGAAACGAGTATTAACCATGAGTTTACTATACGTAACTGCTAAAAAGAATACATTGTGTCACGGGGCTAGACTTTAGCTAGGCTAACCGTGCGGGCCTTAGTCGATTTCTCGGTTGAAACGTCGGCTAAATCACCCTAAACGCTCTAAGTAAGAGAACTTAGAGAAACGCGGAAACGTAAGAGCAGTGATGGCAGTAAAAGAAAAGAGAGAAGAACTAGAGTGAATGCTGACTTGTATTAACTCTGAAGTGAAGTGTGTAAAATGAAGTGGGGGTGAGCCTCCTTTTATAGCTGCAACACCCTACAATCAATGGTTGAGATACATTACAATCAACGGTCTAGATCTGAGCCTATCTTATCTACATCTCTATTTGAATTTCAAACTAGAGATAATGTGAGAATTAAATACAATTATCATAAATGATAAGTAAGTTGCCTTATTGGAATTACCATGGTAAATACTACGCTTTTACTATTTACCAAGGTGACTGGGCCAGCTTTCCTGGGTCATCTGGCAAGCCCAAAATGCTGTAGAGATGGTCTTGGACTGTCTTGTTTGCACTTGTCTCGGTCGCGGGCTCGCGGACTGTGACATTCTCCCCCACTTGTTCTAGCGACGCCCTCGTCGCGGGGCTAGAATCAAACTGGTCGGTCTGCTCTTGAAATCTCCATAAGGCCTCGCCTGGTTCCCAACTCGGAATCGGGCACTAATGTCCTCCCACAAGGACTGCTCGCATCGGCTCACACCGTCTAGTAACATCTCGCTCGCCATGTACATCTCCGTCGTAAGAGCCCTCTCTTACCGGTTGTGACTTGCCTTGGCTCGGATCCTCTTGATCCCCAATCAAAGGCTTGGTCGCCTTAACATCGAACACTTGACAAACTCTGAAAGGATTCTTGTGTCCGCGCCAAGTCTTTGAACTACTCGATGGGCTAGGTTTTCTACTCCTTACACCCAACACTGGCGGCAAATCAGGCTGGCAACCGCTCGTAGTGAGATACACATCTCTCGCAATACTGTCAGCAACGTCGTTCACTCTAAAGAACATCAACTCATCTTTGTCCGTGATGCTTGATGCCTCGGGCATTGTCTCTTCTTCTTCCACGAAGTCCAATGCCGCATTCACCTCCCCTAAAGGTGAATCTGCAACGGGTTTCATGTCCCCCACAGGCTTGGGCAACACATGCCCCTCCAAGGTCGTAGTCCCAGCAGTTGCCCCCAAAGCAATGCCTCCTTGGCTCGGAGCATCCTCGACAATCTGAATGGCAGTCAGCGTCTTGGTTCCCTTCCCTTTGTCTCGACAAATGGGCACAACACATTGCCGTTTGGGATCCAAAATGCAAATAACGTCGGCACAAGGAATGATGAGAGCATCTACATGGTCAAGGAAATTCAGTCCAAAAAAAAAATCAAAGTCATCTAGGTTGATTACCTTGAAAGTTTCCTTGCCCTTCCATTCACCAATCTGCAGCTCAACTTTCCGTGCCTCCCCGACAATCGGAACTTCCTCGGAATTCGCAGTCTTGATCATACCGTTTGATTCTTGAACTGTAAGACCAAGTTTCTCAGCAGCCTTCTTCGACATGAATAGATCAGATGCCCCAGTGTCCACAAGGGCACTCCTCGATCGTCTCACAACGGTGATGTCCACAAACATCAACCCCTTCTACTTTCGGCCTTTTCGCGCCCTGGCAAAATTCAATATCATCAAACCAAGTCTCGCAGCCTCGCTGCTCTCGGGCATGACATCCTCCTTGGATGGCTTAACTTGATTCGGCTTCTGTGGCTCTTGGCGTTGATACCTCTTCAACTGCGCCTCCACAGACCCTGGCTTCTTTGCCTTAATAGTGGCAATTGGGCCAATCCTCATAGGCTCCTCGTCTGTTGACTCATCCTCCTCATGACATTCGACAACAGCAAGTTTACCTTTTGTCGGACAATCCCTCGAGATGTGCCCCTTCTTGCGGCAAAGGTAGCACGTGACTTGTCCCCTCTCGTCCCTCTGTTGACGATGTTGTTCGGGCTTGCCATTCCCACCTAATGGCTTCTTCACGCCCCTCGGAGGCTCGTCATTTCTATCAGATGACTTCTTCTCCTCTCGATCATTATCGTGGTGCTTCGGTTTTGAGTGGTGATGATGCTTACTACGCCCGATCTCAATGACGGACTCGGCAACTGTCAAGGCAACGGAGAGTTTTGTCACACCCCTCCGTTGTAACTCCATCTTTGCCCATGGTTCTAACCCGTCCATGAAAGTAAAGAACCCGTCTTCTTCACTCAAACTCGGGACCTGCAAACTCAGTTCCATGAACATCCGGACATGATCCCTCAATGATTGTGTATCCCTTTGTCTAAGACGCCTCAGCTTCGATCGTGCCTCATCTTCGGCATACTGAGGGTAGAACTGCTCCTTGAACTCATCTTGGAACCCTTTCCAAGTATCAATGACAGCTTCCCCACGCTTCACATCTTCGCACCTGCGTCGCCACCACGTTTGTGCAAGATCAATCAAATAAATACTCGCAAAGCTTACCTTTTTAGCATCCTCCACGATGCCTACAGCTTTGAAGTATTGCTCCATTCCCCAAAGAAAGTTCTCCACATCCTGGGCGGATCTCGTCCCTTTGAACTTCTCAGGTTGGGGGATATCACACAAGACCTTGGGAGTTGCAGTCGCAATGCCATTCCCAACCGCAACCTTCAAAACACGCAACTCAGTCTTGAGCATCTCCACTTCATGCTTCAGATCACCAGACTTAGAACTCTTCGCCTTGAGCTCCTCAATCCCACTCTTTAGAGCAACTACTGTGGCCTCTAAAGAATCACCACGCTTCAAGAACTTCACATCCATCTCATTCAGAGTCGCTTGAACATCGTCCTTGAGTCCCTCAAATGTCTCAAGCTGTCCAAAATTCAACGAACCCAGCCTCTCTAGGTCTAAAGGCTCCAGCTCATCCATCACCACCTTGACTTCCGCCATGGAATCCTCAAGCTTGGTGATCTTCCCCTGGATTGATGTGAACAAGTCCTTCGATGAACCCCTCTTGGATTTGTCAGCCGTGGCGTCAACACCCTTCTTCATTGCAGGAGTCTCTCCATCACGAGCCATCTCGAACAAATCTGCTCCGCTAAACCTTTTCTCTGATACCACTTGTCACGGGGCTAGACTTTAGCTAGGCTAACCGTGCGGGCCTTAGTCGCTTTCTCGGCTGAAACGTCGGCTAAGTCACCCTAAACGCTCTAAGTAAGAGAACTTAGAGAAACGCGGAAACGTAAGAGCAGTGATGACAGTAAAAGAAAAGAGAGAAGAACTAGAGTGAATGCTGACTTGTATTAACTTTGAAGTGAATTGTGTAAAATGAAGTGGGGGGTGAGCCTCCTTTTATAGCTGCAACCCCCTACAATCAATGGTTGAGATACATTACAATCAACGGTCTAGATCTGAGCCTATCTTATCTACATCTCTATTTGAATTTCAAACTAGAGATAATGTGAGAATTAAATACAATTATCATAAATGATAAGTAAGTTGCCTTATCGGAATTACCATGGTAAATACTATGCCTTTACTATTTACCAAGGTGACTGGGCCAGCTTTCCTGGGTCATCTGGCAAGCCCAAAATACTGTGTCAATTACGGTAAATATGCCACTATGTTGTTAAGCATGTGACAGACTATGAAAATTTTAATTATAATCATGTTATTTTATTTATTGAAATGTAACAATTAGATAATTTAAAAAAAAAAGTAAAACTGTATGATTTTTTTAAAGAATATCATACAATACTAATAAAGATATGTACCTTATTAAAAAATTTCTCTAAACTTAGATAAAAAAAGAGTTTAACATATGAATGTCAACTAAGAATCAAACATCACAAGATACAAAACGAAACGAGTATTAACCATGAGTTTACTATACGTAACTGCTAAAAAGAATACATTGCAACTATTATCACACCCCATATCAAATATGATTAGAAATGACGACCCTCCATCCAGCAGGACACCACCTTCCATCTCACCATGCCTCCAACCGAATCAAACCAAAAGCTACTCGGGTACTATCAACTGTATGCTGCTTCCAAAATCTACCCGGCGGTTAATACCTTTCTTAGCCAACCTGTTGGCTTCGCCGTTTTCCTCTCTACCAATCAGATTGAATGATCCACCAATTCTGTTAAAGACAAATTGTGTATTTTAAAATAAACATCATCAACTTTTCTATTAATATATTTATTGAATTTAATTAAAAATAATAATATTTTTGAATTTGATATGTAATTAATGATAAAAAGATATGTTTATAACAATCTATACATATAATGATACCTTCATAAATTTTTTAAAAATTTCATAAATCATTTATAATATTACTGAGTGATTGAAATATTTTGAAAGCAATAAAAATATTAGTTTAATGCTATAAAATCTCAGCCTCTAATTTCTTCTTCCAATATTTTCCAAGACTAGTTTTAATCGGTCCCCCTCCCATGTCAAGATTATCATATTATTTTCTGATTGGGTCAGATTAATTATTCATATTTTTTAACGAGTTCATATATATTGTCACGTCGGTAGACTCTCGCTAACTCGATCGTGCGGCCTTAGCTCGCTCCTTAACACTCTTGCGACTAAGTAAGCCTGAAACAACTAAGCACTTAGGCTTAATCCCTTGCAGAAATGAAAGATAGACAACGGAAAGGAAATGACAAACACAAGAGAAGCAAGTATAGGAATATTAGTTGTATTCCACAATGATGAAGTGAGTAAATGAGGAGGGGCTAACCTCTATTTATACATGAAGCCCCGTACATCTAACGGTCTGAAATGAATTACATGGACGGCTCAGATCGCCCCAAAATCTCTAAATCCCTAAAAACAAGGGTAGCCATGAAATTATTAAAATAAATAAGTAAAAATAAGATTACATTGCTTAAAATAGCAATGACTTATTCCAAACTCGGACTGGACCCTCATGGGCTCGGTTGGGCGGACCCATGGTGCTGAAACAGGCCCCCATGGTGCGGAATCAAGCCCCTAGGGCCCCTGGTGCGTGCTGGCTGCACCCTGGTGCAGGCAGAATGCACCCTGGGGTGTACTGGACGAACCCTAGTGCTGAACTGGCTCGGTCGCGGGCTGGCGGTCCGTGACATTCTCCCCCACTTGAGCTAGCGACGCCCTCGTCGCGCGGTTGGCATGATACTGCTCCACTTGCTGCTTGAACTGCCAAAGGTCCTCGGCTAGTTCCCAACTCCCCTCACTGTCGGGAAGTCCCTTCCAAAGAACAAAATACTCATGTCTCGGTCGGTGGCCTGGTCGACGAATCACTCTTTTGGCTTGGATTTCTTCGACATGGTTCTCATAAGAAACTTTCACTCCGACTGGTGCTCGGTGTGACTTGCCTCGATCCGGATCCTCCTCATCCTGATGGAATGGCTTAAGTAGGCTGACATGGAACTGTAACCCCCTATTTTGACCTAAGGGTTTATAACAAATTGAAATTGACAATTTGGAGACTTTCGCCTCAAGTAAGATTATTTATAAAAATTATGCCGAAATTATTATTCAATTATAAAAGGTATCCTTAAATGTTTCATAGTAAAACAAGCATGCTAAAATAGTTTATCAAACCCCAAAAATAATAAATGTCCAAAGTCCACTTTTACAACCAAATCCGAAAATACTTAAATAAATAAATATAAGTCTAGAACAAAACGTACTGATAAATAGTATCAAATAATGTTCGAACGAGATCCTCCAAGTACCGAAACCTAAGTCTGGGAATCTGAAACAGATACCAAGGGGGAGTCAGCTATAAAGCTCAGTGTGTCTCTAAAGTGCATAACAAAAGTCAATCCAACAGTCAAACAACATATCACGAATTTACAGATATTCCGAAGTATACAAGCAGAGCATACAGATATCATGACGTGACATGCACCCAACTACATCACCGTCCGAAGAGTAAGGTTCCCCTGAACCACTCTACACCTCAACACCATGTCCAAAGCAGAACTCATCCCGAAGGATGGAACTACTGATCCGAAGCGAAGTTCAACCCGAAGGATGAAGTCGCTGAGCTTCCTCCGTACAATATCCCAACCCAATGATATGACATGTAATCCGATTTCAGAGTCCGAATGCAATCTTGTTAAAAACTAAGATGCATGTACATAATAATCCGATTCCGATATGTGTTACATAACATGATCATAGCATCCGAGTATACATTATTTATCAGATAACAGAGAAGAATGGCATACAGACGAGTCATGCAATATTTATCAGATAACAGGGCAGAATAGCATACAAAATATTTCTCATACAAATCACACAATCAGGTAACACATACATGTAGCACAGACAGAGAACACACCTTAGGCAGCTAAATAATCAACGTCGATAGTGACGTCTCCCACGCTCAGCCCTAGCGGTAGGTCGAACAGAATCAACTCCTAAAAACAAAGAACACTATATAAGACTTTCTACTATGCCACATTCGAATAATTACGCTTAACAGATAACTTACTAGCAGATCTCGAAGACTGTGCCACCGGAGGTCTGCCTGGCGGAGGAGGAGGTAAAATCTCGGGGTTAGAGTCCACGTCACCTGAACACAAGAAAATATCCGAGTCAAATTCCGATGCAACACTTTACAAAAATCTGAGCTTAACATATAAACTTGATCCAAAAAGCATTTCGGGTCCGAATTTGAAGGAACGGACAGTGGCAACGGAACCGGAACGTCGAAAAACTTAAGAGTGGACTCAGCCGAAAAAGTCAACCAAAAGTCAATGCTGACGTCATCATTGACTGCGATGACGTCATCATTGACTGCATCAGCACTGCAACAGCGGATGACGTCATCGTTGCATCAGCACTGCAACAGGGGATGACGTCATCGTTGCATCAGCCCACTGGTCCGGTTCGGTTCAGCCCAGCCGTCCGGTCCACCAATACAACCAGCCGGTTCAGTTCCAACATCCACCCAAACCAAAACCAAACCCTAATCCCAATTTATCAAACCCTAACACCATGTCCCCGGCGACGCCCAACCACCCTCGGCGCAACCCCCATGAATCCAACGACGGCCACAGCCCGACAGCGGCCAACAGGCCAGCAACGACAAACCCGAAGCCCAACCACGACTCACCCAAACTCGGACGGACACGACGCGCGCGCAAAGGACGACGGTGGCACACGCAGAGGACGGTGGCGGTAGCGTACGATTTAACGCACTATTTCGAACCCGTTTCCAGCGAAGAACGGTGGCAGAACGGAAGATGGGTGATCGGGTTTCGTTCGCACAGCGACAATGAGCGCTCCGGTGGTCTCGAAATGCTTGAACGGCGATGAAGGCCCCTTGGCCGGAGCTTAACGGAAAATGATGGGGGAAGGGTTTTTCGGTAGGCTTGTATATCTTTTTTTATTATTATTTTAATAGAAATCAGGGAAGAGCGGAGCACAGACTCATATAGCACCAAAAGAGTATTTGCCCTAGACAAATAGGCAAATTACAAAAGGAGGGTCCAAAGTTTTGCCCGCCTAACAATTTAACCGCCAAACTCTTAATTTATTCAATTTGGTCCCCTTTTTAGATTAGGTTAAATTCCGATTTTCCCCCAAATTCTAGGGTTTCCAATTGGGAATTCTAACAATTAGGGATTTTAAAATTAGGGCTAAAATGGGGTGTTACAGGAACACTGGATGAGCTCGGATGGATGATGGTAGCTCTAGTCGGTACGCCATGGTGCCGATCCTCTTCAATACTCTGAACGGACCCTCGTATCTTCGCACAAGCCCCTTGTGCACGGTTGGGTTGCGCAAATTCCCGGTCAACTTGGCTAGGACAAGGTCGCCAACTTGAAAGTTCACATCTCTGCGCTTTCGATCCGCCCATTTCTTGGTCCTCTTCCCCGCCTTGTGCAAACAAGCTCGGGCTAACTCCTGATGCTCTTGCCACTCCTTGGCATACTCATGTACTGCGGGATTGGGCCCATCATACTTGGTAACAACTGCGTTGGGTGTGAGCGGTTGATGCCCCATCACTATCTCGAACGGACTCTTGCTTGTAGCTTCGCTCCGTTGCAAGTTATAAGAGAACTGAGCCACGTCTAACAGCTTGGGCCAATTCCGCTACGTGGCACTCACATAGTGCCTCAAGTAAATCTCCAAAAGTGCATTCACCCTCTCGGTCTGTCCGTCTGTCTGTGGGTGAACACTCATCGAAAAGTTCAAGCTCGATCCCATAAGCTTGAACAGCTCGGTCCAAAAACGGCCTGTGAACCGAGTGTCCCGGTCACTGATGATGGTCTTTGGCACGCCCCAATATTTCACCACGTGCTTAAAGAATAGTCGGGCTGCTTCCTGGGCCGGGCACACCTTGGAAGCTGGGATGAATGTCCCGTACTTCGAAAACCTGTCAACGACCACCATGATGCTCGACAACCCGTCAGTACAAGGTAAACCAACAATGAAATCTAAAGAAATACTCTCCCATGGTCGGTCGGGTATCGGCAATGGCTGCAACAGTCCTGCAGGCTTCTTCATCTCTATCTTGTCTTGTTGGCACACAAGGCAAGTTTTCACATAGGCTTCAATATCTGCACCCATGTGTGGCCAGTAGTACTCTCGGGCAATGAGGGCTATGGTTCGAGTGATACCTCGATGTCCTGCCCACATCGAATCATGAAACTCCTTCATGATTTCCTTGCGCAACTCACCAAACTAAGGCAAATAGAGGCGGCGGCCTTGGGCATATAACAAGTCCCCCTCGAGCCAAAACTTCCTGGTTTTGCCCTCTTTGACATGATCGATCAACATTCTGGTTGTTGGGTCATGAGGCAACCTCTCTTTGATGCGCTCTAACAAACTTCCCACAGGCAGGCTGACTGTCTCGATGTTGTACCTCCGGCTAAGTGCATCGGAAACAGAATTCACTTTCCCTGGCTTGTACTCCAAGGAAAAATCAAATTCTGCTAAAAATTTCTGCCAACGGACCTGCTTGGGAGAAAGCTTCTTCTGGGTCAGAAAATAACTATTTACAACATTATCTGTAAACACAACAAACCTCGACCCCAAAAGATAATGTCGCCAAGTGCGCAAGCAATGTACTACTGCTGTCATCTCTTTCTCATGGATCGTGTACTTCCTCTCGGTCTTATTCAACTTCCGGCTTTCATATGCAACCGAACGTTTCTCTTGCAACAAGACCCCTCCAATGGCAACGTCTAATGCATCTGTGTAGACTTCAAATGGTTTGGTGTAATCAGGCAACACCAAAACTGGTTCACTCACCATGGCCTTCTTCAACTCTGCAAAGGCATTTTGACACTCGATGCCCCAAACCCACTCCTTGTCCTTCTTCAATAGCTCGGTCAAGGGTGCGGCAATCTTTGAATAACTTTTCATGAACCGTTTGTAATAGTTCGCGAGTCCAAGGAATGACCGCAACTCGGTCACTTTGGTTGGTGGCTTCCACTCATCAATTTCTCGAACCTTGGCTCCATCCATTCAGATTTTACCCCCCACCAATGATATGGCCAAGGAAAGGAACCTCCTTCTGAGCGAACGAGCACTTCTCTTCTTTCACATAGAGCTCGTTCTGTCGCAATACCTCGAACACCTGTCTCAAGTGCTCAACATGCTCCACAAGAGATTTGCTATATATAACAATATCGTCAAGGTAAACCACAACGAATTGATCTAAAAACGGTTGTAGTACCTTGTTCATCAATGTGCAAAAAGTGGCTGGAGCATTTGTGAGGCCGAACAGCATCACTAGAAATTCATACGAACCATAACGGGTAACACAAGCAGTCTTCGGCTCATCCCCTGCGGCTATCCTGACTTGCCAATACCCGGATCTCAAATCCAACTTGGTAAACCACCTTGCACCACCAAGTTGGTCGAACAAGTCTGCAATAAGCGGGATCAGATACTTGTTCTTCACCGTGAGCTTGTTCAAAGCTCGGCAATCAATGCACATTCTGAGGGACCCATCGTGCTTCTTCTGAAATAACACTGGAGCACCGTAGGGTGCCTTCGAAGGTCGGATGTACGCTGCCTCGAGAAGTTCTTTCAACTGTCTACGCAACTCCTCTAACTCGAGCGGAGCCATTCGGTAAGGGGCCTTGGCTGGTGGCTCTGCATTGGGCACAAGTTCAATTCTGTGGTCTACTTCCCTCTTTGGCGGTAGACTTTTCGGCAACTCTGCTGGCATTACATCACGGAAATCTGCTAATACTTGTCCCACCTCATCGGGGACTTTCTCGGTCAAAACAGGCTCATCCTCGACCAATGCTGCTAGGAAGGTGGGTTCCTCCTTGCGCACCCCCTTCGAAAACTGAATGGCTGAAAGTAATTTCGCCCCAACTCCGGCCTCTCGGCTTGCTGGAACAATGCATTGGTGCTTCGAATCCAGGATGCACAAATAATCGGCCAATGGGACGGGAAACGCATTAATCTTATCAAGGAAGCTAAGCTCAATAACAAAATCAAAATCATCAAGCGGAATTACATTGATGGCTTCCTTACCCGTCCAACCTCCAATGTCGAGCTTAACTCCTTTTGCTATGCCGGCAATCAGAGCTTCTTTAGAATTAACTGTTTTGATGAACCCACTCGCCTTCTCAACACAAAGGCCGAGTTTCTTCGCTGCTTGTTCGGACAAGAACAACTCTAAGGCACCCATATCAACTAATGCACTCATCTTACGACCAGCAACAGTGATGTCTACAAACATCAGCCCCTTCTTCTTGTTGCCTTTCTTGGAATCCATGCAACTGAGGATGGATCCAAGCTTCGGAGCCTCATCGGACTCTTTCTCTTGCACTGCGGCAATCTTTACATTCTGTGGGCAGTACTTCTGTAGATGCCTACCCCCGTAAGTGAAACATCAGAAGTTCTCATTGTTCTTCCTTCGGTTATTTTCCCATGGCATGCGACCCTTCCACTCGTCTGGTCTCCCTTTGCCACCTGAAGGCCTTTCGGACCAGTTCTTCGCTGCCTTGTCCTTGTCTCCTCCCCAATTACCTCTAGGTTTTGGTTTGGACGGCTCGGACTTCTTGTTCTCATATTGTGCAAGAGACTCTGCCACGGTTAGTGCTTTGGAGAGATTTGTGACCTCCTTTCGCTCTAACTCCATCTTGACCCACTTCTGGAGCCCGTTCATGAAGTCGAAAAAGCCTTCATCTTCACTCAAACCCGTGAGCTGAAGCTTAAGTTCTGTGAACTTCCTTACATACTCTGTGATGGTCCCGTCATGCTTTAACTGACGCATCTTTAACCGTGCCTCCTGTTGAGCATTCTTCGGATAGAAATGCTCCTTGAACTCAAACATGAAATCCTTCCATGTCTTGAAGGGAATTGTGCTGTCTTCTCCCTCGTCACATCTACGTCGCCACCACAAAAGAGCGACGTCAGTAAGATAATCAGAAGCAGTGTTTACCTTGGTTGTATCGTCATCAATACCCGTCACACGGAAATACTGTTCAAGGTCCCAGATGAAATTATCTACATCTTGGGCTACTCTCGACCCACTGAACTTGCTGGGACATGGGGCGTCAACTTTTGGCTTGGGTGCTACAACTTCGGCAAGCATCCCACTCTTCAACGCCGCTTGATAGATTCGAAACTCATTCTTGAGCTCTTTCATCTTTTCTTTCATAGAGATTAACTCAATTTCCAAAGAGTTGTCTCGAGCATCTAGCTTGTCGTACAACTCCCCCAGGAGGTTCTCCACCTCGTCTCTGATCTTCTCTTCAATGGCCTTGATCAGCTCGAAACGTGACTCCTCGTCACCTTGGGTCTCCTCGACTTCTATCTCAGAATCGACAGGATTTGCGACCCTATTCTCCAAGGTTATAGTCTTTTCCTTGGAACCACCTCGCTTCTTGTCGCCATTGCGACCGGTAACTCCCTCACTTGTTTGGACTTCACCGGAGTTCTATGGTGCCATTTCTTCCACTCAAACTCACTCTGATACCACTTGTCACGTCGGTAGACTCTCGCTAACTCGATCGTGTGGCCTTAGCTCGCTCCTTAACACTCTTGCGACTAAGTAAGCCTGAAACAACTAAGCACTTAGGCTTAATTCCTTGCGGAAATGAAAGATAGACAACGAAAAGGAAATGACAAACACAAGAGAAGCAAGTATAGGAATATTAGTTGTATTCCACAATGATGAAGTGAGTAAATGAGGAGGGGCTAACCTCTATTTATACATGAAGCCCCATACATCTAACGGTCTGAAATGAATTACATGGACGGCTCAGATCGCCCCAAAATCTCTAAATCCTTAAAAACAAGGGGAGCCATGAAATTATTAAAATAAATAAGTAAAAATAAGATTACATTGCTTAAAATAGCAATGACTTATTCAAAACTCGGATTGGACCCTCCTGGGCTCGGTTGGGCGGACCCATGGTGCTGAAACAGGCCCCCATGGTGCGAAATCAAGCCTTTTGGGCCCTTGGTGCGTGCTGGCTGCACCCTGGTGCGGGCAGAATGCACCCTGGGGTGTGCTGGACGAACCCCAGTGCTGAACTGGCTCGGTCGCAGGCTGGCGGTCCGTGACAATATATATATATTAAGAATATAATATGTTTCATTATTTCATAGAATTTTTAGTATATTTAAAAGATTAGGTTGAGTGGATCAATGGATTGATCAAAGCTAAGAGGGGTGAATTGATTTTTTAAAAGTTTGTTGGAGTAAAAGAATAGCTAAAAATGAAGAACAAAGAATTTTAGAGTGGTTCAAGTTACAAATGAACTCTACATCCACTACCTTAGCTACCACTAAGGATTTCCAACAATTCACTAATTTGTTCTTCCCCTTTTCAAGGCTTAGGAGGTAACCTTTACACAACCGATCAAATTTTCTACCCAAAATTTGACTAAACCCTCACAAGAGTACAAAGAAGAATTTAGGCAAGAAAGATATCTCTCAATACAAGATTGCTCCTTTAAGTACAAACACTCAACTCAAATTTGATGATAAGATAGGAATTAAACATTACATAATTTGGGGTTTACAAGAAATTGAAAAATAAGCACTTTGAGCTTGGATTTTTGTTTGGATGTTTATCTTTGATGCAATAGTTGTTGCTGGTCTTCAATTAGCTTCAATTTATACCTTCTCTATCAATTCTAGCCGTTTGGGTGGTTAGGGTATTGATTATAGCTGTTGGGACCCTGTCTCAAAACAGAAAGAGCCATTGCACAATTATAAGAGCCGTTGGGGTTTGATGCAATAGTTGAGTGCACTATAAATGCACTTCTGCAGCATATCGTATCGGTACGCGTGGACCTGTATCGATACTTGTCTCAAAACAGAAAGAGCCGTTGCACAATTACAAGAGGGCGTATCGATACATGTGTAAGCATATCAGTACGGAACAAGGACCGTTTCGATACGGGTAAGACCGTATCGATACCTTTTACTCAACTTAGCTCACTGGAAGTTTCCGTATCGATACGGCTAAGAGCGTATCGGTACGGGTCAACCACCACTTTAAATTTTAGTTATCTAACAACTAACACCAACGGTCGAAAAACATTTAAAGCTTTTCGAATTAAAAATTCCATTAAATTCGTATCGATATAGGTGGAACCGTATCAGTATGCTATTCAAACTCCTTCATTTTTTACAGAGGGGCATATCGATACAAATTCAATCTATTTCGATACGGTGAGGGGCGTATCGAAATGCGTCTTTTCAGTAGCCAACTTTGTAAAAAAAAGTATCGATACGGCTGGAAGCGTATCGATACGTGTGAAACCAAAAATGATTTTGATATAACATATAAACTTCAGGACCAATTTGCAAAACAATAAATTTTTAAGTACTCTTTAAAGTCTCACAGTTGACAAGTATTTTAAACAAAATAATATCTCAAGACAAGCTCTTAAATATATGAAAATTTTCTAAGTCTTTTCCTATGATTTTCAAGCCAAACTATACAAAAACGCCCAGGCGTATCGATACGGGCTTTTGCCACTGGAATTTTAATGGACTTAGCGTATCGATACGGTATTACCCCGTATCAATACGATATTCATCTGAGCAACTCTTTCAATGAAACCGTACCGATACGCTTTGGAACCGTATCGATACGATAAGCTTATCTTTGAAAAATCTTTACATTTAATTTTTCGACCGTTACTTGTTAGTTGGTTGGTTTCCCAATTTTTAAGAGACCGTTATACCGTACCGATACGCTTGGTATGCGTATCGATACGCTCTTTAAGAAAACCAAACTTGGGATTCCAATGAGCAAACACCGTATCGATACGGCTCTCCGTACCGATACGCCCCTTAAAACCGTACCGACATGCCTTCTATGCGTATCGATACGCTCTGTTTTCAGTCACAACGGCTCTTTCCTCTTTGATGCAGGTATCGATACGCCCTCTACGAGTACCGATACGGTAGGCTGCAGAGCTACATTTATTGCGGGAAAAATGCTCTCAACGGCTCTATTGTTGATCCCAATTACCCAAACGGCTAGAATTCAATACAATGGTATAAAAACAAGCTTCAATTGACCAAGCAACAACTATTGAACCTACAAGCAACATCAAAGCATAAAATCCAAACCCTAGTGCCTTTCATAGTCAAATTCTTGTACCCAACTCTTGTGATCTTATTGTAATCTTGTATTTTGAGCTTGGGGAGTTTGAAATTGTATTTGGGTAAACATTTATCCTTTAAGAGGAACTTTGAGAGTTTACCAAATTCATCTCTTTGTAAAAGTGAGTTGATTAAGCTTTGGGTAGAAAGCTTAATCAATTTGTAAGGTTACCTCCTCATCCAAGAAAAGGGAAAGAATTCAAGTAGTGAATTGGTTGAAAATCCTTAGTGGGAACTAAGGTAGTGGATGTAGAGTTCATTTGGAGAACTTGAACCACTCTAACCACTTGTGTCACTTTTTATTTTTCACTCTTACCTCCCACCAAAATTTTAATTACCAATTCACCCCCTCTTGGCCATTTACAATTGTGTGATCAACTCAACAATTGGTATCAGAGCTACACTCATTGGAAGGATTACAACCCTCTTGAGTCGATTCTAGGAGAGTTTGATCAACAACTAGTCAAGCAATGACATCCACCTCCAACTCCAACCTCTACGAGTCCCAATCTACTACCAAGCCACCATTCTTCAATGGGGATAACTACCCATATTGGAAGAATAAGATGAGACTCTTCATCAAGTCCACCGACTACATGGTGTGGGATGTGGTTGAAGAAGGTCCATACATTCCCATGAAGAGAGATAGTGAAGCAAGACTTGTCCCAAAGGTGAAAGCCGAAATGACGGAAGATGAACGAAGAAGGATGCATGTGAATGATAAAGCTCTTCATGTCATATTTTGTGCACTTGGTCCGGATATCTACTCCAAGGTGTCTTTGATCGAGAATGCCAAGGAGGTTTGGGACACCCTCGAGACAACATATGAGGGAACTAGTGATGTCAAGGAAACAATAATTGGGCTACTCAATCTAAGCTACGGAAATTGCAAGATGGATCCTGATGAGAGTGTTTCCAAGATGTTTGATCGACTCTCGGTCACTGTCAATGGATTGAAGGGTTTTGGTGAGATCATCCCCGAAGACAAACTAGTGAGAAAATTGTTGTACTCTCTTCCGGAATCACGAGATAGCAAGAGAACGACTATTATTGAAGCTCGAGATTTGAAGACTCTCAAGCTTGATGCTCTTGTTGGATCTCTACTCACCCATGAGATCATGAGAAAGGGAAGAGAAGAAGAAAAGAAAATGGAAGAGAAGAAAGTTGAGAAGAAGGATGTTGAGAAGAAGAAGGCTGGAATCGCTCTTAAAGCTTCATATCATGAAAGCGATTCAAGTGAAGATGAAGATGAGGAGATGACCATGTTGGCCAAACGGTTCACTCGCTTCATGAAGTCCAATCGTAGGAGAAAGTTCATTAGAAAAGGAGACTTCAAGAGCAAGAGTAAGGAAGAGGAGAAGGACCAAATCACTTGCTATGAATGCAAAAATCCCGGCCATATCCGTTCCGAATGTCCTCAATTGAAGAGGAAGAGCTTTGGGAAGAAGAATAAGCTCAAAGCTCAAGTAGCAACTTGGAGTGACAATGAGTCATCCGAGGAGGAGAAGGAAGTGGCCAATCTTTGTCTCATGGCCATTGATGATGAACCAAAGGTAAATCCTAACTTATCTAATTTTGATTTTACCTTTGATGAGCTTCAAGATGCTTACGATGAATTGCAAAAGGTTTACGATGAGTTAGTTGGAAAATATAAAGAATCCATTTTGAGAAACAAGAAAAACATTTCCGATTTGAAAAATCAAAATGAAACATTTTCAAAAACTAACTCCGAATTGGAAAAGAAGGTTTTGTTTTTAGTAAATCTTTCAAATGATCTTAAAACAAAAAATCTTGAACTTGAAAAACTTCTTTATGATTTTCAAGATTATCACACAAAGGAAGTGGATAATCTTAAAACATCAATTGCTATTGGGAAAAACCATTTTGAAAAAGGAAATTCTTCTAAATCCCAATATGTAAAAATAAAACCTTTTATTCCTAAACAAAGAAATTTTCATAAACAATCTAGAGGTCAAAAGGTTAGAAGTGTTTGGGTTCCTAAGGAACTCATTATTTCTAATAATATGAATGTTATTGCTTCTTGGATTCCTAAGGGAACCAAAATTTTGAAGGCTAACACACATGGACCCAAAATGATTTGGGTACCAAAAATCAAGGCCTAATTTCTTTGTTTGTAGGGGGAGCATTGCTACAAGGCCAAAGCTTCAAGCCAAAATTCATGGTACGTTGATAGTGGATGCTCAAGACATATGACCGGTGACAAGAGTAGATTCGTGGAACTAAAGCCAAAGAGTGGTGGAGTGGTAACTTTCGGTGACAACTCCAAAGGCCACATTGAAGGAATTGGCTCCATTGGTAATCACTCTTCTATTTTCATTGAAAATGTTTTGTATGTCAACGGTCTTAAACATAATTCATTGCAAAATTGTGAACATTAAAACAAATCAACTAATGCTCATAGGACATAGAATATGTAATATCTACATGGTGCATTTAGATGACATCCAATCATCTCATACATGCTTAGTTGCACATGATGAACATGACTCGTGGCTTTGGCATAGAAAATTAGGACATGCTAGCATGAGTGTCTTAGAGAAATTAATTTCCCTTAATCTAGTTAGATGTTTACCCAAACTTAAGTTTTCTAATGATAAAATTTGTGATACATGTTCAAAGGGTAAACAACATAGAACTTCATTCAAATCCATTAATGATGTCTCTACTAGTAGATGTTTACAATTGATTCATATGGATCTTTTTGGGCCTATTAGAACAATGAGCTTGAGTGGTAAATCATATGCCTTTGTGCTTGTAGATGACTATTCTAGGTTTACTTGGGTTCTATTCTTAGGTACAAAAGATGAGGCTTTAGAAAAATTCATCACATTTTCTAAAATAACTCAAAATGATCTTGAACTTAAAATTTCTCACATTAGAAGTGATCATGGAACCGAATTTCAAAATCTAGGTTTTGATGAGTTTTTAAATGAAAATGAGATTAGCCATAATTTTTCCGCACCTCACACTCCTCAACAAAATGGGGTAGTTGAGAGGAAAAATCGAATTTTAGAAGAAATGGCTAGAACCATGCTTTGCGAAAATAATTTACCTAAATATTTTTAGGCGGAAGCCACAAATACCGCTTGCTATATTATAAATCGAGTAATGATTAGGCCAATTTTGAAGAAAACACATTATGAGATTTTAAAATCTAAGAAGCCTAACATTAACTATTTTCATCCTTTTGGTTGCAAGTGTTTTGTCTTGAATAATGGTAAAGAAAACTTAGGTAAATTTGATGCTAAAAGTGATGAAGCTATCTTCTTAGGGGTACTCTTTAAACTCTAAAGCCTATCATGTATTTAATAAAAGAACTATAGTAGTTGAAGAGTCTATACATGTTGTTTTCGATGATAACCTCCTTCCGAGGAATGAATCTTGTGATGATGATGATGTGGGAATTCTTGATGCCATTGATGGAGGACAAACGTCAAAGGTGGATGAGATTCCAACTAAAGATGAGGATACACAAGATCCACCTCTTGAAGCCTTGAAGGACTTGGCTCTTGAGGAAAAGGAGGTATCTTACCCAAGGGAGTTCAACTATGTCAAAGGTGGTAAAATCTTGGGTGATCCATCTAAGGGGGTAACTACTAGATCCTCTCTCAAATTAATGAACCATGTTGCAATTTTTTCATGCATTGAGCCTAAAAATATTAAAGAAGCTTTAAAAGATGATTTTTGGATTTTGGCTATGCAAGAAGAATTAAATCAATTTGAGATAAGTAAAGTTTGGACATTAGTTGAAAGGCCTAGTAATCAATCTATTATAGGAACTAAATGGGTGTTTAGGAATAAATTAGATGAAAGTGGTAACATAGTGAGAAACAAGGCTAGGCTTGTTGCTCAAGGCTATACCCAAGAAGAGGGAATTGATTTTGATGAGACATATTCACCCGTAGCTAGGATGGAAGCCATTAGGATGCTTTTAGCATTTGCATGTTATAATGATTTCAAGCTTTTCCAAATGGATGTGAAAATTTCCTTTTTAAACGGTTTTATAAATGAAGAAGTGTATGTTGAACAACCACCGGGTTTTGAGGATTCAAAATTTCCAAACCATGTGTTTAAACTAACAAAAGCTCTTTATGGTTTAAAACAAGCTCCTAGAGCTTGGTATGAGAGACTTTCAAAATTTTTAATTGAAAAAGGGTTTTGAAAAAGGAAAGGTGGACACTACACTCTTCATAAAAAGATATAACAATGACATCTTAGTAATACAAATCTATGTTAATGATATCATTTTTGGTTCTACTAATGAATGTTATTGCAAAGAATTTTCTAAGCTGATGCAAGGTGAGTTCGAGATGAGCATGATGGGGGAGCTCTCATTCTTTTTGAGACTCCAAATCAAACAAAGGAAAGATGGCAACTTCATAAATCAAGCTAAGTACGTGAATGATATGCTCAAAAAGTTCGGCTTGGAGAATGCAAAACCTCAAGCCACACCTATGAGTTCTTCCATAAAACTTGACAAAGATGAAGGAGGTAAGTGTATTGATTCTAAGCTTTATAGATCCATGATAGGTTCTTTGCTTTACCTTACTGCAAGTAGACCAGATATCATGTTTAGTGTTTGCTTGTGTGCTAGGTTTCAAGCTAGTCCTAGAGAATCACACTTAGTTGCCATTAAGAGAATTTTTAGATACCTTAGAGACACACCTAACTTAGGCCTTTGGTATCCTAAAGATTCCTCCTTTAGCCTTCATGCTTATTCGGATGCGAATTATGGGGGATGTAAGATAGATAGGAAAAGTACTTCCGGGACATGCCAATTCTTAGGTAGTATGCTCGTATCTTGGTTCTCTAAGAAACAAAATAGCGTAGCCTTATCTACCACCAAAGCGGAGTACATATCCATAGGGAGTTGTTGTGCTCAAGTCCTTTGGATGAAGCAACAACTCTTAGATTATGGTGTTGAAATAGAAACCATACCCCTTAGGTGTGAAAACACTAGTGCCATTTGTCTCACTAAGAATCTCATCCAACACTCTAGAACCAAACACATAGAAATTAGGCATTATTTCATTAGAGATCATGTGTTGAAAAATGATGTTGTTATAGAGTATGTTGACACCTTGAACCAATTAGCGGATATATTTACAAAGCCTTTAGATAAAGAGCGCTTTTGGACCCTTAGGAGAGAGTTAGGTTTAACTAGCCTTTCTTGACCTCTTCTAGGTCCCAAAATGTCAAAAATTTGCTTGAAATTGTTTGTAATTCATGCTTGTGTTAATTTTGTTCTTTTGCTTCTATGCATGTTGCTAGGGGGAGTATGCATTAAGTTTAGCCATTGAAACTTGTTCATAGGACATTTACATGCATTTAAGGACGTTTAAAGTTGGATTTTTGCATTTAAATCTGCCAAAAATGCCTTATCTTGTAAAGGCATATCGATACGGCTGAAGCGTATCGATACGAGTTCGTAACTAGGAAAACTTTGAATTTGAACGAGTATCGATACGACCCCGCGTATCGATACGGTTAAGTCAAGGGAAATAGTCAAAGTCAAGTCGTATCGATACGGTCCCGCATATCGATACAGTAGTAACAGCGAATAAAAATTAGGGTTAAAGGGTATCGATACACGTGTTTAGCGTATTGTTACGGCCTCGACGGAGAGGCTATTTAGGGCTGCATCTTTAAAAAGACTTTAAAAACAAAAACCCCTCTTTTCTCTTCAAAACCCTAGCCACAATACCCTATAAACCCCCCTTAATCCTTCAATTTTTACCATCAAACTTAAAAATTCTTTGAGGGTTTTTAATCTCCACAACAAAGCTAAGCTTTATCAACAAATCTTGTGCACTCACATCAACACATTCATCCAATCTAAAGTTCAAGGTATAAAACTCTTCTCTTTTTTTTTTTATTTTCGTTTGATTTTTATAATTGTTTCAACTTAATTTTTGTACAAAACATAGTTTTATTTTATGGGTTTCAACTTTTTCATCAAATTTTTTCAAAAATCAAAATTTTTTCATTCGAATATATTTTCTATTCGTATTTTTTAAATCTCTTTTCAACAACTTTTTCTCAAATTTTTATATATCTTTTTAAAATTAAATTTCTTTTTAAAATTACCTTGAATTATTAGAATTTATTGGATTGAATAGGATGTTAGTTGCATACATATTTGAATCGTTTTTGATGTGTTTTTAGGGTTATGACACCGTCGAAAAAGAGAACTAAGCGTTATCTTGCTACTTCCGATCCTAGTGAGGATGTCGAGGGTAACCCTAAACCTAATCTCCTATATATTATCCAATTAAGTTTTCCTGATGATGCCGATATATCACGGTACAAACTATTTCAAAGCATGACCCTTAGGGAAGAACGTGTTGTGTCAGTCTCATTCTTAAGTTCTGCCCGTTTTAAATTTCAACACCTCCCTTTAATTAAGCAATGGAAGTTTTTAACTTTTTTGAGCATTCCTTCTATTCTATATAGAAATCTAGTCATCGTATTCTTTTCCAATGCTTTATGTGTTCATGATGAAGCTAGGGAGAATGTCATTGCTATTGAATCCTCTGTTATGGGCAAAACCTTTACAATTGATCAAAAAACTTTATGTAATGTCTTTGGTTTTGAAAACATTGGTATTGATGATGAGAGGTCTTTAGGTACAAGTCCTTTAGGCTCAGTCAAAGTTTTAAATGCTCATGACCGAATTATTCATCTTCTTGTCTCTTGGTTTTTTCGACCATCGGGAGGGAAATTTTCTACTATTCGTCAAGTCGATGATTTTTGGCTTAGGTGCTTTAGGGAATGTCAACGTTCAAACCTTTGTCAAATTATGTTTGTCGACCTTGTCTATCTAGTCCAACATCGTCACACCAAACAAGTCACATCTTTTTACTACTCTACGGCTTTGAGTTATCATTTTCATTCCCTTGACATTGATTGTTCCCATGACTATCCCGAAACCCTTGGCCTACCCATAGATGATCGTTCTCTAGCTCCTGCCGGTTTCTCTTATGTTGATAATGAATGGGTTCGTAACCCTCAAGCTCCTCCACAAGATGCTCCGGTCAATGCTTCTCGTGCTTCTTCGAGCTCTCACCGTGCTCCGATTGATTCCTCTTCCATGGGCACTCTAATGACATTCCTCAATGAGAAGTTCACTTCCATGGAAGCTGAGTTTACCGCTATGGATACTAGATTCACCTCCTTGGAAGATCGGGTCAAAGGTATGGAGAAGAAAATGGAAACATGGCTTCTTGCCAAAACTCCATGGATATCTCTCTTACCGCCTTCCATAGTGCTTGGCTTAACCAAAATCGAAGGTATCAACCCACTCAAGATGATGAAGATGAAGAGAACGAGGACAATGATGATGATGAGGCAGACGAGTAGTTTTTGCATATCATCTTATGTCATTTAGTCTTTTATATTTTGTTATTGCAATTTTGTTTTAGGATATAAGTTTTTGCCTATTATCTATGTCTTAGGATTTAAGTTTGGATTATAATGTTTGCTTTGAAGTTTATGCATTTGAACTATTATATCTGCTTTGAGTTTAATGAATTAAGTGTTGCTATTATCCTTGTGTTTATATTTGATCTAACAAAAAGGGGGAGAAGGATTATAGAGTCAATTTTTTATTTTTGAAAATCTATCTTAAATTAAGGGGGAGAAAGCTTTTCAAAGTTTCAAAAACTTAAAAATTTATTTGTGGTTTTGTTATATCAAAAAGGGGGAGATTGTGAAACCAAAATTGATTTTGATATAACATATAAACTTAAGGACCAACTTGCAAAACAAAATATTTAAGTACTCTTTAAAGTCTCACAATTGACAAGTATTTTAAACAAAATAATATCTCAAGACAAGCTCTTAAATATATGAAAATTTTCTAAGTCTTTTCCTATGATTTTCAAGCCAAACTATACAAAAACGCCCAGGCATATCGATACCCTTAGGCGTATCGATACGGGCTTTTGCCACTGGAATTTTAATGTACTTAGCGTACCTATAGGATATTACCCCATATCGATACGATATTCATATGGGCAACTCAATGAAACCGTACCGATACGCTTTGCAACCGTATCGATACGATAAGCTTATCTTTGAAAAATCTTTACATTTAATTTTTCGACCGTTACTTGTCAGTTGGTTGGTTTCCCAATTTTTAAAAGACCGTTATACCGTACCGATACACTTGGTATCCGTATCGATACGCTCTTTAAGAAAACCAAACTTGGGATTCTAATGAGCAAACACCGTATCGATATGGCCCTCTGTACCGATACGCCCCTTAAAACCATACCGGTACGCCTTCTATCCGTATCGATACGCTCTGTTTTCAGTCACAATGGCTCTTTCCTCTTTGATGCAGACATCGATACGCCCTCTACGATTACCGATACGGCAGGCTGCAGAGCTGCATTTATTGCGGAAAAAATGCTCTCAACGGCTCTATTGATGATCCCAACTACCCAAACGGCTAGAATTCAATACAAGGGTATAAAAACAAGCTTCAATTGACCAAGCAACAACTATTGAACCTACAAGCAACATCAAAGCATAAAATCCAAACCCTAGTGTCTTTCATAGTCAAATTCTTGTACCCAGCTCTTGTGATCTTACTGTAATCTTGTATTGTGAGTTTGGGGAGTTTGAAATTGTATTTGGGTAAAAATTTATCCTTTAAGAGGAACTTTGAGAGTTTACCAAATTCATCTCTTTGTAAAAGTGAGTAGATTAAGCTTTGGGTAGAAAACTTAATCAATTTGTAAGGTTACCTCCTCATCCAAGAAAAGGGGAAGAATTCAAGTAGTGAATTGGTTGAAAATCCTTAGTGGGAACTAAGGTAGTGGATGTAGAGTTCATTTGGAGAACTTGAACCACTCTAACCACTTGTGTCACTTTTTATTTTTCACTCTTACCTCCTACCAAAATTTTAATTGCCAATTCACCCCCTCTTGGCCATTTGCAATTGTGTGATCAACTCAACAATACGCCTGAACGTTTTTCAACACTTTGGCCTTGGAACACTTAGAAAATATTTAGAGTTTGAGTTTTTCAAATCAGATTAAAGTCTTGGTGATTTATAAATCATTTGAGGGACTTAGAAATCTATTTCAAATTTTCAATTTAGTCCTTAACATACTTAGTTATATCAAAATCAAACATAGGTTTTACAATCTCCCCTTTTTGATATAACAAAACCAAAATTTGAAATTTTTGATACTTTGAAAAACTTTGCAAAAATAACTCCCCCTTAATATTAGCTAGGTAAGCTTTAAGTTGAAAATTAAAATATTTTAAGTGTGAGCTTGTTCCCTCTCCCCTTTTTGTTAGATCAAAAAGTAGATACATTGATAAACATAGGCAAAAGGCATATATAATAACCAAGCAACATAATATTGATAATCATTGAGTTCAAAATAAAGATAACATCAATCATAAAATCCAAATAACCGAAAATCAAAGCATAGGTTTGAAAATGTAAACTTAATCCTAAAAACATAAACGAAAGTGCATTGTGATAAGGTTTTTTTCTTACCACTAAAAAGGTCCTCGCTTTTTTGAAAACATTTAATTAAAATGGGGATTTTTAAAAAAAATTGATCTTTAGAAAATACCTTTTAAAAAATCTTTTGGAGTCGCTACCGGTCACTGAGGTAGGCCGGACACCTTAAAAACTAAACTAGAGATTCATTTGAAAAGGTTCGGGAGTTGGTTACGTGTGGGGAAGGGTTAGCACCCCCATCACGCCCGGAAATCGGTACCAAAAAAATTGTTGCATTTAAATTGATGGAAATTATTCGAAATTTAAAATGAATTTAATTAGGGGTTCTTAATTGAAAATTGGACTTTAATCGTACAAGCTTTAAAAATTGACGGTTTCAAATTAATTCGTTATTTAATTAAAAAGGATGACGGTACACTGGACCAAAGACTAAACCGACATCATATAAGACTGAATTTCGTGTTAGTTTAGGGTTCGGATCTCGTACGTCACCTTTATGCATGATGCAAGTAACTAAACCGACATCTTTGCTACCTTCGGACAAAGGGTAGCAAAGTTGATTCCACACATTACTTCAAAGAAAAGATTAAAATGCAATGGAATGAAAACAAGCAAACTTTGCTGCACTAAAACTCTTAATACTGCTAGGCTGGCCATCCATCTCACCCCTTAAGCTTCTTCGAGGTACTCAACCTCCTTATTGTCCATCAATTCCTGAACCAACTGCTTAAATTCTGGACGAATCTGAATCTCGTGCCCCACAGTCTGATGGTACTCGCAGAAAGATTGATGGCCATCATATGCCCCATTTGGACCCTTCTAAAGTCGGCTTCTAACTTAGCAAAACTCTCCTCCATTTGCTTCATTTTGTGGTGAGTAAAGTGTGGGTGCGGAATCTTCGGTAGTCACGAATGCTGCCATGACCCCGAACAATTAATCTCATGATTTAATGATGTAATGCATGAAATGTGTATGCATAACTGAAACAAATGATTGAAGGCAACAAATTAAAAAACACAAAATCGAATGCAAGAAAATGTTGATTCGAAGAACATCCTCATTAAACAACTTTCCATAACGGAGATCAAGCCTTGTTACAACGAGGCAAGAAAATAAACACATAGGGTAAGATTTTCAATAAATTTTGCTCGTCCCCTCTTTCTAAATTAGCGCGCTCCAGGAACTTTGTTGCTATGGACTCTTTTCTCTCGTTGTGAAAGTTTTCAACTTTAGACTGTTCTCGAATCAACATTTCGTATGAAAATTTCATGAATATGCAAAAGCAATTAAGCAAAACAAGACAAAAGAGACAATTGGATTAGTAACAATAATAATGAATACTGAATAAAAACAGATGAAAACACACCAAAGCAGATTAACAGTGCAAGACCTATTAGCATGAATTCTAATTCTACGGTTATCCGCATGGCTCTAATCGAGGTGAGCTTCTTAAATTCTCACACATGTGGTTCGGTTCTAACAAGGGTACCCGAACCTATCTTATCAACTACTAAGGTAACAAGATCCCCAATTCTGGCCTATCACAAGCTTGCGAATGTGTTTCAGTTTGAAGGAAAGCACAACCTAGTGATGTGGAGGGCTGCTCACATGTTAAAGGCGTGAATTCCGGAAGTGAATTACCGACCCGTGGAGGGATGCTCACGTGGGTATGGGCGTTTCACTCCCACTTAAGGGACGAAGCTCGGGTATAGAGCTTAATGATCGTGATGCAACACATGTCGGTGATTCCTTTGAAATTAAATGAAAAATTAATTCAAAGACCAACAATTATCAAAGCTTGTGTAATTAAAGTTCTATTTTCAAGGAAGAACCACCTTGCTAAAGTCAAATTAAATTTTAAAAATTTCCATCATTAAAAGCAACAATTATTTCTTTGGCTTAACTCTTTTTTTTTTGAAAAACAAAATTATCCCTAGTGGAGTCGCCACACTGCAATAAGGTTTTTTTCTTACCACTAAAAAGGTCCCCGCTTTTTTGATAACATTTAATTAAAAGGGGGATTTTTTTAAAAAATTTGATCTTTAGAAAAAACCTATAAAAAATCTTTTGGAGTGGCCATCGGCCACTGAGGTAGGTCGGACACCGTAAAAACTAAACCAGGGATTCATTTGGAAATGTTCGGGAGTTGGTTGCGTGTGGGGAAGGGTTAGCACCCCCATCACGCCCGGAAATCGGTACCAAAACAATTGTTGCTTTTAAGCTGATGGAAATTATTCGAAATTTAAAATGAATTTAATTAGGGGTTAATTGAAAATTGGACTTTAATCGTACGAGCTTTAACAAATTGACGGGTTCAAATTAATTCGCCATTTAATTAAAAAGGATGACGGTACACCGGACCAAAGACTAAACCGACATCATATAAGACTGACTGTCGTGTTAGTTTAGGGTTCGGATCCCGTACGTCACCTTTATGCATGATGCAAGTAATTAAAAAATGATGACATGGTCTTGTCCGTTTTAATTATGGATTTACCTTTAGACGATTCGATTAATCCGAATACCCGAGGAATATCCAATAAGCTAGGATATTCGACTCGAATACGCAAATTAATAAGTATCTCCTTTTTATAATTAAAGTTAATTATTATTCACATTTAAATATTAAGGAGTCACATGGATGACAATTAAAATGCATGTCACAAAAAGCATATTCAAATGACATTAAAACAACTAGGCATGCCACATGCACATATTAAAAACCACATATCATATGCACATTAAACGAACACAAATGATATGGCAAAATCTTGCATAATAAAGCATAAATAAAAGGTTAAGTAACTAATTAAAATGCAAATTGGCAGGGACCACAATGGTGATAAACCCATTAAAAAACTAATTAAAAAGCAAAACATGACTCAATTAAAATGATGGAAACCTACAAGGACTAAAAAGGGAATTTTATCGTCCATAAATCAATTGAATTAAACCGAGGACGAAATTGGAAAATCTCGAGAAACAAAAGGGACTACGAGGTGAGTTTAAAAACACAGAAAACCTTCCTACGTAATTAAAACGTCATGGAGGCCCTTAAGACGCAATTAATCCCTTTTTAAAACATCGAAACTCTATAAAACCTGAGTAAAAACATTTCGTACCCCTTTTTTTTGTTTTTTTAACCTAAACCAGAACCCTTTACCCCTTCTCTGTCGAAACCGTAGCCGCCATCGTTCCAGTCGCCTTTGTCAACGCTGGAACCCCTAAAAAACCTTTTTTTTCGAAACCAAAATAGCCTTTTTTGTTATCCTTTGAAATCTAAAACCAGAAACCCTTCGCGAAATCAAAAAACCTTTTTATTTGAAAACATAACCAAAAAATAGTTTTTTTTAATCGAAAAGAAACTCCCCCTTTTTCTTAAAACCTGAACCCCTTTCGGTCACCACTCCGCCGTCTCACGATGCGAGGCTTATCGACGGCGGGCGGACGCGAACCGATGCACAAAGAAGTTCAAGCGTCGAAGGTAAAAATGAAACCCTTACCTCTTCGTATTTTATTTTTCTTTATTCGAAACTGTAAAATAAAAAAGGATGATACCTCTGAAAGTTTGAGGCTTTTCGCTTTGTATTCTCTGAAAATTTCTTTTGATTACAATTTTTGCTCTCTGAAAATTGCTAGTCTTTCGGGTTTATATAGCCCGAATATTACATCTTTTTTACTTTTCTAAATACACGTAATTCCTAAAATATTTGTTGTTGGTTGCTGATTTCTGTTGGTATCCGTCTGCTGTGATTCTGTTTTTTTTGCGTTTCTGAAATTCCTGGTATTGTTGATGCGCGTCCGACACTTTGATTTTTGTTTGCATGCATCGCTCGTACGAGGGGGGGGGGACCAGAGAAGGCTGGGACGTGGCCGGTTGTGCGTGTCGTCAATGGGGATCTGGACCGTCTGGGCATTGGAGAGTCGCGCGTGGATCACACGCCATTGGAAAAGTTGATCTTAGCCATTCGATGCCAATCCCGATCTAACGGCTCACACGCTGCGGTGTAAAATCCCGTGGAGAGGCTTCTAGGGTTTTCTTCTGAGGGGCCATCTAGACTGTCAGATCTTCATCTAGATCTGACTGCTGGGGTTGGGCGGCTGCAAGACAAAAGAGGCATTAGGGTTTTTTGTTTATCTGATTAGGGCTAGACAATTATTTGGGCCAAACGGGCCTTGTAATATTTTTTTGGGGTTTTTAATTGTAATGGACTCTAATATCAATGAATTTTGGGCTTTGTTTATTTATTAATACATATTAGTATTTTTTGTTTTCAGATTTATAAATAATAATAATAATAATAATAATAATAATAATAATACGGTAACAATATAAATAATAATAAGTAATAATAATAGATAAAGATAGTAATATAAACATAATAATATAATAGATAATACTAGTATACAATAATAATAATATTAATAGTAATAATAGATAATAATATAGACAATAAGGTAATAAAATAGTATTGATAATATGATAACTAGGTATATAACATTAATATATATACTGTTTTTTTGTGTTTTTTTTTCTTTTTTCCTTTTTAATTTTTACCACAACATATATATAATTAACATAAATATCAAAGCCCATTACTAAAAAGAAAAGAAAACGAGTTTAACACCCCAGACAAAATAGGTGATTACATGCATAAATATCCTACATGACATAAATGATACACAAAGATGAACTGCTATGCATCTCCATCGCCATCTTCACCATCTTCATCATCCTCCTCATTTGCATCATAATTCCTTCTAGTTTGACGCCACTCGTCATGGAAAGCGGTAAGGGATATGTTCATTGAGTTGTGACCGCCTTCAAGGGAAGTGAGACGCGCCTCCAAATTCTTCATTCGATCTTCAAGGCTTGTAAACAATGTGTCAATAGCGGCAAACCCTGAATTCATCACTTGATCTATGGAGGCAATTCCCGTGCACAAACCCGTGAATTGCTCATTTAGAAAAGTCATGAGGGAATCCATAGAAGGTGAAGGAGGAGCTTGAGCGGCTTGAGGATTAGCAATTTCTTCCGCGGCATCACTAGGGAGCTCGGATAGACGAAGCCAACTACCATTTAAGTAATGAAACTTTCCCCTTGCAAGAGATCTTTCATCGATAGGATCGGTGAGGGGAGTTGGGTAGTCATGTGAGCAATCTATCTCTTTTTGTGTGAAGAAATAACTCAAGGTCGTACCATACGTGAAGGAAGTGACGAGTGTGGTGTGGCAATGTTGCACGAGATAGATAATCTCCGCAAACATAATTCGAGCAAGATTGAGACGTTGTCTTTGACAGAAGCATCAAATCTAAAAATCATCAACTTGGCGGATAGTGGAATACTTTCCTCCCGAGGGCCTAAACCACTAAGAAACCATCAAATGTAGGATCCGATCTTGAGCATTAAGTGCGGTGACGGAACCACTTAGGACATGTCCAAGAGCATTCTCATCATCAAGACCTTCATCCTCTAACTTAAACATGTCACAAAGAGATTGAACATCGATGGTGATATTTTTACCCATTAGATGAGAGTTAACGGCCTTAACAACACCATATCTATTGGCACAACACTTGGCATTAGCATAGAAAATCAATACTAAGGTGCGAAAGAAAAATCCAGGAATTTAGAGAAAATCCATAAACTTTCATTCTTAAAGAAAAGGTAAGTAATCAAATTTGAAATGCTCCGAGTTGAGAAAAGGAATGGAAATTACCCTCTTCGGACGGATTTTGTGGTTTTGAAATTGTCGAAAATAGTTGAGATCTCCGGTGGTCTTAAAGGATTGTTGATAGATAAGAGTGAGGTTCAGGCGAGTACCATCTCTGGCAATCGAACTTTCACCGGCTTCACTAGTACGTGCTCTCTTTTTAGGTGCCATTGACTAGAGAAAAGATGAAAAACAGTGTATGCGTTAACTTTCGCATTCAACCCATTGAAAATCAATAATCAAGGTTTTTGTTAAAAAAATTAAAAAACAAAACAAAGATAAAAGGTTAAAAAAATGTTTTTGAGAAAGCAAAAAAAAAAGAACAAAAATCAAATAAAATAAAAAGAAAAGAGAAATTTTTACCTTGATATTGATAGAGAAGAACTTTGCACCAAATTGATGAAAAGCTTGATTAACTTTGCTTGATTTTGAAAACCCTCAAGAGATTTTGAGTTGTGGTGTGAAAATATGAAGGATTGAGAGGCTATTTATAGAGTGAAAAATGGCTAGGGTTTTGAAAATTCAATTTTGGTAAAAGTAAAACTCTTTAAATGCCATTAAGAAGCTGTCTGCGCAATCACGTATCGATACGCCCGAGGATGTATCAATACTGGGGTAAAATCGTAAATCCCTTTGAAATTCTCGTTGAAGGACCGTATCGAAATGGATGCAATCCGTATCGAAACGCTTGTTTCTCATATTGAAACGAGTTTAACCGTATCGATACCCGTTTTAGGCAAAATATAGTTTGGAAAGCTAATACAATACTCGTATCGATACGCTTAAGGCCGTATCGATACCCTATGCCCAGAAGTACATTTTAGGCTTTAAGAACAACAAAAGGCTCGATTTTCACACCTCCTAAATGAATGCAATTGATGAATGAACATTTCTAAGCATAATCTAATAGAAGCATACTCCCCTAACTATAAGCATGGATATTTTCAAGAGCAACAACACATGAACATGTAATTTCACAAATTCAAGCAATTTTAACTTCAAAAAGAGTCCTAAAGGGTCAAGGAATGCTAGTTAGACCTAACTCTCTCCTAAGGGACCAAAAACGATCTTTATCCAAAGGCTTTGTAAAGATGTCCGCTAGTTGGTTTAAGGTATCAACGTACTCTATAACAACATCTTCCTTAAGGACATGATCTCTAATGAAATGATGTCTTATGTCTATATGTTTGGTTCTAGAGTGTTGGATGAGATTTTTTGTTAAGCATATGGCACTAGTGTTATCACACTTAAGGGGTATGGTTTCAACTTTAATACCATAATCTAAGAGTTGTTGCTTCATCCAAAGGACTTGAGCACAACAACTCCCTAAGGATATGTACTCCCTAAACAAGGAGTATCTCTAAGGTACCTAAAGATTCTCTTAACGGCTATAAGGTGAGACTCTCTAGGACTAGCTTGAAACCTAGCACACAAACAAACACTAAACAAAATATCTGGTCTACTTGCGGTAAGGTAATGCAAAGATCCAATCATAGAACGATAAAGCTTAGAGTCAACACACTTACCTCATTCATCTTTGTCAAGCTTTGTAGATGAGCTCATAGGTGTGGCTTGAGGCTTTGTATTCTCTAAGCGAAACTTCTTGAGCATATCCTTGATGTACTTTGCTTGATTGATGAAGTTGCCATCCTTCCTCTGCTTGATTTGGAGTTCCAAAAAGAATGAAAGCTCCCCCATCATGCTCATCTCGAATTCACCTTGCATTAACTTAGCAAACTCTTTGCAATGACACTCATTAGTAGATCCAAAAATAATATCATCAACATATATTTGTACTACTAAGATGTCATTTTATACCTTTTTATGAAGAGTGTAGTGTCCACCTTACCTTTTTCAATCAAGAAGTTTGAAAGTCTTTCATACCAAGCTCTAGGAGCTTGTTTTAAACCATAAAGTGCTTTAGTTAGATTGAAAACATGATTTGGAAATTTTGAGTCTTCAAAACTCGGTGGTTGTTCCACATACACTTCCTTATTTATAAAACCATTTAAAACGCGCTTTTAACATCCATTTGAAAAAGCTTGAAATTATGATAACATGCATAAGGAAGCAACATCCTAATGGCCTCTATTCTAGCTACGAGTGCATAGGTTTCATCAAAATTTATTCCCTCTTCTTGAGTGTAACCTTGAGCAACTAATCTAGCTTTATTTCTCACAATGTTACCTCTCTCATCTAGTTTGTTCCTAAATACCCATTTAGTTCCTATAGTAGATTGATTACCAGGCCTTTCAACTAATGTCCAAACATTACTTCTCTCAAATTGATTTAACTCTTCTTGCATAGCCATAATCCAAAAGTCATCTTTTAATACTTCCTTAATGTTCTTAGGCTCTATGCATGAGATAAAAGCAACATGATTCATGAGTTTAAGAGAATATCTAGTAGTCACCCCCTTGGATGGATCACTCAAGATTTCACCACCTTTGACATAGTTGTACTCCCTTGGGTAGCTCACTTCCTTTTCCTCAAGAGCCAAGTCCTTCAAGGCTTCAAGAGGTGGATCTTGTGTATCCTCTTCTTTTGTTGGAATCTTATCCTCCTTTGAAGTTTGTCCTCTATCAAAGGCATCAAGGATTCCTACATCATCACCATTACAAGAATCCTTCATCGGAAGGAGGTTATCATCGAATACAACATGAATATACTCTTCTACTACTAAATTTCTCTTATTAAATACACGATAGACTTTAGAGTTTAAGGAATAACCTAAGAAAATAGCTTCATCACTTTTAGCATCAAATTTACCTAATTTATCTTTTCCATTGTTTAAAACAAAACACTTGCAACCAAATGGATAAAAATAGCTAATGTTAGGCTTTTTAGATTTTAAAATCTCATATGATGTTTTCTTTAAAAGTGGCCTAATCATTACTCGGTTTACAATGTAGCAAGCGGTGTTTGTGGCTTCCGCCCAAAATTATTTAGGTAATTTGTTTTCACAAATCATGGTTCTAGGCATTTCTTGTAAAGTTCTATTTTTCCTCTCAACTACCCCATTTTGTTGAGGAGTTCGAGGAGCCGAAAAATTGTGGCTAGTTCCATTTTCATTTAAAAATTCTTCAAAACCAAGATTTTGAAATTCGGTTCCATGATCACTTCTAATATGAGAAATTTTAAGTTCAAGATCATTTTGAGTCAATTTTGAAAACGTGATGAATTTTTCTAAAGCCTCATCTTTAGTATTTAAAAATAGAACCCAAGTAAATCTAGAATAGTCATCAACAAGTACAAATGCATTAGATTTACCACCCAAGCTCATAGTTCTAATAGGCCAAAATAAATTCATGTGAATAAGTTGTAAACATTTACTTGTAGAAACATCATTAATGGATTTAAAGGATGATTTATGTTGTTTACCCTTAGAGCATGCATCACAAATTTTGACATTTGAGAACTTAATTTTGGGTAAACCTCTAACTAGATCTAGAGAAACTAATTTTTCTAAAACACTAATGCTAGCATGTCCTAGTTTCCTATGCCATAGCCATGCATCATTTTCATTTTGTGCAACAAAGCATGTATGTGATGTATGAATGTCATCTAAATGCACCATGTATATATTACATATGCAATGACCAATGAGCATAATATTATTTGATTTAATGTCAACAATTTTGCACCCATTTTTATCAAATAAGACATTAAACCATTTGTCACATAGTTGACTTATGCTCAATAAATTATGTTTTAGACCATCGACATATAAAACATTTTCAATGAGAATAGTAGAGTGATTGCCTATGGATCCAATACCTTTAATGTGGCCTTTGGAGTTGTCACCAAATGTCACTACTCCTCCACTTTTTGGCTTTAAGTCCATGAATCGACTCTTGTCTCCGGTCATGTGCCTCGAGCATCCACTATCAAAATACCATGAATTTTGACTTTGTGCTTTGGCCTTGTAGCATTGCTCCCCCTACAAACAAAAATATTAAACTTTGGTTTTTGGTACCCAAATCATTTTGGGTCCACGAGTGTTAGCTCCCAAAAGCTTGGTTCCCTTAGGAATCCAAGGTGACATAACAACAACATTATTAGACTTGACGAGTTCCTTAGGAACCCATACACTCCTAATCTTTTTAGTTCAATTATGTCTATGGAAACTATTTTGTTTGTAGTTATACGTCTTTCTTTTAGGTTGGTTAGTTTTGGAGGATTCACCTATCTCATTTTTCATACTACCAACATTCTTGAAAGACTCCTTGAGCTTGTTAAGCTCATCTAACACCTTTTGGTGTTCACTATTGCATTGAGAAATAAGATTATTTAGGTCTACATTTTCATCTTGGAAGAATTTAAGTTCATCTTGCAAACCTGAGATTTTTTTTCTCAAATTTTAAATTAGCATGAGAAAGTGAGTTATTTTTAGCATTTAATTCGGAGATAATCTTTTTATTTCTTATGACCGAATCTTTATATTTCTCAACTAATTCATCATATACCTCTTGTAACTCATCATAAGCATCACACAATTCATCAAATGTAAAATCAAAAGATGATGAGTTAGAGGTTACCACGGAGGAATCCTCCTCAAGTGCCATGAGGAAAAGGTTTGCCACTTCGTGTTCGTCATCCTCGGATGACTCCTCGTCACTCTATGTAGCAAGCTTGGCTTTGAGCTTCTTATTCTTCTCAAAGCCCTTCTTCTTGAGTTGAGGGCATTCCGAACGAATGTGACCAGGTTTTTTGCACTCGAAGCAAATTATTTGATCCCTCTCTTCTTATTTGTTTTTGGTTTTGAAGTCCATTTTTCTTTGCATCTTCCTTCCTCGGTTGGACCTCATAAACCGTGAGAACCTTTTGGCTATCATAGCCAATTCTTCTAGGTCTTCCTCCTCACTAGAAGTGTTATCCTCGTGTAGTGAAGCTTTGAGAGCCACTTCTATCTTCTTCTTCTTTTCTACTTCTAACTTCTCCACTCTTCTCTCTTCCTTTTTCTTTTCATCTTCCCTTCCTTGCTTCATTATCTTATGAGTAAGGAGAGAACCCACTAGCTCATCAAGCTTGAGTGTCTTCAAGTTTTTGGCCTCAATGATGGCGGTTCTTTTCCCATCTCAAGACTTGGGAAGTGAGTAGAGTAGCTTCCGAACAAGTTTGTCTTCCAGGATTATCTCTCTAAAACCCTTAAGCCTGTTGACGATTGTTGAGAAGCGATTGAATATCTTGGACACGGTTTCGTCGGGCTCCATTTTGAAATTCTCATAGCTAAGATTGAGAATTCCAATCTTGGTCTCCTTCACATTACTTGTTCCTTCATAAGTGGTCTCTAGTGTATCCCACACTTCCTAGACACTTTCAATGGAGGAGACTTTGGAGTAGATGTCGAGACCGAAAGAGCAAAACAAAATGTGAAGAGCTTTATCATTGATTTGAATCTTCTTTTTCTTTTCTTCACTCATCTCAATTTTCTTCTTTAGCACCAATCTTCCTTCTTCGTCTCTCTTCTTTGGAACATAGGGGCCATCTTCAATGGCATCCCAAACTAGATAATCGTTGGATTTGATGAAGATGCGCATCTGGTTCTTCCAAAATGGATAGTTATCACCGTTGAAGAAAGGCAGTTTTGTGGTTGATTGAGACTCGTTCATGCTTGACCCGGAGGTAGATGCCATAATTTATATGTGTGTTGCATATGTTAAAATTACCATATAGTTTTATTTGTTAAACAAATTAATCCCTTAGATTAATCATTAAATGTTTAGAGCCTTGGGTATTTAGGTTCTTTAATTAGATTCAATAATTAAAGGGAAAACTACACCACTGACCACCAAACAAATTGGGGATACCTATTTGAACCACCGAACTATAAAAAAAGTCAATTACACAACCAAACTTACTAAATCAACCTATTTTGACCACCTCCGTTAAAAAGTTAACGAAGGGGTGACGGAAGTGCCACATGGCAGTTAACATGACATTTTTAAAATTACATGTTTAGTCCCTATTATTTACTTATTAAATCAATTTGATCCTAATTTTATTTTAATTAAATAAAAATTAATCAACCAATCAAATGAGGACACATGTCATCACCCAATTAGATTAATTTAATTTAGTTTTAATTTATTTTGTTTAATATTTAATATATTTTTTCCTCCAATCAGGTGGTGACACGTGTCACCACCTAGTTAAAGGAAATTTAAAGAAGAAAACCATAAGGGGTTATGGTGGTTTAAAACTGGGACCAAGGGGATAAATCTCCAAGCTTTTACCATTGAACCAAACTGCTCTTAATGCTATTATTTGCACCTTTTATATACATATCTTATAGTGTAGTAAAAGTTAGGGAAAAAGAAGAAAACAAGAAGGCATTATGGTGGTCTGAACTTGGGACCAAAGGGGTTAATCCCAAGCTTTTACCATTGAGCCAAACTACTCTTAGTGAAATTATTTGCACCTTTTATATACATATCTTATAGTGCAGTAAAAGTTAGGGAAAAAAGAAGTAAACATGGTTGAAATACGACTCAAACATAGATTAATTGGGATGTGTATAATCACACAAACATCCGATTTAATTTAAATCTGAAAACTATTAAATATTTGATTTTAAAACATATTCGATTTAAAAGAAAAGAAATTTGATTTAAAATATTTGAATAATTTTTCCTTTTTTCATATTTAAATCGAATATTTAAATATGAAAAAGAAAAAATATTCGAATATTTTAAATCAAATTTATTTTTTAGATATTCGATTTAAATATGAAAAAGGAAAAATATTCGAATATTTTAAATTGAATTTCTTTTCTTTGAAAACTAATATTTAATAGTTTTCAAATTTAAATTAAATCGGATGTTTTTGTGATTATACACATCCCAAGTAATCTATGTTTGAGTCGTATTTCAACTATTTTTACTTCTTTTTCCCCAACTTTTACTGCACTATAAGATATGTATATAAAAAGGTTCAAATATTTTCACTAAGAGCAGTTTGGCTCAATGGTAAAAGCTTGGGGATTAACCCCTTTAGTCTTAGGTTCGAACCACCATAATGCCCTCTTGTTTTCTTCTTTTTCCCCTAACTTTTACTATACTATAAGATATGTATATAAAAGGTGCAAATAATAACACTGAGAGCAGTTTAGTTCAATGGTAAAAGCTTGGAGATTTATCCCATTGGTCCCAGGTTTGAACCACCATAATTCTTTTATGGTTTTCTTCTTTAAATTTCCTTTAACTAGGGGTGACACGTGTCACCACCTTTTTGGAGGAAAAAATATATTAAATATTAAACAAAATAAATTAGGATTAAATTGATTTAATAAGTAAATAACATGGACTAAACATGTAATTTTAAAAATGTCATGTTAACTGCCACATGGCATTTTCGTCACCTCTCCGTTAACTTTTTAACGACGGTGGTCAAAATAGGTTGATTTAATAAGTTAGGTGGTGTGATTGATATTTTTTATAGTTCGGTGGTTCAAATAGGTATCCCAATTACTTCGGTGGTCACTAGAGTAGTTTTCCCATAATTAAATTATGAGAGACAATTATAGAAAATAAATAAGTATTAAAAGGGAAGCTTTGAAATTCTAAGTTGGATAGTGTCTCATTGGAATGAGATGTTATTCAGAGGAATTTTTAAGAACATTTGATATTCATTTAAACTTAGAAAATGACAAAATGACTTAGTTAGTTAAATTAAAGCCTTAATTAGGGTTAGTACTTACATAATTAGAATTCACCAATTTAATTGGGAATATCATTCAATTTAGGGTTTAAAATGAATAGTACTCAAGCAATTGGGTGTTATTACATAAATACCATAAGTTTAATAATATTCATAATTTAAATAACTCAATTAATTAGAGCCTTTTAAATTTGAATTTAAAATTAACAAGAAAATAATTGGTCATGCGTGAAAACATTTTATATTGAAAATATTTTTGAATATGAATCGAAGTGTCCTAAAGCAACTGGGCGCCTCTAATCTCATATTCAAATAAAAATATATTTTCTTATAAAATGATATCTCCATTTGGAATTAAAATTCAATTAATAATTATGGTCAAATTAAATTCAAATTGTTATTCAAAATGCCATGTAAAATTAAAAGATACCGATAACGAGCGTTTGTGGGGTTGCTAATTCTTCCCCACACGTAACTGTTGCGTGTAAAAGAGTCTATCGCAAATAGGTGCAAGTGTACACGTCGCAAGTAATAAAGTGATACAAAGTCTCGGATATCATCTCCACAGGGACTGGAAATACTTTTATCCTTAGATTGTTGCACAAGAAAAGGAATAAGTTTAATAAATTGTTTGGAGAAATTTTGAGAATAAGCTAAAATAAAAGATAAAGTAATCAGATTTAGGAAATAGGCTGGTATTGATTTGCTCAGTAGTGCAGGTGTTGCATTGTTTAGAAGGCTTCATGTTCTGTCCGTCGTCGTGCCTGTCGCGACAGTACCTGTCGCGGCAGAGGTCTGTTGTTGTCGCGGCAACATTCAACAACTTAGTACTTCAAGTTCAGCAAGAATCCCTGTTGTAATTTGTCATATCCCTAGGCCCAAGTTCGGTCGATGAACACGTCTTAGATGATACCTCCCGGCGTGAATCAAAGGATGAACACCGATGTTTGTGAATTCTTCCTTAGCTGCTTAATCTTGTACCTATCCCTAAGCCAAGATGGTTTAACCATAAACTGGAAAACACGTATTTACTCCTTTCGTATACTTAACCCTCTCGATATTAAGTAAATGGATAACCTCACAATGCTCTCCCGATACTCTTATGAGATGTTGAAACCAGAGTAAATAAACTTGAAGCTTTTATTGCATTGAATAGAAAACCCTAAAAACAGTACAATCCTTACAACTACTTTACAAGATCAACCCGTAACCCTGGGAAAGGTTTAGAACATGATGGAGAAAGAGAAACAACTAGGGTTTTGGGGGAAGACGACTAGGAGCTAGATATTCCTTGCCTAGTCGAATTACAAGCATATATATAGGCCTTGGGTCCAAGTTCTCTAAGATGGCAAGAATACAAGTTTAAATTAAAGTACAGTTCTATTAAAGACTAAATCTTCTGAGTAGATGTCTTTAATTCGTCGTCTTTTCTTGTTTTGACTTTATTCCTTAAACTTTGGATCCGACCTTTCTTCTACTTCACGGCTTAGAAAAATATGGTAGTAATTCACGACAGACCAGCTTAAAATCCTCTATCTATCTAGCTCAACTTTGTTTTTCCTCCTCAATGTTCCACTATCGTCATTGCTGCCACTACAGATGTCACGACAGGTGGTGTTATACGTCCTTCTGCTTCAGCTCTGCAACTCGCCTCTACTCCTATGCTGCCATGGATGTTGCCGCGGCAGATACCTGCAAAAAGTAACCGGAATCAGCAGCATATGTGCAGTTTTATCTAATTGTGATGTGAATGCAACAATCTATCCTAAAATGCAACTAATCATGCTTGAGTGTAGCAAAAATATGGGTAAATGAGGATAAAATATAGAACTTTTATGAACACAACACACCCCCAAACTCAAGTTATTGATTGTCCTCAAGCAATTGCAACCTAACTAAAAATGAAATCTGTTTTGGGCTTGGCTTAACTCAATGAACTATCATTACCTACATCGCCTTCACTATCAAGAATTGTACCTTTTCGAGTGGTTATGGGTTTATCCGGAGAAATACTATAATTCTCGTGCAAGTGTGTGTAGGTTTTGTGAACAAATATGTGCCTAGACTCTTTAGTAACTAGAATAGTTATGCTATTCACTTGAGTTTTATTTCAAAATAATTTTTAACTAGAGGCAATTCTTAGGCACCTTTAGTTTTTTTTGACTTAGAACCAAGTTTTTCTTATTTTGTTTTTATTAGAGCCGATTTTGGGCACCTCTAGCTATTTTCCTAGAGTCGGTGTTAGGCACCTCTAGGGGTAACTGAGTCTAAGTTTTCTTTTCTTTTTTCTTTTTCTAGAACTAGTGTTAAGCACCTCTAGGGGCACTCAAGTGGTTAAGCTTTTCTACTCTAAGGTTACTAACAGTAGTCTAGACAACTATAAGTCACAAAGGTGTTTTCAAGTTCAGAATGACAACAAAGCTCTAAATAATTCCTAAAACATCCTCAAGACTCTGTCACGACAGAGAATGTCGCGGCAGGTAAGTGCAGTTCAAAGACTTAAGCCATTTTTTTGACACAAAAATAACTAGAATGAGACACAAATTAAAAAGTTCATTTAAATAATAGAGGACTACCTACCCCCAAACTCAAGGGTTGCATTGCCCTCAATGCATGACAACAAAATAAAAATGAAAAACAAGAAAAAGGAAAACATCACAAATAGATAAGATAAACAGCAGAGACAACAAGCATAAAAGAAAAGAACTTAAGTTGATGAGCTGTCGTCGCTGCTACTGCTGATGCGGAGCTGCCGGCGGGCAGTCACCTTTGTGGCAGAGGCTGGCTTGGGAGTGGGGGATGGTGAGGCTACCTTCTTTTTGGCCTCTCGAGGTGGCCAGACTCGGGTAGGTGAGATCTTTGGGGCCTTGTCCAGGACCTCGAGTTCGATGTCACTGCTGCTGCTACCGTCCGCTCTGTCGTGGCAGGGTCCCTCAACAGTTTCATTTAGCTTCTTCTTCTTCATTGGAGGGAAGTCTTTGGCTAACTCCCGTATGACAGATGTTTCCGAGTCAGAGTCATCCTGCTAGACTGAGGATGAGGAGAAACCTTCGAAGCACTTTGGATCAATCTCTGGTAGTGGTTCCTTTCGTTTTGCTCCTCGGGGAGTGGAATATTGCTTGTCACCTTCACCGGCCGTGGCAGAGGGTGTAGTGGAGGCAACAGTTGGCTTGGGCGTTCTAAGGCTAGCAGCAGGTGTAGGGGTGGCAAGAAGGGTTTCTAGGAAATAGAGGAACTACACATTTGGATTATTTAAATCAACTTTAATGAAATTTACCGTGGTGGTGGTGAAGTCCCTCATGAATTCCATGAATCCCCGCTGTCGTGCCTCCATCCTTTTCAGCAGTTGAAGGACATTGTTGGAGGAAGTGTCTACCAGTTGTGCGGCCTCGGTCTGCTCAAGCTCTGTCGCGACAGGTTCAGTGGAGTCTGGCTCTTTCGTTGGCACTGTCGCAGCAAAGGGGTCCACATATGCCAAAGGGGTGGCAGGCTTCAGCTCCATAAGGTTGTAGATGTTCTGCTGCGTCTACCCTTTGCCTTGGATCTTCACATCTTCATCAATTTCAGACACTTTATGGGCTTGGCAGAGGGATGTAATAAGGTAGGGGAAGAAAAGGGGGCTCATTATCCTTGTTGCACACTCATGGATGCCATCGAGTATGTACTTACCAACATTGATCTGCTGCTCGTTGATGATGGAATGCACAAGGGCAAGTCTCTACCGGTCCACTGTCGTGTTGTGTGATGTTGGCATTAGACGCTTCTTCACGAAGTGGTTCCAGAGTTTGGCTGCTAGTAAAAGCTGGGTCCTTCGCATCGTCCATCTATGCTTGGGATCATCGTTCTAGGTGGTGCCTTCTTCCGTCAATTCTGCCATGATGTTATCATAGTCTGCCGACGACAAACTGCTGACAAATCTTCTGTGCGCATCCTCCTTTCTGTCCACATAAAGGTCATATAGTGTGTTGATGTATGCTAGTTCAAGGGAGATTTCCTTACCCCTAACCGTTACTGTCGTGGCATCCTTGGATGAGATGGCAGCGTAAAATTCTCGGACCAATGTGACGTTCATCTCCTCCGGTTGGACATCAGACATTTGCCACTTCAGTGCAATAATCCTCTTGGAGAGGAAGCCTTCGAGCCCTAGATCTCCTGTATTTTTGGTGTAGGTGAAACCCCGTTCTTCCCACATCTCTCATTTCTGGAAGGAGTCATAGTATCTCTTCTCTGAATCTGCCGATGCGAACCTTCTGAGGATTCTGCTATGGCTTGGTGTAGAGACTGCCGTGGCAGAGGTGGAGGCAGCACTGCTTCTGGTTGATCGAGTAGTCATTGCAAGGAACTGTGGAAAATAAAGAAAATTTTTGAAAAGCTAAAATTATTGAGAGCAAAGTAGAGAGAATAGAATGAGGTGAAAATGAAATGGGAAGGGAGGTTTATATAGAACGAGGTATTTCTTCCTGTTTGAACTATAACAAGTGGCGTGAATAATGGAGTCAGTTGTCATGCGGTTTCTTGACGCGTTTGTCACGAGTTTCCGTGTCAGCTGCGCGTCTGTTACGTGTTTCTGTGTCTATCGCGACAGCTCCTTGACAAGCTGTATTTTCCGCATCTACCGCGACAACTGGTAACAGGCTATCACGACAGTTTTGTTACATTGGGCTCCTTGGGTTGTTGTGAGTGTAGTGGGCTAGTTCATTCCTCCTCTTTGCTTTGCTTCCTTTATTTACCTGAAAACTAAAATAAACAATATATTAAAATCTTATTTCCTAAAACAATAAAAATAAATAAAATAAAATAAGATAATAAAATAAAATAAAACTAAGTTAAATTAGGGATGCCTTGAGGGGCATCTCCTAAAGTAACTACTTCCTGCACCCTTGGGGCTTCAGTCCCCTGATAGTGCATTAGCCTTTGTCCATTGACTTTGAATTGGTGCCCGTCCTTGATTGATCTGATTGTAATGGCACCATAAGGAAAAACTTGGACTACTGGGAAATGGCCAGGCCACCTAGATTTAAGCTTTCCTGGGAAGAGCTTCAATCTAGAATTGAACAACAACACCTTCTGCCCCTTGGGCTGAACTGTCGTGGTAGCAGTTTTCTGTCGTTCCACTTCTTTGTTTTTCCTTTGTAGATTTTGGCGTTGTCGTAGTCCATGACTCAAATTTCTTTAATTTCATTTAAATCCAGTAGCTTTTTCTGCCCTGCCTTGTCCCAGTCCATGTTTACTGTCTTGATAGCCCAGTATGCTTTATGCTCTATCTCGACAGGAAGGTGGCAAGTTTTTCCGTAGATGAGTCGGTAAGGTGACATTCCCAATGGCGTTTTAAATGCAGTCATGTAGGCCCATAGTGCATCATTTAAGTGAAGAGATCAGTCCTTTCGAGTTGGTTTGACCATCTTTTCTAGGATGTTCTTCACTTATCTATTTGAGATTTCGGCCTGCCCATTAGTTTGAGGGTGATATATTGTTGCGATCATGTGCTTTACTCCATACTTCTTTAACGCACTAGCAATTACCCTGTTGTCAAAGTGCCTACCCTCATCACTAATAATCGCCATTGGGATGCCAAACCTTGTGAAGATATTTTGTGGAGGAATCTTTGCACGGTCTTGGCATCGTTCTTTTGTGTGGTGATAGCCTCCACCCACTTAGACACATAGTCTACTGCCAACAGTATGTACATATTCCCACAAGAGGCTGGGAATGGTCCCATGAAGTCGATTCCCCAAACATCAAAAATTTTGACTTCGAGAATGTTCTACAGGGGCATCTCATGTCTTCTCGAGATGTTTCCAGTCCTTTGGCACTTATCACAACTCTTATAAAAGGCTTGTGCATCTTTAAACAATGTAGGCCAATAAAAACCAGATTGCAGAACCTTGGTAGCAGTTTTATTTCCTCCAAAGTGTCCTCAATAAGGGGTAGCATGGCAGTGGTTGAGCACTTCTTCTTGTTCTTCCTCTGGTATGCATCTCCTGATGATCTGATCTGCACAGTTCTTAAATAGAAGAGGTTCATCCCAATAATATTGTTTTGCATCATTTTGGAACCTCTTCCTAGCTTGGTAATTAAGTTTAGGAGGTAATAAACCACTCACAATGTAATTTACAATGTCAGCATACCAAGGGATTTCAGGAAGCTTACCTGCCGCCATGGCTGTCGTGGCAGTGCTGGTGGCAGTGAATAGCTGCTCGTCTAGGAAGGTCTCCAGTATGTTGACTTTGTCCTGAACTTGGTCCTTTCCCATCTCCACAAGTGATCAGCCACTTGGTTTTATGTTCCCTTCTTGTCCTTGATGTCTATATCAAATTCTTGCAATAGCAGAATCCAACGTATCAACCGATGTTTTGCATCCTTCTTCGTGAACAGATATTTCAGTGCTGAGTGATCCGTATGGACCACTACATTCGTTCCAAGTATATATGGTCGGAACTTGTCAATTGCAAACACCACTGCTAGCAATTCCTTTTCGGTTGTGGTGTAGTTTATCTGGGCATCATTTAAGATCTTGCTGGCATAGTATATAATGTGGGAGAGTTTCTCCTTCTTCTGCCCTAGTGTTGCCCCGACAGCATAATCACTGGTGTCACACATTATCTCAAATGGTAAGCTCCAGTCTGGTGGTTGTACTATAGGGGCTATTACCAGCTTCTCCTTCAATATCCTGAATGCTTCAGTACATTCAGAGTTAAAGTCAAATGGCATGTTTTGTTCCAACAAGAGACACAGGGGTTTAGTAATTTTAGAAAAAAATTCTTTAAATCTTCGATAAAACCCAGCGTGTCCCAAGAAACTTCTTATGCCTTTGACTGTGGTGGGTGGCGGCAGTTTTTCAATAACTTCAATTTTGGCTCTGTCGACCTCTATGCCGCGGTAGCTGACCTTGTGTCCCAACATTATTCCCTCGTCCACTATGAAGTGGCCTTTTTCCCAGTTTAATACGAGGTTTGCCTCTTCACATCTTTCAAGTACCTTCTTTAAATTGCCTAGGCAATCGTCAAAACTGTCTCTGAAGACAGAAAAGTCATCCATGAAGATCTCTAGGAAATCTTCCACCATGCCGGAGAATATTGCCATCATGCACCGTTAGAAGGTTGCTGGTGCATTACATAGTCCGAATGACATTCTTCGGAAGGCGTATGTTCCGTAAGGGCATGTGAAGGTTGTTTTCTCCTGGTCCTCTGGTGCAATGGCGATTTGGTTGTAACCAAAGTAACCATCAAGGAAACAATAGTAAGGCTTCCCCGCTAATCTATCTAACATTTGATCAATAAAGGGTAAGGGGAAGTGGTCCTTATGGGTAGCCTTATTAAGCTTTCGGTAGTCCATACAAACCCTCCAACCGGTCACAGTCCTAGTTGGGATTAGCTCGGTGTCCTTGTTTGTTACCATGGTTATGCCTCCCTTTTTGGGTACACATTGCACCGGGCTCGCCCACTTGCTATCCGAGATGGCATAAATTATCCCAGCATCAAGCCACTTGATGATTTCTTTTCATACCACCTCTCGCATAGCTTCATTCATTCGTCTTTGGGCATCAATTGTCGGCTTATGGTCATCCTCCAAGAGGATCTTATGCATGCACAATGTCAGACTGATGCCTTGGATGTCAGCAATGGTCCATCCAATCGCCTTCTTATGCTGCTGTAGCATTCAGATCAGCTGTTGTTCCTATTCCTGCATCAACTTAGAGGAAAAGATTATTGGCAACGTATCATTAAGACCAAGAAAAACATATTTAAGTTTCCATGGTAGAGGTTTAAGATCTAAAACAGGTGGCTACTCAATGGAAGGCTTTTGGATCACATGTTCATTCGAGGTATAATTCAAAGGCTCGAAGAACTTACCTGGACGTGTGCCTATCCAATTTACCTCCTCAAGACCTTCAGTATCGAATGCTTCATTATTTGAGGAGTCACTGTCGTCAATGATGTAGTGGCAGTATTTAAGGTGACTGCGGTGGCAGTGGCCAAATTTTCTGTCATGACAATTAGATCTGATGCAGGGTTGATCTAGGATGACTTCTAATATTGCCTTGCATTCTTCCTCTGTATCAACTTGCTTAATAGCTTGGAGAACGTTGAACTTTATTTGTTGATCATTGACTCTCATGGCCAGTTCTCCTTTCTCTACATCGATCACTATTCTACCTGTGGCTAGGAAGGGTCGCCCTAGGATGATCGGTGCATTCTCATCTACTTCACATTCTAAAACAAGAAAGTCAGCAGGAAATATTAAATTATCCACTCTTACCAAAATATCTTATATCTTCCCTTCTGGTTGTACGTAAAAGCGGTCTACCAATTGCAGCATGACTCTCGTGGGTCTTGCTTGTCCAATACCTAGCTTCTGAAATACAGATTTGGGCATTAGATTAATGCTAGCACCAAGATCACAAAGTGCCTTACCCACAAACTTGTCACCAATTATGCATGGTATGATGAAGCTTCTAGGATCCTTATTCTTAGGGGGTGGACGCTTAAGTAGGATTGCCATGCATCCTTCTATCATCATCACAGTTTCAAACTCCCCAAGTTTGGATCTCCTGGACATTGCATCCTTAAGGAAATTTGCATAATTAGGCATCTGCTTAATGGCTTCTAACAGCGGGATGTTGATTTGCACTTGCTTAAAAACATTATAGATTTTCTTAAGATGGTACTCATGTTTCTGTTTTTTCAACCGATGTGGAAAAGGGGGTGCGGGACGGCAGTCTTCGAGGCGTCCTTCACATGGGAATCGGATTTGAGGGGGCTCACATTCTGTACTTTCCTATGTCTGCTCCTCTGTTTCTTTTACTGTCGTGGCAGGTGTGGTGACAGTAGGTTGTTTTGCTTCTGTCGGGGCAGTGTTCTCGGCAGGTGTCAGTGGGGTTGATTCCTTATCAGATGTTTCTTTATTTGTCGGCCCTTGTAATTGTTTCCCACTCCTCGTTGTAATAACCTTGCACTACTCATGTGTGGGTTTTCTAGTGACCTCAGTATCACTAGGGAATCCTCCATTCTGGCTTGGGTTTATGAACTGTGAAACATGGCCCATCTGTGTCTCTGGGGATTTTAGGGTAGCCTCATGATTTGTCATTCTCATCTCTGTCTTATCCATGAAAGATTCAGTTTTCTTGACAAAGTGATCCATGTTTGCCATATATGCTCTTATTTGAGACATGAAGGTTGCCAGGGTCTGTTCCAGTATGCTCGTTGTGGTTGCCGACTGCTGTTGCGGTTGCTGCTATTGTTGCTATCGTGACAGAATTCTGGGACCCCCTTGGTTCTGGTTATTTTGGACTTGAGGGTTCAATGCATTGTTTGGGTTGCTCCAGGAAAATTTGGGGTCCTTTCTCCAGTTTGGGTTGTAGTTGTTGGAATCATAGTTTCTGTTCTTGTTATAGTTTCCAACATACATCCCTTCTTCTAGCTGTAAGGAACACTTATCTGTATTGTGGTTTCCGCTATAGGTTTCACACACCTCTTCGACAGAAAATACAGCTTTAAAATCCTTCCACAACAGGTTTTCAACTATCTTAGTGAGGTATGCATTCTGAGTTTTGACCGAGTTGTCAAATTCATATTCCTTTATAGATACTCCTCGTTTACCTCCTATTCGAGCTGTAGGAAACTGCTCATCGTTTTTAGCTAACTTTTTCAACACCAGCATTGCATCTTTTGGTTCCTTGTCCAATAACAAGCTGTTTGCTGCTGAATCAATCCTTATCCGAGTGTGTGTGTTGGCAACATTATATAATTTGACAACTTGATTCCATACAGGGAATCCATGCATCAGGCAGTTTCGTAAGAGAGTTGTAAATCGGTCTCATGCCTCGTGCATTGGCTCGCCAACTTCCTGTTGAAAAGTAGCAATCTCATTACGAAATCTTTCAGATAAGAGGGAATGATTGAAACGAGAGAGAAATTCGCGACAAAGGTCCGCCCAAGTTCTTATTAAACCCGGCGTTAACTTGTTCCACCAGGTTTTTGCTCTATCCCTCAATGAATGAGGAAATAGACGGAGCCTCGGTACTTTCGGGATTATTCCTGGCTGTCTGAATGATCTACAGATCTCCTGGAAAGTTTTCAGATGTTCACACGCGTCCTTAGTAGCAGAACCACCAAATTGATCAGCTGAATTTATCATGTTGAACATCACAGGTTTCAGTTCGAAGTGTTCAGCTTCTACATATGGTAGCGTAGTTTCCAGTTCAATATGGTCGCTATCCATGTACTCTCGACAAGTTTGCCGTGCTGCTGGGGCAGCAGGCGGCGACCGATCGTTTCAGGCATCATTAGGAGGATCAACATTACCCCTAGGGTTGTTGTTGTTGTTGTCATCTTCGCCATTGCGTTGTCTTCCGTTCACCATTGCTTCCAGTCTTTTCTCAAGATAATTGTTTCTTTCTATCAAGAGTCGCGCTTGGTTCCTGGGTTGATATGTTGCTAGTCCCCGGCAACGGCGCCAAAAACTTGTTGCGTGTAAAAGAATCTATCGCAAATAGGTGCAAGTGTACACGTCGCAAGTAATAAAGTGATACGAAGTATCGGATATCGTCTTCACAGGGACTGGAAATACTTCTATTCTTAGATTGCCGCACAAGAAAATGAATAAGTTTAATAAATTGTTTGGAGAAATTTTGAGAATAAGCTAAAATAAAAGAAAAAGTAATCAGATTTAGGAAATAGGTGGTATTGATTTGCTCAGTAGTGCAGGTGTTGCACTGTTCACAAGGCTTCATGTTCTGTCTGCCGTCGTGCCTGTTGCGGCAGCACCTGTCGCGGCAGAGGTCTGTTGTTGTCGCGGCAACATTCAACAACTCAGTACTTCAAGTTCAGCAAGAATCCCTGTTGTAATTTGTCCTATCCCTAGGCCCAAGTTCTCTCGATGAACACGTCTTAGATGACACCTCCCGACGTGAATCGAAGGATGAACACCGATGTTTGTGAATTCTTCCTTAGCTGCTTAATCTTGTACCTATCCCTAGGCCAAGATGGTTTAACCATAAACTGGAAAACACATATTTACTCATTTCGTATACTTAACTCTCTCGGTATTAAGTAAATGGATAACCTCACAATGCTCTCCTGATACTCTTATGAGATGTTGAAACCAGAGTAAATAAACTTGAAGCTTTTATTGTATTGAACAGAAAAACCTAAAAACAGTATAATCCTTACAACTACTTTACAAGATCAACCCATAGCCCTAGGAAAGGTTTAGAACATGATGGAGAAAGAGAAACAACTAGGGTTTTGGGGGAAGACGGCTAGGAGCTAGATATCCATTGCCTAGTCGAATTACAAGCATATATATAGGCCTTGGGTTCAAGTTTTCTAATATGACAAGAATACGAGTTTAAATTAAAGTACAATTCTATTAAACACTAAATCTTCGGAGTATATGTCTTTAATTCGTCTTCTTTTCTTGCTTTGACTTTATTCCTTGAACTTTGGATCCGACCTTCCTTCTGCTTCAGGGCTCAGAAAAATATGGGAGTAATTCACGTCAGACCAGCTTAAAATCCTCTATCTGTCAAGCTCCACTTTGTTTTTCCTCCTCAATGTTCCACTATCGTCATCACTGCCACGACAGATGTCACAACATGCGGTGTTCTACGTCTTTCTGCTTCAGCTCTGCAACTCGCCTCTACTCCTTTGCTGCCCTTGATGCTGCCATGGTAAATACCTGCAAAAAGCAACCGAAATGAACAACAACTGTGCAGTTTTATCTAATTGTGATGTGAATGCAACAATCTATCCTAAAATGCAACTACTCATGCTGGAGTGCAGCAAAAATATGGGTAAATGAGGGATAAAATATAGAACTTTTATGCACTCAACAGTAACTGACTCCCAAACCCAAATTTTAAGAAATGAACCTCTGGTTTTTTCTGGTGTCCGGTCTACCAAAGTGATCGGTGACGACTCCAAAATATTTTTCAAGATTAAATAAAAGAAAAATCTAATTTAACATGAAAAACCTAATTTTTCAAGATTAAATAAATAAAAGGGAAACCCTAATTTTCAAAGATCTATCGTCAGACAATTTTAACACCTGGATTAAAAATGGTCACGGCAAAAAAGAGGATATGTATAAGCTATCTATGTTCTTTCCTTTTAAATCTATCTATGTTCTTTATTTATGCACCTATCTACGTTATTTCCTTTCAAACCTATGCTTTAGGATTTAAGTTTGAATATTTGGTTTGATGCATACTCTTAGGATTTAAGTTCGGGTTTAATGCTTATTTTGAATTATTATGAATGAAGTTTATGTTGTTTGCTTAATCTTGCTTATATTATCTTGCTTTTATCCTTATTTTGATCTAACAAAAAGGGAGAGGAGTATAAGCTAAAATTTTCAAATTAAACTTTCAAAAATCAAACTTAAACTAAGGGGGAGTACTTAAAAGTTTACTTTGATTTTATTATATAAAAAAGGGGAGATTGTAAAACCTATGTTTGATTTTGATATAACAAATAGTCTAAGGACCAAATTGCAAAGTGAATAATTTTTTAAGTATTTGAAAGTCTCTCTATTGACAAAGATTTTTAAGCTAAAATGTTTCCAAGTCAAAACTTAAACCCCACAATTTTTTTAAGTGTTTTCAAATCCAAACTTCACAAAATCTCTCATGTGTTTCGATACACTATATAAGTATTTCGATACGGCCTTACCTTTACAAAGCCAAATTCTACAAAATTATGCAGTCGTTTTGATACGCTATACCAACGTTTCGATACGACCCCATCTTAATTGGCTACTAGAATTTCAAGTTTCGATACGGGTGTTTCGATACGATAATGCCTATTGCGATGCAGAGTTTCATCCGGGTTTAAGATTTTTACTTAAGTGTACCAATACAGACATATATTGTATCGATACGAGTTTAAGATTTTCAAATATTCTCATTTATTATATGACCATTGCCTTGTCAGTTAGAAGACATAAAAAAACTTTTGAATTTCAGTTACCCGTACTGATACACCCTGGTAGCGTATCGATATAGACTTTGGCAATGTCTAAGTTTGATAAAATTAGATCGATACGGCCCCTTTAGCGTTTCTATACACCTTCCCGCGTATCGATACACCCTCTTTATTACCTGCAACGGCTCTTTCTGTTTTGAGACAGGTATCAATACGGGTGCCCCGTGTACCGATACGGTAGGTTGCAGAAGTGAATTTATGGTAGGAAAAAGGGAGCTCAACAGCTCTATTGATGATGTCAATCACTCAAACGGCTAGAATTCAATGAGAAGGTATAAAAGCAAGCCTCTAAAGCTACAATAATGACTATTCACCAAGTCAAGCACAATTAAGTAAAAATTCAATTCATTTGGGTCATTTAGAGTCAAACCCTTACACCCAACTTGTGTAATTCATTTGTAATCTTTCATTTCAAGTTTGGGGAGTGTGCTATTGTAATTGGTGTAAAACCTAATTTGATTTTGATATAACAAATTTGCCTAAAGACTTATTTGCAAATATAAATAAATTTTTAAGTATTTCAAAGTCTCACATAATGACAAGTCATTTGAACCAAAACTGATTTTAAGTCAAAACATTCAAACCAAACAAATTTTTCTAAGTGTTTTTCAAGCTAAGACTAAACAGTTATGCTAAGGCGTATCGATACGCTCAAATCGTATCGATACAATTTTATGTTACTAGAATTTTAATGGACTAAAGTGTATCGATACGGTTAACCCCGTATCCATACGATTTTTATACTAAGTTTAGTTTTAAGGCATAATGTATCGATACGGTTTGGTTTTATTCGATAAATCTTTGCATTTAATAATATAGTTGTTGTTTGTTAGTTATGAAATCAGCAAATTTCAAACGGTCGTTGGACCGTATCGATACACTTTTTGCTTAAGTTTTTCCTCAGGATTCCAATGAGCAAAATCCGTATCGATGCGGTCTTTGAGTATCGATATGCCCCTTGTTTTACACTATAATTGTACCGATATGCCTATACGCGTATCGATACACCCCTTTTAAATGTACACGACAACTCTTTCTATTTTGAGATAGGTATCGATACGGGCCTTCGTGTCAGTAACGATAGTTTTGGGTTTTGTGGTGCTCAATTCCTTCAACTGTTCTTGCTCGCCAAGTCGTGGAGAAGTGGAATATTGGGTGAAAGAGCTGTGGAAGCTAAAAAAGATAAAGACAAGATGATTTATAGTGGTTCAACCTTCAAACCAAGGTCTACATCCACTACCTTAACTTCCCACTAAAGATTTGCAATCAATCCACTATTGATTCGTCCCATTTTCTAGGCTTAGGAGGAAACCCTTACAAAACCGATCAAGCTTTCTACCCAAAGCCTTGATCAAACCTTCTTTACAAGGAGATAAAAATAAGCAAACTCAAATCCCTCTAATAGGTATTTGTTTGCAAAATTAAGCCCTCACCCAATCCTAAAAACACTTGAGCAAATATAACAATTTTGGCTCACTAGTGTTTGTCTATACAATGAATTGACAATTAAGCACTAAGACACATATTGATCATATGTTGTATTACAATTGAAGCATTAACCATTACTTGATGCTTGGAGGTCCCTTTTATACTCCTAATTTAGTTTGTAGCCGTTACTAGCCGTTGGGGTTGAATTGGAGCCGTTGGAGACTTTATTTCCCACCATAAATGTAGTTCTGCAGCCTATCGTATCGGTACACGTGGAGGCGTATCGGTACGCCCTTCTCCAGAACTAGTCGTTGGGCTCTTTGTCAGCCTAAGCGTATCGATACGCTTGAGGGCGTATTGGTACGGTATGTCATTTAAAAGACCGTTGGGGTTGTCAAAACAGGGATCAATACGCTTAAGGGGCATATCGAAATGATCCCTATCCGTATCGATACGGTCTCACTCGTATCAATACGGGTTTTGGCAGATTCAAAACTTGGGCATAAAGGTATCGATACGGGGTATACCGTATCGATACGGGCTTGCTAAAAAGTCAAGTTTGACTACTTTAAAGCTTTAAAACTTTGCCAAAAACCTTTTAAAAGGCCTCAAACTTATTTTCAAGTTGTTTGGACTTAAAGACATGTTTTAAATTATTTTCAAATTAGTCCAAAACATTTTTCCATTATTATATCAAAACATTAGTTCTACAATCTCCCTCTTTTTGATATAATAAAACCAACTTGAAAAATTGTTTGAGATTTTTCCCCTTTGTGAAATAAATTTTGAATAAGATAATTAAGATTTAAAATCACTTAATGCTCCCCCTTATTCATTTGAAAATTCAAATTTCAAACCATTTCTCCTCTTATTGATATATCAAAAAGAATTTAAACACTTTTAAGCTCAAAATAACAATAGAGGTTAAAAAACAATGACAAAAATTAAGAATTTTGGTTTTTAAATGGCTCCTCCTTACTCAAAGTATCATCAAAAGATGTTAGTCCAACATATGTCATAATCTAGTTGAAAATAAAACAATTCAAATTAAACAAATAAAAGCAAGAACAGCTAGATTTTACCACACTTGAACCCAATGGAGGATGTGAAGCCTTCCTTCTTCAAGTGTTCTTCCTTGTGTGTATGGAACTCCCCCCTCAATTTTGGACTTTGTTGAACACTCTCCATTACACCTATCATAAGACAATCAAGTAATTTTTGGCATCCAAATTGCTTTGGATCCATAGACGTTAGTAGCACAAAATTTAGTCCCCTTAGGAATCTATTTTTCAATTTCATCCTTTTTAGTTGAAGTACTTAGTCCTTTTGGGACCCAAATACTTCTAAAAACTTTACCATTTACAAATCTAGGGGCATTAGATTGTCTTACATAAAAATTTGATTTTCCAACATTAATTTTCTTTTCAAGTTCTTTGGAAATCAAATTATTTTTCTTCTTGAACTTTGTGAAGCAAATTTTGTAAATCAAAACATTTTTGTTCAAACTCATTGAATTTTGCTTCAAGTTCAATTTTGGTTTTAGAAATCAAGTCATTTTGAATTTTCAAATTTGAAATCACTTTCTTGTTTTTCAAAATGTGTTTTTTAAATTCTAAAACCAAATCGTAATAAGCATCTTGTAATTCATCAAAAGAATATTAATATGAAGTAGATGAATTAGAAGTTACCCTTGAATCTTCTTCGATGGCCATGAGGCAAAGGTTGGCTTGTTCATCGTCGGTAGAGTCTTCATCACTCCAAGTAGCCACGTATGCCTTCTTCTTATGGCTTGAAGTGCTTCCCCTATTCTTCTTCATGGATTCTCGTTCAAGCTCTTTCAAGGCTTTCTTCATGAAAGGGGCACACTTCTTGAAGAGATGGACTATCTTTTCTTCTTCATCCTTCTCCTCGCTTGAATCTACATGATGGCATGTGGAGGATTTGAGAGCAATGGCATTTATGTTGATGCCAAGCTCTTTGAGCTTCTTCTCCCCCATAGCTCTAATATTTTCCTTCTTCTTCTCCTCTTCTTTGTTTTTCTTCATAATTTGGTGAGTGAGAAGTGACCCCATGAGCTCATCAAGCTTCAAGGTTTTAAGATTCTTGGCTTCGATGATGGCGGTCCTTTTTGAGTCCCATGACTCGGGAAGTGAGTAGATGAGCTTCCGGACAAGTTTCTCTTCCAGAATGGCTTCTCCATAACCTTTAAGTTCTTTGGTTATGATGGAGAACCTATCGAACATCTTCTCAATGTCCTCTTTCGGATCCATCTTGAAGTTCTTATACGCTAGGTTGAGAAGCCCGATCTTGGTCTCCTTTACTTCGTTTGTCCCCTCGTATATAACTTCGAGTTTGTCCCAAACTTCCTTGACACTCTCACAAGAAGACATCTTCTCATAGATGTTGGGGCCAAATGCACAAAAAATGATGTCCAAGGCTTTGCAATTAAGCTCAATCTTCTTGCGATCTTCGGCACTCCAATCCACCTTGCTTTGTTGAGGCACGAACGGACCATCTTCTACTATGTCTCAAAGCTTGTAGTCCTTTGACTTTATGAAGAACTTCATCCTTGTTTTCCAATGGGCATAGTGTGTTCCTTCGAAGAAGAGCTGTTTGTCGATGGATTGCACCATTTAGCCGGTTGTTTGAAATGTTGATCGAGCTTGCCGGATCTTCTCAATAGAATGTTAATCCCCTTCAATTGAGCCAAGCTCTGATACCAATTGTAGGGTTTTGTGGTGCTCGATTCCTTCAACCGTTCTTGCTCGCCAAGTCGTGGAGAAGTGGAATTTTGGGTGAAAGAGCTGTGGAAGCTAAAAAAGATAAAGACAAGATAATTTATAGTGGTTCAAACTTCTAACCAAGGTCTACATCCACTACCTTAGCTTCCCACTAAGGATTTCAAATCAATCCACTATTGATTCGTCCCCTTTTCTAGGCTTAAGAGGAAACCCTTACAAAACCGATCAAGCTTTCTACCCAAAGCCTTGATCATATGTTGTATTACAATTGAAGCATTAACCATTACTTGATGCTTGGAGGTCTCTTTTATACTTCTAATTGAGTTTGTGGCCGTTACTAGCCGTTAGGGTTGAATTGGAGCCGTTGGAGACTTTATTTCCCACCATAAATACAATTTGGTAGCCTACCGTATAGGTACACGTGGAGGCGTATCGGTACGCCCTTCTCCAGAACTAGCTGTTGGGCTCTTTGTCAGCCTAAGTGTATCGATACGCTTGAGGGCGTATTGGCACAATATATCATTTAAAAGACTGTTGGGAAATAGTCGTTGGGGTTGTTAAAACTGGAATCAGTACACTTAAGGGGCGTATAAAAACTATTGAACTATTGCGGGAAAAATTGAGCCCAATGGCTCTATTGATGATCTCAGCCACCAGAACGGCTAGAAATCAATGCAAGAGTATAAAAACAAGCCTCCAAAGCTACGACAAAAACTATTGAACTTATTTGCAACAATCCAATCATACATCCAAACTCTTGAGCTTAAAGAGTCAAGTTTTTGTAAACCTTACTTGTGTAATTTTCATTGTATCATTTTCTTTCAAGTTTGGGGAGTGGTTAATTGTAATTGAGCAATATATCAACCTTGTGAGAGGTATTTTTCATATTTCCATTTCTTCTTTGTATTGAGAGAGTTTTGGTTAATCTTTGGGTAGATTGATTAAGCGGTTTGTAAGGTTTCCTCATAATCCGAGAAAAGAGGAAGAGTTTCTAGTGAAATTGGTTGAAAATCCTTAGTGGGAGCTAAGGTAGTGGATGTAGAGATTTTTTGAAGCTTGAACCACTGTAAATTTTCTTGTCTTTAATTCTTAGAATTTCAATTTGCTCCCTTCAACTTTAAAAAGCCAATTCACCCCTCTTGGCCAATTTCGATTCGATTGATCCACTCAACAATTGGGCAAGTATTTTACCTGTTGAGAGGTCTATTTTCTATTTGCCAACATTTTCTTGTAATTGAGTGATTTTGATCAAGCTTTGGGTAGAAAGCTTTGATCTTTGTAACGGTTTTCTCCTAATCCTAGAAAAAGGGAAGAATTCAATAGTGAATTGGTTGAAATCCTTAGTGGGAGCTAAGGTAGTGGGTGTATAACTCATTAGAAGCTTGAACCACTCTAAATTACACTATCTTCAATTTTTATTTTACCAATTTACTCCTTTTCATTTTAAAAAGTCAATTCACCACATCTTAACCAAATCAGCATTGTTTGATCATCTCAACAAAAAAGTTGGAAAAACCAGTTGTGACGAGAAAACGTCTATAATTTTGTTGTCAAATAATTGTTTTTAGAAAAGTTGGAAAAACCAGCCGTGACAAAAACAAAACCTCTGTTCAACACCCCCGAAAAATCTCCCTAAAATTACATATATATTTTCATTCAAGAAAAAAAATACATTTCTTAAAAAAATATCATTCAGCTAAAAAAATTCCTAAAATTGACATGTAAGTGTGACAATTAAAGATTTGAAAATTCACCAAAAAATAGAATAATTTAAGCAAGTTGATAAGGCTAATCACAATTGGTATCTTAAATTACAACCATTAACAGTCAAATTATCTATCAACATCGATAACTATAAAGATTTGACATATATTATGCCTTCTCTTTAAAAGCGCAATTGTGATTAGTCTTACAATATTATAAATGTAAATTATATCACATATCACTCCATTATTAATAAATTATGAATAAATTATAAAATTTTAAAAGTTACAAAAAATTAACTCTTGTCAATTACAATAAATATACCACTATGTTGTTAAGCATGTGACAGCCGATAAATTTTTTAGTTATAATATATTATTATTTTATTTAATAAATTGTAGCAATTACATCACTTAATTATAATAAAAATTAATGTTTTTATGTTTTTATACAATTAATAATAAAAAGATATGTTTGTAACCATTGTCAAACATACAAAATGTATGAATAAATGAAGAAGAAAGAATGATCAGTAAAAACTGAGAAATTGTTTTATTCATTTGCAGCAATCGTTTAAATACAAGTTAGACAGAAACCCTAATGGGATAAGAATGACACGTGTTGGGTTCTAGTTGGATTTTCTTCCAACAACTTTGGAAGTGGATGACAGCTGCAATTCCAGCTGTGGAGAATCATTTTTGGTTTCAGCATTTCTTTCAACATTTCCCCTGCACATTTTTTCTTCAAACCTTCTGGTATTCAGTTTTGCATGAAATTCTTCAAATTGCATGGTAGGGAGAGCCTTTGTGAGGATGTCGCAATTTGACAACATGCTGGAATGTAATTGATTTGCAACTTCCTCGTACTGACATTTTCTCTAACGAAATGCAGGTCAAGGTCAACGTGCTTGGTCTTGGTGTGAAGCACATGATTTGCAGCCATTGATACAGTGCTGGTGTTGTCGCACCATAGTTGATGGATGTTGTGCTGTTGGACTCCCATTTCAGTGAGAATGGATTCAACCCAGATTACTTCAGAAGCTGCATCTGCCAAGCTTCTGTATTCCGCTTCTGCTGAGGATCTCAACACTGCACGTTGTTTCTTTGAGCACCATGAAACCAGATGGCTTCCAAGCATAACATAGTATCCTGTCGTCGAGCGTCTGTCATCCGGGTCACTTCCCCAGTCTGAATCCAAAAATGCTGAGACTTGTAGATTGTCACAACTTTGAGGTTGAAACCAGATGCCATAGTCTAATGTAGTGCTTAGGTATCTTAGAATACAATGAAGTGCTTGCCAGTGTACTTCTGATGGTGTCTGCATGAATTGAGCAGCTTTGTTGACTGCAAAGGACAAGTCTGGCCTTGTATGGCAGATGTATTGGAGTGCCCCTACTATACTTCTGTATGACTGAGCTTCATTGAGGGGAGTACCATCGGTTTTGCTGAGCTTTGGAAATGTAACCATGGGTGTCGATGTAATATTGGCTCCCAAGGTATTAGTTTTGTGTAGGAGTTCAGTGATGTATTGTTGTTGGCTGAGAAAGATTCCACCTTCGAGCAGTATTGCTTCAATACCAAGAAAATAATGAAGGAGGCTTAGATCTTTGAGTGAGAATTGAGTGTGCAGAGCTTGAATGATTTGTTGGACTTGAGATTCTATGTTCCCAGTAAGGAGCATGTCATCGACATAGACAGCCAAATAGATTGTGAGATCACCTTGCCTGAGGATGAACAATGTGGAGTCAGCTTGAGAAGCAAGAAAGCCTAACGTGCACAAGAATGTTCTCAATTGGGCAAACCAGTTGCGAGGGGCTTGTCTTAAGCCATAGATAGCTTTCTTAAGCTTGCAAAATAAAGGTCGACCTGTTGAACTTTGTTGATGGAAACCAGCAGGTTGTTGCATATAAACATATTCTTGTAACTCCCCTTTGAGAAACGCATTGTTTACATCTACTTGATGTATTTTCCATTGGTTCGTGATGGCTACAGATACAAGTATATTGATAGTAAAGAAACGAACTACAGGGCTGAAAGTTTCCATGAAGTCCAATCCAGGTGTTTGAGAGTAGCCCTTCGCAACTAACCTGACCTTGAACTTGCTGATAGAACCATCTGAGTTGTATTTGACTCTGAACAGCCACTTGCTGCCTATGGCCTTCTTGCCAGGTGGTAGTTCTGCCAACTCCCAGGTCTCATTCTCTTGTAGAGCTCTATACTCTTGATGCACTGCTTCTGCCCAGGCCGGATCAAGTAATGCTTCATGTACATTAAGTGGTAAAGCTTCAACACTGTAGAGCTTGGGTTTAAAGATTCCCATTTTGCTTCGAGTAGTCATAGGATGGTTGTTGAGTAGGGGAGGTGGTACATGAGGTAAAGGTATTGTTGGTGGTTCAGGTAAAGGTATTGTTGGTGGTTCTTGATTTTGTTGTTGTGGTGTGGATGAAGTTGTATGTGGAGGAGTTGGTGGTGGTGTATGAGTTGGGTTGGTGATAGGGGAGGTGGATGGGATAGTGTCATTGTCATGGTGTATGGGAATGAGTGGTTCGATTATAGGACTAGTGGGTGGAATAGGATGATGTGAGTTTGGTGTTATAGTTGTAGGTGTTGGTGTTGGTGTGGGTATGGTGTGAGGGATATTTGGAAAGGGCCTGGAAGATCGAGCCTTTGTAGAAGTACTAGGTTGGGCAGTCTTGGTGGCATATGGGAAGCAATTTTCATTGAAAGTAACACTTCGAGTTATGAAGATTCGACCTGTTTCATCAGCACATTGGTAACCTTGGTATTTTGGTGAGTATCCAAGGAATAAGCATGACATTGTTCGGAAGGATAGTTTGTGTTGGTTGTAGGGGCGAAGGTTGGGGAAGCATTCACACCCAAAAACCTTGAAGGTGTAGTCAGGAGACTTGCCTGTTAGCTTCTGGTAAGGTGAGATGTTGCCAAGCTTCTTAGTTGGCAGTCGATTAATGATGAATACTGAACTTAACACTGCATAGGACCAGTAGCATAAGGGCATTGAGGCTTGAGCCAACAAAAAAAGGGCCATGTCAAGGATGTGTCTGTGCTTACGCTCGACCACTCCATTCCGTTGGGAGGTGTGTGGACAGGTGATACGTTGTTGAATACCAAGAGTAGGTAAGAGACTATCGAGAAACTGAAATTCCCCTCCCCCATCTGTCTGCACTACTTGAATGTTGGATCCATATTGAGTCTGAACAAGTTTGAGAAATAAATTGAATGCAATGGAAGCTTCTGACTTGTTTTTGAGTAGATATAACCAGCAGTTGCGTGAATGAATATCGACAAAGGAAATGTAGTAAGAATAACTATTGGAGATAATAGGAGCTGGTCCCTAGAGATCAAATTCCACTAATTCAAAAGGTGATTCATACATGGTTACAGAATTCTTGAAAGGTATATAGTGACATTTCCCTAGTTGACAAGCACTACAAAATGTGTCTTTGTCCATAACCAGTGATTCCTTCAATGCAGAGTTGATAACATCTGAGGAGGCATGTCCTAATCTTCGATGCCAGAGCCAAAAAGATGAAGTGTTATTGAGAGAGGTTGAGTAAGCAAAAATGGAGTTGTTGCCAAGTTCACCAGACAATTTGTAAAGTCCCCCTTCTTGTGTACCTTCTAGTAAAGTGGAGTGTGTATACTCATCCTTCAGACAACAATAATTCGAATAAAACTCAAGGAAGACAGAATTATCCTTGGTAAATTTCGAAACAGACATGAGGTTTCGAGTGATTTGAGGCACAAGTAAAAGATCATTTAGAGTAAAACTGCATGTAGATGTAGGTATAATCGAGTGACCAATGTGTGTTATAGAGAGAGAGGACCCATCACATATATGCATTGAACCCTTACCAAAATATGGAGAACCACCTGCCATTGAAGAAGGGTCACTTGCTACATGATGTGTAGCACCTGAGTCAGGATGCCTAACTGTCGAGGATGCAACCACTGTATGAACTTGCATATCACCTGCAGGAGGGTCAGAGGTATTTGGTGATTCAGGGCCAGCATTGGTGGTTATGTAGGGGTCGTAAGCTTCTTCGATTGTGTCTTGCTTGTAGGAGCATGCATTTGCTTGAGTAGTGGGAGTGGGTCGAGACTGAGAGCTGGATACTGAAGCCTTGAAATTATGGTCAAATCAGTGCCAGCAACGGTCCACCAGATGACCAGGTTTGCCACAAAGTTGGCATTGAATGCGAGGTCTGGTACCACGATACCTGCCCCTTGAATCATCTCGAGCTTGGTTGGTTGCAGATCCAGAAAAATGATCCTTGTCACGAGTGTTGGTGAAGTTTGTATTGTGTATGCCAACTGGTAGGCGCAGTGGATATGAAATCCTCGACTCAACATCAATGAGAACAGACACATCTGCATCAACAGAATATGGATCTTTGCTGGCTGAGATCACTGCGACAAACGGATCATACTCAGATGGCAGGCCATTTAAAATGGTGGCGATATGTTCGACCGTTGATACTGGACTTCCACATGAGGCTAGAAGGTCACATATTTCCTTGATTTGCATGGTGTAGGTTCTCATCGATAGGCTAGCCTTCTTGATCGAACGGAGGCGGCAATGAAGGTGCATGATACGTGTTGTGGAGAGTTGAGAATAGATGCTGGAGATGGTGGACCAGATAGTAGCTGAGGACTCTGCACCGACAAGTTGTGGAAGAACGTTTGAACTCACTGTCGAAAGTAGCCAGGAAGCCAACGAGCTGTCCTGCTTGAGAAACCGAAGGTAGGCTGGGTTTGGAACTGGATCTCCATTATCACGAGCGACTAGCTTGGTTGGTGGGGATATGGAGTCGTCGATGTACCCTTCAAGACCTTGGCCACGGAGGAGCAGGGTGACGTGTTGTTTCCAGAGAAGGTAGTTGGTGTCGTCGAGCTGGATGCTGATACGTTTGTTGGTGAAGGTCGTATCAGTGGTGTCATCAGAGGGAGTGGTGAGATCGACAGTGTCACCGGCGGTGGTGGAGTCGTCAGGCATGGTGGCAGAAGGGGTAACGATTAACCAAGATCAGCCTGAAGCAATGATACCATGTCAAACATACAAAATGTATGAATAAATGAAGAAGAAAGAATGATCAGTAAAAACTGAGAACTTGTTTTATTCATTTGCAGCAATCGTTTAAATACAAGTTAGACAGAAACCCTAATGGGATAAGAATGACACGTGTTAGATTCTAGTTGGATTTTCTTCCAACAACTTTGGAAGTAGATGACAGCTGCAATTCTAGTTGTGGAGAATCATTTTTGGTTTCAGCATTTCTTTCAACAACCATCGATATTTATAAAATGATACTTTTATATTTTTTAAAATTTCATAAATCATTGATAATGTTACTCATAATTGAGTGATTTGTGATGTTATTTACGCTCAAGATAAGAGCAATAGATATGCAATTTTTTAAAATTTTTTTGAAAGCAATAGAAATATTAGTGTTAATGCTATAAAATCGTAGCCTCTAATTTCTTTCTTCCAATATTTTCCAAGATAGTTTTAATCGGTCCCCCTCCCACGTCAAGATTATCATATTCTTTTCCCATTGGGTTAGATTAATTATTCATATTTTTTTGACTAGTTCAAATATATATATATATATATATATTAAGAATATAATATGTTTGATTATTTCATAGAATTTTTAGTATATTTAAAAGATCACAATATCATATTTATATTTGAAGAATATATATATATATATATATCATGAATATTTCATAAAAAGTAAAAATAAAAAATCGTATAACAAATATAAACTTGTTTATGTTTCATAAACTTATTAGTATATATGAGCTAAAACCAATTCTTTTTATCATTTTTTAAAATAGTAACTATCAAATTAAATTAGAGGAGAAATTTGGAAAAACAAATTGCGAAAGGGGTGTTTTCATCATCAAATTTAGGCAGACTCTGGCAATGTATCACAGCCGAGAGAAATGGCGGCTTAATTTCTTCAATGGATTCGCAGTGAAATATATACTCGGATTCTGACTAATGATGGAGATTGAGTTAATCAACTCGTGTCGTTAAAATGCATATTAAGCAATGAGACTAATTAAATTATTGAGATTCATTAATTATTCGAGTGACCAATAACGTTGATATTATTTCATTGTGTATGAATTTAAATATCAATATTTACAGTGAAAATATAATTATTTTTCAACTGTAATTAATTTGTTTCCATCAATAATTCTTGTATTTTAATTTAGATATGGTCACGTTAGAGTTTTATTAACTTGTAAGGATGCAAACTTATCTTTATAGGGTAATGATAAATATAATGATCGCACATTAAAATAGATATTAGAATTTTACGTGAAAAAATTTGATAAAAAAAAACTACATGAAAATTTTATAATGTCGAAAGTTTACAATAAAAATGTAATTATAGTTACATAACTTTACGATGACTTACTAAGTCCTAAATTGAGTTATATAAATACATGTGAATAGTTTAATTATAAACTGAATTTCATACTTTTCTCCTCTAACCATAAGTATAAATTGTTCAAAAAAAATTTATACTTGTAATTAAGTCTAATAAAAATAATAAGATCATATACAGATTTAATGAGTGCGACAAATAATAAAAATTGATAAATAGTAAAATTATCTTTTTTTTTTGCTCGGCAAAATAAGATTTATTCAATAAAGCTTAAAAGCTTGCGCTCAAGTTGCATGCCTCGTTAAAAACCTCTCTAAACCTATATAGAGGAAAAGAGTACACACAACGTAGAGCAAACATTGTATCGAAATCAAAATTCACCACCCATGCCACCCTAAAATCAAAATCCACAAAACCCAAAAAAAATCAGCATCTCCCTGAAAATTGCCTGAATGTAAACAAGCCTCACTACCCCCAGCCTAATCTACACGAGCAAAAAAACTAAAGCAGTACGGATTAAGGTTGTCAACCTAATACATTTGGATCACTTTAACCCGACTAAAGCCACGTTAGGCATTGCATCACCAAATCTTCACGCCCAAATTCTAGTAGAGAATTGACTACCTGCAATTTAAAAAGTTACAAAACCCTCAAACTCCTGCTCTGCAAATATGTCCGAAAGAGACCCCACTCCAATGCTTTTGAAGGTTGCACCGATTACACAAGATTCCAACCTTGTTTATCTAACCCGTCTCTACCAACATCAACATTCCCGGATCACCAATCCTACCACCATGCTTTAAAAAGGTTTGAACGATACATTCCATCCTTCGCCAAGTAATCCGCCATAATGTTACAACTCCTACGCACATGCTTAAACTGTCCCCTTCCAATTATGCGTGCCAAGTTGTCAATTTCCAGCAAGAACGGCCATCATCGCCATGGACGTTTGGATAAAACCTCCTTCAGCGACGGACCATTCTTATCCCTTCTTGGCACCTCAAAAATCTGATTATCTGGACCATTTTCGAATGGTGTCGATTTTCTGTAGAACAGCTTTCGGAAAGTTCTCAATGAACGAATTGAAATCATCAATCTCATTCTGTCGGCTCCTGCACCCAGCTCGTTCGCTTCTATTAGGCACGACGTTAAAATCGCCCCCATGTGCCAATTACCATGATGATTGTTTTTCAGGGCTACTATCTCCCTCCACAAGAATCTTTGTTCTGAAAAATTGCAAGGATACACGTTCATCAAAATACTTCTCTTCCCGTCCGGAATCCAATTCCCCTCCACCATAATAAATCTGCCATTGATGATGCATTCCTCCCAATCTCCCTGATCCCCCTGATGTATTTGAAGCTCTTAATTCAAATTCGTCGTCATACCATAATCTCCCAATCTCAACCTCTGTAATCGATTCTTTTTTTTTCCTGTAAAAATGCCACCTCGACTCGTTGCATTCGAAACAGTTTCCTAATTGATGAACATTTAACTCCCGAACCCATGCCTCTACCATTCAAAGTGATTAGTTTCATTCTACTGTACGCTTTCTATTCGTTGAATACGCCCTTCTCTAAATCCCACGTTCAACTTTTTCTAAGAGAGCAATTTCCTGAATGGCTTCTTCTTCTTCTCCTTGAATTTGGATTCCTACCTCTTTACCCACTTCTAGTGTTTTTCTCGCTTCTTTTTTCAACGTTTCCCATCTTGTTTTCATGTCAGAATCAGACAGTGATCTACCCTCTAATTCAGAAATCTCAGCAACATTATTTTGTTTCTTCTTACTCCTCAATTCTCGATCTCTTTTTTTCTTCTCAGATTTTGTCAACACCTTCTCTTGCAACTCAGCCAACGAACCGTACCTTTTATGTTTTCCCAGTTTTGGCCTCGATTGGAATTCTGGCAAGAAACCTTGGTTGAGATTTGATTCAATTGAGCGACTTCTTTCTAATCCTTTGCCATCAAGAGTCGGATTTAGGTTGCTATTGAGAGCATCTACCCCTTCGGCCCATGACTTGCCAATTGATTTTGAAACAATCTGTTCGTCAGAGATGTCCTCTTCGGATTCCCATTCCTCTACATTCATCTCAGCTAAATCAGATTTATTAAAGCCCATTGACTGAATGTCTTCCAACGCCCTTTTTTTTAGTGTTCCCGAATTATCCACTGAGCCCACGAGAGCGTCAACCATCAATACCTCCTTTCTGGTAACATCATTTGCTTCTAGGATGGCCCGCGTGGAAATTGACTCCTTATTAGCCACCTGTCCAGATTGCCTATCACATTCTAACCCACTTGTCACCACAAGAGCCCATGTTTGATCCACTTTTTTCAAATTATTATCTTCACCCATGTCCTTGTCAGTATTAGATAAACCCTCCTTGGACAAAACTTTATGACTATTCCTCTGTGCAGCCGTCGTATCATTAATGTTACCTCCACGGATTTCTTCTTCCCCAAAAGACCTCTTTTCATTATCTTCATTAATTGCACCATAATTACTAAAAATATTTCCCATGCAAAAATTGTTCGCCTCATCAGCTACCTTTGAGCACGTGCTTCTATTCTTGCTCATCGGAGAAGTGCTTTTGCTTGACGCCCCCGATGAACTTTCTTCCACCGTCAAAGCACCTTTTCGATCGGCCCTCACGTTTGAACTGATCGGACCATATTCTTGAAAACCCAGTTCCATGATGCTAACCATGAAATTTTCTCTTCCTACCTCTAGTAATTATGGTGATCTTAAGGCTCCGTTTTTGGCTGTTGTGGGTAAACAGTCGTTGATGTTGAACGCTTGTTATCAAAAGCTAAAAACTTTAGTTGTGGGTAAACAACCATTTGAGCAAAAAAATAATAGACAAACGCTCGTTGGATGTGTAACCGACACCTGTTTGACGAGAAAATTTAGAGCAAACTCCTGTTTAAGTTGTGGAACGTAACCAAAAATAAAGTCTAACTGATTTTAAACTTTTTTACACTTTTATTTCTATTTTTTTTATAAAAAAAAGGGTATGCATTTTTTTTGTAGTTGTTGACAAGTTCACGTTGGGAAAAATGCTTAATCTCGTCATCAAGAATTGAAATTATATGTCGTTTCGAGAATGATAGTAATAAAGCCAAGTTGAGTTAATTAATTAGTTTTAGCACTTAATTAAACCAAATGCTTGGCTGCCTAAGCTTCTCTCGTCCATTTCACTTAATCATTTAATTTAACACTAAGTTTTATCAATATTCTAATCTGGTTAGTATTCCTTGTCTCGTGACTAGATTTTTCAAAGGGTTAAACAAATGATGATGTGATAATAAATATTAAATTTAATGTCATAAAATCTCAGCCTCTAATTTTTCAATATTTTCCAACACTTGTTTTAGTCAATCCCACTCCCACGTCAATCTCGTCTTCCATACCTTTTGGACCATTTTCGTAATCAAGTGTCATCTTTACGAGCATTGTAAGATGTTAATCTTTTCCAACATGTAATTAGAGTTGAGTATTAGATTAGATTAAGTTAAGTCAAACAAAATATATATGAGTTAATCATACTAGTAAATTTTATTTTATGATTTAAATTTTATTTGATTTTTTAAGTTGAATTATTCAAGCTTTTCTTCAAATTTAATTGTAATTATTTATAATATTATGATACAAATTGGTTATAATTTAAACAAATTCATTTAATCATATAAGATATATATATATATATATATATTTCTTCATATTCTTTTTCGCATGTGTAAGTCAGTGTAATGTTATTTATAAATCAAATAAATACTAAAATTCTAAAATATATTTAATGTTATTTTTAAAGAATGAGTTTTTGATAACAAAGTATTGGTGAGAGTATACACGAGTCATGGAATTGATATGAAGAAATAATTTACAAAAAAAATGTAATTAAATGACCAAATTGAATAAATGAAAAGTTTATGGACAATTGAAAAAAATAAAATATTTTTTTTGTTGAAATTTGAATTAAAGTTGTATAGATATTCTATAGCGGTAGTGGAATACGTAGTTCAAATTTAGTAAAAATAAACTTAAAATGAATGGTGAATTGACGAAATGCAAAAATCATATAAAATTGAGGGATTAAATTTAAAAAATGTAATTTTATTTTCAAAGAGTAGAACTGAGGCTACATAGGTATTCTAAAGTGGTTTAAGAGATTATAGTTCAAAATTGGTCAAAATAGACTTAAAATGAAGAATAAATTGAAAAAATAAATAAGTATTAAATCACAAAATAGTAAAACTTGATTTTTTGAATCCGCAAAATCAAAACTTGAAAATTCGACTCTTAAATTTAAAACTTGAATAACTCAAAATTAAAAAAAATCGAACGAGTTTTACTAACCCTATATGTAATTGTGCCTCCCATTTTAATTTCAACTTTTACCGATTAAAATTATTTTTAATTACAACCTTATTTTTGGATAAATTACACAATCTTTCTATAAAATTTAAAACTTAAATTCCAAATCTAGCACTCTAAAACTTAAACCCTAAACTTTAAATTCTCACCATAAACCTTAAATTCTACACCCTACACCCTAAACCCTAACCTAAAATTATATACCCTAAAATTGAAAAGTTTGTGTTACATAAATTTGTATATCAAAGTATTTTCCTAAATGAATATATATTTCTATAATTCAATCACACGTAAATGGGACGCTTCATTTTTCTAGAGTGAGGAGCCATGGCGAGAGCAAAAGAGATCAGAGGAAACCTTGGAGGGGGATCAACACAGACGGTAACACTTTACATAGAGAATCTATCGGAACGTCTCCATTGGAAAGGTTTATGGCATGCTTTCGGAAGACACGGTGATGTACTGGATGCTTTGATGGCTAGAAAATATAATAGAGGTGGAAAAAGATTCGGTTTTGTGAGATATGCAACAATGATCGATGCAGATAGAGCCATAGAAAGACTAGATGGGTTCATGTTTTATGGCAAAAGAATAACAATAGCTTTAGCCAAGTTTAATACAAGGCAAAGTTTCTGGAGAAGGAAACACCCAGACATAACGTTGAACAAGAAGGTTGGGGGCCTTGGCATGGGGAATGGTCCTAGATTTGTCCAGCAGAAAGAAGTCAAGATTCCGATGGCGACAAAACTCCAGAACTTAGAGAAAGGCGAAAGTAGTACTGCAGCTGACAGGAGAACCAAAAGATTTGTTGGTCACGTGGAAAATGAAGACTTGTGGAAGCTTAAGAAATGCCTTATAGGGAAGATGGCGGTGGTGTGCAGCGTGAGGAGTATAACTTCAAAACTGGAGCTGTGGGGGTTGGGCGAGATTAAAGTTCAAAGAATGGGAGGGAAAACGTTCTTACTATCTATAGAAAATGAGTATCTTTTTATAATGCTGGAGGATGTAAACTGGTCGTACTTGAGGGAGATCTTTGAGGAGGTTATGCCATGGTCGGAAAACTTTAAACACAGGGAAAGGGCAACTTGGATAGAAGTGTCAGGACTCCCATTACATGCTTGGAACCATGAAACCTTTAAGAAACTAGCAAATTTGTGGGGTTCCATGGAAGCAGTAGGCGAGAATGGGAATCATAGCAAAAACTGTGAAAAAGTGATGCTCCTTATCTCTACTGATCATGATGCGAGAATTGAAGAAGCAGTGGAAATGGAAATGGGTGATGTGATTCACATGGTTAGAATTACAGAGAGAGGTTTCTCGGATAATTCAACAAATTGTGAAAACAGAGCCACGAAGGAAAAATTGTCCGATGATAGTTTGTCTAATACATTAGTAGCCTCAAGCCAAAGTGGATTGCCGGAGAGGAGATCGGAAAAGTTGGTAGTGGAGGAGGATGAGTCATTAAAAACTCATTTCATCGGGAAGGAAGATAAACATTCTCAAGAAGTTAGGGATACTAAGAGTTTTCTGGGGGAAAGTGAGATGAAGGGGAGTGACGATGCAGATAAAGGAGACAACAAATTTAATATACCATATGGAGATGAGAATAAAGAAGGCTTGCCTGCCGCGATGGTAGATAATAAGGAGAAGTGAGCTGACATGGTTAGGAGAGGGATAAATGAGGTGTCGACATTAAATGAGGAAACTTGGGATGATGTGGATATTGGAGTGAAGGGTGATGATATGGATCAATTTAACAAATCGGTGCCAACAAATAAGTTTCTTTCAAAGGTAAATGAACGGGCCTTGGACGACTTAAGCTGCATGGGCTTTAAACCGTTGGGGGATCTTAAAAATGGAGAGAAAAACTCTAAAACAAGTAAGTCTACTTGGGAACAATCTGTAGATAATTTAAACAAAGACAAATCATCTCGTTTTCAATCCAGCTCTGTAAAGATTGTGACTCTAAAGGAAGGAACAGAAACGTGGGATTACTTATCTAGCCTGGCAAAGAGAAAACCCAAAGAAAAGAGATATTGATCATTGAGCGACTATCAAGACAGAGCGTTACCAACAATTGAGAAAAAACAGAAGAATCGAGCTAGAAGAAAGGAGAAAAAGAAAGATAGGGCTCAAGAAGATTTAGAGTTATCAGGGAGATCCTTATCTGATTCAAATCTGGTGGCAAGATGGGAGACGTTAACTAAGGAAGCTAGGAAAGCTGTTGATCTTGGAAAGAAAATACGAATTCAGTTTGAAGGGATGAGAACGAAGCAGTTGCAAACATTGCTCTCTTGGAAAAATTGGACTGTTGATACGTTTGTTGTGGATTTGAAGGATGAGAATCCTTACATGGAATGTTCGGGGACTTGGTTCAGAGGCGAAAAGTTAAGCAGTCAGAAGATTGGTTCTATCACAGAAAGTATAGGTGCTATTTCTATAGGAAACAAAGAAAAAAGAGATTTCAGAATATGAGATTCACCGATTGTGGTCTGATGATGAGTTGGACTACCGAATCTCGAATGCAGATGGAATGTTAGAGGGGTTTGATAGTAATTTGGGATAAATCCAAGTTTAGATTGGAATCCTTCATATCTGATAGAAACTTCATTTTATTGAAGGGCATTTGGCTACAGGGAGGACTAGAGGTAATCCTAATCAATGTCTATGCACCCTGTGTAGTATCTGATCAGTCTCTTTTATGGAATAAGTTAATCGCTTTGAAAAGCTCTGGAGGAGATAATTTGAGATGTTTGGTAGGAGGTGATTTCAATGCATTAAGAAATAGAAGTGAAAGAAGTAGTACCGAACTAAATTTGGCAGGGAAAAGAGAGTTTAATTTCTTCATCGAGAGAGGGGAATTGGTCGACATGCCAATGCAAGGAAAGAAATTTACATGGTTCGGCCCGAGTAACAGGAAAAGCAGGCTGGACAGATTTCTGGTGGATGTGAATTGGACACTGTCTTTTGGAGATATGTTCCAGAAAGATTTACCTCGAGTAACGTCGGACCATGCCCCTATACTATTTTTCAATGAAGCTGTAGATTGGGGGCCAAAACCGTTCAAGTTCATAAATGCTTGGTTGCAAAAAGAGGGGTGCAAGAAGGTGATTAAAGGATTTTTTGATGAAAAATTGACCAATAGATCTTCTATTCATGTCAAACTCAGGAGATTAAAAGAAGCATTGAAGAAATGGAATGAGGAGGCTTGTGGAAACTTTGATGTCAAGGTAAAAGAACTTGAGAGCAAGATCAACGAGTTAGAAGAAAGGGGAGTAGCGAAAGAAGGGGATGTAAAGAAAGATTTGGAATTAAAAAATGTCAAGCTCGAATTATGGGAATCAATGAAACTTCAAGCGGATTTGTGGAAGCAAAAAGCGAGGTTAAATTGGATGTTAAAGGGAGATCAAAATACAGCTTACTTTCATAAGGCTGTAAAGATAAAAGCTAGGAAGAAAACAATATTGGGTCTGAATTTTGGTAACAAATTGTGTGATGACCAAAAGCAGCTAAAAAACAAGATATTTGAATATTTTAGAGAACACTTTGATTATGGAAGAAGATCCTGGAGATGGGTGTTTAACGTGCAATTCAAGAAGTTGGCAATGGAATAATCGACTGAATTAGAGGCTAAATTCTCCCTTATGGAACTTCAAGAGGCTGTGTGGAGCTGTGACGACTCAAAGGCACCTGGACCAGACGGTTTTAATATCAGATTCTACAAATGTTGTTGGGAGGAGGTAAAGGGAGGTTTGATGAATCTACTAACCGATTTCTATGAGTCTGGGAAACTTCCAAAGAAGGTAAACACTTCCTTTATTTCACTTATACCTAAATCGAAGAATCCAGTAGACATTTCAGAATTTAGACCTATAAGTTTAGTTGCATCAGTGTATAAAATCATTGCAAAGATATTATCTAGAAGGCTTAAAGGGTTAATTAATAAGCTAGTGAGTGATACACAAAGTGCTTTTGTAAAGGGCAGACAGATTTTCGATTGTATTCTAGTTGCGAATGAGGTGATACATATCTTGATGAAAGGTGAGAAAAATAAAGGGGGCGTGGTGGTGAAACTTGATTTTGCTAAAGCATATGATAGTGTACGGTGGGAATTTCTGGATATGGTTCTGTTCAAAATGGGCTTTGGTCTTAAATGGAGAAGATGGATGTAGGAGTGTATCTCTTCTACGAGTGTTTCGGTCCTTGTTAATGGGTCACCTGCGAAGGAATTTAGGATGAAGAGGGGATTAAGCCAAGGGGATCCCATCTCGCCCTTCTTATTTATTTTAGTCACCGAAGCTCTTCACCTACTGTTCGAAAGTGTCAAAGCATGTGGATTAATAGAGGGGATACATGACGTTCTTCCAAACAAGGATTTAACTCACCTTCAGTTTGCAGATGATACTATCTTATTCCTAAAGCCGGAGTTTAAATGGATTGCAAATGTGAAACTAATTTTGAGATGATTTGAAGCGTGTTCTGGTTTAAGAATCAACTTCAGAAAGTCGTGTTTAGTAGGTATTGGAATTGACAAAAAGAAGGAGGAAGAGCTGGCAATTTTGTGTGGATGCAAGGTGGGTAAGTTACCTTTTTGTTACCTGGGAATTCCACTTGGTGCAGACCCGAGAAGAGAACTGACTTGGGAACCTATGGTAGAGAATTTTCAGACCAAACTTGCAGGATGGAAAAGTAAAAACTTGTCTTTTGCTGGAAGAGTTGTACTTATCAACGTTGTATTATCATCGTTGTCATTGTATTACATGTCGTTGTTTGAGATTCTGAATTCTGTTATTATGAGGATAGAGAAACTAAGAAGAAACTTTATGTGGGGTTCATCAAAAGAAGTAAAGAAGATGGCAAAGGTTAGTTGGAATCGGATTTGCCTTCCAAGAAAGTTGGGAGGTGCAGGGGTGGTCAACCTTAGAGCAAAAAATAAAGCCTTGTTGGCTAAATGGGGATGGAGGTACGCTACAGAGAGAAGGGCCCTGTGGAGAAGAGTTATTAGCTCTAAGTATGGAGGTTCACCATGAAGCTGGAAGATGAAATTGACAAACTCAAAAAAGATGCCCTAAATATGGAGAGGAATAGTTCATAATTTGGGCAGTGGAGAGGTGAAGAAATGGATGAACGAGGAGGCATTTAGGTGGTTACTTGGAGACGGGAAATCAGATCTGTTTTGGAAGGAAGTATGGTGTGGTATTCAGCCATTATGTAAGACATTTCCAAAACTATATAGGTTGGCGAAATCGAAGGGTGTAGTGGTGGCAGATATTGCTGTTAATGAGGGCTTTGAGGAAGTATTGTGGACTGATTTATTTTCAAGAAAGCTTCTTGACAGGGAACTCAACTTGGTGGAGGAGCTGAAACTTGCAGTTCATAATTGTAGGTTGTTTCCGGAGATACCAGACCATGTAGCATGGATACATGAAAAATCTGGACAATTCTCGGTGAAGAAGCTGTCTTTCTTACTGGTGAATACAGAGATTGAAGTACCTGGGTTTAATTTTGAGAAGTTATGGAGTTTAAAGCTGCCTCCAAAAGTGAAGTCTTTCCTTTGGATGTTAAAAATAGATAGAATTTCAACCAAAAGATTCTTGTATGAAAAAAGGGTGAGAATTGAAGAGCGACATTGCTTTTGTGTGTGGTGTGGACTGTTTTTGGAGGATTCGGATCATCTTTTTGCAGGTTGTAGGTTTGTTGAAAACTACTAGAAGTTGTTTTTTGATTGGTGGAATGTTGAAAGGAGGCAATTATCTTCGACTATAGATTTATTTGAGTTATTATTTGACAATATGGTCTCAAGTAATCTCAAAAGAATCTGGCAAACGACTATTGGGGCTGCGATATGGAGCATTTGGATCGCGAGGAATGATTCGGTCTTCAACGAAAAACAAACTTCCTCCAAAAATCTTCTTTTCTTTACTAAGCTTAGAGCTTTATTTTGGATTCAATCGTTGGCAAATAAAGAAAACAGCAACTTGGAAGAGTGGTGGGAAAAACCTTGGACTGCAACAAGGGCAGAATCGTTCAAAGAAAGGGGGAGTGGCATCTTGGTCTACTGCATTGGAAGGTTGTGTAACTTTTAACGTAGATGGAGCTTTTAAGGAGGAAACAGCAGGATGTGGAGAAGTATTAAGGACAGCAGAGGGTGCACTTAGAATGATGTTTTCGGGTCTAGTTGAAGGTGTCGGGGCATATTTTGCAGAACTATGTGCAGTCAAAACTGCACTTGAGGTATTTTTGGAGGCTAAATGGAAAGGTGAAGAGTGTCTGATAATTGAGTCCGACTCTAGGGTGGTTTTGAATTGGCTGACAGAACCGTTACAACGACCTTGGAGGTGGTGGCCGATATTTGTTGAAATTGATTCACTGTCCATAAAATTGGTAAGGTGATATTTGCCTTTGTGCCGCGACAAGCAAATTCTTTAGCAGATCTTCTTGCGAAGGAGGGGATTAAACGCTCAAATCTCTTCAAAGCATGGTGGTAGACTCATGTACAATGTCTATGTTTAAAAGATAATTTGTAATGCTATAATGGTACACTGTGAATTGCATTCGCTTGTGGCAGATTGGGAATTAGGAGAGTTGACAATTGGGGGTGAAGCTGAGTTTGTAGCCTGAGACTTTGTTTTGTTTTCCACCTTGATGGTATGTACTCTTTTCCTCCAATAGGTTTAGGGACAGTGGCGGAACATCACGGGGGCCACAGGGGATGTGGTCCCCGCCAACTTGCTAATTTCTTTAAGAAAAAAAAGATAAAATTAGTGTATTAATCCTTCAATTTTTATAAAATTTTATTTTAGCCCCCCTCAAAACTTTTAGTCTCATTTTGGTTCCCTCCTTTACAAATTTTTAGTTTCGCCCCTGTTTAGGGAGGTTTTTAATGAGGCATACGATCAAGGTTTCTTTAATAATAAAAATTTTATTTGCTGAGCGGAAAAAAAATCACACGTAAATAAAAACAAATTGCAGAGGATTCTTTCCCTTTTTTATGAATAATCACACCACTTTATAACATATGAGTTGAAAAACCCATTACAGCAACGTAAATATTATTTTTTTTATTATTTTTTAAAATTAAGGTGATTACAAGTAGTATTTGTTCAAATATATTCTTAACCATTTGATAATGCATGTTCAATCATCCTGGTGCAGCTGCTGGTGCTCAAACCCGTAACTTCTAGGAACAAGAACCGTTCCCTTAACGACTGAAACAAGTTGGTTCATGCACATATATATAAATTAATTTAAGAATTATGTGCCTTCTTAAAAACTTCCCAATAATAATAATAATAATAATAATAATAATAATAGTTTACATACAAAGATCAACCCTGACAAAAGAAACCAAAATCAAACAAAGACAAACCAACAAGAACAACCTCAAGAATTATTGTCCGTAAAAAAATATTAAGCACATGTTCCGGTGGACAAACTATATCAACAAAAGTAAGCATTGGTTATCTTATTCTGTCTGCAGTCGAATATCCCATGATCAATTCAGCAATTCCACAATATGTGGCACATGGATAAGCGGTGAAGAACCAACCTTGAATTGTCGAAAGCGCCTACCACATCCAAACAATCAACTTTGAAATCCCGATAATCCAAGCTGCCAATAAACCCTCAAATATGCCCCACAATTTAGCTTCAATGACTCAACATATACCAATACGCCTTGAGTAAATAAGTACCCAATTTCCTTCATCATCACGTATCACTCCTCCACAGGCAGCAACGCTGATCGACCTAAGTACTATATTTTTATACACAAATTGTATAATTTATGTTTATAAAACTTTTCGTATTTAAATTATAAAATTTAAGCAAGCACTTTTAGGGATAGTCATGGGTTGGGTCGGGTTTTTGTCGATCTGCACCCGAAAATTTAACACATTCACCCAAACTCGACCCGACCCGATATTTTATGATGTTTCACCCGACTCGAACCCGAATTCTAGAGTAAAAATCTGAACTCAACCTGACCCGACATAAATAAAAATTATCAATTTTCATTATTATTCGATAAAATATGGAGCTAATTGAAAAAATACAAATATAGAGAGAGCATTATAATAATTATTCCATTTTTATTAGACAAAATAGGGGAACTATTGAAATATATATAGAGAGAGGGGCATTGTACCGATTATACCTAAATATTTAGAATAAAATTAAACTATTATTTTGGGTAAGGTCGGTTAAGGTATTTTCACCTTAAATCAAAACCCGACCCGACCTTGTCCTAAAAAATTCTGACCCGAACCCGAAATTTTCTTTAAAAAAAACCCGGCCCTATAGGATCAGGTCGGGTCGGAAGCCATCAGGTATGGGTCAAATGGCCATCTCTAAGCACATTTGGCCAGTTGGCTAAGTTACTTATCTTTGTTCCATCATATTCACTTAGGTCATGGGTTCTAGACCCCCTAAGAGTACCCCTTTCCTTCTCATAGAGTCTCCACTTCTTGTCCCCTCTAGATAGGATTAAGATTATGATTAGAATTAGAATTTGTCAAAAATTATAAAATGTAAAACATAAATCCCTATCACCCTAGACTATATAGACCCTAAATTATAATCTTAAACTATAACTTCTAAATCATAATATAACTTAAACTCTTAACCCTAAAACCACAACCTAAACTATTAAACCACTAAAATTAAAAAAACATATATAAACTAACATTTACACAAACTCATGAATCAAAAATTTTCCCTTAATTCAATACCATTAATGAAGAAGTTTTGAAAACTATTGTTCAATAGTTGAAATCGTGAAAAAGGGTTGAAATATTTATTAATTTTGCAAATTGCCTTTATAGCTCAGTGGTAGAGCGTCAGTCTTGTAAACTGAAGGTCCGTAGTTCAATCCTGCGTGAGGGCATAAATGAAATTATATATATTTTTTAATATGAATATTCGTCTTACGGTTCATGTTTAGAGTGTGTAGTTGTCTCTTTAAATATTGAACTCGCATCCTCTTTTTAGAAGTGTAATATTATAATTTCGATTAAATCGTCTTAGAAAATAAGCGACAAATGGTGTTTACATCACAGCCAAGAAAAATGGCGGCCCAGTTTCTTCAACGCCACGCTTGAAAATTACAGTGATAAATAAAAATAATAAGATAATGTACGGATCCAATAAGTGCTGCCGAATAATAGAAAGTTGATAAACATTGAAAGCATCGTAGAGAAAGTGTCCAAGTTTCCACAGTAGTGCATGAAGCAGACATGATCTTAAGCTTTATTTCTACACTTTTCCTTTCACTTTTTGAGAAAACGGTACCCATTCTTTGGTGGTTGTTGACAAGTTCACGTTTGGAAGATGTTTAGTCTCGTCATCAAGAATTGAAATATGTTGGTTCCTAAGAAATATAGTGTGATAGTTGTTTACTTCATCCCTTCGTTAAAAGGTTAAGGTTCGATTCTGTCCCCAAAAAATTTATATTTCATAAAAATATAATACACTCAATAGAACTAGTTACCGGCAATGGCGGAATTAGAAATTTAAAATTGAAAGTTCAAGATAATTTTTTTTCTTAAATAAGTATGCAGATTTTCATTTTTCCTCTTTACACATTAAATTTAATTTTTTAAAGAAGAAATTTAACACTAAAAAAATTTCCCCCAAAAAATGGCGGTGCAATTGCCCCCCATAGTGGTCATGTAGGTCCGTCATTGGTTACTAAAACTCAACAAGTGGTTTTAATAAAAAAGCTGACGATGTTCATCTTGAGAGACCCGAGTTCAATCTTTTTGTCCACAAGGTGTGTGTACATTGTCAAATGGTTAATAATATCTATGAACAGATACTACCTTTAGACTATTAAAAAAAATAAAATTAGTTATTGTTATCAATGTTGGATACATCCATGAGGTCAAGGATTCGATCGCTTTTATTTTTCTCTTTTTGAAGAAAAAATAAATATTAATGTCATAAAATCTCATCCTCTAATTTTTCAATATTTTCCAACACTTGTTTTAATCAATCCCACTACCACATCAATAGTCGCACCTTCCTTACCTTTTGGATCATTCTCGGAATTAGGGACGTGGAATCAAATAATTGTTCAGATTTCAGGTCAAGTCATGTCAGGTCAGGTCAAATCGAATATGGGTTATGTCAGGTCAATTTAATGGTTTGACTCGAATCAGGTCAGGTTCATGTCGACTCAGATTCGAGTCATTTTCAGGTTGATTTCAAATCAGATTGAGTTTGGGTTCGGGTCGGTGTTGCGTGTAAAATAGTCTATCGCAATGGTAGTGCAAGTGTACACGACGCAAGTAGTAAAGTGATACGAAGTATCGAATATCGTCTCCACAGGGATTGGGCTAATAGCTTCACCTTTATTTACTGCACGAAAGTAAAGAAAATAGTTGAGAAAGTTGTCACGAGAATAATAAAGCAAACGTAAATAAAAGAGTAGAAATATCAAGATAGAGAGAATGGGCTGGTATTGAATTGCTCAGTAGTGCAGGTATTGCAGAGTTTAGGAAATCCAGTTCTGTCGTCGCGCCCGTCGCGGCAGCATCTGTCGCGACAGCAGTCCGTTGATCGTCGCGGCAGCAAACGCTCAACTCAGTACTTTCAAGTTTGGCAAGAATCCCAGATCTGCCTTGGCCTATCCCTAGGTCCAAGTCTGTTGATGATCACGTCTTTGATGATACCTCCCGGCGTGAATCGAAGGATGAACACCGATGTGTATGAATTCTTCTTTAGCCACTTAACCTCGCCCTATCCCTAGGCACGAGATAGTTCAACTATAAACTAGAGAACTTGCTCTTATTTCTTTCGTATACTTAACTCTCCCGATGCTAAGTAAATAGATAACCTCACAATGCTCTCCCGATGCTCTTGCAAGATATTAATAACCAAAATAAGAGAACTTGAAGTTTATTTTATTGAACTGAAAATTCCTAAAACAAAACAACCCTTGCAACTACTTTACAAATCAATCCGTGGCCCTAAGGGGAATTTAGAACATGTCGACGGCGGGTAAACGACTAGGGGTTTTTGGTTGTCGGTTATGGGGTAATCGGCTATGATCTTTTTCTAGGTTAAAATACATGCCCTTATATATAAGCTTTGGGCTCAAGTTATCTAAGTTAACAAGGATTACAACTTTTATTAAAAGTATGATTCTAATAAAGACTTAATCTCCAAGGAATCTACTTTCCAGCCATCCTGCTTGTTTCTTGGGATTTTCTCTCATTGAGCTTTGTGCTTGACATATCTTTTGATCCGGGGCTTGGAAAAATATAAGGTTTTCACACGACAGACGAGCAGAATTTTCTCTATCTATCGAGGTCCACTTTGCTTTTTCTCCACTATCTTGCTGCCGTCCTCTGCTGTCACGGAAGCACCATGGCAGCATCGTCCTCTTTGTCTGCTTATCCATTTCAGCTCTTCTGCTTCTCTGCCCAGCGTCTGCCTTCTCCGTCTACTATGGCGGCATCCTGCAAAATCAGTCATCTTTTAGTAGAATCTGTGCCTTTAATATATTTGTGATGTTTTGCTGTAAACTAACCTAAATACAATGAAATGATGCTTGAATGTAGCAGAAATATGGGTTAAAAAGGGTGTAAATAGTAGAACTTTTACACACTCAACACACCCCCAAACTCAAGTTTTTGCTTGCCCTCAAGCAATTAAGACCTAAAAGAAAAAAATGAAATATTTTTGTTTTGGCTTTCAAACAGTGAACTTTCCCTTACCCGTCGTTCATTCTCTGTGACGGCAGCAACCTGTCGGATAGATTAGGATCTGTCCGGAATCTCACTATAGTCCTCGTGCAGTGTGTGCATGCTTGTGAACAGTTATATGCCAAGACTCTCTTAGTTTCAGTAGAATATTCAACTCTTAACTTGAATTTTAATGCCAAAGTTTATTTTTTTGAAGGCACATTTTTCATGCTTCTTTGATTTTTTATTTTGACTCGATTTCTAAAGTTTTACTAGAGCCAGTTTTAGGCACCTCTAGTTAGCTTCCTAGAGCCGGTTTCGGGCACCTCTAGGTTTTTGAGTCTCTTTTGCTAAACTTCTTTCCTAGAGCCAGTGTTAGGCACCTCTAGGGGCTATTCAAGTACTAAGCTTCCTATTCTAGTTTGGCTAAAAGAAATCTAAGCAGTATAACAGTCACAATGGTGTTTAAGTTTTTCAGAACTATAGAAAGGCTCTAAACTTCTCCTTAAACTATCCTAAAGATGCTGCCACGACAGAGCTGTCACGACAGGTAAGTTCAAATCATAGTTTTAAGCCAAAATTTTCAGTCTTTTCTGATTTTTTTTAGAGAAAAATAAATAAGACACAACAATTAATTAAGATGTACTAAGACTCCATTAAAATGGAGGGTTGCCACCCCCAAACTCGAGGGTTGCATTGCCCTCAATGCAAATGACAGAATAGAAATGAAGGCAGGACATCACAAAATATAGATAAAGCAGGCAGCAATAAGAAAAAAAGAAACTTAAATTATTTTAAGCATTGTCTTCACTGCTGCTGCTGAGGCGGATTTGGCGGCGGATTTTGGGCTGTGAGGCAGGCTGGGCTGGTTGCTCTACGACCTGGATGTCAGAGCTACTGTCGTTGTCCCAACTGCTGCTGCTGGTGGTGGTGGTGGTGCTGGCCTTTGGCATAAGCTTTCTGTTGGCCATTCTTTTCTGCCTCTTGACAGGTTTGAATTCTTTCTCCAAGTTCCTCCGAATAGAGGGTTCTGCTTCGCTTTCTGCCCAGACGGATGAAGAAGAAAAACCAGCTACAAAGGCAGCAATGTCATCCGAGGGTGGTCGCTTTGTTCCTCGGGCGGATGTGTCGGCCTGAGGGCTGCCGGCTGCCGTCGGGTCAGGTGATGGAATGGAGGCAGCAGATTGTGTATGTGGTGTGGATGGGTCTGTCGGAGGCGGAAAAATCCTTGATGAATGTCATTAGACCCAGCTGTCTGTCCTCCATCCTCTGAATAGCAGCAATGATTTGAGTGGATGGGTCTGTCGGAGCAGCTGCTGCGGCAGGTTCAGGGTTGGGCTGCTCTGATGATTCTGCTTGGGCGGCAGCAGGGTTGACAGAAGAGAGGGGGGTTGCTACTGTCAGCTCCATGAGGCTGATGATATTCTTGTCTGTCCAGCCTCGTCCCTTCACTAGGCGATCGGTGGTGGCTTCTGGTACGGCAGAGGAGCGGCAGAGAGATGTAATAAGGAAGGGAAGGCAGAGGAGGGTCGTCGATCTATGGGTGCAGTCCAAGATACCCTCCCGTATATATCGTCCCACATTTATGGGTCGTTTGTTCATGATTTAGTGGATTAGGGCTAACCTCTGCTGGTCCACTGTGGTGTGATGGGAGGACGACAGAATCCTCTTCTTAATGAAGGCGTTCCACAATTTAGCCTCTGGCAGCAGCTGCCCCCTCTTCACGGTGTGGGGATTTTTGCGGCTCGTGTTCCATTCAGTTCCTTCTTCTGTCACTTCTTCCATGACAGCATCGAAGGCGGCGTCGTCTAGGGTGTCCAGGAACTGCTGGTGAGCATCATCGTTGGGGCCGAAGTAGAGGCCATAGAATTGTTGATGCGCTCGGCTATGAATTGCTCTTCTGTCCCTCGGACGGTTACTGCTGTTGCCGTCCTGCTGCCGTTGGCAGCGTAGAATTCCCTTACCAGCATTTCATTCATTTTTGCTGGTTGTTCTGCAAATTGTTCCCACAAGAGGGCTCAAATCGTCCTTACGATGAGAGGCTTGAGGCCCATATTAACGGCCTTTCGAGCGTAAATAAAGCCTCTTTCTTCCCATAGATCCTTAGTTGCGAAGGACTGCGGGGTGGGTGCTGCCGGTGAAGAGGTTGAAGCAGCACTGCGGCGGGTTCTTCTGGAAGACATAAAGAAAACAAAGAAAAACTAAAGGGGAGAGCAAGTAAGAAAAACAGAAGTGAGTGAAATGAAAATGAAACGGGGTTTTATAGAGGAGGAGTTGCTGCCCGTTAAAGCTGTAACGGCAGGCGTGAATAACGGGGCGACTGTTGAGCTTTGGCGTGTCTGACGCGTCAGACACGCATTTATGCGTCTGTCACACGTTTCTGCGTCTGCCGTGACGGTCTGGTGACAGCCTGTCTTTTCCGTGTCTGCTGCGGCAACTGGAACGACATGCTTCAATATTGGGCTTTGTTGGGCTGATGGATGGATGATGGGCTTGAGTCACTTCTCTTATTCTTCTTGACTCCTTTATTTCCTAAAAATAGTAAACATAAAAACATTATTCGAATAAAATAAACCTTATTTCCTAATAAATAATAAATAATAAAAATAAATAAAAATAAAACTTAGGTTAAATTAGGGATGCCTTGTGGGGCATCTCCTAAGGTAACCACTTCCTGTATTCCTGGGGCTTCAGTCCCCTGATAATGCTTGAGGCGCTGTCCGTTGACTTTGAATTGGTGCCCGTCTTTTAATGATTGTATTGTTATGGCACCATGGGGGAAAAACTTGTACGACTTGGAATGGACCAGACCATCTAGATTTCAGTTTCCCTGGGAAAAGTTTCAGTCTAGAATTGAACAACAATACGAGCTGCCCTGGGCAGAACTGTCGTGGCAGCAACTTCCTGTCGTGCCATTGTCCGTATTTCTTCAATCTCGTTCAGATCTAACAGCCTTTTCTGGCCTGCCTTGTCCAAATCCAAATTCACTGCCTTGATTGCCCAATATGCTCTGTGCTCTATCTCGACAGGCAGATGACAGGTTTTTCCATAAATCAATCGGTGTGGAGACATGCCCAATGGAGTTTTAAAAGTTGTCCTATATGCCCATAATGCATCATTGAGAAGTAAAGACCAATCTTTCCTAGTTGGCTTAACCATCTTCTCAAGAATGTTCTTAACTTCCCTATTAGATATTTCAGCTTGTCCATTGATCTGTGGGTGATATGATGTCGCGATCTGATGTTTGACACCATATTTCTTCAAGGCGGCAGCAATAACCCTGATGTCAAAATGTCTCCCTTCATCACTGATAATTGCCTTAGGGATGCCAAACCTCGAAAAGATGTTTTTGTGTAGAAATTTTTGGACTGTTTTGGCATCATTCCTTTGAGTGGCGATAGCTTCAACCCACTTAGAGACATAATCCACTGCTAGGATGATGTATAAATTTCCACATGAAGATGGAAAAGGTCTCATAAAATCAATCCCCCAAACGTCGAAAATTTCGACTTCTAGAATGTTCTGCAGTGGCATCTCGTTTCTCCTCGAGATGTTTCCTGTCCTTTGGCACCTGTCACAGTTCTTGTAGAAGATTTGTGCATCTTTATATAGTGACGGCCAATAAAACCCTGACTGCAGCACCTTGGCAGCAGTTTTGTTACCTCCTAAGTGACCTCCATACTGTGAATCATGGCAGTGATGAAGAATATCTTCTTGCTCTTCTTGTGGTACACACCTCCTTATAACCTGATCTGCACATAGTTTGAAAAGAAGAGGTTCGTCCCAATAATAATGCTTGACATCATTTTGGAACCTCTTCCTGGCTTGATAATTAAGATCAGAAGGAAGTATTCCGCTAACTATAAAATTAACAAAATCAGCATACCAGGGAAGTTCAGAAGACTTACCTGCCGCCATGGCTGTTGCGGCAGCGATTGCGGCGGCAAAGAGCTGCTCATCTGGGAAGGTCTCCAGTATGTTTGTCTCATCTATTGGCAGACTCTGTCCCTTCTCCAACCTTGACAAGTGATTTGCCACCTGATTTTTTGTTCCTTTTTTATCCTTAATTTTAAGGTCGAATTCTTGCAATAGCAGGATCCACCGTATCAATCGAGGCTTTGCGTCCTTTTTCGCGAACAGATATTTCAGGGCAGAATGATCTCTGTGCACTATGACCTTCGTCCCAAGTATGTAAGAACGAAACTTGTCAATGGAGAATACCACAGTTAATAACTCCTTTTCTGTGGTTGTGTAGTTTACTTGGGCATCATTCAGTGTCTTGCTGGCATAATATATGACATGAAACAGCTTATCTCTGCGCTCCCCAAGTGCTGCCCCGACAGCATAGTCACTAGCATCACACATAATCTCAAATGGCTGTGTCCAGTCTGGTGGCTGTACTATTGGGGATGTTACCAGTTTTTCCTTCAGAACATTGAATGCTTCAGTACATTCATCATTAAAGTCAAAGGGTCGGTTCTGCTCCAAAAGATGGCATAGGGGCTTGGTGATTTTTGAGAAATTTGCAATGAATCTCCGATAAAAACCAGCATGTCCCAAGAAACTTCTAATACCCTTGACTGTGGTTGGCGGCGGCAGCTTATCGATCACTTCTATTTTGGCCCTGTCGACTTCTATGCCACGGAAGCTAATTTTATGGCCTAGGACTATCCCTTCATCCACCATAAAGTGGCATTTTTCCCAATTCAAAACGAGATTTGCTTTTTCACATCTTTCAAGTACCTTTTGTAAATTGCCGAGGCAGCTTTCAAAATCGTCTCCAAAGACTGAAAAATCATCCATAAAAATCTCAAGGAAGTCCTCCACCATGTTGGAGAATATGGCCATCATGCACCTTTGGAAGGTGGCGGGTGCATTACATAATCCAAATGGCATTCTCCTAAAAGCGTACGTTCCGTAGGGGCATGTGAAAGTTGTTTTTTCTTGATCCTCTGGTGCGATAGCAATTTGGTTATAACCTGAATAACCATCAAGAAAACAATAGTAAGGTTTACCTGCTAATCTATCAAGCATTTGATCAATAAAGGGTAAAGGAAAATGGTCTTTTCGGGTAGTTTTGTTAAGCTTCCGATAGTCCATACAAACCCTCCAACCGGTCACAGTCCTGGTTGGGATTAACTCATTGTTTTCATTAGTCACCACGGTCATTCCTCCTTTCTTTGGAACACATTGCACCGGGCTCACCCATTTGCTGTCGGAGATGGCGTAAATAATACCAGCATCTAACCATTTGATTATCTCTTTACGCACCACCTCTTTCATTGCATGGTTTAGCCGCCTTTGAGCATCTATAGTCGGCTTATGATCTTCCTCTAGAAGGATTTTGTGCATGCATAACGCCGGACTAATACCTTGAATGTCAGCAATCGTCCATCCAATCGCCTTTTTGTGCTGCCTTAGCATGCCTATTAGCTGTCGTTCCTGTTCCCGCGGCAGCTTAGAATAGATGATTATAGGCAACGTATCATTTGAACCAAGAAAAGCATATTTTAGCTGCCCTGGGCAGGGGCTTCAGTTCTAAGGCAGGTGGTTCAACAGTAGATGGCTTTTGGATTAAATGGTTATCCGAAGTATAATTTAAAGGTTCGAATAACTTACCTGGACGATTGCCTAACCAGTTTACCTCCTCCTGATCTTCAGTATCAGATGTATCTGATTCAGAAGAGTTGCTGTCGTCGGTGCTGTCGTCAGTGCTGTCGTGACAGTCCTGTAGGTGGCTGCCGCGGTAGTGACCAAATTTTATATCGTGACAGCCCGACCTGATGCAGGGTTGATCAAGGGTAACGTCAGTGATAGCCTTGCATTCCTCGTCTACATTAGCATGTTTCATCGCTTGGAGAACATTCAACTTAATCTCTTGATCGTTTACTCGTATGGTGAGTTCTCCTTTCTCCACATCAATCAGTGATCTTCCCGTGGCTAAGAAGGGTCACCCAAGGATGACTGGTGCATTTTCATCTGCTTCACAATCTAAAACAAGAAAGTCAGCAGGAAAAATAAATTTATCCACTCTTACCAGAATATCTTCAATTTTTCCTTCTGGATGAACATAAGAGCGGTCTGCCAGCTGCAGAGTTACTGTCGTGGGCCGCGCCTTTCCAATACCTAATTTCTGAAAAACAGATTTTGGCATTAAATTGACACTAGCACCAAGATCACAAAGTGCCTTACCCACAAATTTATTTCCGATTATGCAAGGTATAATGAAGCTCCCCGGATCCTTCTTTTTCTGGGGTAGCTACCGATGAAGAATACTCATGCAACCTTCTGTCATCTTAACCGTTTCAAACTCCCCAAGCTTAAATTTCTTTGACATGACATCCTTGAGAAATTTGGCATAACCGGGCATCTCCCTATCGGCATCTTACAGCAAAATATTAATATGAACCTGCTTAAAAATATCATAAATCTTTTTGAGTTGAGATTCTTGCTTAGCTTGTTGTATCCGTTGGGGAAAAGGAGGTGGGGGACGGTAGTCAGCAATACGTCCTTCCCACTGCATACGAATCTGAGGAGGTTTAGGTTCATCAATTTTCTCCTCTGTCGCTTCTACTGTCGTGACAGGCTCATCGGCAGCAGTCTGTTTATCACCTGTCGGGGCAGCTTCCTCGGCAGGTTTATCCAAGGCAGGTTTCCTTACTGGTTCAGCTTCCTTTTCCGGCCCTGATAATTGCTTCCCACTCCTAGTAGTAATTGCCTTACATTGCTCATGTGTGGGCTGCCTAGCATTTTCAGTATTACTAGGGAATCCTCCAGTCTGCCTTGGCTTAATATGTTGGGAAACCTGACCCATTTGTGTCTCCAATGATTTCAGAGTAGCTTCATGATTTGTCATCTGCATCTCTGTTTTATCCATAAAATTCTCTGTCTTCTTGACAAACTGATTCATATTCTCAATATAAGTACCTGTCTGAGACATAAAAGTGGCCAGAGTCTGTTCCAGTATACTGCTCGTGGAAGCTGGTTGCTGTTGTTGCTGCTGCGGCAGCAGTTGCTGTCGCGTCAGCAATCTAGGTCCTCCCTGATTCTGATTGTGTGCTTGAGGATTCAGGGCATTATTAGGGTTACTCCAAGAAAACTTGGGGTCCTTCCTCCAATTGGGATTGTAAATGTTGGAATTGTAATTCGGGTTGTAGTTTCCAACATATTTTCCCTCTTCTAATTGTATCGGGCACTCATCCGAACCATGATTTCCCTCACAGATTTCATATACCTCCTCAACAGCAAATCCATGTTGTCCATCATCATTCAATAACCGTTTCATTGCTTTAGTAAGGAATGCTACCTGTGATTTCATCGTGCCGTCAGCCTCATAATCCTTGACAGCAAGTACCCGTTTACCCCCTCTTCTTGCAGTCGGAAACTGCTCTTCATTCTTAGCCAGATTTTTCAATACTTGCATGGCCTCGTTCGGATCTTTATCCAATAATAATCCATTTGCTGCAGAATCAATTCGAATACGAGTTTGTAAGTTGGCAGCATTATAAAACTTAGTTACCTGATTCCAAACGGGGAATCCATGCATTGGGCAGTTCCGTAGAAGAGTAGTAAATCTGTCCCAGGCCTCGTGCATCGGCTCGTCATTTCCTGTTGAAAAGTAGCAATTTCATTACGTAATCGCTCAGATAAACGTGAAGGATTAAAACGAGATAAAAATTCACGAGATAAATCTGCCCAAGTTCTAATTGAACCCGGCGTAAGTTTATTCCACCAAGTCTTAGCTCTGTCCCTCAATGAATAGGGAAATAACCGAAGCCTCAGTATCTCCGGATTAACTCCTGGCAGTCTAAACGAACCACAGATCTCCTGGAACGTTTTGAGATGCTCCCTAGCATCCTCTGTAATAGCACCACTGAATTGCCCGGCATTGTTGATCATACTAAACATAACAGGTTTAAGCTCGAAGTTGTCAACGTCGATATCCGGCAGCGTGGTCTCCAGTTCTACATGATCGTTCAACATGTAGTCACGACAGGACCGTCGTCCGGCGGCGACAGGGTTACCGACAGCCGGTATAACATCGCCAGCAGACGGGTCGTCTCCAACGTGGGCCATCTTCTCTAGATGTTCTTCAAGGTACTCGTTCCTGGTTAGAAGGTGACGAAGTTGTTTCTTGAGATTGAAGGAACGTTCAACTTCTGGATCTAATGGATACTCAGGATCTTTACCTCGATTCGATCTGCGCATAAACAGGAAAACCTTGTGAAAAGCAAGAGTTGAATGTACCAACGAAAAACAGAAAAAGAAAAAGAAAAATAAAAACAAAAAGTGCAATAAAAGAAAGGTAGAGTTATGTTGCCAATCCCCAGCAACGGCGCCAAAAACTTGTTGCGTGTAAAATAGTTTATCGCAATGGTAGTGCAAGTGTACACGACGCAAGTAGTAAAGTGATACGAAGTATCGGATATCGTCTCCACAGGGATTGGGCTAATAGCTTCACCTTAATTTACTACACGAAAGTAAAGAAAATAGTTGAGAAAGTTGTCACGAGAATAATAAAGCAAACGTAAATAAAAGAGTAGAAATATCAAGATAGAGAGAATGGGCTGGTATTGAATTGCTCAGTAGTGCAGGTATTGCAGAGTTTAGGAAATCCAGTTCTGTCGTCGCGTCCATCGCGGCAGCACCTGTCGCGGCAGCAGTCCGTTGATCGTCGCGGCAACAAACGCTCAACTTAGTACTTTCAAGTTTGGCAAGAATCCCAGATCTGCCTTGGCCTATCCCTAGGTCCAAGTCTGTCGATGATCACGTCTTTGATGATACCTCCTGGCGTGAATCGAAGGATGAACACCGATGTGTATGAATTCTTCTTTAGCCACTTAACCTCGCCCTATCCCTAGGCACGAGATAGTTCAACTATAAACTAGAGAACTTGCTCTTATTTCTTTCGTATACTTAACTCTCCCGATGCTAAGTAAATAGATAACCTCACAATGCTCTCCCGATGCTCTTGCAAGATATTAATAACCAAAATAAGAGAACTTGAAGTTTATTTTATTGAACTGAAAATTCCTAAAACAAAACAACTCTTGCAACTACTTTACAAATCAACCCGTGGCCTAAGGGGAATTTAGAACATGTCGACGGCGGGTAAACGGCTAGGGGTTTTTGGTTGTCGGTTATGGGGTAATCGGCTATGATCTTTTTCTAGGTTAAAATACATGCCCTTATATAAGCTTTGGGCTCAAGTTATCTAAGTTAACAAGGATTACAACTTTTATTAAAAGAATGATTCTAATAAAGACTTAATCTCCAAGGAATCTACTTTCCAGCCATCCTCCTTGTTTCTTGGGATTTTCTCTCCTTGAACTTTGGGCTTGACATATCTTTTGATCCGGGGCTTGGAAAAATATAAGGTTTTCACACGACAGATGAGCAGAATTTTCTCTATCTATCGAGGTCCACTTTGCTTTTTCTCCACTATCTTGCTGTCGTCCTCTGCTGTCACGGCAGCACCATGGCAGCATCGTCCTCTTTGTCTGCTTATCCAGTTCAGCTCTTCTGCTTCTCTGCCCAGTGCCTGCCTTCTCCGTCTACTATGGCGGCATCCTGCAAAATCAGCCATCTTTTAGTAGAATCTGTGCCTTTAATATATTTGTGATGTTTTGCTGTAAACTAACCTAAATGCAATGAAATGATGCTTGAATGCAGCAGAAATATGGGTTAAAAAGGGTGTAAATAATAGAACTTTTACACACTCAACAGTCGGGTTAATTTTAGGTCGAGTACGTTTCAGTTCAGGCCAAAACGGTTCAGGTCCGAATCAGTTAATTAACGGGTTAATTCAGGTTTGAATGGACTTCAGGTCGGGCCACGTTCAGGTCGAGTCACGTTGTTAACAAGTAAAATTCAGGTAAGGTAATATCGGTTTCAATTGAAATTCAAGTCGGGTATTTCCAATGCCTTAAAGTTTGATAATTGTTTGTAAATTTTGAATAAAAAATAAATTCTTAGGGAATAATATGAACTGAAGTACCCCTTAAGATGGCTATATATATTACAATTTAGAAATATATATATATATATATATATATATAATTGTGACTAAATTGAATTAAATTAAAATTTAAATTAGGACTAAAATAAAAAAAATTTAAACGGGTAAGGCCTTAAAGGGTAATTAATCTATAAACTAAACATTGGGCGGCAATAAAATTAAATGGGTAAATTGCAACTTTGAGCTTCAATTTTAATTTAGAATTAGGGGGAAAAGCCCGCCATTTAGTTTAGGTTAGGGAAAATTGTAGTTTTGGTCATTCTGAAATCAAAATATTTTCATTTAAGTCACACAATTTTACTTGTATGTTTTAATTTAATTCAATTGAGTCACAATTTAGGTTATAATTGAAATTTGAGCTATAATTTTAGAATTGTTGCAAGGACTTAAAGTTTATTTGGTTTGGACTAAATTATAAAAAAATATAGGATTTGGATTAAATTAAAAAGAACACAAATATATGGGTAAGTTTTAGCTAAAACTAAATTGTAGCGACTATAATGGACAAAAATATTAGACTAAATTACTCAAATTAAAAATTAATAAGTATTATTTCCAGTTAAATAAAGATTTCTAGTGAATTAATTGAACACTAAACTCCTAAACCCTAAATTTCATCTATAGACCCTAAACTAGTCACATAAACATGTAGTTGTAGGCTATATGACCCCTAAAAATCTCATCAATCATGTAACACATATGACATTATACTTGTATTCACGTATCAATATAGAGTATAGAGTAGGCAATGCATATAGTATAAATTATATTATAGACTATTGACTATAGTATAAACTTTAATCCCTAAACTACACCATAAAACCTAAAGATCTAGACATTAGCACAAACCCCTAAATCATAAACTGTAACCTTAAGGCATAGAAATTCATCACATAAATCAATTACCCTAAACTACACCATAAAATATAAACCATTAACATTAACCCCTAAATCATAAATCATAAACATTAAGCCCTAAACTACACCATAAACCTTAAAGGCTTAAACATTAACCTAAACCCTAAATCATTAACACTAACACCAAACCCTAAATATTGTACTATATGAATTCATCTCATAAACTAATAACCCTAAACTACAACCTATACCTTAAACCATCAACACTAAGACATAAAACCTAAACTATAAACTAAACTCATAACCCAAATTGACAATTTCAACATAAAAATATAGAATAAAATTGATATTAGGGACTGATTTGACAATTTGACCATAAAAATATATCATTAACCTAAAATTTAGGATTAATTTGACTATTTAAAAGTGGATCAATTTGAGAGTCCAATGACTAATTTACAATATTTGATCATTAAAGACTAATTTGACTAATTTAACAAACAACCCTAAACAAAACCACAATCCATAAACCATGAACCTTAAGGATTCATAATTAATCTCATAAACCAATTACTCATAAATTAGGGCTATAAATGAGACGGGGTAAATCATGAGCTACTAAAATTATAATATATATTTTTTAAATTTTAACTAAATTAGTCCTAGGACCTAATTAAAAGAAACTAAATTCTTAAGGTCGAATGTTAACTGAATTAATCTGAATTATGACTAAATTGAATTAAAATCTAAAATTTAAATACTAATAAATCATGGCATATATACAAAAGGTTAAATACAATACGACTTTGTTGTGTGTAAAAGTGTCTATCGCAATTGTAGTGCAAGTGTACACGACGCAAGTAGTAAAGTGATACGGAAGTATCGGATATCGTCTCCACAGAGACTGGGCTAATAGCTTCACCTAGAATAACTGCACGAAAGTAAAAAGAATGATTTAAGAAGTTGTCACGAGAATAATAAAGAATACTGTAAAATAAAAGTAGAGAAATCAAGATAGAGAGAATGGGCTGGTATTGAATTGCTCAATAGTGCAGGTATTGCTGAGTTTGAGAAATCCAGTTCTGTCGTCGTTCCCGTCGCGGCAACAGTCCGTTGCTTGTCGCGGCAGCGAACACTCAACTTCGTACTTCAAGTTTGGCAAGAATCCCTGTTGTGCCTTGGCCTATCCCTAGGTCCAAGTCTGTCGATGATCACGTCTTGATGATACCTCCCGGCGTGAATCAAAGGATGAACACCAATGTTGTTGAATTCTTCTTTAGCCACTTAACCTCGTCCTATCCCTAGGTCCGAGATACTTCAACTATAAACTAGAGAACTCGCACTTATTCCTTTCGTACACTTAACTCTCCCGATATTAAGTAAATATATAACCTCACAATGCTCTCCCGTTGCTCTTGCAAGATGTTAACAACCCTTGCAACTACTTTACAAAACAACTCGTGGCCCTAAGGGGAATTTAGAACATGATGAAGGAAGGAAATCGGCTAGGGTTTTGGGAAGAAGGCTAGATAATAGGTTATATCCTCCCTAGGTCGAAATACATGCCCTTATATAGGCTTTGGGTCCAAGTTTTCTAAAATAGCAAGAATACAACTTTAAATTAAAGTACAACTCTAATAAAGACTAAATCTTCAGAGAATCTAACTTTAAATCGTCCTCCTTCTTGCTTGGGATTTTCTCTCCTTGAACTTTGGGCTTGGTATTCTTTCTGATCTAGGGCTTGGAAAAATATAGTGGTTTTACACGACAGACGAGCTGAATTTTCTCTATCTGTCGAGGTCCACTTTGCTTCTTCTCCTCAAAACTGTTGTCGTCCTTTGCTGTCACGGTGGTAACCATGGCAGCATCGTTCTCCTTGACTGCTCGTCCAGTTCCAGCTCTTCTACTTTACTGCCCAGCGCCTGCCTTTCCCGTCTGCTACAGCAGCAACCTGCAAAAGCAATCAATTTCAGTAGAAACTGTGTCGTTTAATATATTTGTGATGTTTAACTGTAAACTAACCTAAATGCAATGAATTATGCTTGAATGCAGCAGAAATATGGGTTAAATAGGGGGTAAATAATAGAACTTTTACACACTCAACACACCCCCAAACTCAAGTTTTTGCTTGCCCTCAAGCAACTAAGACCTAAAAGAAAAATGAAATATTTTTGTTTTGGCTTAAAACAATGAACTTTCCCTTACCCTTCATTCATTCCATGTGGGGGCAGCACCCTGTCGGATAATCTAGGATCTGTCCGGAGTCTCACTATAGTCCTCGTGTAGTGTGTGCATGCTTGTGAACAATTATATGCCAAGACTCTCTTAGTTTCACTAGAATAATTCAGCCCTTAACTCGAATATTTATGCCAAAGTTTATTTTATTTTTTTGAAGGCATTTCTTATGCTCCTTTGATTTTTTTTGACTCGATTTCACTATTTTTTTAAGCTAAAGTTTCACTAGAGCCAGTGTTAGGCACCTCTAGCTAACTTCCTAGAGTCGGTTTCAGGCACCCTAGGGCTATTGAGTCTCTTTTGCTAAACTTCTTTCCTAGAGCCAGTGTTAGGCACATCTAGGGGCTATCCAAGTGCTAGGCTTCCTATTCTAGTTGACTAAAAGAGTTCTAAGCAATATATCAGTCACAAATAGTGTTTAAGTTTTCAGAGCTATAGAAAGGCTCTAAACTTTTCCTAAAAACTATCCTAAAGGCACTGCCACGACAGAGTTGTCACGGCAGGTAAGTTTAGTTCACAGACTTAAGCCAAAATTTTCATATTTTCATTTTTTATACCAAAAATAAACTAAGTAAAACACACAAATTTTAAAACTAAAATGGACTCCATTAATGGAGGGATGTCACCCCCAAACTCGAGGGTTGCATTGCCCTCAATGCAAATGACAAGATGCAATAAAAATAAACAGTACATCATAAAATATATAGGCAGACAGCAAAATAAGATAAGAAACTTAAATTTAAGTGTTGTCGTCGTTGCTGCTGCTGAGTCTGATATGGCGGCGGGCACGAGCTTTCGGAGTTGGCTGGGGAATGGGGGAGGCAGATGTGTTCTTTGCTTTGGCCTCTCGTGGTGGTTGGATCCTGGTTGGGGAGATATGAGGGGGTTGCTCCACAACCTGGATTTCAGAGCTGCTACTGCTGTCCTCACCGCTGCCGCTGTCACTACTGCTTCCGCTAGCTCTTGGCAGATTGTTTTTGTCTGTCATTCGCTTCTGCCTCTTCACCTTCGAAAGATTCCTCTTAATAGAGGGTTCATTGTCACTGGCGGCCCAAACGGAGGAGGACGAGAAACCGGCAATGAAGGCGTCAAGCTCCTCCGATACCATTCATCGTTTCGTACCACGGGCAGACGGCTCAGCACGGGTGTTGCCGGCGGCTGTAGGGGCAGGTGATGGTGTTGATGCGGCAGAGTGTGTCCGTGGTGTGGCAGCAGGTGTGGGGGTGTGGGCAGGTGTGGTGACAGTAAAATAATGTGCAGGAAAAGTGGGGAAGAGAGCATCGGGGAAATTTAAAGAGTTATGGATAAAGTTTACCGTGGATGCAGTAAAATCCCTGATGAAGGTCATCAGACCGAGCTGTTGTTCCTCCATCTTCTGAATGGCAGCTAAAATCTAGGAGGAAGAGTCTGTCGAGGCGGCTGTTGCGGCAGTTGGTTCAGGCTCTTGCTGCTCTGTCGTGTCTGCTGTTGTGTCAGCTGGATCGAATGATGACAGAGGAGTGGCATCGGTCAGCTCCATGAGGCTGAGGATGTTCTTTTCTGTCCAACCTTTTACTTGGACTCGAAGATCAGTGGTCACTTCGGGTACGTCATGGCCACGACAGAGGGATGTGATGAGGTATGGGAGGTAAAGCGGACCCGTCGGTCTGTGTGCGCACTCTAATATGCTCTCACGGATATAGCTGCCCACGTCAATGGGCCTTTCATGAAAATGGAGTGAATTAAGGCTAACCTTGGCTGGTCGACCGTGGTATTGTGGGACGACGTCATGATACGCTTTTTGATAAAAGCATTCTATAATTTAGCCTCCGGCAGTAGTTGAGTCCTATTTACTGTCCGTGGGTTCTTGCGACTAGCGTTCCATTGAGTTCCCTCATCTTTCAGCTCTACCGTGACAGCATCATAGGCAGCAAGGTCTAATATGTTGAGGAACTGTTGGTGAGCGTCATCGTTGCTGCCGACGTAGAATCCATACAGTGTGTTAATGTACTCAGCTTCGAACGGCACTTCTTTTCCTCGCACAATCACCGCTGTAGTCGTTCTTCTGCTAATGGCAGCATAGAATTCTCGTACCAACGAGACGTTCATCTCTTCAGGCTGTTCAGCAAAGGTCTGCCGCTGTAGAGCTCAAATTTTTCGGGCTATGAACGGCTTTAGGCCCAGATTTTCCTCCTTTGATGTGTAAACGAATCCTCTCTCTTCCCACATATCTCTGATCGCAAATGATTGTGGGGTGGTTGCTGTCGGTGTGGAGCTGGAAGCAGCATTCCTACGGGTTTTCCTGGGAGACATTTTTGCAAGGGTTGTGGAAATAAAAATGAAAACAAGTAAAATCTAGAGGGAGCAAGTAAAAAGAGTAGAAGTGAGTGAAAATGAAAAATGAAATGGGGTTATATAGAGAAGGATTTGCTGCCCGTTAAAGCTGTAACGGCAGGCGTGAATAACGGGGCCAGCTGTTATGCGGTAGCATGTCTGACGCATCTGTCGTGACAGCATGTTGACAGCCTGTATCTTCTGCGTCTGTCGCGGGAGCTGTAACGACAGGCTCCAAAATTTGGGCTTTGTTGGGCTGGTGGATGGATGGTGGGCTGAGTTCACTTCTCCTGTTCTTCTTGACTCCTTTATTTCCTAAAAAACAGAAAAATAAAAATATTATTCAAATAAAATAAATCTTATTTCCTAATAAATAATAAGTAATAAGAAAACTAAAAATAAAAATTAGGTTACATTAGGAGTGCCAGGTGGGGCATCTCCTAAGGTAACCACTTCCTGTATTCCTAGGGCTTCAGTCCCTTGATAATGCTTTAAGCGTTGTCCGTTGACTTTGAATTGGTGCTCGTCTTTTAATGATCGGATTGTGATGGCACCATGGGGAAAAACCTGCACGACTTGGAACGGGCCAGACCATCTAGATTTCAGCTTCCCTGGGAAGAGTTTCAATCTAGATTTGAACAACAATACAAGTTGCCTGGGCAGAACTGTCGTGGCAGCAACTTTTTATCATGCCACTTCTTAGTTTTATCCTTGTATATTCTTGCATTTTCATAGGCCATTGTCCGGATTTCTTCAATTTCGTTCAGATCCAACAGCCTTTTCTGCCCTGCCTTGTCCAAGTCCATATTCACTGCCTTTATTGCCCAGTATGCTCTGTGCTCTATCTCGACAGGTAAATGGCATGTTTTTCCGTAAATCAATCGGTAAGGAGACATTCCAATGGAGTTTTAAAAGTTTTCATATAAGCCCATAATGCATCATTAAGGAGTAAAGACCAATCTTTCCTAGTTGGCTTGACCATCTTCTCAATAATGTTCTTAACTTCTCTGTTGGATAATTCAGCTTGTCTATTGGTTTGAGGGTGATATGCTGTTGCGATCCGATGCTTAACAACATACTTCTTCAAGGCAGCAGCAATAGCCCTGTTGTCGAAATGTCTCCCTTCATCACTGATGATCGCCTTAGGGATGCCAAACCTAGAAAAGATGTTTTTGTGTAAAAACCTCTTAACTGTCTTGGCATCATTCTTTTGAGTGGCGATAGCTTCAACCCACTTAGATACATAGTCTACTGCCAGGAGGATGTATAGATTCCCACATGAAGATGAGAATGGTCCCATAAAATCAATCCCTCAAACGTCGAAGATCTCGACTTCAAGAATGTTCTACAGCGGCATCTTGTGTCTCATTGAGATGTTTCCTGTCCGTTGGCACTTGTCACAACTTTTGTAGAAGATTTGCGCATCTTTATACAATGACGGCCAATAATACCCTGACTGCAGCACCTTGGCAGCAATTTTGTTGCCTCCTAAGTGTCATCCATACTGTGAAGCATGGCAATGATGAAGTATGTCTTCTTGCTCATCATGTGGTACGCATCTCCTTATAACCTGATCTGTACAGATTTTGAAAAGAAGAGGGTCGTCCCAATAATAATGCTTAACATCATTTTGGAACCTCTTCCTGGCTTGCTAATTGAGGTCAGAATGAATTATTCTGCTAACTAAGAAATTAACGAAATCAGCATACCAGGGGAGTTCAGAAGACTTACCTGCCGCCATGGTTGTCGTGGCAGTGACTACGGCAGCAAAGAGCTGCTCATCTGGGAAGGTCTCCAATATGTTTGTCTCATCTGTCGGTAGACTCTGTCCTTTCTCCAACCTTGACAAGTGATATGCCACTTGATTTTCTGTCCCCTTTTTGTCCTTGATTTCAATGTCGAATTCTTGCAATAGCAGGATCCAACGTATCAACCGAGGCTTTGCATCTTTTTTCGCGAACAGATACTTTAATGCATAGTGGTCTGTGTGCACTATAACCTTCGTTCCAAGTATGTAAGAACGAAACTTGTTAATGGAGAATACCACGGCTAATAACTCATTCTCTGTGGTGGTATAGTTCACTTGGGCGTCATTCAGTGTCTTGCTGGCATAGTATATGACATGAAATAATTTGTCTTTCCGCTGCCCAAGTGTTGCCCCAACATCATAGTCACTAGCATCACACATGATCTCAAATGGCTGTGTCCAATATGATGGTTGTACAATTGGGGTTGTTACCAGTTTTTCCTTCAGAACCTGGAATGCTTCAGTACATTCATCGTTAAAGTCAAAGGGCCGGTTCTGCTCCAGAAGATATCATAGGGGCTTGGTGATTTTTGAAAAGTTCGCAATGAATCTCCGATAAAAACCAGCATGACCTAAGAAACTTCTGATTCCCTTGACTGTGGTGGGCGGCGGCAGCTTTTCGATCACTTCAATCTTATCCCTGTCGACTTCTATGCCACGGCAGCTAATCTTATGGCCAAGGATTATCCCTTCATCCACCATGAAGTGACATTTTTCCCAGTTCAACACTAAGTTTGCTTTTTCACATCTTTCGAGTACCTTTTGTAGGTTGCCTAGGAAGCTTTCAAAATCGTCTCCAAAGACTGAAAAGTCATCCATAAAAATCTCTAGGAAGTCCTCCAACATATCGGAAAATATGGCCATCATGCACCTTTGGAAGGTGGCTGGTGCATTGCACATTCCAAATGGCATTCTCCTAAAAGCATATGTTCCGTAGGGGCATGTGAATGTCGTCTTTTCTTGATCTTCCGGTGCAATAGCTATTTGATTGTAACCTGGATAACCATCAAGAAAACAATAGTAAGGTTTACCCGCTAGTCTATCAAGAATTTGATCAATAAAGGGTAAAGGAAAGTGGTCCTTTCGGGTGGCTTTGTTAAGCTTCTGATAGTCCATACAAACCCTCCAACCGGTCACAGTCCTGGTTGGGATTAATTCATTGTTTTCGTTGGTCACCACGGTCATTCCTCCTTTCTTGGGAACGCATTGCATCGGGCTCACCCATTTGCTGTCTGAGATGGTGTAGATTATTCCAGTATCTAACCATTTGATTATCTCTTTTCGCACCACCTCTTTCATTGCATGGTTTAGCCGTCTTTGGGCATCTATAGTCGGCTTATGATCATACTCTAAGAGGATTTTATGCATACATAATTTCGGACTAATGCCTTGAATATCGGCTATCGTCCATCCAATGGCCTTTTTGTGCTGCTGCAACATCCCTATTAGTTGTTGTTCCTGTTCCTGCATCAACTTGGAAGATATGATTACGGGCAACGTATCATTTAAACAAAGAAAAGCATATTTTAGCTACCCTGGCAGGGGCTTCAGTTCTAAAACAGGGGGCTCAACAGTTGATGGCTTTTGGATTGCATGGTTATCCGAGGTATAATTTAAAGGCTCGAATAACTTACCTGGACGATCGCTTATCCAGTGTACCTCCTCCTGATCTTTAGTATCTATTGTATCAGCCTCTGAGGAGTAGTTGTCGTCGGTGCTGTCGTGACAGTCCTGTAAGTGGCTGCCGAGGCAGTGACCAATGTTGATGTCGTGACAGCCCGACCTGATGCAGGGTTGGTCAAGGGTAACTTTAGTGATTACCTTGCGTTCTTCTTCTGCATCCGCGTGCTTCATAGCTTGGAGAACATTCAGCTTTATTTCTTGATCGTTTACTTCATAGTGAGTTCTCCTTTTTCCACATCAATCAGTGATCTTCTCGTGGCTAAGAAGGGTCGCCACAGGATGATTGGTGCGTTTTCATCTGCTTCACAATCTAAAACAAGAAAGTCAGCTGGGAAAATAAATTTATCCACTCTTACCAGAATATCTTCGATTTTTCCTTCCGGATGAACGTAAGAGCGGTCTGCCAGCTGCAGAATTACTGTCGTGGGCCGAGCTTTTCCAATACCTAATTTCTGAAAAACAGATTTTGGCATTAAATTAATACTAGCACCAAGATCACAAAGTGCCTTACCCACATATTTATCTCCGATTACACAAGGTATGATGAAGCTCCTCGGATCCTTCTTTTTCTGGGGTGGATGCTTGTGTAGAATACTCATGCATCCTTCTGTCATTTTAACCGTTTCAAATTCCCCAAGTCTAGATTTCTTCGACATGGCTTCCTTGAGAAATTTGGCGTAACCGGGCATCTCCCTAACGGCATCTAACAGCGGAATGTTAATATGAACCTGCTTAAAAATATCATAAATCTTTTTAAGTTGTGATTCTTGCTTCAATTGTTGTAATCGTTGAGGAAAAGAAGGTGGGGACGATAATCAACAATACGTCCTTCCCACTGCATACGAATCTGAGGAGGTTTGGGTTCATCATCTTTCTCCTCTGTCGCTTCTGCTATCGTGACAGGTTCATCGACAGTAGGCTGTTTGTTACCTGTCGAGGCAGCTTCCTCGGCAGGTATGTCCAAGGTTGGTTTCTTCACTGTTTCAGCTTCCTTCCCAAGCCCTGGTAGTTTCTTCCCACTCCTAGTAGTAATGGCTTTGCACTGGTCATGTGTGGGTTGTCTAGCATTTTCAGTATTGCTAGGAAATCCTCCAGTCTGCCTTGGATTGATATGCTGGGAAACCTGACCCATTTGTGTCTCCAAAGATTTCAGAGTAGCTTCATGATTTGTCATCCGCATCTTTGTTTTATCCATGAACGTCTCCGTCTTCTTGACAAATTGATTCATGTTCTCAATATAAGTTCTTATCTGAGACATAAACGTAGCCAGAGTCTGTTCCAGTATACTGTTTGTGGCAGCTGGTGGCTGTTGCTGCTGCTGCTGCGGTTGCTGTCGAGTCAGCAATCTAGGTCCTCCCTGATTCAGAATATTGTGTGCTTGTAGTTTCCAACATACTTTCCCTCCTCTAACTGTATAGAACATTCATCCGAACTGTGATTTCCCTCACAAATTTCACATACCTCTTCAACAGCAAATACAGGATGTGAATCATCATTTAAAAGCTTCTTCATTGCCTTAGTAAGGTATGCCACCTGTGATTTCATTGTGATGTCGGCCTCATAATCCTTAACAGCTAAGACCCGTTTACCCCCTCTTCTTGCTGTCAGAAACTGCTCCTCATTCTTAGCCAGATTTTTCAATACTTGCATAGCCTCGTCTGGGTCTTTGTCCAATAGAAATCTATTTGCTGCTGAATCAATTCGAATACGAGTTTGTAAGTTGGCAGCTTTCTAAAACTTGGTTACCTGGTTCCAGACGGGGAATCCATGCATTGGGTAGTTCCGTAGAAGAGTGGTAAATCTGTCCCAGGCCTCGTGCATTGGCTCGTCATCTTCTTGTTGAAAAGTAGCAATTTCATTACGTAATCGCTCAGATAAATGTGAAGAATTAAAACGAGATAAAAATTCACGAGACAAATCTGCCCAAGTTCGAGTTGAACCTGGTGCAAGTTTATTCCACCAAGTCTTTGCTCTGTCCCTCAATGAATGGGGAAATAACCAAAGCCTCAGTATCTCCGGATTAACTCCTGGTAGTCTAAACGAACCACAGATCTCCTGGAACGTTTTTAGATGCTCCCTAGCATCCTCTATAGCAGCACCACTAAATTGACCGGCATTGTTGATCATGCTAAACATAACAGGTTTCGGCTCGAAGTTATCAACATCTATATCCGGCAACGTGGTTTCTAGTTCTACATGATCATTCAACATGTAGTCACGACAGGACCGTTGTGCGGCAGTGGCAGCAGGGTTGTCGACAGGAGGTATGATCTCTCCATCTCCGACAAGAGAATCACCCTGGGGGTTCCCTTGGTTTTGCATCGTCTCTAGCTGTTCCTCAAGGTACTCGTTCCTAGCTAGTACGTGACGAAAATGGTTCCTAAGATTGAACGAACGTTCGATTTCAGGATCTAATGGATACTCAGGTTCTTCTCCTCGTCTCGATCTGCGCATAAACAAGAAACCTTGTGAAAAGCAAAAGTTGAGCAAACCAAATTAAAACAGAAAAATAAAAATAAAAACGAAAAGTGCAGTAAAAGAGAAGGTAGAGTTATGTTGCCAGTCCCCGGCAACGGCGCCAAAAACTTGTTGCGTGTAAAAGTGTCTATCGCAATTGTAATGCAAGTGTACACGACGCAAGTAGTAAAGTGATACGGAAGTATCGGATATCGTCTCCACAGAGACTGGGCTAATAGCTTCACCTAGAATAACTGCACGAAAGTAAAAAAAAAAATGATTTAAGAAGTTGTCACAAGAATAATAAAGAATACTGTAAAATAAAAGTAGAGAAATCAAGATAGAGAGAATGGGCTGGTATTGAATTGCTCAGTAGTGCAGGTATTGCTAAGTTTGAGAAATCCAGTTCTGTCGTCGTTCCCGTCGCGGCAACAGTCCGTTGCTTGTCGCGGCAGCGAACACTCAACTCCGTACTTCAAGTTTGGCAAGAATCTCTGTTGTGCCTTGGCCTATCCCTAGGTCCAAGTCTGTCGATGATCACGTCTTGATGATACCTCCCGGCGTGAATCGAAGGACGAACATCGATGTTGTTGAATTCTTCTTTAGCCACTTAACCTCGTCATATCCCTAGGTCCGAGATAGTTCAACTATAAACTATAGAACTCGCACTTATTCCTTTCGTATACTTAACTCTCCCGATATTAAGTAAATAGATAACCTCACAATGCTCTCCAGATGCTCTTGCAAGATGTTAATAACCAGAATAAGAGAACTTGAAGTTTATTTTATTGAACTGAAAATTCCTAAAACAAAACAACCCTTGCAACTACTTTACAAAACAACCCGTGGCCCTAAGGGGAATTTAGAACATGATGAAGGAAGGAAATCGGCTAGGGTTTTTGGAAGAAGGCTAGAGAATAGGTTATATCCTCCCTAGGTCGAAATACATGCCCTTATATAGGCTTTGGGTCCAAGTTTTCTAAAATAGCAAGAATACAACTTTAAATTAAAGTACAACTCTAATAAAGACTAAATCTTCAGAGAATCTAACTTTAAATCGTCCTCCTTCTTGCTTGGGATTTTCTCTCCTTAAACTTTGGGCTTGGTATTCCTTCTGATCTAGGGCTTGGAAAAATATAGTGGTTTTACACGACAGACGGGATGAATTTTCTCTATCTGTCGAGGTCCACTTTGCTTCTTCTCCTCAAAACTGTTGTCGTCCTTTGCTGTCACGACGACAACCATAGCAGCATCGTCCTCCTTGACTGCTCGTCCAGTTTTAGCTCTTCTGCTTTACTGCCCAGCACCTGCCTTTCCCGTCTGCTACAGCAGCAACCTGTAAAAGTAACCAATTTCAGCGGAAATATGGGTTAAATATGGGGTACATAATAGAACTTTTACACGTTCAACAGACTTAAATGGTAATTAACTCCTATCATAAAAAAGGTGGGCTAGCCTCCCTCCCAAATGCGCCACATATTTTTCCTAAAATACTTTACAAAGCCTTTCTCTTTATATATCCTTGGCTTCTCTTCTTCACCAACTTTAGCGTCTCTTTCTCTCCAGCATCGACATCTCACAATCGACGGCGATGTAACTTAGTTGAGCATATAAATTTTCTTTCAGCTTCTTTATGCTTGTCTTTCTTTGACTTTTGTTCATCTATTCTTTGAAAAAAAATGCCCTAATTTGTTTTTTCTTTCTATCTTCCCTAAAATGTGTTATTTGAGATCTTTAGATTTATTTGCGGTTCTTCCATTTCTTTATTTTCTGGACTTGTAGATGCTTTTCTCATTGTGTACTTGTTTGATGAAATTAATTGGAATCATTTGTTCGAAATCGCCATACTTATATATATTTGAGTAACAAATGTAATCATTGATTTCGGTAAAATTCTGTCATTTTGTTTTTTAATGTGATTATGCTCAGCATGTACTTCTTGTAAATCTTTTTCTCAAATGATTTTCTAATGCAATGGAGTACCTTATTTGATCTTGGATAATATATCTTTATTTTATTGGTTTTATGTATTAATATTTTCTTCCTTTTCAATGTTCTCAGGGATTAACTTTTCATGCCAAAATTTTTAAATTTTGCGCTCTGGGTTTCTCTACAAGTAAATTTGTTCTTCTTAGTCTTTCTCTGGTGTTTTCATATTAACTGTTTGGTTGTCGAGAAAATGAAGAGAAATTTTTTAATGTTATTATTCCAATTTTGCTTCTTGAAAGATATTGAAACTTATCAATTAGTAAAGTCGTGTTCTAATTTCAGAGTAATGATTAGTTCCGAATACAGATAATGTTTTTTTAATATCTACTCAATAGCCAAACAGAGAAAAGGTGAAAACCGGTTAGAAAAGTTAAATAAATTGATAGACTTAACTCACCTAAAATTGTTGCTTTTAAAAAATTTTCCCTTAAAATTATGTCTGTAACGCCCTAGTTTCGGGCTTAAGAGTTTCGGTAAAGGTTTTGGGGTTCGTTGAACCAGTTTTGGTGTTGTGAGTGAGTTTAGAGGAAAATCATCTTTGAGTGTTTTTAAAAATGCGGAAAATTTTCCTAAAATACTTATTAATTATATATAAGGTGTGTGTGAAATCAATTTTAGAAAAACGTTTTCAGAAATTGAACAATTTAATCCAGTGACAAAAATGTAAAGTTTCAAAACTGTTTTGGTGATTGTTTTATAAAAGGGTCAAAACGTTGAATCTTTAAGGAGGTATTTAGCCAAGACTAATTTTAGATTTTTCTCCAAAATATTTTGATTTCTAAATATAATTTTAAAAGGGTTTTAATTAAAATAAAAGAAAATTTGAAAAACCATCATCCTTTTTACGTTATTGTTCTCTTCTCGTTTTCCTTCAAACTCTTTTGATCCAAACAACCTTCTTCAAATAGGATTTCAAAGGTAACCCCTCTTTTACATTATTTTTGCATATTAAACCTTGTTTCTATGTTTTATCTCTAAATCCCATTGTTTTTCTCTAGTCATCTCAAAGTTTTCATTTGGAAAAAAGGGGGAAATCCACCATTAGAGGCGAGCTGCGTTTTTCTCCTTTAATGTATAAGGTTCTTTATTGAATTTCACACGTTCTTGGCTCTTTTATATTGATTATTTAAAAGTCTTTCAATGTGATTAATGAAAATGAGCTTTTTAAAGTGAATTTGTGGAATTTTAGTATGGGTTTTTTTTCTGGGTTTGAGAACTATTTTAGTTATGTTTTTTATGTTAAATAATGTTGGATTAATGGTTTGATTATACAAAACCTGAAACTAGGTGTGTGGGTGATGTTTGAAGTTAAAATTCTTGAGATTTTGGCTTAGGTTTGTGGAAAATCAGTGGCTAGTGGTTCCTTGTTATTGGGCTTATATTTTTATATGTTTATAGATGTGGTTTGATGATAATTTTTCTGGGTTTAAGTTGAAAGTTTCTTAGAGTTAATCTATTAATGTTTTCGGTTATTTTTAGTTATGAATCGATGGGTGTTTGTTGCTAGATGTTGAGTTTTTGAGTTGTTGCAAGTTTGAGGGTTTGAAAACACTCTAATTCTATGTTTTGGATTGATTAGAAGCAAGGGAATCTAATATAGGTACTTCGGACGCGATACCGGGTGATCTAGAACCTTGATTGTGCGATCGGCTAACTTTTGGTTATAGCTGGTGAGTGAAATTGTTTTATAAAGCCTTAACATGGTTAAGGGCAAGATTTTGAGGGTTTAGATTGAGCTTGAAAAGCCAATCTAAGCTCAAGAGTAAGTTTGGTTGTTTTCGCCTTTGTTTTCGGTTTTTTACTTAAATTTTGTTGAGTCTAATTATACTTTGTTGCAAATGATGATGTTTACTGTTTTCACATGTGTTGAGATGTTAAGATGATGAATCATGTAAATCCCATGTCTTGGTTTGTGTTATGAAGAGTTATATGTTTTTGAGTACATGTTATGCATGGAAATGTGTACGAAACAGGATGAGAAATGTTATGCTTGTGGCCTTGCAAAACAATGGGTAAGTGTTGGCCTTGATGAGTATATTGGCGCTTGTTGAGATCCTTATTATCGAATATAATTGGTCGACCAATAGGATAAAAGTGCACTATAATTGTAAAATTCGCGCGTGGCCTTAGTGATGACAGATTCCACTAAGGAGGAGTATGGTGATGGGCATTCCATCGAAAGTTTATAATTACTAGACGTTGTGAGTACGATGATGGGCATTCCATCGAAATTTGTCTAGTTGTCTTGAGTACAGTGATGGGCATTTCACCGGAAATTTTTATTGTAGTTATAAGTACAGTGATGGGCATTCCACCGGAATCTCATAATGTTGTTATGATTACGGTGAAGGGCATTCTACTGGAAGTTATCCGCATAACAGAGTAAAAATGCTAAAATGTCAATATACTCGTGTGACTCAAATTGCTCTGTATGTTTTATTGTGTTGATGTTGTTTAAAAATAGTATGAATAGCAATGGGATAGGACCTTTATGTTGTTGGGAGGTTATGTTTGTGACTCGCTATGTTGAGACATGTTTATGATGCCATTTTGGTCTTGTTTTTGACCTTTTCATGTTGAAGTATGGTTTGGTTTGATGTTTGACTGTATTGTGGATTTGTTTATGCTTAAGTTTCTTATATCTAGAATCTTGTTACGTTTGATCATGTTATGTAGATGTTGTTGCCATGGTTGTTGAGGTTTTGTAGTATGTTTGAGTTGTATGCATGTTTATGTCTTTATTAAAGGGTCTTTATGGGTTAAGATTGCAATAAACCAGCAAAATGTGTCATTGCAGGTTGAGCATATTGATACGGTCGAGATTGTATCGATATGAGGTACTTGAAATGGCCTAAATGTATCAATATGTTTAAGGCTCGTTCTGGTACATTTAGCTACTAGAAACCTTGGTTCTAAAACGCCCCGAGGGTGTTTCGATAAGGGCTAGTGTTTCAAGCCCTTCGAATTTGTTTCGATATGCCCGTATCGGTACAGGGCAACCTGTATCAATACGACCAGTTGTTTTGTTAGTTATTGGAATCTTCTAAAGTTTTGTTTTCTTATGTTTTAGTCCTTGTTTGTTATGTAATCTTTGTAATGAGTTTCGAATGGTTTCTTTAAGCTACATTTTGGCATATGGGCATGAAATATGACTAATTGAGGATTGGTAACCTTAATTTCATTCTAGGACTCTAAATCTTATTAGCTTTGCATTTCGGTCCCTTGATGTTTGAAGTGCCTTGTTGATGTTCCTTTTTCCGTTTTGGCTTCTTCCGTTGCGAGTCTCTCTCATAAGATTTGAATGTGCATCTAGAAAAGATAAGTAAAAATGAAAATAGGGTTGCTAATCAGAGTGAAAATCTAGCGGGATTTCCTTCGGTTTTCCCCCGTGTAACCCGTTTAGTTCGGTCGGGCCGCTAGACCGGGCTAAGTGGGTTACAATGTCATTTTAGTCAATCTATTTCTGTTAAAGTTCATGTTTTAACTATTGATTAAAGTTTACAAAAACGGATTCTTTAATGGTTGTGTTTTTTACTTTCTGATATCTTTGTTCTCATTCATATTCATGTAGATGTGGCCAAAATTTTCCTCCAAAGATTCCCTCTTCTACTGATATTTCTGGTTGAATCGTTGGGGTGTTTGGCAACTAAGAAAATGTTAAAGAAAATGAAGCCATTGTTCATATTCATCATTCAAGGCCTCTCAACTGGAACAAAGAAGCCTCTATTTGCAGCTGCTAGATTGGTGTGGCATGCAACCGTGATAAATCCAGAGTTATTGGTCTGCATTTGCCTGGAATGAGATTTCAAGGCCACATTCCACTCAACACTCTCAATAGGTTATCGGCTTTTAAGGTCTTGAGTCTTTGATCCAATGCCATTTTCAGTTCATTCTCATTGGATTTGGTTGAGCTCAAGAACTGGACCACCCTTTATCTTCAATTCAATGAGTTATCTGGTTCATTGCCCGATTTGTCTGTTTGGAATTATCTTAGTATTGTTGATCTTTCGAACAATGGCTTCAATGGAAGCATTCCTCTTTTGGTGTCGAAATCGAGTCACTTGACGCTTTGAATCTTTCGAATAACTCTCTTTCAGGTGATATTCCGAATATAGATATCCATGGATTGCAACATTACGATAAACTAATGAATTAAACTTATTGATATATTAAAATCATGTTTAAATATGTATATAGATATATTAAAATTTCAAGTTAAATTATATTTAAATTATTAATTAATTATTATGACAAACTAATAAATTAAACTTATTGATATATATTTAAAGTCATTTTATATAATTTAATTTTTAATCTAATAAAGTTAATAATTAATAAATAGATCATTTAATAAAAACTAATTTAATGGTTATAATTAAAAAATTAATATAATGATCATACTTAATAGACAAAGTAAATTTATTAATTTAATGATCATAATTAATATTTTGTTTTAAATTTTTAAAAAATCTTTTTTTATTAACTTTATTAATTTTAAGTACTTAATTTAATAAAACTTAAATATATTTATAAACTATAGTTTTTAAATATAAAAATAAATATATTACTTTAATAATTATAGTTAATTCTATTCAAAAAAAAATTATACAATTAATTATGTACTTTAAATTGTGAAGATTTATTTGACACGTCCTAATATAATAAAATCATAATTTCACAACTTTTTAATTGTAACTTACAAGTCAGGTAAATATTAAGTCAGACATAAATAACATACCAGTTGAATAAGAAGTTGGATCATTTACGGGTTGAGTCAATTACAAATCAGGTTCATAATAGGTCAGGTTAAAAATAGGTCGGGTAATATTAGTAATTTACCAGGCTAATTTCATGTTCGGGTTCATATCAGGTCGGATGCATGTCGGGTTCGGCTATTACATTATCAGGTTCAATTTGGGTTCAAGTCATTCTCAGATCGGGTTTAGATCTAAAATTTCCAGGTCCAACTCGGGTTCAGGTCAACACTAGTTTGAACATAAATCGATTTTGGATCACCGCTACCTCGAGTCACAAGCAGTTTTGACTCAAGTTAATTTCAGTCAGTTTTACAAGTCGGATCAATTTTTTACGTCCCTACTCGGAATCAAGTAAGCGTTACTTTTACTACCTATATAAGGTGCAAATATTTTCCTACATGTAATTTTTAACAAGGGTGTTTACATCACCAAATTTAGCTGGACTCTTGCAACGCATCACAGCCAAGAAAAACGACGACCTAGTATCTTCAATGCAACGCTTTAGAAATTGTAGTGATGTATACTCCGGTTCTTACTGCTGATCGAGATTGAGTTACACAAAGTGTGTTTTTAAAGGGTATATTATGAATTGGAAAAGATGATGATATTTAACTTAAAATTTTAAATATTTGTGCGTGTAAAATATACGTACGTTGTTAAAGAGTTAATAAAACGATTCGAAAAAATTATAAATATTAAGTAAAAAACTTGTTTATATACCAATGGAAAGTTTCAAATTATAGTTGAATATAGTGTCAAGTGTGTGCATGTATTATAAAAGAGACTATAGTTTATGATTAAATATTGCATAACATAATTCATCACTGCAAACGTCATGCAAAAAATATATTGGCTAATGTTGATTAACTTGTCAATTAGAGAAAGAGGACCACCAAAGGTTTAAAGCTTATTGAAATTTTAGGGTTAAGTCAAAAAATTGAGAAAATTTGATTTTTGAGAAAGTGCTCTGCCGAATAATAGAAAGTTGATAAACATTGAAAGTGTCCAAGTCTCCAGTCGTGTATGAAGCAGACATGATCTTAAGCTTTATTTCTACACTTTTCATTTCACTTTTTGAGAAAAGGGTACCCATTCTTTGGTGGTTGTTGACATGTTCACGTTTGGAAGATGTTTAGTCTCGTCATCAAGAATTGAAATATGTCGTTTCGAAATTATAAGATATGGTATGGTGGACTAGTAGTTGTTTACTTCATCCCTTAACTAAGTGGATTGGAGTTTGATTTTTATCCATTAAAATAAAATACATTTCATGAAAATGGAATACGTTCAATAGAATATTATTTGAAAAATTTTCAAGTTTATTTTATATAATTGGAGTCGAGCTGTTTATGTTTTCTTTATATTTAATTGTAATTATTTACAATATTATTTTATGTATCAGTTTTAATATAATTTTTTTTAATTATATAATATATGCATATATATTTCTTTATATTCTTTTTTATATATGTAAGTGTAATGCTATTTAATAATCAAATATCTTTTAAAATTATAAAATATAAGTTTAATGTTATTTTTCAAGATTGAGTTTTTTGAGAACAATATATTGTTGAGAGATTAAATATATAAATGTGTTTCAAATTTAATAAAAATAAAGTTTAAACGAGTGGAAAAATAAATAAATGTGAAAAGCATACAGAATTAAGAGATTAAATAGAAAAAAATTATTTCAAAAGTGAAACTGAAATTACAAAGACATTTTACAATGATTTAAGAATATGTGGTTCACATTTAATAAAAATAATCTTGAAATAAAAAAATAAAGAATTAAAAAAATGATGGGGAAGTGTTAATTTCTGTTAAAACGAAAATATGAGCCAAAGGGTGTTTACATCACCAAATTTAACCAGACTCCAGCAGTGCATCACAGCCAAGAAAGACGGCGGCCTAGTTTCTTCAACGCAACCCTTTGGAAACTGTAGTGATGTATACTTCGATTCTAACTACAGTACATGTTTTTTTTTTTTTTGAATATGCTGGTGCGATGCAAGGGTAGCATCTGTTCAACTTTCTTAGTCTATTCAAAGACGGCACACACAGTATGGCATAACTGGTGCTCGAACCCGGGTCCCAAGGGATGATAAACATCTACCTTTGCCACCAGGACACAAGGGGATGAGCAACTACAGTACATGTTTATTTTATAATCCATGTTCGAAATTTGTGACTCATTTTCTTAATAATATCGTTTTCATTAAATTTGTTAATAATAGTTTGTTAGTCAGTTAGATTGTTGTTAGCTGTATGTTAGAATCAGTTAGTAGTAACTACTTTGTAACTAACTGTAAATGCCTTTGTATATAAGGGCATGTGTATCTAACATTATGTATCAATGAAAATCAGAATTAATCTTTAATTCTTCTTTTAACATGGTATCACGAGTCTAACCGTCTGGGCTGTGTGTTTTTCCTCTTTTTTGCGCTTTCTGTTTGGGTCTATCGTCTTCTCATTTTCCCAAAAATTTCTTTATCGAGTATTTTTCCCCAAATTTCTTTTTCCCCTTTCCGATTGCTTCGTTTCTTTTCCATCGGACTCCATGGATGTCGTTTCCGATATCAGTCATCCCTTGTTTCTTCATCCATCCGACACACCTGGTGTTCTCCTGGTTTCGCATCAACTCGTTGGCGTCGACGATTACAACATTTGGAGCAGATCGATGCGAATCGCTCTCCTCGCCAAGAATAAGCTTGGCTTCGTTGATGGTGACTGCAAGAAGGAGACCTATGAGGATGCGTTGCATTCGCAGTGGGAGCGGTGCAATGCCATTGTTCTTTCGTGGATTCTAAACTCGGTCAGTAAGGAGCTCTCTGTCGGTATTGTGTTTGCTTCGAGTGCGGCGCTGGTGTGGAAGGATCTTAAGGAGAGGTTTGATAAAACTGACGGTTCTATGGTTTACTTTCTCCATCGTGAGATCACGATGCTTCATCAGGGTGAGATGTTTGTTTCCTCTTACTTTACGCGTCTCAAATTATTGTGGGATGAGTATCATACCCTAATTCCCTTTACCACATGTGAATGTGAGCTCTCTCAACAAAATCTTAAGCATCTGGTTCAGCAGAAATTGTTTCAATTTCTTATGGGACTCATTGAAACATATTTTGCTGTTCGTAGCCAAATTTTACTGATGCAGTCGTTGCCTAATGTCAATCGTGCTTACTCGATGGTGGCTCAGGAGGAGTCTCAACGATTGCAATTGTCAGGTATAATGCCCCTTCCTGAGTCTGTTGTTATGCTTTCTAATGCTGGGAGCTCTGATCGTAAAAGGTTTAATGGAGTCTGTGATTATTGTAAACTCCGTGGGCATAAACGTGAGAGTTGCTATAGATTGATTGGTTACCCCGCTGATTTTAAGTTTTCAAGGAAGAAAGGATCTGTTGTTGCTAATAGTGCTAAAGCTTCTGAGTCGAGGTCTGTTGATATTTCATCTTTGGATGCGTCTGGCAACACTGATTTTTCTGTTTCTCTTCCATCTGTTGCTCCGAGTGCTCCTTCTCATGCTCCTCTCTTCACTCACGAGCAATACCATCAGATCTTGTCTCTTCTGAACAATCCTTCTGCTTCAGAATCCTCTGTTAATCTGACAGGTACTCTCTCTCATTGTTTATCTGTTTCTGGCAACTCTCATCGATGGATCTTGGATACGGGTGCCACAAATCATATGATATCTGATTATCAGGGTTTAGCATCTCCTGTTTCATGTTCTTCTGATTCTCGCTTTGTCACTCTTCCTAATGGTAATATTGTTCAAGCTTCTTTTGTAGGATCTTTCATTTTTTCTTCAGGTCATTCTGTCTCTAATGTTCTTTTTGTCCCTCAGTTTAAGCATAATCTTCTTTCTATTTCCAAATTAACTACAGATCTCAATTGTTCAGTTACTTTTTTTCCTGAATTTTGTGTCTTACAGGATCGTACAAGTGGAAGGATGATGGGGATTGGTAGGCAACATCATAGCTTGTACTTGTTTGATTCATTTCTGGATCATTTTGGTTTGTCTTTAGCATCTCATTCCAGTTTTTCTTCTTTGGATGTTGGTTTATCTTGTTCTTTGGTTGATACTTGTATATCTGCTTCTCATGTTAATAAAACTAGTTTGTGGCATGCTCGTTTAGGGCATGTTTCTCCTTCAAAGTTACTTCATATTCCTTTTTTACAGTCTCATGATCTTCATTCTTCTGATATTGCTACTTGTGACATTTGTCCTTTAGCCAAACAATCTCGTTTACCTTTTCCTACAAGTCATTCTCGTTCTCTTGTACCCTTATACTTTGTTGCACCTTGATCTTTGGGGTCCATATAAGACCTCAACTCATTCTGGGCATCGATTTTTTCTCACCATTGTTGATGATTGTTCTCGAATGACCTGGGTGTACTTGTTGAAGCATAAATCTGAAATTGTTATGTATCTTAGGCATTTTCTTCTTCTTGTTCAAAATCAATTCTCTGTTTCTGTGAAAATTATTCGATTTGATAATGGCATTGAATTCTTCAACTCTGAGTGTTCTGCTCTTTTTCATTCTCTTGGTATTATACATCAGTCTTCTTGTGCTAGGACCTCTCAGCAGAATGGTGTGGTTGAGAGAAAGCATAGGCATCTTCTTGATGTGGCTAGGGCTTTAAAATTTCACTCTAGGGTACCTGTTAAGTTTTGGGGAAAATGTGTGAAAACTGCATGCTATCTTATCAATAGACTCCATTCCTCTGTGTTGAATAATAAAAGTCCTTTTGAACTTCTTTATAATAAACCTCCAAACTTATCTCACCTTAGGGTCTTTGGTTGTCTCTGTTATGCCACTCAAACTAATCATCATGATAAGTTCTCTCCAAAAGATATTCCTTCTGTTCTTATGGGTTATTCCTCTACTCAAAAAGGTTATATTCTTTTCCATCTTAATCAGCATGTTTTTTTTGTGAGCAGGGATGTCAAATTTGTTGAGTCTGTCTTTCCCTTTCATTCTCCTTCTTTTGAAATTACTTCTCTGTTTCCTGCTCAGCACATGTATTCTGATGAAGATTTTTTAAACCTCACTTCTTCTCCTTCTTCTGGTTCTGAGTCTCCTACTTGTGCAGAACCATCTCCTGTTTCTTCTCCTTCATCTACATATTCTGTTCTTGTAGATGTTTTACCTACATACTCTGTTTCTGTTGTTCCTGATGCTTCAGCAGGTGCACCCTTGCCTTCTCCTCCACCTCAACCTAGGAGATCTAGTTGTATCTCTAGACCACCAAACTGGTTACATGATTTTGCTACTTATTTTCCATCCTCATCTCCTTCCAGTACTTTAGGTCAGTTTCCTCTTTCCAATTATCTTTCATATTCTCATTTACCTTTTCATACTCAATCTTTTTTATCCTCTTCTTCCTCATTAGTTGAACCTAAATCATATTCTGAGGCCATAAAAAACCCAGTGTGGATCAAAGCTATGAATGGGGAGATTCTTGCTCTGGAGTCAAATAACACTTGGTCTATTGTACCCTTACCCTCTGGCAAGTCTCTCATTGGCTGCAAATGGGTCTTTCGAATTAAATATAAGACGTCTGGTGAAGTTGAGAGGTATAAAGCTCGCCTTGTAGCTAAGGGCTATAGTCAAAGAGAGAGTGTTAACTATGGAGATACTTTCTCTCATGTGGCAAAAATGGTGACTGTTCGAACTGTTTTAGCCTTAGCTTCTATTCTTCAGTGGCCTCTTTATCAATTATATGTCTTCAATGCTTTTCTTCAAGGGGATCTCAATGAGGAAGTTTACATGTCATTGCCAGAGGGTGTCTGCAGTCCAGGGGGTCTCATGTTTGTAGACTGCAGAAGTCTTTGTATGAGCTCAAGCAGACTCCAAGACAGTGGAATCTCAAACTAACTGAAGCCTTAATCAGTGTTGGATATCAGTAGAGCAAGCATGATTATTCCCTTTTTACAAAGAAGTAAGCTTCTGACATTGTTGTGCTTCTCATCTATGTGGATGATCTGATAATTACTAGAAACAGTGAAGCTTTAATAACATAGCTAAAGAGCATTCTAAATCGTAACTTTAAGATGAAAGATTTAGGAACACTGAAATACTTCCTTGGTTTAGAAATCTTGAGATCCAAAGATGGAATTGTGCTTAATCAAAGGAAGTATGCTTTGGAGTTGATAGAAGATAGTGGGCTAGGGGGAGCCAAACTTGTCTTTACTCCTCTTGAACAAAACAAAAAATTTACCTCTGTTGAATATGATCAAAGTGTTAGCACAGAAACTGAAGATGAACCTTTGACAGACAAATATGTTTTTCAAAGGATGATAGGAATGTTGATCTACTTAACTCATACGAGACCAGATATCTTATATGATGTACATCACTTAAGTCAGTATATGCAGCAGCCTAAGAAAAGTCATCTAGAAGCTGCACTCAGAATCATTCGTTATATCAAAGGCAGTCATGGACAAGATATATTGTTGAGTTCCTCAAGTTCTCTTGAATTAATTGCCTATTGTGATTCTGACTGGGCTGTTTGTCCTGAAACTAGAAACCAGTCACTGGTTTCTGTGTAAAATTGGATGATTCTTTAATCTCTTGGAAGGCAAAGAAGCAGACTATAGTAGCTAGATCTTCTGCAGAAGCAGAGTATAGAAGTATGACAGTTACTGCATCCGAGATTGTGTGGTTAAATGGTCTCTTAAAGGACTTGGGAATAAAATTGATACAACCTACAAAATTGTTTTGTGATAATAAGGCAGCTCTTCAAATTGCAGCATACCATGTGTTTCACGAGCGTACTAAACACATTGAGATTGATTGCCACTTTGTTCGAGAAAAAATTCAAGAAGGATTAATATGTGCTAGTCATATCAGAACTGAAGAACAACTAGCTGATGTGTTTACTAAAGTTTTGGGAATACAGCAGCATCATTACTTAGTCTCCAAGTTAGGGGTTAAAAATATCTTTCAACCTCCAACTTGAGGGAGAGTGTTAATAATAGTTTGTTAGTCAATTAAATTGTTGTTAGCTGTATGTTAGAATCGGTTAGTAGTAACTACTTTGTAACTAAGTGTAAATGCCTCTGTATATAAGGGCATGTGTATCTAACATTATGTATCAATGAAAATCAGAATTAATCTTTAATTCTTCTTTTAACAAAATTATTAGTTGCACACTAATAACTATTGTCAAATTTTCAAAAGAAAATTTTAACATTAAAGGTCTATTTATTTTACTGTAATTGATTTTTCTGAAAACGTTTTCATAACTTTTTACTGTTAAGTTCATGAAAAATGAAAAAGTCAAAGGAAAATCAACTACGATCAATGAAAAACGGACTTTGTTTCAATGTAAAATGACTTACCCATTGATTTTCGGTAAATCGCTTTCCTTCCTCCCATTCTCTCTACAAATACTAACATAAACCCTAAATACTAACATAAAAACTAAACCTAAACCTTAAGTCCTAAACATTAAATCCTAAACCATAAGCTCTAAAACCTAAACACTAAATGTTAAACCCTAAACATTAACAAAACCCTAACCTTAAACACTAACCCCTGAACCTTAGATGTTTTCTGCAAAATGAATTGTACAACATCATCCAAACACCGAAAAATAGTTTTTGTAATTAGTTTTTCAAAAGTTGTAGTTCATTTTTCAGAATTCATTTTTCGAAAACAGTTTTTAGTGAAACAAATAAATCTTATGTAAAAAACTTGTATAAAAATGAATAGAAAATATCAAATTACGGAGAAATATAGTGTCAAGTGTGTATTACAAAGGAAACTATAGCTTATGATTAAATATTGCATAACATAATTCATCACTGCAAACGTCATGCAAGAAAATATATTGGCTAATGTTGATTAACTTGTCAATTAGAGAAAAAGGACCACCAAAGGTTTAAAGATTACTGAAATTTTAGGGTTACGTCAAAAAATTGAGAAAATTGATTTTTGATGTTTTGGACACGACTCATGTACTACGGAATATAAAATAGATTAAATTCGGAAGGAGTTCACATATTATAATAAAATGTAAGACTTAAAATCTGAATGCTTAACGTTAATTTAAACTTTATCTTATAATAGGTAATTGTTTTTAGTTGTCAACAATCTCTAGAGCAAGTGTTTAAAGCTTTCAGTTGACAATATTCCTCTCTTCAAAGTATTGGGTTTAAGACCCAGAATTAGCAAAATTTTTCTTCCCCTCCCTAAATAAAAATTGTTTTAAAAAAATTGTTTTTAGTTATTGTTTGATATAGCTTTAGATATTTTCCTATAATAAATTACTTATCAAGTTATTTTGGGCTACTTTAATTACACTTAAAATGAATTTAGAAATCATTGTAAAATAATGTAACAACAAAATATTTTAAAACAAAATGCATAAAAACTATTACAAATTTACAATATTTTTGTTATAGTAACGTTTCTTGAAGCTTGGGAGTAGGAAGTACTGAACAATAAAGCCAAAGTGGAATTTAGATTAAATTGATAGAGTGATGTAAACTAGTTCAATCGGATTGATTGAATAATAATAATAATAATAATAATAATAATAATAATAATAATAATAATAATAATTAATCTTGTAATTTCGGTGGACAATGTGTTAGTGGTGGTCTAATGGTAGGTGGGGGGCTTTAAATTTGTGGATTATATTGCTGCCCATGTCTAATATTGCCTTATCAATTCTTTGATAATCCTTATTTATTCTATTTTCTATTGGAATAAATAAATAAAATCCAACTCGGACAAATCGTGCTCACTTTTGTGCATATAAAAGGTTTTAAAAAGTGCAAAAGACCCCCAACAACCACTTTTAAACCATATATATATTCATCTTAATATCTCAATCAATCAACAAATGAAAATAAAAACTCTATTCCGAGCGAGCATTTTTAACCGGTTGGCCGAACTGTTCATATTTATTTTCTCATATTTTTCTTAGGTCATGTGTTCTAAACCTACTAAAATCACTATTTTTCTTTCCCTCTACTCTAGATAGAATTAAAAATATAATTATTAACTACGATTATGTTTTAACGTAAACATCATGTGCATGGCCATGGCCCCCAAAACAAATTCTCTATTAAATGTTTTTGAACAAATCCCTAAAACCCCATTCACAATTCCATGCTTACTTTGTCCCACCAGATTATGCCCCCTTTTGCTACCCTATATAAACCCCTCCTCCCTCCCTCTCTTTCCATCAATTCAAACTTCGAAAACCTTTAGGGAAGATAATAGTCCCCATGAATAAGCTTGTTACCCTTGCACTCTTCTCTGCTTGTTTCTTCACTTCCTTCCCACTAGGCAACTTTGTGCATGGTGCTACAACAATATCATCATGCAGCCAAACACCTTACCCTGATGTGTGCAACCACTTCATGGGAATTGGTACTGTTAATGTTGCATCTACCCTTGCCCTTGATCAAACCCGATTCTCGTTCCGTGACCTTGCCATTCAAGTCACCCTCGACCAAGCAGTTCAAGCTCACCGGCTTGTCTCAACGATGGACTTGAGTTCTTTCGATGAGCGAGCCAAATTGGCTTGGAATGACTGCTTGGAGCTTTACCAAGGCACCATTGTCCATCTTAAACGATCAAAGAGCACTAACAATCCATTAGATGCTCAAACCTGGTTAAGTGCTGCAACAGCCAACCAACAAACTTGCCAAAATGGCTTCATTGACTTCAACTTGGCCTCTCATTTGCAAACCTTACCAACCATGTTAGGCAACTTCTCCAAGTTGATTAGCAATTCCCTTGCCATAAATAAGCCCACTGTTACCACCAAACAAGTTGGTAACAGACGCCTGCTTGCCCATGAATTCCCTGCTTGGCTTTCGGGTGCCGACCGGAAGCTCTTGCAGAAGACGGGTGCACCGTTAAATGCCGACCTCGTGGTGGCTAAAGACGGTTCCGGTAACTTCAAGACCATATCCGAGGCTGTGGCGGCAGCTGGCAGTGGCAGAAGAACCGTCATACACATAAAAGCAGGAGTCTACAATGAAAATGTGGATATTCCAAGGTCAGCCAAAAACATAATGTTGATCGGAGATGGAATGGGTGCCACAGTTGTTACTGGTAGCAAAAACGCTGGAACTGTCACAACTTTCCGTACAGCAACTGTTGGTAAGACATCAAACTATGCATCATAAATGGTTTGGTCGTTAAGTTTCCACAACACATAATTTATGACTGAAAATTCTTGTCTAACTGTTCCACTTAAGTTTCATCTTTGAACTCAAACATCATTTCCCTAATTAGCATTATTATTATCCTCAATTAAAATAGAAAACTGACACTCATGCAAATATCCAAAAGTTCCTTTCTTCATCTTCAACAGTAAAAAGTAGTAACTCAACTTTTACAAATTAATTGGATATTCTTATGTCTCCTATTTCACCAACAATCACAAAACACTACTTTATACGATATGGAGAAATAGTAAAAATTAATAATCTTTTCCCTTTCCTTTTGTCAAATATCATTTCTTTTTCCTTCTTTTCAACATAATACTGAAAAATCAGTAAAACACAATATCGTTAGATTATTCACTTAGTTCATTTATTTTTTCTTCTAGGTGTCTCTGGTGATGGCTTCATAGCTCGTGATATAACCTTTGAGAACACCGCTGGACCCCAAAAGCACCAAGCAGTTGCCCTCCGTTCCGGCTCTGATTTCTCAGTGTTTTACCGTTGCAGCTTCAAAGGTTACCAGGACACCTTATACGTCTATTCTCAACGTCAATTCTACCGTGACTGTGACATTTACGGAACAGTGGACTTCATATTCGGCGACGCCGTTGCCGTTTTCCAAAACTGTAACATTTACATCCGAAGACCGTTGAGCGGCCAAATGAACACTGTCACAGCACAAGCAAGAACGGACCCGAATGAGAATACGGGCATAATCATCCACAACTCACGCGTGACGGCATCATCTGACCTGAGAGCAGTTCAGGGTTCATTCAAGAACTACTTGGGGCGGCCATGGCAGAAATATTCAAGAACTGTGTTTATGAAGACTGGTTTGGACGGACTGATTGATGCAGAAGGCTGGTTGCCGTGGAGTGGAAATTTTGCCTTGAGTAGTCTTTACTACGCTGAGCATATGAACACCGGCACCGGTGCAGGCACCGGTGGAAGAGTCAAATGGGGTGGATATCATGTTATAACAGCAACAGATGCCGGGAAATTCACCGTCGGTAATTTTCTGGCTGGGAATGCTTGGATTCCGGGGACTGGAGTGCCATTTGATGCTGGACTGTGAATTTGTTGATGGGGTTGACTTTAGGGGTGTTTTCGTCATTTGAAAATATGTAAATTTGACAGTGACCGATATGTTAAAAGTGTGTGTGTATATATACTTGAAAATTGAAATTGTCTGTATGTTTGAAGAAATGAAATAATAAATACAAAGGTTTCTTTTCTTTATCTACTTGTACTTTTATTTATTTCATTTTTAAAAGAGCGTAAATAATATATTTCATAATTAAATATTTTAGCAATGGTTAAATTAAAATTTAAAATGTACTTTTAAAAAAATCCACCCATGATTTTAACTTATAACCCAACTAAACTTCGATTATAATTTCACGTATGATCGGATTATTAAATAGAGTCTATTAATAATATTTATTTATTATGTATTTTTAAGTAATGGAATTGGAGGAATTAATAATGCGTCGAAACAGAAAATACATTAAATGGTTTAGATGATAGTGAAGGAAGCCGCCGCCGTCTGAAGCTGTTTTCACATAAAAGTGAGTCCTTTCATTTATACAATGGAGGCTGCATAGACACTTCTTAATACCATACTTTGTTTTTGGCAAAATGACAAAAAATACTTCTATTTTTGTACGTTTTATTATTTGATTTTTTATTATTTTAGCAAATAAACTCTAAAATTTTAATTTGGTCCAAATATATTTTTATTGGATAAAAACTGTCAGTTAACTGACAGTCAACGATTAATGTTGACTGGACTTACCACGTGTTAAGATCTGTTGACATGTCAGCATCATATTCACCACAAGTCAACAACATATCCGCCATGTGTCACCATCCGGTTCAGCCACGTGTCAACATGATAGTTAGCCACATGTCACTATAAAGAAGGGTAAAACAAAATAATTTTTTTTAAAATCTGACGTGGCATATGTCACGCCAGCCGATCTTAACGCGTGGCAAGTTCAGTTAGAATTTGCCGTTGAGTAACAATTTTCATTCAACAAGGACATATTTGGATCAAATTGAAACGTTGGGGTTGTTTGCTCCAAAAAAATATGAGACCAAATGACAAAATATGCAAACGTTGGGGGCATCTTTTGTCATTTTGCCAACTTTTTTTTGTCATTCCGGTTGTTCAGGGTTTTGTTCTAACTAATCCGAATCAATTTGTATTGCACAGTTGTTTATGGTAGGTGAGTTGAGACCTGCTTATGCAATATCAAATTGCTTACGGTTGAACCCTATTAATTTCTTAATATCATACTTTATAGTAATATTACTAGAAACTAATCCGAATCGATTTGTTTGCTCCAAAAAAAGAGAGAATAGAAGGTCAAATGACAAAATATGCAAACGTTGGGAGTATCTTTTGTCATTTTGTCTACTTTTTTGTCATTTCGGTTGTTCAGAGTTTTGTTCTAACTAACTTGAATCAATTTGTATTGCACAATTATTTATGTTAAGTGAGTTAAGATCTGCTTATACGATATCAAATTGCTTACAGTTGAACAAAACCCTATTAATTTCTTAATATCATACTTTATAGTAAAATTACTCGAAACTCTAAAGATTTTATACACACATATTTTAACACGTATTTAAGATTTTTGGATCGAATTAAATAACAAAAGGAATTAATTGGAAATATATATTTATAAATTAGTCCCTCTTGAAGAGTCTAAATTGTTCACTGCAAACATCATTTAGTCATAATTATTCAAAGATGGAGAGAACAAAATATATTGGATATGGTTGATTAAGTTGTCAATTAGGAATAGGACCACAGAGGTTTCAATTTTCTGTTTACTATTTAAAACTAAAAAACCACAAGTTATCCAAGTGAAGGTGAATCATATTTTTAGTTAATTGATTTAAATATCATGTTGAATTTTTCGGGTTTTGTTTTTGTATAATTTATTCTCTAAAAATATTCTTTTATATTTGAAATTAATCTTTGTGAAATTGATTTCAAATTCAAGTTGGACTAAGTATATATTCTATTGCTTGGTCATAATTAGGAGATGCATGATACTTGAAATTAAAAATGAGATATTTGGTGAAAATATTACAAGAGAATGTGTTTGCAGTTAAAGGACTTTACGATGACTTATTAAACCACATATTGAATTATATAATTTACGGTATGTAGCTTGACTACAAAGAAAATTTGCGCAAGTTTTTATTTTTATTTTTATGAACTAAGTTTTATACTTTTAATCAACGTCTAAGTCTCCACAGTCGTGCATGAAGTAGACATGATCTTAAGCTCTTTTACACTTTTTTGAAGAAAAAAAGAAGAAGCCATTCTTTGGTGGTTGTTGACAAGTTAACGTATGGAAGATGCTTAGTCTCGTCATCACAAATTGAAATTATATGTGGTATCGAGAATGATAAAACCAAGTTAATTACTGTAATTAGCTTGGATTTCGAGATCGATGTGTTACAAAGTACAAACTGCAGCCGTTGGAAGCTTCTTCTTCCTTGGTGTTGGCAAAACGAACGGTATGTGTTTCAAGACTTCCACTGCCGCCAACACGGTGGACATCTCAACACCCTTTAGATTGAATTCAAGCAATACTCAAATTCATACGTACTTCTAAACATCTCAAAAATTAAAAATTAATTTTAACCATTTCTAAATAAATTATTAAAATAATCATATAAATAAATTGTTTTTTAATCAAATTGGTATCGCTGGTCTCGTGACCAATTTTTTCAAAAGGTTTTCGAAAAAAAAGACGTAATAAACAAATGATGTTGACAAGTGCATTTGATAAGTATGGGTAGTTCTAGCATGCGGCCGCCTAATATAAGGCTAATATACGGCGTTACCGGAAACATCATAAAGGTATACCGGAAACATCATAAGGTATACTGGAAACATGAATTTCGAAAGTATATATCCATACTTTTGGATACTTTCGAAATCAACATATCCAAAAGTATGGATACTTTCGAAATCTATGTTTCCGGTATACCTTTATAATGTTTCCGGTATACCTTTATGATGTTTCCGGTAACGCCGTATATTAGCCTTATATTAGGCGGCCGCATGCTAGAAAACTCCGATAAGTATGGGATAGAATAAAAAAGAGCAATAGATATTCTCTTCCCTTTTCCCTTTTCTATTTTTGAAGCAAAATAAATATTAATGTAATAAAATCTCAGCCTCTAATTTTCAATATTTTCTAACACATGTTTTAATCAATCCCACTCCCACGTCAATAGTCTCATCTTCCTTACTTTTGAATCATTTTCTTAATCGCCGTGGGTCATCTTTATGCGCTAATCTTTTTTCTACTTGTAATTGAGGTGAATTTTCGATTAAGTATCTATAAATTTATTAAATTAGTAAGTTGGCGAGATATATACTTTTTGAATCGAATCGAACGGGTTATCAGGGTTATTTTTAAATTCAATTGTAATTTGATGTTTTTTTAGGAACGGATTTTTTTAAAAAAAAAATATGTCTTAAAGTTAATTTCTGTTAAAACGTCTGGAGAAAATAAGTGCCAAAGGGTGTTTACATCACCAAATTTGGACAGACTATTGCAAGTTGCAACGCATCACAGCCAAGAAAAATAGCGGCCTAATTTCTTCAAACGCAACGCTTTGGAAATTGCAGTGATGTATACTCCGATTCTGACTACCGATGGAGATTGAGTCGCACAAATTTGTGTCGCTAAAAAGCAAATTAAGCAGCGGGAATAGTTTAATTATTAATGTATTACTTTCACCTATAGTCTAACCATACGTACTATTCTCAAATTTTCACACAAAAAATGTAACATAAAGTAAAAAAACTTTTGTAAACGAATAGAAAATCTCAAATTATGGAGAAATGTGGTGTGAAGCGTGTGTATATATTATAATGGACACTAAAGGTTATGATTAAATAGTGCATAACATAATTCATCACTGCAAACGTCATGCAGTTGTAAATCTTGGAAGATGGAGGTTGTTGTCATGCAAAAAATATATTGGCTAATGTTGATTATGTTGTCAATTAAAGAATAGATAAATGGACCACCCAAGGTTTAAAGCTTATTGAAAAGTTAGGGCTGGGTCAAAAAAATTTAGAAGAAAAATGATTGTTGATGTTTTCTACATGATTAACATATGACGAAATTAGAAATTAAAAAATAAAAATAAGAACAAATATCCAAAAAGTTCGCATACGATTATGCAATATAAGACTTAAGCCCGTAATGCTTAACGTTAAATTAAACTTTTATCTTACAACGTGTATTCTTTTTATATATTGTTTGATCTTTCCTTAGCTATCTTTCTTGAAGCTCGGGAGTTCAAGTTTTGATCAATAAAGTTAAAGTGATAGAATAAATAGATAGAGTGATGTAAACTAATCAAATCAGATTGTTTGAATAATAATAATAATAACAATAAATTTTGGTGGACAATGTATTAGCGGTGGTCTAATGGTGGGTGGGGTGTGCTTTAAACTTGTGGATTATATTGCTGCCCATGTCTAATATAGCCTTATCAAGGCTTTGATAATACATATTTATTCTATTTTCTATTGGAATAAATAAATAAATTTCAACTCGGACAACTCTCGCTCACTTTTGTATGTATTGTCATAGATAACTATCATCTTCTTAAAAGACATGTTTGATAAGATATGCAGCGTCATCACTTATATATTTCAAGACTTTTATTTTTTTCAATGTAGGATTAATGTCATCGCCTCTTTCTAGGTGTGACATTCCCCCTACTTAACCTCGTGACGCACTCGTAGCGAGTCAACCACGCTCGTGATGGGCTATTGTCACGATTGTCCACCCTACCTACCCTACTTATAAGCGCTCAGCGTAAAATCAGACAATCAAAGGGTTGCTCCAATACCATTTGTCATTGGGCCATTATTTTAATCTCAAAAGACATATATGATAAGATGTGCAGTACTACCGCTTATTTTAATCTCAAAGCCTCTTTTTTATGTCAAATTAATATCTTTACCTCTATCCAAGCGTGACAATATACACATACAACAATATCACAATAAAGCCATGTGGTATCGAGAGAGGTTCTGAAAAGTGCAAAAGAACCCAACAACGACTTCTAAACCATATATACTCCTCCTAATATCTCGATCTGTCAATCAATCAAAATAAAAACCACATTAAAAATATATCATAATAATCAATAACTCAAATTTTGATAAGGTTTTTTGCTTGAAATTATGAATATAAGTTTGAATACTTTTCAATGTACAAACATATCTATTTAATGGTTGATACAATATTAAGTGGTTTAAGAGTAAGTATTATCATGAAAATATTATGGTCCAATTAGAACTTTGTTTTGAAAATTAGTAAGTTGTCTCTTGATCCTTCACTTAATTTTCCAAAGCTATAATAGCAAAGACCGATTGAGTGAAGATTTTCATCATTATTATCTTCTTCCTATCAATAAAGTAAAATAAGCAAGAATTTAAATAGTCTCCTTAATAGACCTAAATTCAAAATATATATATATATATATAAATTAAAGATTAAAAACTAGTAATAAATATTAATCATAAGACTATACTAAAAATGTTAAAAAATAAAGAAAAAGAAAATATATATGAAACTTGAATTGGCAAGAAAAACAAATGTTGTGCCGTGAATTAGGCGCATGCATATGTAGAAATAAAAATACTTAGGTGCTGGTGTTGGCCATGAAAAGAAACCCAATGAAGATTCTGGTTTAACGTAAACATCATGTACGCATTGTGCATGGCCCCCCCAAAACTTATATTTGATGTTTTGAACAAAACCCTAAAACCCCATTCACAATTCCATGCTCACTTTGTCCCACCAAATTATGCCCACTTTTCTAGCCCTATATAAACCCCTCTTCCCTCTCTCTCTTTTCATCAATTCAAACTTCGAAAACCTTTAGGGAATATAATAGTCTCCATGGATAAGCTTGCTGCCCTTGCTTTCTTCTCTGCTTGTTTCTTCACTTCCTTCCCACTAGGCAACTTTGTGCATGGTGCTACAACAATATCATCATGCAGCCAAACACCTTACCCTGATGTGTGCAACCACTTCATGGGAATTGGTACTGTTAATGTTGCATCAACCCTTGCCCTTGATCAAACCCGATTCTCGTTCCGTGACCTTGCCATTCAGGTCACCCTCGACCAAGCTGTTCAAGCTCACCGGCTCGTCTCAACGATGGACTTGAGTTCTTTCGATGAGCGAGCCAAATTGGCTTGGAATGACTGCTTGGAGCTTTACCAAGGCACCATTGTCCATCTTAAACGATCAAAGAGCACTAACAATCCATTAGATGCTCAAACCTGGTTAAGTGCTGCAACAGCCAACCAACAAACTTGCCAAAATGGCTTCATTGACTTCAACTTGGCCTCTCATTTGCAAACCTTACCATCCATGTTAGGCAACTTCTCCAAGTTGATTAGCAATTCCCTTGCCATAAATAAGCCCACTGTTACCACCAAACAAGTTGGTAACAGACGTCTGCTTGCCAATGAATTCCCTGCTTGGCTTTCGGGTGCCGACCGGAAGCTCTTGCAGAAAACTACTGGTGCACCGTTAAATGCAGACATCGTGGTGGCTAAAGACGGTTCCGGTAACTTCAAGACCATATCCGAGGCGGTGGCGGCAGCTGGCGGTGGCAGAAGAACCGTCATACACGTAAAAGCTGGTGTATACAATGAAAATGTGGATATTCCAAGGTCAGCTAAGAACATAATGTTAATCGGAGATGGGATGGGTGCCAAAGTTGTTACCGGTAGCAAAAACGCTCAAACTGTCACAACTTTCCGTACAGCAACTGTTGGTAAGCTATCACACTATGCATCATAAATGGTTTGGTCGTTAATTTTCCATAACACTTAATTTATGGCTGAAAATTCTCTTGAAACTAATCCATTTGATTTTCATCTTTGGACTCAAGAAACTTTATTAAACATTATTTTCCTTTTACATATATTAATAATTAGCATTTTTATTATTACTATTATCCTCAATTAAAATAAAATAAAATAACTATGGCTTTCATGCAAAATATCTGGAAGTCTATTTTTTTCTTTTTCTTCTTCAATTGTAAAAAGTAACTCGACTTTTACAATTAATTGGAAATTCTTATGTCTCCTGTCGCTGTTTCACCAACAATCCCAAAACACTGAAAAATTATTGCATGGTCCCGGACCACCACGTCATCTATGGTCCCTTCCACTAAAAATCAGCCATGTAATTTTTATGTCATTTTTTCAAAGATAAATCTTCATTTTTTTAAACCATATAAATAGGGAGTGGGTGGTTACACAGTGACATGGAAAAAAAGAAATTACATGGCTGATTTTTAGTGGATGAGGACCATGGATGACGTGGTGGTCCGGGACCATGTAATAATTTCTCCAAAACACTGTACTTTTTTTCAAATATAATTTATTCTTCCTTCTTTTCAACATAATTCTGAAAAATCAATAATCCATAATATTGTTACATTACTCACTGAGTTCATTTGTTTCTTTTTCTAGGTGTTTCTGGTGATGGCTTCATAGCTCGTGACATAACTTTTGAGAACACCGCTGGACCCCAAAAACACCAGGCAGTGGCCCTCCGTTCCGGCTCCGATTTCTCAGTCTTTTACCGTTGCAGTTTCAAAGGTTACCAGGACACCTTATACGTCTATTCTCAACGTCAGTTCTACCGTGACTGTGACATTTACGGAACAGTGGACTTCATATTCGGTGACGCCGTCGCTGTTTTCCAAAACTGCAATATTTACATCCGAAGAGCGATGAGCGGTCAAATGAACACCGTCACAGCACAAGCAAGAACGGATCCGAATGAGAATACGGGCATAATCATCCACAACTCACGCGTGACGGCATCATCTGACCTGAGAGCAGTTCAGGGTTCATTCAAGAATTACTTGGGGCGGCCATGGCAGAAATATTCAAGAACTGTGTTTATGAAGACTGTTTTGGACGAACTGATTGATGCAGAAGGTTGGTTGCCGTGGAGTGGAAATTTTGCCTTGAGTAGTCTTTACTACGCTGAGCATATGAACACCGGCACCGGTGCAGGCACCAGTGGAAGAGTGAAATGGGGTGGATATCATGTTATAACCGCGGCCGATGCTGGAAAATTTACCGTCAGTAATTTTCTGGCCGGAAATGCTTGGATTCCGGGGACTGGAGTGCCATTTGATGCAGGACTGTAAATTTGTTGATGGGGTTGACTTGAGGGGTGATTTCGCCATTTATATGTAAATATGACAGTGACCTATATGTTCAAAGTGTATATATATATATATATATATATTGTAGTTGAATTTGTCAAAGTGTAGAAATATAAAACTTGTATAATAGTGGAATATATGGTGAAGTGTTTGTATTTTTTGAAGAAATTAAATAATAAATACAATGGTTTCTCTAATCATTAACATAGTGTATACGCATTGTTAAAGGGTTAAAAATATTTATTTTATTTTTTAAAAGAGTTAGAAATGTAATTAGTATATTTGATAATTACATATTTTAACATACGGTCAAATTGAAAATTAAAATGTCTTTTTAAAAAGTCTACAAATAATTTTAACTTACAATCAATTAAACTTCAAAATATATTTTCACGTAGGATCCAATTAAAAATTAGAATATTTAATATTAGATATTTTAAAATAACATAATTGATTAATTAGAAGAATTAATAATGCGTAGAAAATAGAAATACATTAGATGATAGTGAAGGAAGCAGCAGCCGCCGGCAGCTGTTTTCACATAAGATTTAGTCTTTTTTGTCCTTCCTTTTATACGACGGAGGCTGCATAGAAACTTCTTAATACCATACTTATAAGTAATATTACTCAATACAAGTAATATTACTCAATACTTTGGAGATTTTTGGATCAAATTAAATAACAAAAATATACTCGTAATTAAAAATATATTTATAACTTACAAGTATTGTGTGTATTGGTAAGGCACGTTGCACTCCTAAAGAGAGGACATCAGTTTAAATCTTGGAGATGATATTGTTGGGAGAGACAGCCTCGCACGCAGAACATGAACTCGTAAGACAGACATGCATATTACCAAAAAAATACATATTTATATAGTAATCCAAATATTTTTCATATGTAACACACGATTAAGTTAATCACACCTCCCCACAAAAATATTAAACATAGTTTAGAATTACATTTGAAAAGTGTTTTTTTAAACAATGATAAATGAATTTCATTAATAAAAACAATGGAAGGAATTAGAATTATAACGCACTCAAGCATAGAGTGAGTAATGGAAACAATAATCACACAAAAATTCATACATAAAACAACAATATTAAACCCAAAGATGCAGAGAAAAAAGAAACATTCACTTGAGAGTGACGTCCAACATCAATAGAACAGTTCTATAAAAAAAACATCAAAAGAACACATTAACCTTCATTAAAAAAGTTTTATCTCTGTCGAACGAGATATTTTACGAACAGTGACGGAGCCACATATAATTTAGAGGGGTTAATTGACCTCACTTGATTTGTTATGATATGAGATTTTCAAAGAGTTAAATGTGATTTTCAAAGAATTAGTATAAAATTTTTCATGGAAATATTAGAATTGACCTTACTTGATTTATTTAGGTATAGAATCAACAATATTTATATCGTAGTGGTATGAGAATCCTCGTACCTTAAAATCTATTCTGACCCACTATATAAAAATCATAAATCTACCCCTGTTTATGAAAGGAGAAATGAGTGATAAACAAACTACTTGACAGGCTCTTTCGTTACATAATTTTGATTAAATCAGCAAACAATCTTTTAATAAAGACGATAAAAATAATATAAAATCCGGTTGTTGATAAGTAATGGAAGCTGCGTAATCCATGTAAAATTTTTCTAAATCTCCACAATCGTCATGCAGTGTGCACAATCAGCCTAAAAAATCTGCAACTTGATACACATAACTTTCAGAGATTAATTACTTTTAACATTTTTCTTGGTGGGTTTAATTATAATCCCTCATAGTCATTGGTCATTTATCTTATTCTTTTTTATACTTTTCGAAAATGGTGGTAGTTGAGAAGTTCTTGTTTGGTAGGTGCTTAGTCTCGTCATCAAAAATTGAATGTACGCTTTAAGAATGATAATAATAAAGAAAAAGGTAATTTTAGTTAAGTTAATTAGGTTTAGCACTTAATAATAATATTATAATTAAGGGATAAAATTGACATGTTCAAAAGTTTAAGAATTAATTTAAAATAGAGATCAAAGTTTAGAGACGTGTAGTGCAACTAACTTTAATATGCTGAAACAATTTTTGAAATACAACAACAACAACAACAACAACAATAATAATAATAATAATAATAATAATAATAATAATAATAATAATAATAATAATAATCTCAGCCTCTAATTTGTTTCAATATTTTCCACGACTTGTTTTAATCAGTCCCACTCCCACGTCAAGATTATCGTTTCTCTAGTACATTTAGCTCATATTAATCTGTACCATCCTTATATATTGTGAGCTTCAAATATAGATATAAATAAAGAAAAATATAATATGTTTAATTTTAAATATATTTTGGAGATCATATTCTTCCTTTATAGACATGATAAGGAAGATGTTACTACTTACTACATGATTTTGAACTTTAATTCTAAGATTATAACAAAAGAGTTTTAAACATTACTCTAGTCTCTAAAGGAATATCGATAAAAGAATATTATATTCTTACATGAGAAAATGTTTGATACACTAATAGAGAAAAACTCTTTTTACTGTGTTTTTTTATTAAAAAATAAGAATTTTGAATAATATAAGTATAATAATTTAATACACGTAATATTTCATAAAAGATTGAAAAATTGAATAATATAAATTAATTTAATAAAACTAGATAGTGGAGAAGTTTCGAAAAGTGTTGTTGAAAAGTAGAAAACATGAAACGAAGTGTTTGTGTCCGTTAAAACGTCTTAAAGAGGATAAGCCAATTGCTAATGGGTTCTTTTCATCGACAAAACAGCTAAGAAAAAGGTTTGTTATTGAAATTTTAAATAAATTTTTAAAACATTTTTCATATTTCTTTTTATATTTGTTTACAATTTATTTTTTAACATTTTTGTAGCTTTTAAACATTTTTTATTTTTACCAAAAACAATAATTCATGTTAATATTGACAAAAAAATAGTTGATATTAACTTAATTGATGAATCTAAGAATTAAAATGATTTTTTCCAAAAAGAATGATGGCTAAAAATGTTATTAGCACAAGAAAATTGACGGCTTAATTAAACGCTTTGAAAATTGTTGTGATATAGACACTTGGATTATGACTACTGACGGAGATGAGTTAATCAAATTGTCATTAAAGCAAATTAAACAATGAGATTAATTATCAAACCAAATAAACGAATGGGAAGGTTCAAATAGTAGTTTACTCATAATAAATTAATATATATTATAAAATAGAGAAAATATAGTAAGAGATATGAGAATAAAGAGTTAAATTTGTATTATTTTTTCAATATGAGGCGTGTCTATATATATACTATTTTAAACTCCATATTTATATACGTAAAGTATATGTGATACTACATAAAAGTATAAAACCTTAATTCTAGTTAACTTTAAATTCTAATAATAATAATGTATTGAAGGAGAACGGTAAACAGAAAAGGAGAAGAAGATGACCGGAGAAGAAGAAGAGAGGCGGAGAGAAACGGAAGATCGAAGAGCTAGGGATTTTGGAAGAAAGGGGAAAAATCAATGTTGGCCGGTCAAAACAAGCTAATGGGCCTGTGCCACTTCATGTGGTTTATATAACCCAACGGGTTATAACCAACTGGTACCAATAGAGCCCAGTCAGTTACACCATACGGGTCATGAGATGGGCCATAGCAGACCCCACATTTGTTAACTGGTTAAACAAATATAACCAATTCATAACAGAAAAATAACAGACTTGACTTCAATTCAATATTCACTCTGCTTCATCAGGGTCTTGAGCCGATTTAACAATCTTCAATATTCACTCTGCTTCATCAAGTTCTTGAACAGATCTAGTGGACCAGATATTTAATTGAGCCCGTAGTTCTTGAAACCTTGCCACTGCCAATGGTTTTGTAAGAACATCAACAGTTTGATGATGAGCAGGAACATAGTTGACTTCGAGTTGCTTAGTCAAGACTCTTTCACGAACAAAATGCAGATCCAAGTCTACATGCTTAGTTTTTGCATGAAGAACCGGATTTGCGGCCATAGCCACAGCACTGGTGTTATCACACCATATCTTTGGACACTCATTTAGTTCAACAACCATGTCACTTAGAATCGATTTGATCCACAAAACCTCACAGGCTGCATCCGCAAGGCTACGATATTCAGCCTCGGTTGTGGATCGAGAAACCGATCTCTGTTTTCGAGAACTCCAAGAAAGAAGATGTGCTCCAAGATAGATACAATATCCAGATACAGAACGTCGATCATCTATGTCTCCTCCCCAATCAGCATCAGAATAGGTTTGAAGAGTGATTTGATCCTTTTGACATGGAAACCATAGCCCATATTCGGCAGTTCCCTTGAGATACCTTAAGATACGCTTCACTGCCGCCCAATGTGCATCCTTTGGAGCTTGCATAAACTGTGCTACTTTACTCACAGCATATGCAACGTCTGGTCGCGTGTGACAGATATATAATAAAGCCCCTACAGTGCTTCTATACTTGACAGCATCAACATCCTCAACACCATCATTTTTACTTAGTTTAGGAGACACAGCAATAGGGGTATCAACAGAACGTGTGCTGGACATTTCATTCTTAGCTAGAAGTTCTTTAACATGCTTCTTCTGAGTAAGAAACAAACCATGATCATTTCTAATAGTCTCTATACCAAGAAAATACTGAACCAACCCCAAATCCTTAAGAGAAAACTATTCATGTAAGTTTTGAATAATGTCCTTAATACTAGATTCAGAACTGCCAGTTATAAGTATATCATCCACATAAACTACTAGATATACCACCACATCAGCATCAGTCTTGACAAATAAAGAAGTATCAGCACGTGAAGAAACAAAACCAATTGAACAAAGGAAATTTCGAAGCTTACTGAACCAGTTTCGTGGCGCCTGACGGAGACCATAGAGAGCCTTTTTAAGTTTGCAAACAAGAGCACGACCATCAGATCCACGTTTCTCAAAACCAGCAGGTTGTGTCATATATACGTCTTCATCAAGATCACCCTTGAGAAACGCGTTGTTAACATCAACTTGATGAATCTTCCAATTATGCGAAACAGCCACAGATAACAACACATTCACAGTGAAAAAACGTACAACAGGGCTAAAGGTTTCGGAAAAATCAAACCCTGGCTCTTGAGAGTAGCCCTTGGCTACTAGCCGTGCCTTATACTTGTTGATTGTGCCATCAGAATTGCGCTTAATTTTAAACAATCACTTCGACCCTACTGCCTTTCGATCTGCAGGAAGGGGAACCAGCTCCCACGTATTATTTTGAAGAGGAGCGTCATACTCAGCAAGAACAGCAGCACACCACTGTGGATCCTTCATTGCCTCATGTATACTCGAAGGCACTTCATCATGCTGAGTCAGTAAGACTTTGGGCTTAAAAATGTCGGCTTTGCTGCGTGTGGTCATCGAGTGAGCATTGAAAACAGGGGCTATACGAACAGCAGACTCAGGGCAAGCAAAAGCACTACATCTAGATGTGGGAGCATTCGAAGGAGGGACATTGAACACAGTCTCTTCATGAGAACAATCAGTGGGACATGAACTAGGAACAGGGGAGGGGTCAGCACCTTGAACAAGCCTCGCATTAGGTATGGAAGAAGTAGCAGCACCTATATCTTTTCTGACTGCAGATGTAGTTGCACAAGGAGCAAGCAACTCATCACTAACTTCTGCTGCAACAGGGGAAACAGGATGTGCAGCTGATACACCAGAGGAATCACCAGTAACATCTGGTGCAGGATATAAAACAACACCAGGCCCTTCTTCATCAAGAACAACAGCTTGCTCAGAGGGAACAGTAGGGGAATCAGAATTAGGAGCAAATGAAACTGGACCAGATGAAACTGGACCTTGAGCTGGATGAATATCAGTACCCTCTGGATCAGATACATGCTCGACAGAAACTTGTGCTGAAGGAACACCAGTACCCTCTGGATCAGATACATGCTCTACAGAGGCTGAAGGAATACCAAATGAGGTGGCACGTGAAGGAAGAGGAAATGCATGTGATGAGTGATCAGTGCAGGCAGCTGTAACACATTTCTTAGATGCAGCAGCAAAAGGAAAGTCTGCTTCATCAAACTTGACATGCCTCGAGATAAACACTCGTCCATTCTCATCCAAGCACTGGTACCCGTGATGCTTTGGAGAATAGCCTAGGAACACACATGGCTTCGAACGAAAGTCGAACTTGTGCTTATTATAGGTACGTAAACAGGGAAAACATTTAGAGCCAAAGACACGCAAAAATTGATAATCATGCACCCTTCCATATAACAACTGATGAGGGGACACACCACCAAGGTTCACTGAAGGCAAACGATTGAGTAAATAAACAGAACTCAGCACAGCATAAGACCAAAAAGAAAAAGGCATTGAAGCTTGTGCTAGGAGAGACAAAGCAGTATCAACTATACTTCTATGTTTGCGTTCCACAACACCGTTTTGTTGTGAAGTGTGTGGGCAAGTATATCTATGTTGTATACCCATTCGAGCAAGCGTACTATCTAAAGCTTGAAATTCCCCCCCATTGTCAGTTTGAAGAGCAACAATACTATCAGAGAATTGATTTTTTACAAGAGCAGAGAACATAGTAAAGGCAACAGTAACCTCAGTTTTATTACGCAGCAAATATACCCAACAGTTGCGGCTATACAAGTCAACAAAGGAGACATAGTAACTAAACCCTGAAGACCTAATAGGGGCAGGTCCCCAGACATCGGCCTCAACCAACTCAAACGGCTTATTGTAGACTGTAGATGAGGAAGTAAAAGGTAAATTGTGACTTTTACCTAGTTGACACGCAGTACATACAGACAAATTGTCAACAGACATGTTCTTATTTAATATGAGACTAACAGTACGAGCAGGGGGGTGTCCTAAACGTCTATGCCATAGCTAGTACACAGACTCATCATTATTAGAAGAAGCATGAGTAGTATGATAAACCAAACCAGTAGTAGTAGAAGCAGCATTCCCAAAACAATAAAGCCCATCCTCCAACCTGCCTTGAAGCAAGATAGAACCTGTACTTTCATCCTTCACACAACAGGTATTCGAGTGAAATTCAAAGTACACATCATTGTCTTTAGTAAAACGTGACACAGACATTAAATTTCTAGTTATATCAGGCACATGTAGCAGATATTCCAGATTCAAAACACGAGAACAAGAAGAGGTAGGAATAGAAGTTCTACCTATCTGAGCAATATCCAAGGTAGATCCATCACCAAGTATGACCTTCCCATTACCCATATATTGCTGCCCGTTGCCAATAGCGTGAGAGTCACCAGTGACGTGATGTGTGGCCCCTGAATCAGGGTACCATTTAACATCCAAAGCAATTGAACCGGACGCCACAAGTGTGTTGATATGAACTGTGTCACTGGAGACATCAAGACCAGCACCTTCAGAACCTGTAGCAACACCAACAAACGGTTCATAACACACATCAGGATTGTCATTCGAAAACTGGCAAACATTAGCCTGAGAATGAATTGCAGAGGAAGAATTCTGTGAGGAACTTTGAGTAGACAAGCCCTTGAAGTTCTGATTGAAGCGATTCCAACACCGGTCGGCAAGGTGCCCGAGCTTGCCGCACAGTTGACATTGCGGTCGACGACCACGAGACCGATTACCAGACTGATTACTATTAAACTGATTCCCACCACACTGATTACCATTAAACTGATTTCCACCAGACTGATTACCACTAAACTGATTTCCACCAGACTGATTACCACTAAACTGATTCCCACTGAACTGATTGCTATTGGAATGATTCCCACTGGACTGAGACTGAGAATTAGCAAACACCTGAGACGCATTCGGACGAGATCCAGTATTAACATAGGTGCTTCGTGTCATGTTAATTCCCACTGGCAAATGCATTGGATCTGTAACTCGGGACTCGGCATCCATAAGCATAGAGACTGCAGCATCAAGAGTGTAGATCTCTCGACTCATTGTGATGGCAGCAATAAACGACTCGTACTCCGGAGGAAGACCGTTGAGAACTGTTGCAACCTTCTCTACCTCAGCAATCGGACTCCCACACGTAGCAAGCAGATCACAGAGTTCCTTGATTTGCATAGTATATTCACGCATAGTGAGACTGCCTTTTTTCATTGATCTTAACCGGCAGTGTAGATTCATGATCTTCGTTGTTGAAAGCTTTGAATAGAGCTGTACAACTGTATTCCAAATCGCGGCAGAGGACTCAGCTCCGACAAGCTGTGGAAGAATTCCTGGACTAATGGTTGACAGAAGCCAGGACGCCAATGAGTTGTCCTCCTTCTTGAAACGGCGAAAGGCAGGACTCAAAGTTTTGTTACCTGCAGCATCCGTGACGAACCGCGTTGGTATCGGTGTCGACTCGTCAAGATAATCTTCAAGCTCGTGACCTCTGACCATCAAGAGAACCTGCTGCTTCCATAGCAAATAATTCGTATCGTCGAGCCGAACGCTGATATGCTTATTAGCGAAGAGTTGACCTGAGTCACCGGCAATCTGAGATTGATTGTTGTCACCGGACATCATCTCAGTGGTTTCTTCAGCTTGAGGCATGTCTGCAATCTTCGACATATTGAATCTTCACAAAAAAAACGAGGCAAACGGATTTTTCAGAACTCACAGGTCGGAGCGACTAGCTCTGATACCATATTGAAGGAGAACGGTAAACAGAAAAGGAGAAGAAGATGACCGGAGAAGAAAAAGAGAGGCGGAGAGAAACGAAAGATCGAAGAGCTAGGGATTTTGGAAGAAAGGGGAAAAATCAATGTTGGCCGGTCAAAACAAGCTAATGGGCTTGTGCCACTTCATGTGGTTTATATAACCCAACGGGTTATAACCAACTGGTACCAATAGAGCCCATTTAGTTACACCACACGGGTCATGAGATGGGCCATAGCAGACCCCACATCTGTTAACTGGTTAAACAAATATAACCAATTCATAACAGAAAAATAACAGACTTGACTTCAATTCAAATATTCACTCTGCTTCATCAGGATCTTGAGCCGATTTAACAATCTTCAATATAATGGACACTTATAAGTAATAAATATTTATTACGAAATATATTACAAAGGGAGTTTATGATTAAGAGAATTATAACTATTCAAAAATGGGAGTTGTTTTCGCACAAAGTATATGGGCTAATGTTGATTAAGTTGTCAATTGGAGAATAAAAAATGGACCACAAAGGTTTAAAAGCTTATTGGAAGCTAGGATTAAGCAAAGCAATTTAAAAAATATTAAATTGATTCAAACTTTATAACTACTAAAAATCGATTTAAACAATAATATCATGTCTAAGTTTATGTTGGGCTCGAATATCTTCAATCGATATAGTCGATGAAAGGTATGAAAGTATCCTTTGAATTTGGGAAGCAAAAAACGAAATAAAAACGATAATTTTGTGCAATCAATTTTAGAGTGGTTCGACCTTCTCAACCAAGGTTTACATGAACTACTTTAGCATTCACACTAAAAATTTTCTAATTCACTCGTGAATTTTTTTCTTTTTATAGGCTCAAGTAGATAACATTTACATGCATATTTTTTTCAAAGGCTAAGATAGAACCTCCCTAGTTTTTACTTAGGCTCAACTAGAACTTATCCCTCAGTTACGAGATCTTGACATTTGGAAACAATATACCTCTCTAGGTGGTTGTTTACACACTTTGGCTCACTAGGATTGAACTTAATTACAAGATATTACAATATAAACAATGAAAAAGTATATTTTCTCAATCTTTAAAGTTGAATGTCCATCTTCTTCTTTTTGAAGTGTCATTGGCTTGTATTTATAGTACGTGAAATGAAATCTAGCTATTTATAGCCGTTGGGATGAATTATAGCCGTTGTGAACAAAATTTCCAGCATTAAATGCAGTTTTGTAACATTAGGTATCGTTAACTGCCAAAATAAAAAAGAGTCGTTGCATCATTTAAGTATAGTATATAGGTACACGATACATTCGTATCGATACAGTACTTCGGGTATTGATACGGAGGCTTCCATATCGGTACACGAAGTGTCCTCTGGAATCTTAAAAACAAAAACGTATCGGTACAAGGTATTGTTGTATCGGTACGAGGAGGTTCATATCGATACTGGAAGTATCGTACTGGTACCGGAGGCTTATTTTTCACTTTTAAATCCTTTTGAAACTATTTGTTTGAGTCAAAAACATTTTAAAACCTTTTAAACATATTATTCAAGTTAATTTAACTTTAAATTAGTTCTACAAATTTTATTTAAATCCAAAAATATTATTCATTGAGTTGTATCAAAATAAATATTTCAACAGTTTATTAAATTTAATTTTATTTGTACTTAATTTTTTAGTTCTATTAATCATTTAGTTCACAAGATAAAAAAATTATAACTATTTGAATTAAGTGATATAAACTTGGGAGCATTAATTGCTCACTAATCTAGTGACTAGTATGATTTGATTTACTATACCCTTTCTTAGAACGATTTAACCATTAATTTACTTTAATAAACAAAGTGATGTAAACTAATTTTTTTATAAAGTGATGTAAACTAAATAAATCATATTATCCAAATAGTAAAAATGCAATTTAATTTTGTAATTTTGGTGGACTGAGTATTAGTGGTGGTCTAATGGTAGGTGGGGTTCTTTAAACTTGTGGATTATATTGGTGGACATGTCTAATATAACCTTATCAACCCTTTGATAATCCATATCTATTCAATTTTGTATTGGAATAAATAAATAAAATCCAACTCGGACAAATCTTGCCCACTTTGGTAGACAGAGTATTAGTGGTGGTCTAATTGTAGGTGGGGTGCTTTAAATTTGTGGATTAGATTGCCGCCCATGTCTAATATAGCCTTATCAACCCTTTGGTAATCCATATCTATTCTATTTTGAATTTTCTATTGGAATAAATTAATAAACAAAGTCCAACTCGGACAAATCTTGCTCACTTTTGTGCTTACACACATGGAACTATATCCCAATGGACCGTCGTGGCATCAAGAGGTTCTAAAAAGTGCAAAAGGCCCCAACTACCGCTTCTAAACCATAATTATTGAAAGGTTTATATATATATATATATATATATATAATTTTGGGAATACGTATATAGAGGGATTTGTTTTTTTAATAGAGTATATAAATTATAATGACTAAAGTAATTTTTTATTCACGTGTGTAAAAAAAAGTACACAAGCTTCGTTATTCATTCTTTAAAATTAATTTCTGTTTTTGAACCTAAGTCTAAGCTCTAACAATAATTTCAAAATTCTAAATTCGTAACTTCTAAAACAGAAATGATTGTGTAGTAGACTACATAAAATGTATAATGTATATTGAATAATTTAATCAAAAGACTATGGTCCAATTAGAAAAATAACTTTGAACATTTGTGGATTGTCCCTTTAAACCTCACCCATTTTCTAAAGGTATAATGGCAAAGACTTATGAGTCAATAAATGTTTGAAAAATGAAATGGCGAGAAAAATAAATGTGATGCCGTGAATTAGCCGCATGCACATACAGAAATGAGAATACTTAGGTGGGGTGGCAATGAAAAGCAAACCCTAGAAATCCCACAACCACAAAGCAAGCCCCAAAGATTCTGTTTTAACGTAAACATCATGTACGCATTGTGCATGGCCCCCCCAAAACTTATATTTGATGTTTTGAACAAAACCCTAAAACCCCATTCACAATTCCATGCTCACTTTGTCCCACCAAATTATGCCCATTTTCTAGCCCTATATAAACCCCTCCTCCCTTCCTCTCTTTTCATCAATTCAAACTTCGAAAACCTTTAGGGAATATAATAGTCTCCATGGATAAGCTTGCTGCCCTTGCTTTCTTCTCTGCTTGTTTCTTCACTTCCTTCCCACTAGGCAACTTTGTGCATGGTGCTACAACAATATCATCATGCAGCCAAACACCTTACCCTGATGTGTGCAACCACTTCATGGGAATTGGTGTTAATGTTGCATCTACCCTTGCCCTTCATCAAACCCAATTCTCGTTCCGTGACCTGGCGATTCAAGTCACCCTGGACCAAGCAGTTCAAGCTCAACGGCTCGTCTCAACAATGGACTTGAGTTCATTCGACGAGCGAGCCAAATTGGCTTGGAATGACTGCTTGGAGCTTTACGAGGATACTATTGTCCATCTTAAACGATCAAAGAGCACTAACAATCCATTAGATGCTCAAACTTGGTTAAGTGCTGCAACTGCCAACCATCAAACTTGCCAAAACGGTTTCATTGACTTCAACTTGGCCTCTCATTTACAAACCTTACCATCCATGTTAGGCAACTTCTCCAAGTTGATTAGCAATTCCCTTGCCATAAATAAGCCCACTGTTACCACCAAACAAGTTGGTAACAGACGTCTGCTTGCCCATGAATTCCCTATTTGGCTTTCGGGTGCCGACCGGAAGCTCTTGCAAAAAACCGGTGCACCTTTTAATGCTGACATTGTGGTGGCTCAAGACGGTTCGGGTAACTTCAAGACCATATCAGAGGCGGTGGCAGCAGCTGGCGGTGGACGACGAACCGTCATACACATAAAAGCCGGTGTATACAATGAAAATGTCGATATTCCAAGATCAGCTAAAAATATAATGTTGATCGGAGATGGGATTGGTGCCACAGTTGTTACTGGTAGCAAAAACGCTCAAACTGTCACAACTTTTCGTACAGCAACTGTTGGTAAGACATCAAACTATGCATCATAAATGGTTTGGTCGTTAGCTATTGAGTTTCCACAGCACTTAATTTATGGATGAAAATTCTCTTGGAACCACTCCATTTGATTTTCATCTTTGAAGTCAATAAACTTTATTAAACATTGTTTCCCCTATATATATTTAATAATTAGGAATATTATTATTATTATTATACTCAATTAAAAAAAACAATGACTCTTAAGCAAAATATCCCAAAGTCTATTTCTTCTTTAATAGTAAAAAGTAACTCGACCTTTACAATTGATTGGATATTCTTATGTCTCATATTTCACAACAATCCCAAAACACTACTTTATACGCTATGGAGTAATAGTAAAAATTAACAATCTGTTTCTAACTTAATTATGAAAAATCCTTAGTATCATTAGATTACTCATTGTGTTCATTTGTTTCTTCTTCTAGGTGTCTCCGGTGATGGTTTTATAGCTCGTGACATAACCTTTGAGAACACTGCTGGACCCCAAAAACACCAGGCAGTTGCCCTCCGTTCCGGCTCCGATTTCTCAGTGTTTTACCGTTGTAGCTTCAAAGGTTACCAGGACACCTTATACGTCTATTCTCAACGTCAATTCTACCGTGACTGTGACATTTACGGAACCGTGGACTTCATATTCGGCGACGCAGTTGCCGTTTTCCAAAACTGTAACATTTACATCCGAAGACCGATGAGCGGCCAAATGAACACTATCACAGCACAAGCGAGAACGGACCCGAATGAGAATACGGGCATAATCATCCACAACTCACGCGTGACAGCATCATCTGACCTGAAAGCAGTTCAAGGTTCATTCAAGAGCTACTTGGGGCGACCATGGCAGAAATATTCAAGAACTGTGTTTATGAAGAGCGGTTTGGATGGACTGATTGATGCAGAAGGTTGGTTGCCGTGGAGTGGGAATTTTGCCTTAAGTAGTCTTTACTATGCTGAGCATATGAACACCGGCTCCGGCGCAGGCACCGGTGGAAGAGTTAAATGGGGTGGATATCATGTTATACCCGCGGCCGATGCCGGGAAATTCACCGTCGGTAATTTTCTCGCCGGAAATGCTTGGATTCCGGGGACGGGAGTGCCATTTGATGCAGGTCTGTGAATTTGTTGATGGCGTTGAGTTGAAGGATAATATGTAAATATGAAAGTGACCCATTCTGTTGAAATTGTGGTGTAGTTTTTGTTGGTTGATTACTTAACTTTATGATAGGCGATAAAGGTAGGTTATGCATATTAGAGAAGTTGTATAGTTGACTTAAGTATGTTGACTTTAAATTTGTTAGGCCTTAAATTTGTTAAGTTGTTATTTGTTTGTTAGGCCGTTATGGCTATTGGGCTATATGCTAGTGTGGGCTATAAATAATAAAGTGTGATGTAAATGGGTCTTAAGCCCTTTTTCATAATATCAGTAAATTTTCATTTCAGAGTTTATCTTCATTTTCTTCCGTTTCTTTATTTCACATTTCTCTTCTCTTCTCCTACTTTCAATCCATTCTGCACAGAACTCATAATCTTGCTTAACCACTTTGTTCGATTTTTCACATGGTATCAGAGTTAGTGATTTACTCAATTTCGTTACCATTTTCTTCTCCGGCGTGATGGTGTAGCGGCTGTCACTCTGTTGGTGAGTTTTCTCTCCTGTTGTTGCGACGTTTGGTGAGATTACTTCTGTAATTGCTTTTGTCTTGTTGTCTCTTTTGTTGAGATCTTCAAAGTATTGCTCCTCTTGCTCTTATATTTTATTTGTCTACATTATCGTGCCTCTTCTGCGGCGTTGAAATTGAGTTTAATTTGTGCCCTAAATTTTTCTTAATCTGAATATTGTGCGGTTGAGATTCTCTCCTATCCTTTGAAATCTCTTGTTGATGTCATCTGATCTTCGTATTGGTAATTTGGAAGCCTTGTGGTTTGCGATTATGTTGCATGATTTCGTGCTATCTGGTGATTTAATTGGCTTGTGATCTGGATCGCAATCTATGGTTATCAGCTTTTGATCTTGTGATCTGTAGTTATCTAGTGATTTGTTTCTCTTGTGTGTTTGCTTCTGTCCTGTTGTTTCTTGTATTGATTCTTTGTGGTTACTAGTGTAAAATGGGTCTTGATGGTGTTGTCACTCAATCTACTGATAATGTTCAAGACACAACTATTCTTACTCAAACTAATAATCCTGCTGAAGGTGTTAGTTCTGCTTATGCTACTTTAGCTAGTTCAGCCTCTACTAAACCTTTTCAACCAAAAAGATTAATGTAACCTTGGATGATCACAACTATCTCCTGTGGCATCAGCAAGTATATCTGACTATTAAAACTTAGCGTTTACTTAAGTTCATTGATGATAATGTTCAGTTGCCTACTAAATACATTACACAAAATGAAATAGTTTATATAAACCCTGAGTTTGAGTTGTTTGAAGAACAAGATGGTGCATTAGCCACATGGCTTTTGTCCACTGTAAGTAAATTTGTTCTTCCAAATTTGATAGGTCTTAGTACTGCTTCAGATATTTGGCACACTTTACATAGGTTATATAGCAGTAAAATTACCTCTCGTTTCATGTCTTATAGAAGACTCTTGCATGCTCAAAAGAAAGGAGACCTTAACATGCATGAGTATTTGATAAAAATTAAATCTCTGTGTGACAACTTAGCTAGTAGTGGAGAAAGAATTTCTGATCAAGAACACATTACAGCAATTCTTAATGGTTTGTCTTCAGATTTTGATTCTGTCATCACTGCTAGCCCATCTTCTTCAGATATGTCTTTTGTTAGTTCTATCCTTTTGGATGTTGAGGCCAGACATTCTAGTCACTTAACTATTGTTGATCTTGTAGATGTTAGTGTTGAGGCTAATGTTGTTGATAGATCTGATCAATCACACGAGTCCACTGGTTACAGCTATGGTAGAGGCAGGGGTGGTAGAGGTAGGAATACAAACTTCAACAGACATCAATGTCAGTTGTGTGGAAGGTTAGGGCACTTGACAGAGAGGTGCTATTACAGGTTTGATATGAAGTTCAAGTATAATATGGATAATGTCAGACCCTCTACATCCACTCCTAGCAATTTTGCTCCTGCCCAAGTAAATTCATCTGTCTTTACTGCCCCTTCTGAACATTATAATAACATGTGCTCTTCCTTTTCTGCTTCTTATCAGCCATTTTATTCCACTTTGTAACACTCGAGTTTGGGGGTCGGGTGAAAATAATATTAAAATAATATTTTAAGTTTCGGTTTTATAATTAAAATAATAAAATATTATTTTAGGACCCGAGTTTTCAAACAAATAAATTATGTTGGACATGTTTTGGTTTTAAAGCTCAATTCCGTGGAATTGGAAAATTTAAATGGCTATCCTCATTAATGGCACTATGGTAATTAAATAGTCTTTCAATTTAAATCCTCTTTTTATTAAAATAGTTTTCCTTGTCATCTTCTTCCCTCTTCACTTATTCATTTTCACGACAAGAGAGAGAACTTTTCTTCATTTTACTATTCTATTACCATACAACTTCATCTTTGGTGCTTTTCAAAAGGTAATTACATTTTTGACTTGGCCTTATCTTTCTCTTCATTTTGGTACCATTAGTTTTCATTAAAACCATGTATTTTGGATTTGGGGTTTTTCAAAGAATTTTTCAAAGGTTGAAGCTTTATGAATTTCTAACAAAGCTTTTGATTATTTATTGTTAGATAAGTTGTTTACAACCCATAAGGTCCAACATATGTGAATTTTAAAGAGTTTTACAATGGTTCTCGAATTTGGCTTTTAGAGGGGTTTTTGAAGGGTTTAAATGTTGGTTTTGGGTGTGTTTGAAGTTGGAAATTGAGGGCTGATGTTAGTGTAATAGTTAGGGGTTGTTTTGGGAGCATTTAAGTGTGTTAGAAAGGTTGAAATCAAGAGTTTTGGACTGGGTTTCATGGCTGCTCGGGTTTGAAGTTTTGGGGTTGTTCTTAGCTTGAAAACCTTGTGTTTTATGCTTGATTAGTGTTTCGGGTTTGCTACATTGATGTGTGAACTGATTTGAGGTTGTTTTGATTGTGTTTAGTTGATTAGAAGCAAGAAATTGTGTTGGTGAAGCATCAGGAATAAATCCGGAATCGTTGGAAGCTTGATCGGCTAGTGTGTTGAGCTTGGAATAGTCGATGAGTGGTTAAATATTTTTAAATGGTTTTCGAGTATTGGTTCAAGCATGTGGACTAGGTCGGGCTTAGTAGACCCACCTAGAGTTGGGATTAGAGTGGTAGCCTAATCCCAAGCTTTAGTTAGAGACTTTGGTTGAACTCTAATTGTTGTTTATGCCTCATGTTTATTTGTGGTTAATGTGGATATGTGTATTGTGTTATACATGTATGTTGAGGCATGGTTGTGATGCATTGTTATATGCATGTGGATTGTGCATGATGGTGATCATGGTGAGTACATGTTAAGCACGGAAGTTGTTATGAAATGATATTGTAGATTGTGTTTAGTATTGGCACTAGTATGCTTGGGTACAATGATCTATCATTAGGATGTTTAGTGTGCACACGTGAGTCAAATGTGCGCGTGGTCTTGGTGATGGTAGTCACCAAGATGGAGTACGGGTTCGCCTGGAAAATCTTCTTATATATGATAGTCGATGATGAGTGTAATCCCATCGACGGGGCGTGAGGATGAGTGGAATCCCCTCCGCGTGAACGGTGATGAGCGTAATCCCACCGTAAGGTAATGGTTGTTGTTGGATGGGAGTTCCAACGTTTATCCGCGTATTCGAGTCATAGCTAGGTGCCAATATGATGTGTTATGTGTTGCCAATATGGATTGATATATGTGGTTGTTAATACATTGATTTATGTATTATGATGTGGATATGGACTTGTTGAGCATGGCATAATATTGAGTTTATGTCCATGCATCATAGTATATTTTGACTCTTGTGGATTGAAGGTAAGAACATGCATTTTACCTTGGTTGTGCTCGTGCTTGGACCTTGCATTGTCGAGGTTTGTTTTAATGAGCTTACCCTTACTAAGCTTTATGCTTACGCTCTTTTTTGTTTAACAATGCAGATCCGTAGTTCGTGGGTTGCTTGTGCAAGGAGAGGGCCTCCAAGTGTGCTTTGTGGTGCTATCTTAGCTTTCAAGTATGGACATTTAAGTTTTAAGGTTTAATAATCAAGCAATGGGATATGTATTTGTCGTTTGAGCTTTTGAAGTATGTTGGTGTTGGTTTGTTTAGGAGCATGTTTAGAATCCTTTTATGTTGTTGGTGGTGTGGCTTGTTGATGCCATGTTTGGATTGTAAACCATGTCTAAGTTGCTTATCATGTATGTTGGCCTTGTGCCTTTTTGGATGCCTAAGTGTATGTTTGTTGAAGCATGAATCTTAATTGTTATGTATGAAACATGTGTTGAATGTTGTTGATTCCTTTAATGTATGGCTTCTTTATGTTTGGAGTGTTGAGCATGCTTGTAGATGTTTGGTTTGCCTTAGAGTTATTGTATGTGTGCTGAGGGAGGTTCTAGTGGTGTTTTGGGACAGCCTTGTGCCAAAAACCAACTAAAACCAATCTGCAGACAGAGGGCGTTTCGAAACGGTTGGTCCCGTTTCGATATGGTCCCATTGTTTCGGGCCAGGCGTTTCGGTACGCTAAGGAACATTTCGGTACGATTTTGCCACTAGAAATCTGAGAATTTGACGATAAAATGAAGTATCGAAAAGGCTTTAGTGTTTCGGAACGGCCTTCGTATCGTGGACCAGGAAAAGTTGACCGTTGAGGGCGTTTTGATACGGGCTACCCCTGTTTCGAAACGGTCTCTTCGGGTTGACTTTGGCCAGTTGACCTAGTCAAGGCGTATCGGAACACCATATGGGCGTTCCGATACGGCCTGCTGTATAAGAATAAAACGGACTGATTTAATTGGGCTGTTGGTCGTTTACCTCAATGTTTCTTCCGATGTTGTTTTTTCTCACATAGGGTATAATGTCGCATCTAGAAAAGATAATATAAATGAAAAGTTTTTCTTGGGTCGGTAACCGAAGTGGAGCCTTAACGAGTTTCGCCTCGATTTCGCTCGGATCGGTCAAGCGTCCGGACCGGGATGAGAGGTTACACACCTCCTTTCAGTCCCATGTTCATCTTGTGCAACCTCAACCACAGATTTTTCATGCTGTGAGCTCTGTTCTTCAGTCTCAGCCCATGTTTTTGTCTGCACCATCACCCCAGCCAATGCATACCATCAGTGTTGCTCCTAATCAGATTCGTGTTATGTCTCCTGCCAATTTGTTCCCCTCAGTATATCCCTCCATGTAACTTCAATTATCTTCATATGTTCCTGTCCAACAACAACAATCTGTTGGTCAGCATACTTCTCAAGCCACTCCACAGATACATCTTGTTACTTCTGATGTTATGGATGATAATCCTTGGTTTCCTGTTAACTTTAAATCTGTTAGGCCTTAAATCTGTTAAGTTGTTATTTGTTTGTTAGGCCGTTATGGCTATTGGGCTATATGCCAGTGTGGGCTATAAATAATAAAGTGTGATGTAAATGGGTCTTAAGCCATTTTTTATAATATCAGTAAATTTCTATTTTAGAGTTTATCTTCATTTTCTTTCGTTTCTTCATTTCACATTTCTCTTCTCATCTCCTACCTTCAATCCATTCTGCACAGAACTCATAATCTTGCTTAACCACTTTGTTCGATTCGTCACAATGCAAACACATATAAAAATGTTGAATTTCTCAAAGTGGAGGAAAATAAATGTATAATAGGGGAATAAATGTTGAAATTGTTGTATTTATGAAGGGAAGAAATAATAAATACGATGGTTTGTTTTGCTTAGCTACATTAACTTTCATTTACAATTTTTTAAAAGAAATATTAATACAAATAATATATTCAATAGTTGTTTAATGCATATATTATAATATATGATCGAATCAAATATCAACATATTTTTAAAAAGTATAAAGTAAATTTTATTTATTTTATATTTTTAAAATAATGCAATGGGCACTTTGATGAATTCATATTGCGCAATAAAAAACATGAATACATTAAAAAGGTTGTTAATTTTAATTAAGTTTGATGATAGTGAAGGAAGCATTCATGAAGTGAGTAGGAAGGTCAATGGGCACTCCTTTAACTAAGTATGGTTATAAATTTTATCGATAGTGGGCAGGAATAAAAATACAAAATTAGATTTGTCTTGGTAATAAGGCGGATGTGAATAAAATTTTGTATTCGCATCATTCTTATCTGTTATTTTTGTTCGATCAATATATATAATAAGTATATTTTCTCTAAAGAAATTATACTTATTCAAATGATTTTACGTAAGGATGGCAAAAAAAATCTAAATCTAACAGGTCTTGACCCGATCCGATTTGATAGGGTCGGTTTTTTTTTTTGTATTTTCAAATTTTAGGTTGGGTTGGGTTTTTAAAAGGTTTGAGTCAGATTGGATTTGAGGTTCAAGGTAGTAATTCTCCGCCTCGTCCTAATTTATTTATAAATATACATATATATCATATGTTTATATAATATATTTAATATTTTTATTAATTTTCTTCGGGCACGTTGAGTTTAATAGAGTTTTTAATTAAAATTTTGAGGTTATTCTGAGTTGAATTATACTTTTATTACATCAGGTCAGGATAAAAAAATATTAAATTTGGATCAAGTTGGACTAAAATTTTAAAATTTTTAGTTTTTTTCGAGCGGCCAAAAACTCGCCATACTGTCATCTCTAATTTCATTAGCCCATTCGAAAACAGACATTAAACAGTTTATTCACGCTTACTTTTAAATGTAGTCTTAGCCCAATGCTGGTGGACTATATCCTCAATAGTTACGAGCTTATCCCCATTGAGATTTTCCTTATTTTTATATGCAAGTATTGAAAGGCAAGCCAAAACAGCCCACATTCCATCTTTCTCACGTATGTGATCAGTCAGAGCATGCCCACAAATAGATTGTTTTGCAAGCTTCTAACAGTTAAAAGGGAGTAGATGAGCCGAGTCGAATTTAAATAATGTTGCACTCGATTTGATTCGTTAAAAACTTAAATTGAGTCTAGTAATATTAAGCTCGACTCATTAAGAATTTGAGCCAAATATTTACCGAATTTTAATTCATTAACCCTGTCGAAAACAGACATTAAACGGTTTATTACTCATTTGCAGTCTTATTCATAATAATAATAATAATTATCATTATTATTATTGTTGTTGTTGAATGAATTTATTTAACAAAAACAATAATAGTATTGATATTGAATTTGGGAGATGAGTCGTGCCCTTTGCATTAGAATTGAGAGTTTTTTATGGAGAACTTCGTCTTCTGTTGTTATTATTATTATTATTATTATTATTATTATTATTATTATTATTATTATTATTGTTGTTATTGTTATTGTTATTGTCGTTGTTGAATGAATTTATTTAACAACAATAATAATAGTATTGATATTGAAATTGGGAAATACGTCATGCCCTTTGCATTAGAATTGAAAATCTTTTATGGAGAGCTTCGTCCTCTTTTACATGCTTATTCTCTACGATACTTGAAAATGACAAAGTTGAGAAAATTTGTACTATTACTAACTATTGCACCACCATCATCATTATTATTATTAACATATATTTTAGTTCACTTTATATTAAAAAATTTAATAATTATATTTTCGAGTAGTTTAGGAACTTTTTAAATTGAGTATCAAACAGCTCAGCTCGTTAAAAATTCAATCTGAATTTGAGCTTGAGTCAAATCCAATCAAATTGAGACCGAGTTAAACTCAAATACTCCCTTCGTCCCACTTAAGATGTTCTTTATGTATTTTAGAATTGTTCTATTTAAATTGTCTCATTAAAAAAATCAACAACTTTTACAAGATGCATTTCTCTTGCTACCCTTTTTTTAATTTTCTAACAAAACAAAATTTAACTTTTCAAGGATAAAATTGTCATTTTAATTAATTTACATCAATTTTTTTTACAAATTTTTCTTCTTAAAACTGCATGAAAAGTCAACAATAGACATATTAAGTGAGACAAATTAAATTACTCACAATTTATCTCGTCTCATTTACAAACATGGTTCATTGTTCCAAAATGTATATTTCATATGATATCCGTTTCATCGAACACTTCCCCATTCCAAAACATTCGTCTCCACAAATTGAACATAATCCAGCATCCATTAAATTGCCAAAAAGATTTCAAACCAGTGGACACCTAGGAAGGAATAGATAAATAGTTACCTTACAATAAAATAAATAAATTTTAAGAGTATAAAGTTTTTCCCCATTGTGAGATGATTTAGTTTTAGAACATCCATTTAGATTTGAAGTTGCAGTACCTGAACATTGAGAAATAACAAGCATCAGCAGGAAAAAAGAAGGTGGATCCACCAACCACAATTCCATCAGTAAGTCAGTAACAAACAACAGAAAATTGAAGTGGTCAACAATGGATTAAGATTACAAGGGGGGGAAGGCTTATCTATTTAAAAGAAAATGAATGTGGAAGTGATAAAACCAAGTCTAAATACCCTACACAATTCAACGGATTTACATGCAAATTACCACTCACACTCAAATCTAAACACTCATCTTCCAGTTCCCACATCAATTTCAAACACCCCCAGCAATAATTAAAACAACCCTAAATCATCAATTAGTGGACAACTAAACAACACCTGAAAATTAAAAAAAATTAAAAAAGAAAGAGAAAATTCAAGCTTTTCAGTGCTTTACATGAAAAAGCCAACGAAGGCTACACTTTCCGTGGGCGACCGCGTCCCCGCTTAACGCCGGGAGCTGGAGGGGCGGTGTCCGCTGTTGTTTTAGCCATCTTAGGGGGGCGTCCGCGTGGCCTTCCGCTTCCGGGAGTGGCTTTGGGTTTAGGCGGAGCAGATGGATCTTTAGGCGGACGACCACGGGGTCTAGGCGGAGAGATGACGGTGCCGGGTGGGAGAGGAGCCTTGGGCTTAGGTGGACGCCCACGTCCACGCTTGGGTGGAGCATTTGGGTCGGGTCTCATGTAATTGTTCTTTAGCATTACAATTTGACCGCTTTGTTTCATCTTGTTGAGGTGGTGGGAAAGTAGAGTGGTGTGAGCAGCTGGGAGATCCGAGCGAGTCGACTCAATGTGCTTCGCTATTGTCGACTTATTCGACCCGGCTTTCTCGTTCAATGCGTCTATGGCTTCCAAAATCATCTGCAAAGGAATATCAAAATGAAAAATAAGCTTACATCAAACCAAACACACCTTTGGGATGAAAACTCAAGTACCTGAGAGTAGTCTGGAATTAAAGGTTTCTGACCACCATTCACAACTTCAGTCGCCATTGATATCTGAAGCTTTTTTTTTCTTTTCTTTTTCCCTGGGAGAGGAGATTGGGTTTTAAAGGAAAAGAAAACGGGAGGAAGAAGAAGGGTAGGAGCTATGATCCAACGGCTGTTGTTCATTACATATGAGATCACGAGGATCGGTGACGTGGTTGGAAGCTGAACTATGATTGGAAGGTCTCAGAACTCTGGATTTATGAATTTCTTTCCCTCCTTTTCTTTTCAAATTCATCGAATTAAAAAATAGAAAAAGCACATCATAACTTCTGTAATTACAAGATAATGTTTATTTATTAATTTAATCGCAATAGATATATATAAAGAAAATATTTGATATATAAGTTGGTGTAAATTTTAATTTACACTAACTTTTTAATTTTATAGTTTAGAGGTTTAATTTGTAGGGTGTAAAAGGTTTGAGGTTTAGGTTTTATGGTGTTAGAGTTTGGGTTTTAAATTTTAAATTTTATAGAAGTGCAAGTTTTTTTACATAGCTTGTATATCAAAATATAACCCATATATAAATTGCTCAAATCAAAAACTTACAAAAATAATATTTTTTTTTTCACTAAAATCACTCTATAAATCATAAAATATTAATTTCACCAATGTTGTATTTTCCCTCCACCCCATGTGCAAAGGAATAAATAAACCTAATAAAAATTTCACCAAAAGAACTCTTCTCTTGTTTTCCCTTTACTTTTTAACGAATATCAGGCGTGCTCTCAAAAGGAAAACTTGCAGCCATATTTTATTACGAAATGTTATCTGTACAATTCCTTTTCTGAGTAAAAATATCTGTAAAGTTTCTTAACAATTGATTAATTTTTATATATATATAAAAAAACAGATTCCTCAATACAAATTATACTATTAACTCTAATTATTTTTTCATGGATAAACTTGTACGATTTTAATAAGCGAATCATACATTCATACTATTAACTCTAATTATTCACTGTAATATAGGACAAAATACTACATTTAACAGATTTACATACAAATTACGAGTCACACTAAATCTAAACCCTCCCTGAATACAATACAACACTCTCTTTTTTTAATTCCCACATCAAATCCAAACCCCAAAAAATAATTAAAATAAAAGAAAAGAGAGACTAAAACATCAATTAGTGGAGAAGAGAACTAAACAACGCTTAAAAAATACAAGAAAAAGAAAAACTCAGGCTAACTTCGCCATCTTTTACTTGAAAAGCCACCGTGGGTTACACTTTCGGCGATCGACCATGGCCTCGTTTAACTCCAAGAAACGGAAGTGTATTCACCTAATTATTTAGTTTTACATATATTATGATTGATGTATTTTATTTATTTTTTGCAGAATACAAAAGATCTTAATTGCATCATATATGGGAAGATTGCAAAAGATTATGTTCAAATACGAATGATAAGTATTTATTTTGGTTATGTTTTTAGTCTTTATTTTGATTGAATATAAGTTTGAAGGACTTAAGTGGATTGTTTTTATGCAGGTTACGTGATGCTGAAAATAAGCTGGAATGCTGCAGAAAATACTGGAGTCGTGGGCAGATTCATGGGCATGAACCAGGGCATGAACGCTGACTGGGCGCCACGTCAGCACCTTCTAAAAGCTGACGTCAGCAACGCATATAGCTTATCAAGCCACTTATCAGATAGCTTATCATCCGGATTTTTATTTTAAAATTCAAACTTGGATAATTATCTTATATAATTTAATTTAAATTTGAGATTTATCATCTTAGGTTTTCAGGGTTTTCAGCTACTATAAATACCCTACTTTGGGGGTGAATTAAATCATCAAGTTATTTCATTGTCCTCTTCTTCGTTGAGTTTAATAAAAGCTCTCTATTTTCTTCATTTCTATTTTTTCTCCATTTCTCTCTTTATTTAATTAAGCATGGTTCTTTCACCAACCATGCTTAACTAAATTCCCTTTAGCCAAAAGCAACGCCAAACCCGACTAAACTCGTGAGATTAGGAAAGTACTTCAATCCTTCAACAACTCCTTTTTAGATTCTCTATAAAATTGATTAGGCAATCGGCCTAATCTTTAGGCATCTCAATTGTTTCATTCCGAGAGCGCGCATCGGGTTGAAGTGGTTTAGATCCATCGTTGGGACGAGGAAAAGCTTGTAGCCAATTCAACTCCCTAAGAACAAACTTAGTGGCAGTCCACTAAGGGGAATCAAAATCGGAAAAAATTCTCATCGAGACGATTATCCGAGCACGGGCTTCTCCAGCACTAACTCAGATTTGAGTTAGCATCGACTGCCGTAGCTAACTCACTAAAGCTTGACTTCAAAGATTGCCCTGGGAGTTGAATTTACCCAAGAGAAGTAAGTTGCAAGGGTTGGGCCTTGTAGACTGTAACCGGCAGGAAAGTCGAAGAAAAATCAACTTCAGTGATCGAAGATGTCGTGGCAAAGCGTGGCTTGAGGCTAATTCAATCCATAATTCATTTTCAATATTTATCTTACGTTCTTATTATTTTTCTTTATCACTCAAATCACTTCTCTAAAATCCCCTTTTATTTTCTACAGGTTATTGGTCTAAATCAGAACGAAATGTGTTAGAATTCCTATTCCCTACGGATCGACCCTTACTATCGCTATATTATTTTAATCTTATTTATTTAAGTTTAAGGTTTTATTTTTGACATTATACGACGCGTGTCAAAATTGGCGCCGTTGCCGGGGAATACGACAAAGTACTAATATCGTTTTATTTGATTTATGACCAGGAGCAATCCGTGAGAACAATTTGAACTCATCCCGGAAATCGAAGCACTAGCCCGAAAGTTGAACGCACAAACACTTTGGGAAAAGAAAAACAAAAGACGCCAGCAAAGATTCGAACGCGATCTAGAAATCACATCCGAAGCAGAGTCGAATTACAAACCCAATCTAATGGGAGACGAAAATCAAACCATTCGCCAACTAAATGTGGCGCCCGATGGCCAGCAACCGATGTGTATAACCTTCCCAAATGGTGAAACACCGTTCGTGCTAAAAACGAGTTTAATCCACCTTCTACCTACCTTTCACGACTTGCCAACAGAAAATCCTCACAAACATTTGAAGGAATTTCACATGGTTTGTCTAAGCACAAAGCCACATGGAGTATCTGATGACCAAATCAAACTTAGAGCTTTTCCATTTTCCTTAGCAGATATAGCGAAAGATTGGTTATTTGATTTACCCCTAATTCTGTTACAACATGGACTGACATGGCTGAACTTTTTCTTGACAGGTTCTTCCCTTCAGCGAAAGCAAGCGAAATTAGGCGCAACATCCTGAGCATTCAACAAAAAGAAGTTGAATCTTTATATGAATACTGAGAGAGGTTTAAAAAGTTGTGTGCAAATTGTCCACAACATGGATTGTCGGAACAAACCCTCCTCCAGTATTTTTATGAAGGATTGACGCCTATGGATATGAAAGTAATAGATGCAGCAAGTGGCGGAGCTCTAGTCAACATGACACCAACAGCGGCTAAAACACTGATATCAACCATGGCCGCCAACTCGCAAAGATTCAATCAATCTAGCGAACCATCTCGAAGGGTTTGCGAGGTAAGTACAGTTTCATTGGAAAATAAGATTGATAAATTAGCTGAAATAGTGCAAACTCTTATTGCAGATAAGAGAAAAACAGCTAGACTTTATGGAATCTGTACCAGCTCAGAACATCCGACAGACTGTTGTCCGATGATTCAAGAAGATGATGTCACCCAAGCCAACGCCATAGGGAATGCCTATAATTCCGGGTGGAGAAACCAGTCAAATTATGGGTACGCAAACAACCAAAGGACAAATCAACCGTACCAACAAAGACAACTCTACCTACAACAAAAGACATCTCTAGAAACCTTGGTTGAATGATTAGCGGTATCCCAAGAGAAGTTCCAAAATCGTACCGAAGCCCACTTACAAGAGTTAGACAAACAAATGAGCCAGCTAGCCCAAACAATAAGCCGTCTTGAATCTAAAGGTAAACTCCCTTCACAAACAGAGACAAACCCAAAAGAAAATGTTAATGCCATCACTCTTCGGAGTGGCACCATTGTAGAACCCAAAACCTCGGAAGTAAACACCCAAAAAGACAAGTCAACTTTACCAGTGGAAAAAGATACACCAAATCCAATCTCTGAACCATCCCCTTATGTTGTCCGACCACCCTTCTCGTCAAGGTTGATAAAAAGAGACAAACAAGCAGAAGAAATGGAAATCCTGGATGTGTTCCAAAAAGTAGAGATCAATATTCCACTCCTCGACGTAATCCGAAAAATTCCAAGGTATGCTAAGTTCCTTAAAGATTTATGTACTAATAAACGTCGTCTTATTGGAGTTGAAAAGTTTAATCTAGGAGAACATGTATCGGCGGTCTTCCAGCGAAAGTTGCCACCAAAATTGAAGGACCAGGGTATGTTCGCCATTCCCTGCAAAATCGGTAAAGTGGGTATTAAACGAGCAATGTGTGATTTAGGGGCCTCCATTAATGTTATGCCCCTTTCATTTTATAACTCACTTTCTGCTGAGCCTTTGAAGGATACAAAGGTAACAATACAACTGGCAGACAGATCCATAATCTACCCGGAAGGATTACTAGATAACGTCCTCGTAAAGGTAAATGATTTGATCTTTCCAGCGGATTTCTATGTTATTGACATGGAAAACGACCGGGCAAACAACTCTTCTGAGATCCTCATTGGCCGCCCATTTTTGAGCACTGCAAACACAAAAATTGATGTAAGAAGTGGGATCCTTACAATGGAATTCGATGGCTAGGTAGTAAAATTTGACGTTTACAAAGCTATGAGACATTCTGAAAGTGTCGCTAGTTTAAACTTTGTTGATATCATTGAACCTGCCATAAATGATTTCTTTGACACTAGTTTTACTGACTTTATGGATGATTTGTACAGAGAAATCGCGGATTCCGACGAAGAAGACAGGGAGTTTGAAAATATTTGTTCACTAAATAAAGATTTAATACTTACTACATATAAAACTAAACCTTTACCCTCTGTGTTGCAGGCACCCGAGATCGAACTTAAACAATTACCGGAGCATTTAAAGTATGCATTTTTAGGGGAAAGAGAGACCCTACCAGTTATCATCTCGACCAAGCTGTCAAAGGAAGAAGAGGAGGATTTGCTAACAGTGTTGCGAGTGCATAAGGAAGCTATTTGGTGGACCGTTGCAGACATCAAAGTCATTAGTCCCTCCACTTGCATGCATAAGGTAAAAACCGAAGATGAAGCCAAGCCATCTCGACAAGGACAACGACGCCTGAACCAACCTATGATGGACGTAGTTAAAGAAGAAATACAAAAGCTTCTCAATGCGGATATAATCTATCCAATTTCAGATAATGACTGGGTAAGCCCGATCCACGTAGTCCCTAAGAAAACCGGAGTCACAGTAGTCAAGAACCTAGAAGGTGAGTTGGTCCCAACAAGAGTCCAAAATGGTTGGCGAGTCTGTATAGACTACAGGAAGTTGAACTCTCTAACTCGAAAAAACCACTTTTCACTTCCTTTTATTGACCAAATGATTGAGAGATTAGCCGGTAAAACTCACTATTGTTGTCTTGACGGATTTTCAAGTTTTTTCCAGATTCCTGTGGCACCCGAAGATCATGAGAAAACGACCTTTACGTGTCCTTTTGGCACGTTCGCTTATCGTCGAATGCCATTCGGGCTTTGTAATGCGCCAGCCACATTCCAAAGATGCATGGTGAGCATTTTTTCAGATTTCATCGAAAAAGGTATAGAGGTATTCATGGATGACTTTACGGTTTACGGTAATTCCTTTGGAGAATGTCTATTAAACTTAACGAATGTGCTAAAAAGATGCCTTGAATTCAACCTTGTTTTAAATTATGAAAAATGTCATTCCATGGTAGATAAAGGGCTAATTCTAGGACATATAGTTTCCTCGAAAGGTATTATTGTTGATAAGGCTAAAACATATGTTATACGCTCACTCCCATACCCCACAACTGTGAGGGATATTCGATCGTTTCTTGGCCATGCAGGGTTTTACCGCAGGTTTATTAAAGATTTTTCAAAGTTGGCACAACCCCTCTGCAGTCTATTGCAAAAAGACCAACCCTTCGATTTTGACGAGAAATGCAGGGAGGCATTTGACATACTCAAAGAGAAGCTTGTAAATGCACCTATCGTCCAACCACAAAATTGGAACCACCCGTTCGAATTGATGTGCGATGCTTCCGATTTTAACGTTGGAGCCGTGTTAGGTCAAAGAATCGACAAGGAACCGCATGTTATAGCATATGCGTCATGTACTTTGGATCATGCGCAGAAAAACTATTCAACAACGGAAAAAGAACTCTTTGCTATTGTTTTTTCCTTAGAAAAGTTTAGATCTTATTTACTCGGTACTAAAATCATTGTCTTTTCTGATCACGCAGCTTTGCGTTTTTTGATGAGCAAAAAAGAGGCAAAACCAAGACTGATCCGGTGGATATTACTACTCTAGGAATTCAACCTTGAAATTAAAGATAAGAAGGGATGGGAAAACCTTGTTGCGGACCATTTAAGTCGCATCCCATTATCTATGTCCGATCCACCAGTTAGAGAGGAGTTCCCTGACGAAAGTTTAATGGCAGCTCAAATTAGCGTTCCATGGTTCGCAGACATGGTAAATTACTTGGCCACGGGTAAGATGCCACAAGATTTACCGAGAGCGGAGGTTAAATGATTAAAAAGGGAATCTCGATTCTTCATTTGGGATGATCCTTATCTATGGAAACATTGTTCAGATGAGGTAATTAGACGATGCGTAGCATGAAGCGAGGTAAACTCTATCCTACACTTCTGTCATTCTTATTCTTGTGGAGGTCACTTTGGGCCTAAACGTACTGCACATAAAATTCTTGAGTGTGGTTTTTACTAGCCCAACATTTTTCGTGATTCCTACTTATTTTGTAAATCTTGTGAAAAGTGTCAAAAGGTTGGTAATTTGAGTCGACGAAACGAAATGCCACTTAATCCCATTACTGTATGTGAAATATTTGATGTTTGGGGATTAGATTATATGGGTCCCTTTGTCTCTTCATTCGGCAATTTTTATATAATTCTTGCGGTAGATTATGTTTCTAAATGGGTTGAAGCTAGAGCAACCCGAAATAATGATGCTAAGACCACAGTTAAGTTTCTAAAGGAATCTATCTTTTGCAGGTTTGGCACACCGCGAGCGATAATAAGCGACCGAGGGAAGCATTTCATTAACCGAGTCATTGACGCTCTCATGAAGAAGTTCAGTGTCACCCACCGGATTTCGACATCTTACCATCCGCAAACGAATGGTCAAGCGGAGGTGTCAAATCGAGAGATAAAGACCATACTCGAAAAAATCATGAAGCCGGATCGCAAAGATTGGAGCGTCAAGCTATCCGATGCGTTATGGGTATACCGTACTGCGTACAAAGGCCCCATTGGGATGTCGCCTTACCGTCTCGTCTACGGTAAACCCTGTCACCTACCAGTCGAGCTGGAACATCGCGCATTTTGGGCAATTCAACAATGCAACATGGAAATGGATGCGATTGGAAGGGAACGCAAGTTACACATTCAAGAGCTTGAGGAAATCCGGAAACATGCCTACGATAGTGCACACATTTTTAAAGACAAAACAAAGGATTTCCATGATAAAAATATTTCATTTAAATCTTTTTCCGTTGGTCAAAAAGTTCTATTATTTAATTCTAAATTCAAACTTTTTGCAGGAAAGTTGCGTTCCAAATGGCTCAGACCATTCACTGTTGTTCAAACTTTTCTACATGGAGCAGTATAAATTCAAGATACTGAAGGACATAGCTTTAAAGTCAATGGACAACGGTTAAAACAATTTTACGAAAATGTTCCAATCGGTTTAGTTGAAGAAATTCATTTCGAGGAACCAAACGCATGAATAAGGTCGTCAAGATAACGACGTTAAACAAGCGCTAAATGGGAGGCAACCCATATCTTTTCTTCTTTTTACTTTATTTATTTTTATTATTTTATTTGTTTTACTTTCTTTATTTTCTTTTATTATTTTATTTTTTCCATTTTAATTTGCTATAATTTGATGTCATTTGAATTTTATCTTTAGTTAAAATAAACAAAAAATAAAAAAATTGAAATTATCCAAATCTCATTTTAAATTTTAAATTATTTCGAATTTTGATTTTATCTCTTTTTCAAATTTATTTTTATTATTTTTTCGTATTTATTTTGAATTTATTTTCTTATCTCTTTTTGAATTTATTTTTATCTCATTTTAATTATTTTATCTTTTTGAATTTATTTTGAATTTTATTTTATCTGATCTCTTATTTATTTTGTTTGCAGATAATTTAGATCGAATAAAGGGATGAGAAGCTATCTTTTTCAACAGGATTTTGTGGGCCAATTTTTTCAAATTAAATAATAATTTTCGGATTTTTTTATCCCTTTCCCACCCAATCACTTCACCTATATTTTAAACAAGCCCATCCTTATCCACCTATACAATTCCCTACCCGGTCAACCCCCACACTTCAAACCCAATTAAAATTCCGTGGACCCCACCCAAACCCAAAGCTTTGACCTACACTCCCCCAACCACCCATTAAACCCTTATTATTATTTTCCAACATTCACCAGCCGTACAATCCCCCAAACCTTTTTTTTCTTTCTTCATTCATTCAGCAGCCACCTGAAAAACAACCCTACACCACCGTCAAGATGCCTCGCACCCATGACCAAACTTGCCGGTTTCCACAGCAGCCACCACTCGTCATCGGTGGCCGCCGACGCTTTCAACCGCCACAATATGTCTCCCTCGGCAACGACTCCGAGCAACCACAACCGCCACCCAACACCCCACCACCTCTTGAGCCTCCCATCATCCCAAACACCACCCAGCACTTCGACGGCCATGCGTCTGCCCCACCATCATCGCGCCGTCGTTCGCCGCGACCACCATCACCCCGTCACCATCCTTTCACTCCCTTGAGACGCAAACCACGTCCATGCAAACCGGTTCTGCCCACACGCACATGCCATCTTCATCGCCTCAAAACCATCCGGCCATGATGAGGGGTACTCCATCGGACAGACCAGCACTAGTCGCGCTGCTCGCGTCACCGGCAGTGGTGAAACACTGCTATCATCGCACCGCCGTTCTTCACGCCCACCATCCCCACCACCTTCCCCTACCACTCCTTGGCCTCCGATGCGGTAGGCAGATCACCATAGCAACACTATGAGCCCATGCCTTCACCAACCCGTGCGCCCTCATTCAACATGCACACGAACACATCCATGCATTTGGATCATTATTCTGCGGCCGATATGGCAGATAAGGTAAATTCTGAGTTTTTCCAACCATTATTAGTTTTTCACCCCATGTATGGATTTTCAGATCATGTACATGCCGAGTCCGCTGCCAATAACCGTTCGGAGACTGCTCAACCTCATTCGCCACCTCACGAACACAATGACATTCCATCGGATCATGAAGAACATCCACGACGTGGCCAACGATTTACAGCACCAAACGATGAAAGCTTGAAAGGATTCTTGCATTTTACCGGAGAAGAACTCGAAATATTTAACCGTATCTGACATCATTCTCTTCCGGTTTGGAAGTATATCCCCATTCAAACTTTAGATCGTTTGCATTTACGTGAGTCGGTACTGTCACTTTTTGATAACATTGGTTGGCGTCGATTTCCTACAATTACCTGTGACACTTACTGCGAACTAGTACTTGAATTTTATTCTACTTTTACTATAACACCCCTCACCCCGGATTAGGGGCAAGGAGCGTTATATTAACTTGTGATTCGGATTTGTATTAGGCAGCGGAAGGGTAAAACTTTTCGTGTAAATTTTTTTTATTTCCATTCGAATACATCCTTATAATTTAGCTATCTTAAATTCATTCACTAACCATGTGTTTTCAACTATCTCAAATACCTTCATTACACATTTATCATACATAAGTTTCATATCATAATTCTATCGGTATCTAGGTGGGCTCATCTAATTCATTTATATATCATATACTTTTAAACAAGATCTAGTCGAGTTACAAGTTTCATTCGAATATTGTATACATTTAAATATATACATTTAAATTTCGTTCTTATTAACTTTACTCCATTCGAATGCTTCCAATTCAACTTCTATCCAATTCGATTATCACATACATAGTCTAATTTCAACAATTTAATTCATTCGATTGTACATTAGCCCTTTTCACCTCAATTTCCATGTTAGTTTATAAATACAATTCAAATTGTAGTGCTAACCGATTCATACTTCATACATATAATCATATCTGAATATCAACATCCATAGTATTTAGTTTCCCTTATACAAAATACTACCCGGGGTAACTATAAACGGCCAAACCTATAGGTTGCCTATACAAAAAGAAATCCAACAAAAAGAATCATGCCCTAAAACGTATACTTGGGCAATCTATACCCCAAAATATGTACCCCTTAATTACATACCAAAGTAAAGGGAAACTTCTTATAAAGTTTATACATTACTAAAGAAGTAGTTCATAAACATCACCATTAATGCAAACTGCACTAACATGCAGACCGCTAAACCACCCAACATGAGCACATCAAAGATAGCAAAGGGCATACTTAATCCTCGAGTAGGGAGATATCAGGCGGTAGATCAACAAGCTAGAACCTGAAATTTTGGGAAGGAATGAAGGGTTCGAGTGGTAAGTACTTCTAGTACTTAGTGAGGAAACCTTAATCTAATTTCTTTCCGTTTATTTTATCAAATGATCACACAATAGATTTCACTTTAAATTAATCATATACATTTCTATTCAATTCGAATAGAACAATTCAAACATCACAATTTTGCAATCAATTATTTAACAATGCTAACATTCAAATTGATTACCACAATATACCAAGCAATCCACATTCGAAAACAATAAATCAAGATACCATTAGTATCATAATCGAAATATCCAAGAAATTTCAATGATTGCATTTTATTTCAATCACATACAAATTAACATGGAATTTAAAATCAATTCATGCATTTCGCAATCATAATGCTCAATTCGAAGTACATAATTCAATCTTATATAATCGATCAATGGCAATTTCATATAACAAGCAGCAGCAAACTGTAGCAGAGAATCAATTAATTTTATAATTTATAATTGACATGCTACCATCCAATTCAAAGAAATTCACCAAATCAAGAATTTCAATTTCGAATTTCAATTCTTTAATTTCTTATTAATTCAATTCGCAATGCCTTAGATAGTATAGTAAGCTAGGTATTCGAGTCATATATAACTGAAGTGTGAATCAAATTCACCATATAATAGGTACCACGTACCAAATTCATATCATCGTATAACATATCATAATGTCCGTAGACATTAAGCAAGAATGTACACTTACGTACCACAATATCGAGTACACTAACGTACCGATTTTCTTATCGAGCTCAAGACTCTAGGCTAGCTGTACTACCTGGACAGACTGTATACACCAAGGGCTTTACTTATTGACATTTAATTTCAATCATATAATTATTCAATCAAATTTTCAGAATTTCAGAATTAATCATTTCAATTTCTTTCTCATGATTTCAATTCCAATGGCATGTTATCACATATGAACATATAATAATTTACAATCTCAATTCGCATATCTTCAAATCAGCATATGCACCATTCCATTTCATATCATATAATTCAATCTCACATTTCATAGCTCAATATTCAATTGAACTTATCAAACACACTCATATCATGTAAGATCATTAATTGATCACATATCAATCGCAATATCATCAATTCATCAAACAAACAATATCAATTTCAAAAATTCCAATAATCAGCATTTCAATTTCATCCAAAATCAGTCCAATATACTTCAAATCAGATTCGAAATTAACATAGCAATATCAATTTCCCAATTCAAGCACATAGATCACAAAATCACATAGCACATGCAATAAATCCAAATTCCTTTATTCCTTCTTCCCTTATCATTTACCAACATTTAATTAGTCCAATTTCATACTCAATATATATGCTAACAACAAATTAATGGTAGTTGAGACTCTAATCTCAACTCTAAGGTTGTTTCACTCACAGTTCGCCAAGTTAGTTTTGGATTCGAAGGCCTTTTGCTCGATCCGCAGCCGTTTCAGGTACGGTTTCTTCCTCAACTCTTTCACCTCTAGGATCTAATGCATTTAAGCCAAACAATGGAGAAATTTTCAGAATTCTATTCATTAAATTTGAAACTGAATTTTCTTTCTTATTCCTATTTAGTCCCTATACTATTATGGTTCGAACGTGGCCAAATCTATTATCACTAATTCCCTTCAATTAGTGCTTAAGCTTTCAATTTGCTTATTAATTTATGTGAATTACACTTTTCACAGTTTACTAATCAATTTAACACCTTTCTTTTCACCTAATTTTACAATTTAAATTTCTCAATCGCCATTCAATTTCACTTATCCATTTTTCACACTGTTTCGACCTCTTAATTTAATTACTCTCATGATTTTATAAAGACAATAAGACCACTAATTTTCCAAAAATTTTAACATATTCGAAAGCTATAGAGAGAGCTACTTACTTTCGAATTTTCCTTGAATTTTCTAACTCAATTTCTATGCCATGCAACCCTTGTCTTCTTCACCGAAAGCTCTCTGGTTTTCCTCTCAATTTTATGTTTGTAGTGTGTGTGTGAAATGAGCAAATGTTACTTAGTTGGTATGGTTCGGTGTAGCCGGCTAAGGAAGAGAAAAAGTGGAACATATTAATGAGACTTGACCTCATGTCAAGGTCTCAACTAATACCACTTTGTTAACCCTTAATAATTCAATCATTTCATGTTAATTCAAGATTAACCTATGAATTTTTTACTTTAGCATGCAAACTTCACGTTTTCTTTCTTGTTCGTTTTGGTCACTAGACACAATGACCGAATTTATCTTGGACATTTCTTTAAAATCTGATTTGGTCCTTATTAAATCTATTTTCCAATTCGATAGTTTAAGAAATTTAATCTAATACATCACCTAATCATTTAATTAAATCTCTAATCTTCTAGGCTAATTTTTGGGATGTTACATTTACATTTGATCGTAGTCGTGCAAGGTCTCTTGATACACCTCATGTAACATCTTTTCGCCTCTTGGGTCAGTACTTTCGGTTATCTATTACTGAATTTAATGTTTATATGGGTTTTGTCACTAATGTTTTAGACCCTAACTATCAATCTGTCCTTTTAGACATACTGGAAGATTTCGATAACGACCTTTCCTCGGAGACTTTGACAGGTTTTGCAGGTTCTCAATACAATTCGAAATCAACAAAGGACCACAACATTCATAGCCCTGCTTTACGATATATCCATCGATTCCTCGTTTACAACCTTTCTGGCAGAAACGACACTCCATCAACCGTGAGTAAAACTGAGTTATTCTTTCTCTGGTGTATGCAGGTAAATATCAAGATAAATCTTGGTTTTTGGATGGCCTACACGTTTCATCGTGTAGCGCGAACCACTAGGCCACGACCATTAATTCTGGGTCCTTATATTACTCATTTAGCTTTACGTATTTATCCTGCTACTTTTGATCCATCTCAGTTTACTTATGCTTTTTCTATGAGTGCCTTAGATGAGAGATGCCTAGATGCCATGGGCTTACTTGCAGGAACTTCTGATGCACCGTATATTGTTCCCCTAGACACTCTCCCAACTCGTAGAGAACAAGTGTTTCAAAGACGAGCCCACACACAACCAACACAAGAAGACCAACCCCGAAGAGATATGGATGAGCACCTCCATTCCATCGAGACTGACTTGGCCGAGATATTATCCTATTTTCGCCCCGGCTCTTCCCGCGGACGACGTGGCCGTGGTCCTGGCCGCAATTGATTAGGGGAGTCTCTCCTTTCCTCTCTTTTACTTTAAATTTTCATTTTGGGACAAAATGCATCAAAGTGAGGGGAGGGAGATATGCTTATCAATTTTTATCTTGCTTATCTGTTTTGGTTGTTCTCTTGATTTCTTGATTTTATTAATTTAATGTTCTTCGTTTAATCCTTAGTTTTGCCTTGTCTCACTGTTTTCATATGGTTTTGTATCTATCTTGTTAGAAAATTCTAGGTTGCATGGTAGATTTGACATGATTAATTTTTTTGATTGAAATCCTTTATATGACATTTCTTTCTCTACTTCATATGATGCTTACCTAAGTACAAAAGACAAATTTGTGAGTTTTTTAGCCTAATGAGCATGCATTATATTTGCTCTTTGTTTCTTTGAGTGTGCCTAGCTAAATTAGTTGCATTTTAGAACTTGTGTTTAAATTCTTTTTGGGATTACATTGATTAAATATGATGCTTAAATATGATAGAGGCACTAGGTATTAACCATTTCTCTTCCCAAATAAATTGCCTACCCTTTAATTAATTTCCCCTAGTGAAACAATTTTTGAGCCTTGGCCATTTTCTTGAAAATCACCACATTTTAGCCTAACCCACCTTTTTCTTAATTCCATTACTTTTGTCCCCTTTTCAAGACAAAAATCGTCTTAAAAAAACATATTCGAATAAGTGCAGTCCAGCAGCAGAAAAAAAACTTTGCAGAATTGTTCGAATAAACTGTGCAGAACTGTTCGAATATGCAGTGCAGAATTGTTCGAATAAACTTTGTAGAACTGTTCGAATATGCAGTGCAGGAAATTGTTCGAGTCTGCAGAAAAAAATAAACAGAAAAAATAGTGCAGTTTGAGAAAAAAATATATGTACACTGCAAAACAGTTTTAGTTCGAATAAAAAAAGTTTCGAATATATTTTTGGGATGATTTTTGTCTTGAATTTTAACCCTTATTTTCAGCCTTTATCCTACCCTTACCTTAGCCCCATTACAACCCTTCTTTAAGACCTCTTGATTTTTGCATCATATTCATGTTAGTAGTGGAGATTAGATTTAAACACAAGCCTATGGTTATGCTCTAATTAGTTTTGGCTCGAGTGATTTTTCTCTACCCTTAAACACTTTGAGTGACATGAGCGATTCCTTGTGAGGGTACTTGGTTTGCATCATTGATGTTAGTAGGGTTTTAGAATGTCGTTTTTGCTTTAAATTCTTAATCTTGCCATTTATCTAATTTTGCTCCTTAGTTTTCTTTCATATTTAGATGCTTAATCATATTGAAACCTTTGAGACTTCGTGAAATTAAGGATGGAAACTTGAACTTAAGTTTGTTTAATTTTGAGATACTTGAGAACAAGCATCAGATAAGTGAGGGGGAATTTGATAAGTATTTATTTTGGTTATGTTTTTAGTCCTTATTTTGATAGAATATAAGTTTGAAGGACTTAAGTGGGCTGTTTTATGCAGGTTACGTGATGCTGGAAATAAGCTGGAATGCTGCAGAAAATACTGGAGTCGTGGGCAGATTCATGGGCATGAACCAGGGCATGAATGCTGACTGGGCACCACGTCAGCACCTTCTAGAAGCTGACGTCAGCAACGCAGATAGCTTATCAAGCCACTTATCAGATAGCTTATCATCCGAATTTTTATTTTAAAATTCAAACTTGGATAATTATCTTATGTAATTTAATTTAAATTTGGAATTTATCATCTTAGGTTTTTAGGGTTTTTAGCTACTATAAATACCCACTTTGGGGGTGAATTAAATCATTAAGTTATTCCATTTTTCTCTTCTTCGTTGAGTTTAATAAAAGCTCTCTATTTTCTTCATTTCCATTTTTTCTCCATTTCTCTCTTTATTTAATTAAGCATGGTTCTTTCACCAACCATGCTTAACTAAATTCCCTTTAGCCAAAAGCAACGCCAAACTCGACTAAACTCGTGAGATTAGGAAAGTACTTCAATCCTTCAACAACTCCTTTTTAGATTCTCTGTAAATTGATTAGGCAATCGGCCTAATCTTTAGGCATCTCAATTGTTTCATTCCGAGAGCGCGCATCGGGTTGAAGTGGTTTAGATCCATCGTTGGGGACGAGGAAAAGCTTGTAGCCAATTCAACTCCCTAAGAAAAAACTTAGTGGCGGTCCACTAAGGGGAATTAAAATCGGAAACAATTCTCATCGAGACGATTATCCGAGCACGGGCTTCTCCAGCACTAACTCAGATTTGAGTTAGCATCGATTGTCGTAGTCAACTCACTAAAGCTTGACTTCAAGGATTGCCCTGGGAGTTGAATTTACCCAAGAGAAGTAAGTTGCAAGGGTTGGGCCTTGTAGACTGTAACCGGCAGGAAAGTCGAAGTAAAATCAACTTCAGTGATCGAAGATGTCGTGGCAAAGCGTGGCTTGAGGCTAATTCAATCCATAATTCATTTTCAATATTTATCTTACGTTCTTATTATTTTTCTTTATCACTCAAATCACTTCTCTAAAATCCCCCTTTTATTTTCTACAGGTTATTGGTCTAAATCAGAACGAAAGGTGTTAGAATTCCTATTACCTGCGGATCGACCCTTACTCTCGCTATATTATTTTAATCTTATTTATTTGAGTTTAAGGTTTTATTTTTGACACTATACGACGCGTGTCAATGAAAAGTCAAGCTATGTGCAAGGAATTCTCACCACGGACTTGCGACAAATTTGTGATAGGATCTGAGCCTTTCTGGGTCAGAATGTCTTCTTACGTATTGACCGTCTTTTAATTACTTTTCTAAAGCATTTTGAAACGCCTCAATCGGACATCAAGAGCTCAAAATATGCTGGTTTTACTGAAAACAACGCGTGCAGAAAATTAGATATATGAACATTTAATTTTATTACGAATTTTTAATTATTTTATTGATTATTTGTAATAAAATTCAAGCTTAAGCATTTTCCTATTTGTTTTCATTCATTTAGGTTTATATTAAATGTAAGGAAAGTGATTTAATTTTTTTTCTAAATGTATTTAGCATAAATAAAGAATATATTTTTAAGATTTTTAATTTTAGGGTTTCATGGAGCCTATAAATAGGCTCAATTCCTTTGTAACTTTTACCACCACTACCAACACAACACACAGAGAGCATTGTAAGCATTCTAGAGAGAAATAAAATGCATAATTTTTTTAACATATTTTAGGTTTGAGATTTCTCTTTTACTTTTGCTTCGGAATAGTGAAGAACTAAGGCGTTACGACGTGTAAAAACCCCTCCGCTCTAATTTAATAAAATATCTAGCCCTTCCTTTTTATATATTTAATTATTTGGACATTTTCGTTTTATTTATTTTAGATTTTGCACTTTTTTTTATTAAATTTTTGCATTTGAGTTTTGTTTTATTTTAGTCCTTTTAGGTAATATAAATTTTCTATTTATTTTGCTTTCGTAATATCCATGTGCATTATTGTCTACATTTAGTTAGCTAAATTGTGTACTACATTAGTGCATACATGCACTTATTATTAAGTGGTTCTTGTGTGTGTGAGAGCTAAGACCATTTCTTGTATTAACCTGCACCCACTTATTATTAAGTAGTTCTTGAAAAGTTTGAATCAAATAAAATAATAAACAATTACAAATATTCTAACTACCCACTTTGTTTCATTTAATTGTTGTCTGACATTTTCGGGAGTAAGAAACCCAAGATTACCAGACTTTTCACTTTCCCAAACACCTAAACTCCGACCACCGTATCGATCTCATCCACCGCCCGGTCGTGGCAACCACCGCCACCATCATCTTGTTCGTCGTCCCGTCTCGATTTCAACTCATATCGTCACTCGTAGTGTCGCGTCGTGGTTCGCCGTGAAAGCCTCTTGAAAGATTTAGTGAGAACCTAACCATTGCCCCCTCGATTTTTCTCTATTTTAGGCCTCAACGACCTCCGTTCGAAGCGAGGGAGTGATAGCTAAACTCCTCACGTTGAGCCGAGCAGAACTCTGCCCGTTGAGCGGCCGTCCGTCGCTGTTAGGGGCATCATCGGAGTTGCGTAAAATTCGGTTGTTTCCCTTCGTTTTGGGTAAGTTGGTAATGATTCTAACTTAATTATCAATTTTTGGATGAAATGGCTTGTAGTGGTTGTTGTTTTAGCGTTATTTATGTTGATTTCTGGCCGTTTGAGGCTGCGTGTGGGAGTCAAGCATTGTTAGGGATTAATTTCGGCCACTGCTCTGTTGCCCAATAGTCAAACCGGTCTAACTCACTGAGACAACCAAACCGGCCCAGACCGGCCATAATAAATCGGGCTTGTTTGGTTAAAACGAGAGTGGGCCGGCCTATTAAGGCCCAATAAACGAGCCTAGATATCCAACTCGTCTAGCTTAAGTCCAAATCTGACGCAAATTCAACCTGAACCGAGTCTGACCCATACCCGACTCGAATTGAGTCAACTCCTCCGAGTCAACTCAGTTGACTTTGACCAAAAAGTCAATTTTTTTCGAAAACCCTATATATTTTTTGACGTCCTGAGTCCGTTTTTGAAGTTCATTTTACGAAATTTTAACCCGAAAACCTCCGAAACTGCCCTTAAACCCGAGCATGCATTTTATCAAGTTTATTTATTTAAAGGTATTTATAGTTAAAGGGTAATCTTCACCAGTGGTCCCTTTTGTTTAGGGCGTGTTCTATTTTGGTTACCAAAATTCAAAAAAGATTATTCTGGTCACTTACGTTTAGAATCGTTTCTATTTTGGTCCCTTGGCCGTTAGTCTCCGTTACTTAAAAAATTTAGTTTCTAATTTATCCCCCAAACTTTCAAAATTTTATTTTTAACCATCTTCCCCAAAAATTATAAAAATAAAACTCAAAAAATTAATTCAAAACCCAAACCCCTGCATCTGTCATCTGCAATGATGTTGAGACATCCGCAGTTTCCCTCATTTGCCGATCGATTAAGTAAAAAGAAAATTGAGAAAGTTTCTAATCTATGTTTCCTACAATTTTCAGCTAATAGCTCCGAGTCTTATCTGAATTCTTTAGAGGTTGATAACCATAAAGATTATAACACTTTGTTGCATGAGGTCTTGCATGGAGAATTTGATGACAAAGTATCTGGGTACTGCCAGCTTGTTCTTCACTCGTTTTCTCTAAAATGATATGTTTTGTATTATCTGTTTGTCCCTTAAAAAGGTTTCTTTATAATTTTACTTTTGAATTTTTAAAAATTTATTTTTTAACCCTAAAACTTTACAATCAATTAGTACAATAATATTATAAAAGGCTTAAATGAAAAATAGGTACCCAAAGTATACCTTTTTTAAATTTTAGGTGTCCAAATTGCTCCTATATAATAACTAAACTTTCAAATTGCTCATATTTTTCACTCTAAATTATTCTATTATTGTTTAATCAAAAGGGTGCATTGACAAAATTTTGAAGTATAAAGCCTCAATTAGTTATAAAAACAAATCAAATACTTAATTAATTTTTTTTAAAGTTCAAGAATTTATAGTACCCTTGAACCTAAAAAAAATCTGGAAGTCCTCGTACCCACTGCTGCCAGTTACTAGTTTACAGTGCCATTTACTGCATAATTTGCTGGTTTAAAAATAAATTTTTAAAAATTCAAGGGTAAAATTATAAAGAAACCTTTTTAATAGTGACCTTAATGTTTATTTTTTAAAATTGGGGAGCAGAAATGTACATGGGATAAACTTTAGTGGTCATTGCGTTTACCTTTATTTTTTTAACTGTCAGGTCAGCAAGTCGTCAATGTTTAACGGCAACAAACGACCGAGTGACCAAAAGTTTACGCCCCGAAAACGTAAGTGACCTTACTGGTCGTTTTTCAAAATCGATGACCAACTCTGTACTGGGAAAAACATAAGTGATTATTACAGTAGTTGACCCTAAATATGAAAGACTAAATGTGTTATTATACTAAATTTTATAACAGACCCTTAACGAGATTTAACGTCTAGTTATCATGTTATAAAACGTAAAGTTTAATTGCCGTTTTGTGATTTTTAAAAGTTTGGTTACCATTTTATTTTTTTTCCAAAGTTCAGTGACTGTCTGTGTACTTTACCCTAAATTATATGATTATAGCGCTGTTTTTAGTTGTCTTCAAATTAACGGGATTAAATTGTAATATTAAAATATTGTGGTTTAAATTTTTAGCATTATAACTAAATTATAAAAAAGTGTAAATGGTAAGGACTAAATTTGTTATTATACTAATGTTATTAACTATACACCTACTTTAGCTAACTAATCACCCATCAACAATTACGCACTAAAAAAACAAAAACAAAAATTGTTAACGCATCTATTATAATACACAAAGAATAGCCCAAAATAATCCGCAAAACTTCAACTCTGGACTGGGCGCTTTCCATGCGGATCAGATCTCAAGGGGCTTGCAAGAGCTGATGTAGAAGCAGAAGCAGTGTTTGTATTAAAGGTTGATCCAGTTGTATGGGAATCCGAAAGATCCGTCGTTCCGGCAGTGGAAGAGAATCCAGGAGGCCTGCGGGATCTTCGGTATCGAGTAACCGGAACTCCGGGTCTCGTTGGCTCTTCAAGACTGCCAGGTCTCCTTGACAGCAAAATAACAACCCGGCGCATGTCGGGCCGTAATTGCGGATCACCTTGCGTGCATAGTAACCCTATTTGGATACACATAGCTACTTGTTCGGGGACAGCGGAATAAGCGAAGGCAGGATCCATGAACTCCAAGCTTTTCCCTTTCTTGTAAAGCTTGTAAGCCTGCAACAAGACCCCACAAATGCAAGTTACTAAGTCTTCTCTCTTAGAACCTTTGAATTTTTGATAAAGTTAATGTTTGAATTCTTTTTGTTTAATGGTGTGAACTAGATGAACAATGGTCCCTGTTTCAAACAAGTGGGGTCTGTATGTACCAAACTAAGGTTAAACATGGCACATCATTACGACTCGAAGATCCTTAAAAGTCCACATGACAGCAGACGTACAAGGTGCAAAAGACTCTGGTCCACGTGAGGTCTTACAAGACCAACATTCAAGAACAGACCCCCATGGATAACGAAAAGTTACCTCGGTTGACAGAATGATCGGATCATACTATTTGTTCTTACCCAATCAAGTAGACCTAGACTTTGAGCATCCACATCTAAGTTGAAGGATGAGTTTTTCTGGCCACTTATCAGCTCCAGAACCACAACCCCGAAGCTGAACACATCTGCCTTTGCCGAGAGATGTCCGTTCCTGACATACTCCGGTGCCATGTATCCACTGTTTTCCAAAGATAAATAGAACTCTGTTAAATCAACACTTTAGGGTGAAGGAATTGGATATCATGAAATTCCCAATGGACCTTGTCATGTTATAGATTACAGAAGATGCTAGATGACATACTTGGTGCCAGCTACACGGGTGTTGACATGCGTTTGATCCTCGGGGAAGAGACGAGCCATGCCAAAATCAGCAATTTTCGGGATCCATTTATCATCGAGTAATATGTTACCTGCTTTGATATCCCGGTGAATGATGCGATTGTGCGAATCTTCGTGAAGGTAGAGCAAGCCCCGTGCCACACCTGAAATTATTTCGTACCTCCGCTTCCAGTCAAGCTCCGATTTTCTATTTGATTCTGCATGAGAAATGAACATCACCATAAAAGCCAAATGATAAATTCTATTCCCACCCATGTAAAGCCGGTGCCATATCCATGATGTTATTTGTTCACGCTCGTATTCCACCATAAGTGCACAAGGTCTGGAGGTTAGAAACCGACACCATAAAATCAAGATTTGTATTTTGAGGCTAGATATGCAATATAGTGTGGGAGACATAAAATATATATATATGAAGTAATAAAAACAAGAACAGATTGAGCAAATGTGCTGAAAAAGAGAGGTAGGTAAATTAAAGCAGCGTATCAAGGTTCGGTCCGTTGATGAAATCCTTCCAGATATGTTTCAAATAACTTCACTGAACTCTTACAAATCAGTCTACCATTCAATCTCACCATCTTTATGCTAACATACGATCTGTGTTTCATGACACAGATCCTTCGACTAGTTAATGATGAAATTTGACACCAAATTGTCAGGTACTAAATTTCAAGCATACGTTCTAGAAACTAAGTTTGAGAAAAGGGAGTCCAGCAGAACTATCTTTGATCTTGATATATTAGATACGTTTTGGCATTTCCATAACGGGTTTAAATTTCAATTACAGGGAACTTAACAACTACAATCAGGTGCATACTATATGTAACTAATAAGTTAGAATTTAAGACTCCAACTTGGAGGTCTCAAATTCGAGTAGAGAAATGGGAAAATTGATCTTAGTGGCATGGGAGAGGATTTATTTCCATTGTGTAACCCAAGATCACATAGTTTCTACTTTCTAAACACAGAACTAAAATTCTTGAAAAATAACAGCAAAGAAATTATGGCAACTTACTGAAAAGAAGCTTGTCTAGACTCTCATTGGTGACGAACTCATATACCAAAAGCTTTTCCTGGCCATGAACACAGTAACCTAAAAGGTTCACAACATTGCGGTGCTGCACTCGAGCTAGCAACCTAGCCTCATTCTCAAACTCCTTTTTACCCTGATTTGAGCTATGAGATAACTTCTTCACTGCAATTTCCCTTCCATCATCTAGTTTCCCCTATAATTTAAGGAACGATCGTTAAGTTTGAAGAAAAAAAATCTTCACAGAGTAGGTTAATTAACAAGAAAAACCAGCATTTTGAAACCAGAAAACAACTTAAGAGCAACATGATTGTAAAGCTTGGTGAAAGTTTTGATAACTATAAAAGTAAGGCAGGTTTAATGAACCAACTTAACAACAGAACTCTGGAATGTAAATTTGTATGCATTGCTCTTGTTAATTGTTATTAGCATCAGAGATGAGACAAATCTAAAGGTGGAAGCAGCTTAATGGTTTGACAGGCCTGAGTTATTAAGGGCAAATGGTTTAATCTTTAATAAAGCTGATATTCAAAATGGGATCTTGAAGTAGTTTTAGCCTTTCAGCATTAGGTATTTTCACTATTTGCTGTTCTTTATGTTTTTGATATGCAAAAGTTGAAACTTTGAATACCTACAAAAAGTAGGAAAAATTGTCCTTGAAAGAATCTATAACTATTTTCTAGGCAACCAAGATCAGAAAAAGTTTTCCCTCTATTTTCTAGGCAACCAAACAAGAGTTTCAGCGGTGGTATCTTACCCTATAAACAGGTCCAAAACCCCCTTCACCGAGCTTCTGGTGATGGTTGAAATTGTTGGTGGCAACAACTAAAATCTCGAAAGGGAAATGCTTTTTCTCTTGTTGAGCTATTTTCTGCAAGTCATCACCATTCCGCCTATCTGAACACAGACCAAAAACAAGAAAACCCAGAATCACCAAACTTGTAGAAAAGCATCAGGCTTTTCTTCTTTCACTTTTTAGTAATTTTCCCATTAAAACCCAAAACAAAAACTGGGTTTTTCATTTTACCTTTAGCTGAGTTGAACTTGAAAGGTTTGATCAGATTTTGAAAGAACTCCTTGGATTTGCTCATCAGTTTTAAAAACTTGGTAGTTCTGGAACTGAGGAACTATAAACCATGAAATGAACGAATTTTCCAAACCGAATTATAAGAACTAATAAATTCTCGGAGCTTTAACAGTTGGAAGAAAGAGGGAGATTGGTGTGGAAGCTTTAATTCATTAAATTTTGCATGTACGTTTGTTTTGGTGTTCGTTTTGTTGGAGGCTCAAAACAGAGAAATGTATGTACATACGAACATAACGTGTTGACTAGCTCCTTGACATTTGACAATTCCTTTTGTCCTATTGTGTTTCCTTCTTCTTTCTACTATTCCGGCCGGTGACTGATACCGCCGGACCGCCGGTGGTTCTTTAACATCGTTAAGTAATCTCATTTTTCTAATTTTCTATAAATATTTGTACCGATAATCGGTTTAAAAAATTCATAGGTGTAGATTGACTGAGGCGTTTCTGATATTATGAAAAAATAAATGAGAAAACCAATGAAGGAAACGCAGTTACGTTGCCATCAGTCGCTGCTTTTATTATATCATTTAGTTTATTATGGTTTAAATAAAATTCAAAGGATTGAAGAAATATTGATTTTATAATTACGAAAAGGGTAAACTACCGTGATGATCCTTTTAGTTTAAGTTTTGTTCACTTTTAGTCATCAATTTATAAAAACTAATATTTCGGTCATTTAAGTTTTTGTTTTTTAAACATTTGGTGACTCGGGTGTTAATTGTTGTTAGACATCTGACAGCATGCTGACTTGGCATAATAAAAAGAACAATAAATTGACTAGATAGTCACTAAACTATTGTTTCGATCCTATTTTGACCACCAAATTAAAAAAAGGAAAAACTACACCGGTGGTCCCCAAACTATTACTGTTTTTCTATTTTGGTCCCTAAACTATGTTTTTCGGCAAAATAGTCCCTTCTGTTACATAGTTCTTCTGTTTTGGTCCCCGACGTTAAATAACTAATGTTTTTGCTGACATGGCATTTTTAAAATATTTTTTAATCATTTCTCTCTCCTCTTAAAAAATGCCACGTCAGTAAAACCGTTAGCTATTTAACGTCGGGGACTAAAATAAGAGAACTATGTAACAGAAGGGACGATTTTGCCGAAAAACATAGTTTGGGGACCAAAATAGGAAAATAGTAATAGTTTGGGGACCACCGATATAGTTTTCCCTTACAAAAATTATATAATTACATATTTAATCCTCCATATTTTTACATATAATTATAATCAATTTAATGCTAAATTTAATATGAGTAGAGGTAGGGGTTAAACCTAGATCCTCTAAGAGAAATCACCATTCCTTAACCACTACATCATCCAATGCCTTTGAAGTCAGATTGCAACATTATTTAAAGTATATGTTATATATCCCGGGTGCTCTATTCACATCTCTAGATCCCTGAATTGTTTCAATCACCATGGCTCAATCTTCTCAAGAGATATGATGTACTTAATTTAAGAATTCATCATCTTTCATTTTCATAAGCTGTTGTACTGTCTTTCATTTTTTTTCTTCCATTTAAATATTTATCACAATTTTCTTGTACTCAACAACAAAGTTAGGATCAAACATTGAAAGTGGAAAAGTTTTATTAAGCTTTTAAATTTAAAAATTGAGAGATGCAAAGTTCTTGTTTAACTATTTTTTAAATTAAAAATAACCTTAAATGTTATTATACAAAAAAATGCCCCTCCCACGCTCCGTCCCTTCTTGTACTCTTGTTCTAATATGCACATCCATTTTTTTTTTAAATCATATAATTCAAAACGGATTTAGTGTGAAATCTTTGTTTTGTCATTTCTAGTCGATGAAAAATATGTCACAAACGTATGCAATGATGCTGATGCAAATAGAAGGCATTGGACCAGTCACATAATTTGACCTTTACATTTCATTGCAAAATGCAAACCAAATGAAGGAAAGCAAATTTGTAGCGAGTAGAAGGAAGGTTCTCGGAAGAATTCCAGCAGTTTTTTCCCTTAATCGAATCGTTGTTTTGCATATATATTGGAAGGAGTCGCACAGCTTAGCTTATCACCAACAGCTTTATGAAAGACGATGAGTTCTTAGCAAGTAAACTGGATATGGCCCGAGAAGATCGAAGCAATTCAGGGATCCGGAGCACTCGGGATATAAAATTATTGCAATCCAACTCCAAACATATTGGATGGTACAATGGTTAAGGCGTGGTGATTTCATGTGTCACATATGATTAATGGATTAAAATTATTTTTATGTGTAAATTAGGAGTAAATTGATTTTATGTATAAATAAGGAGAATTAAATGTATAATTATATAAATTATTTTTAGTTTGATATTCAAAATAAGAGTGAATCAATAGTTTAGAGACAATTTAAGTAATTTATTATTCTCTCTACTGCGTCAAGTCAACATACCGTCAGTTGTCTAACGACAGTTAACATCTAAGTGACCAAAAATTTAGAAAATGAAAATTTTAAATGACCAAAATGTTTATATATTTAAATTAGTGACTAAAAGTGAACAAAAGTGATCATTGCAATAGTTTAATGTTAGGAAAAAAATAGGAGGAAGAAAATGAATTGTCAGCAAGAGACGTCATTTGTCCACCAATTTCCCACCTGCTAGTTATACAGCTAGCTTATTTGTTTTTTTTTCTTCTTTTCTTCTTGACTAATTATGCTTGTGTTTAGTCTTCAAAATACTTCATATTATTATTTTAATTGCATTAAAATTTTTAATTATGAGAGGAAAAAGGGTTTGTGATTCTTTTGTATTTCCTATGGTTGTTTATAAATAAATATAATAAATTTATGACTTTTTTGTTACAATGAATTTATAAATTTTGATTTGGTACAATTGGTGAGATTAATTGCTTACGTTAAATTTTGATTTTTGTTTAGTTGTATACATGCAAATATGCAATCTTGATTTTGGTTCAATTGTATGTATAAAAAATTAATTTTAATCTAATTATGTATATTTAAAAAAAATGAACGCATCTATTTATTTTTTATGTTTGATAAACATAATTATTTGTGTACATAATATTTAATATTTAAACGTAAAATGAAACCGTGACAACTGTATTTTTAATTATTTATAAAAAAATGAATGAAATTAAAATTTCATATATAAAATTATACAAAATCGAAGATTATCTATAGCATTTTACATCTGACCAAAGCTCATGTATCGTTTTAATATTTTCCTAAATAAAGAACAACATTGCTTAGGAATCTGAAGCCCTCTAAATTTCGGGGGGGGGGGGGGGGGGGGGGGGACAATTAAGTCCCTAACATCCAATTAAATATTCAAATCAAGAAATTGAATCAATTAAATTCTTTGAGTAATTTTAACTGATAAATCTTAACAATATTTTTATGAGATGTTTATGTCAAGTGACACATTATGATTCTACCAAGTGGCATTTGCATATTCTATATATTTTTTTCTTTTAAAAATGTAAATGTCATGAGTTATAAAATTAATATGTCACATGGTAATAGTATATCAAAACATATAGGAAAAAGGAAAATTTTGTTCTACTGGATTAGAACTCACAATGTAGGGGGTTCTTGATACTAAATCTAAAGACATTTAAAAAAAATAAAAAACTCGGATGGAGAGCGGCTGGAGAAGCAGGAGCGCGAGGTTCACCGGAGGAAAACCCGATGTGGTAGGTGCTAGAGGAATGGACGAGAGATCAAGCGATGGAATAAGACAACAGCCATGGAGAAGCGATAAGGAGGGAAGAACTATATTTGTCAATCATGTGAGCAAACGTATTCACTGGTCTACACTGAAGGAAGCCTTTGCCATCTATGGAAAAGTTGAAAAAATCTATGTAGCTTATAACAACCCTAAAAGAAGAGCAAGAGGGGACACATTCGCCTTTATTAGCTTTTCGACATGCGAGGAGGCAGCCAAGGCGGTGGAGATGGGTTCTGGTCGGAAAATGGATGGTCACTTTGTTAAAGTGTTTATGGCTAGAGACACTGCTAGGTCACCAAAACCCCATGCTCAAGGTGAAGCCAATAGGGGAAAAAACTTGGTACTGCAACATGGAAGACTACCGATGGCAGGTCCTACAAAGCTGTCTTGTTAACCAACAACAGCGACATGGCAGAACTAAGATCCGAAAAGATGGACAATCGGAAAGCCACCCATAGAGGAATACAAGCTGATTCGAAGTTTGTTAATGATCCTTATCACTTCACTATACCTGCAAAGGAGATGGATTGGCTAAAAAATGCGTTATTGGAACTGTCAAAGGGATGTATGATGCTATATTTGTTCAGGACTTCTTAAGATCAGAGGGATTCAGGGTGAAAGTTAGTATTATTTCTGGTTCTTTTGTCCTTATACGTTTTGATGAGGAAGAGCATATCTCAATCTTCTGGGATCTAAAACCTTCCTTGTTAGTTTCTTGTCTGGAGGATGCGGATGTAGTTGATGAGTTCATCTCAAAGAAGAAGTTGAAAGTTTGGGTTAACCTGGATAATGTCCTAGTGACCGTATGGAATGAATCACTTTTTCGAGCAGTTGCAAGTAGATGGGGTACAGTGATTCGGGTTGATGAAGACACCTTGAATGGGAACAAGTTTGACAGAGCGAGGATCCTGATCGGGGTAATATACAAAACAGATATTCCCTAGTATGTTAACGTCTTTATAAATGGCGATCAATTCTGCCTTAGGGTATCGGTGGAAGACTATGAAGACGAGTGGTGCTGGATAAACGGTTTCTCGCCGGACGATAATCTTGCACGGCCGTCGGTGGGCTCGTCCGGTAACCTATCCTCCGACGAGGTAGGAAGCTGCAGAATTGAGGACTTTTGCCATGTGAATAACGGTATGACGGCTGAGGTGGTCAGTCCCAAGATAGTGGACTTTAATGCCAATCTGACAAATACAGAGAATGTTCCCACGCCTCAATCTCCAAAGTTTGTGGAAGGGGAAAAGTCGAATAGTGAACTGGGTCGGGGCGGGGGATTTTCGGATGTGGGTCACCTAGTGGACGTGCGAGTTGAATATAAAGATGAGTTCATGTCCGTTTCGGGCCAGTCCAATGGATGTGCTATCCCTATATTGGATAAAAAAATCCGGCCTGTTTGTGGTGAGGCCCAGATTTGTAAAAAATCTGAAATCTCTCTCTCCCTTTAGAACTGATAACACTGGGGCATTGACTTCGGGAAAGGTTAAGCTTATTTCCCTTAGGAGAAAAAATGAGGGGCCTGAAGATGACTACAGTAGAGTGGATGAAGAAGCCGTGGCGTCGGTTAGGCTAGCAAACGCTTTAGGAGTGAAATTTGCTGCAAGCAGTGACGATGTCCTAGCTCATTTCCAGGAGGTAGTTCGAAGGGATTAGAAGTCTATCGAACAGGTTCGTGTCTTATCGATCTGTGGTTTGCTTTGAAAAATTTGATGAATCTCGTTTGCTTGTCCTGGAATTTGAGAGGTTTTGGTAGACCGGATAAAGTTCAATCGGTGGTGAAAGTCGTCAGTAGAAGTAGGGCGGATTTCGTCTTGCTGCAGGAGACTAAATTGCAATGTCCTAAATTGGGATTAGATAGAAGGCTAAAAGGAAGCTGAGACATGGGGTTTGTGTTTGCCCCTTTGGTAGGTGCTTCCGGCGGTTTAATTCTGATGTGGAATAAGGAGATGTTTACGGTTGAGAAAACGAAGGTGATGGATAGAGCAATTATTATTGATGGCCAGTTTCGGGTGAACAAGAAGAAGTGTGCAATTATAAACATCTACGCCCCAAACAATCAAGCTGAGAGAAGGAGTTTTTTGAAAACATATCAGCAAATATTGCAGGTCTTGAATTGCCAGTCATACTAGGGGGCGATTTTAATGTTGTTGTCTCTCCGGAAGAAAGAAATGGAAGAGAATTCAATCCTAGTTCAAGTGAATGCTTTAGGAGTTTCATCGACAGAAACGGGCTCATCGACATGCCTATGAAGGGTAGCACGTTTACGTGGTTTCGAGGGGGTGAAAGTGAGGAGGCAAGTAAGCTCGACAGGTTTATGGTTTCGACTGAGATAATCAGCTGGTGGCAAAACTTGTTTCAAGAGGCAGGATCAAAAGGCCTCTCTGATCATAAGGCTATTGTTTTAAAGGAGAGGGTTTATGCGAAGTCAAATAAGCCATTCAAATGGTTCTCACATTGGGCTGATATATCAGATTATGCTGAGTTAGTTAAGCGTACGATCGAAAGCGAAGAGGGTAAGGATATGGGAGGGCTACTGTTGTCAGCGAGACACAAGACTAAAGCTTGGGTAAAAAACTTCCGTGATAATGAAGAAAGGGAGATGAAGGGGATTGAGAGTCGGATCAATCTGCTGGAGAATGAGATTACTGAAAAAGGAATGTCGGCTGAAAGAAGAGAAGAGATCAGAATGCTGAAGTCAGCTCTGTGGGCTAAATTCAGAAGAGAGGAAAGGGAATGGGCGCAAAAATCCAGAGTCTGTTGGTTGAAAGATGGAGACAAGAACACCAAATTTTTTCACATCATGACATCCATTCGACGCAGCAGAAATCTCATCACTTCGATAAAAATGGGGAACAAATTGGTGGAGAATCCTGGGAGCATTGCTAAGGCCTTTGTCGACCATTTCAGCGATAATTTCAACAAAAGTATACCATCCCCATGAAGGAGTTTGGAGGCAAACTAAGGAAGCTAAATAAGGTCTCAACAGACTTTCTAGAGTCGAAATTTTCTGTGGAAGAAGTATGGGCAGCAATCAAGTCAGCGGATGGCAACTGAGCACCTGGACCCGACGGCTTCAACCTAGATTTTTTTAAAGTTTTCTAGCCTTCTCTAAAAGGAAAAATCGTGAGGTTTTTTGAGGAATTCTATTGTGGCGGACTGCTGGAGAAATCGCTAAACTATTCGTATATTGCTCTAATCCCCAAAAGAGAGAATCCAACTACGATGGATGACTACATACCCATTTCATTGGTGAGCAGTTTATATAAGATACTTGCCAGAGTGTTATCAAGGAGGCTATCTCTTTGTATCGGTGAAGTGGTAGGGGATACACAATTTGCCTTCACGCTTGGAAAACAGATATCTGATTGTTGCTTGATTGCTAACGAAGTCATTGACGACCTGAAAAGAAGAAACCAAGAAGCGATCGTATTCAAAGCTGACTTCCGAAAAGCATATGATTCAGTTGACTGGGGCTTCCTTGATTTCATCATGAAGAGTATGGGATTTGGGGGCAAGTGGAGGAAATGGATCCTCTCCTGTTTATCTACTGCTTCAATTTCAATTCTTGTCAATGGCGTCGCTTCTGAAAAATTTTCTATTAGCAGAGGATTAAGGCAAGGCTGCCCCCTATCGCCACTCCTATTCAACATAATTGGAGAGGCTCTCAGCTCCTTGATTAATAAAGCAATCGAAACAAAGTTCTTATCTGGGATTTCGGTGGGCAATTCAGGCCTATCATTGTCACATCTGCAATTCGCAGATGATCTTATACTATTCCTTAATGCTGAATTGGAAAATGTAAAGTATGTTGCAAGGCTCCTCAGAATCTTTGAAGTGGCCTCAGGTTTGCAGCTGAATTTGAGAAAGACAATGTTGTTTGGAATAAATGTGAATGAGGAGACGATCGCAGAATGAGCGGGAGAGCTGGGGTGCAATTCTGACTCTTTACCGTCTAGTTACTTGGGCATGCCTTTAGGTTGCGAGAGGAATTCAAAATGTATTTGGAAGTCGATAATGGATAAGGTTCAATCCAAGCTAGTTGGGTGGAAGGGGTCTTTGTTGTCTATGGCTGGTCGGCTAACACTAGTTAAGTCAATGCCAAGCAATTTGCCTGTTTATTACCTGTCGATATTCTGTGCTCCAGCTTCGGTAACAAATAGTCTCAATAAATTGATGGCCAAATTCATTTGGGGTGCAGATAAGGAGAAATCAATCCACTGGGTCAAGTGGGATAAAATGTGCCTACCTAAGGAGTGTGGAGGATTGGGCTTGACCAATTTAAAGGTAAAAAATTGAGCCCTTATGAATAAATGGATGTGGCGTTTTTGTTGCGAGGAGGATAAATTGTGGCGCAAAGTTATCGCTGCTAAATATGGCTTGCCTAAAGACAATTTGGTACCTAGTGGATGGTGTCGACGTAAAGAATCGTGGCTATGGAAAAACATCTCCAAACCAATATACAATTGTGAAGACCCTTTCTCTACAAACATCAGATTCTTACTAGGAGATGGAAAATCCATCAACTTTTGGGAGGACCAATGGACCGATCACCAGTCCTTACGTGCTGCTTTCCCAAGAATTTTTTCTGTCTCTATTCGGAAATCGGGAAGAGTTTGTGAATTTGGAGTCAAAGATACGACCAGCTGGAGCTGGAACATACCACTTCGTAAATGTCTATTTGACTGGGAATTGATTCAATGGGATGCATTCCTAAGAACAATCAATAATGCGGCAAAAATGTGCAGAGATAAAGATGAAGTTAGATGGGTGGGGTCGTCGAATAGGGTTTATAAGCCTAAAGACTACTGTTCACTGGTTTCTTCAAATGAGGCTACAAATGAATCTTGCTGGAAAATGGTATGGTCTAGTCTCGCCCCGCCTAAGGTGGAGCTGCTTGTGTGGAGAGCTGCGTTGGGGAGATTGCCAACTTATGATGAACTATCAAAAAGAGGTATCTCATTGCACTCGAACTCCCTATGTGTATTTTGCGAAAATATGCATGAAAGTATTCAACATATTCTATGCAATTGCATCTTTTCTTGGAAAGTATGTCAAAGGTGGACAAACAATTGGCAGGTTCACCTTACGACTCCCAACTCCTTTAAGTCTTTTTTATTATGTGGAATGCGCAACAGATTAAAGGTCAAGGAAAAATAATTTGGAATACAACATTCTTTGCATTTGTATGGACATTGTGGTGTTGCAGGAACGAAAGAATTTTTAACGGAGCTAAATTTTCAGAGAGCCAAGTTTATGAAATCGCAGTGTTGCGCTTATGGTTTTGGTTGAAAGCCAAATGGCTGTCATCTCTATTCAAGCCTCATGACTTAGATTATCAACCTTTCAATTGCACACTGGTTGATCGGCTTCCTTCAAGACTGACTGGCTCGGCCTGGATTCCACCTCAAAATGGGGCATTAAAGTTCAATGTGGATGCCTCTACGAGGGGGAGTTTCGGGGCTGCCAGAATTGGTGGCATTCTTAGGAACTGTCAGGGGCTCCAAATAGCTTCATTTTCCAATTCAATAGGGTTCTCGGATCCCACGGAGGCGGAGATAAAGGCCATTCTTGAAGCCTGCAGGTTATTCTAATCTCTTAAGTGGTCTGAAACTTTTCCCCTAGTTATAGAATCGGATTGCGAGCAAGTCATAAAATGGATTGAGAATCCAGGCATATGCCCATCGATATTTTCGGAAAGTATAAATAGGTGCTTGTAGTTCAAGATACAACATGATTGGGACTTTCATTTTGCATTCAGAGAAGCAAACATGACAGCTCATAACCTTGCTGTTAAAGGGATTGACAGGAACGACAAAAATGTTTTGATCAACTATTTAGCACGTGAACTAGTGCAGAATGAAGGGCTGCGATGAGCAGAAAAAATCAGTGATGCTTATGTGTGTTAATGATGGAACGTAGGGTACAGAGGCAGTTGCGTGTTATGCAGATTCTACAAGGGATGGTATCCTGAGGATGAAACAGCTGCAACGCTAAGGGTGGACAGGCAGGGATTGCAGGGGTGCATCTTGGTATAAGCAGAAGAAAATTTGGTGATGGTAAACAGAATGAATCGGGTGGTTATATGTGGAAAGTGCTCCAGGTTTGTTGGCATCTTTGTGGATTAATGTAGCTTGGTTATCGTATGCTGCCCAGTGGATAGTGTCTTGTGTCTTGGTTTTATAATACTGAATATGTCAGTAATGTAAAGTTGTTGTGAATGACCAGGGACGGTAGCAATATTTAGACATGGATCGTGTAATCACGGGTTTATTGCACTCTTTTTCCTCTATTTAGGCCTAGAGAAATTTTTTAACGAGGCATGAACCCGTGAAATTTTATTAAACATCAATAAAGTTTAACTTTAAAAAAAAACTCACAATGTAGGAAAAGAGAATGTGTTACTTATATAATTTAGAGCTTTTAACCACTTGCTCTAAAAGTTTTTGACAAATTAATTAAATTTTTTAATTCTTGATATTTTTCAAAATTTCGATAACTATACCCTTAACATAAGTCAAATCCTTTTACATTAAATGGATACATTACACCCTTCTAATTTCAATGTATATAAAATTCAATTCTTATTTTTTTAAAGTAGTTCTGAAAACAAGTGGCGATTTTTGCTTGGCCCATAGATTATGTATTTTCGTTAATAAAATAATATTGTCTAAACTTTTTATATACCGTATAAATGAGGGGTGTTCATGAACTCGCGGAATGGTCTTAGTAGTAAAAGATGATGTATTTCATTCAGGTGATTCGATTTTGAGCACTATTTATGCACGGTGCGTGTGTTTTATTAAATGGATAAAAAATTAAACAAATACTACTTTGAATCACACCAGTATATTCAAAAAAATTTAGGGGTGTTCATGGTCGTACTGGTTAGCTTAAACGGTCGGTTAACTGTTGTAGTAGTTATTGAATTTAGCTAACTGTAATCAAACTATTAAGAACCAGTTAACTGATGGTTTGGTTACAGGTTAACCTATTGTAAAATAAATTTCACACGTTCACTACCTTTTTTGAGAATAATGAAATGATTTTTCGATAAATATTATCTTAAAATGTTCTTAAAAATGTTTAAATAAAGATTCTAAAACCTTAGTTCATATTTGATTAAAAAAAGTTTATATACACTACAAAATTTCAACACAACACAAAATACATAAATTCCATACTTAGCTTAAAATATCAATTTTTAACAATGTTCAACATTGTAAAACCTATGTTTGATTTTGATATAATTAAATCTTTAAGAATCAATTTGAAAAACTTAAAATTGTTTTTACAGGTCCCTTAATAAGTTTTAAATCACCAACACTTTAAAACTAATTTGAAAAACTCAAACTCAAAATATTTTCTAAATGTTCCAAGGCCAAACTATTGAAAATCGTCCAGGTGTATCGATACGCTTCCAGCCGTATCGATACCTTTTTTACAAAGTTGGCTACTAGAGGAACTCGTATCGAAACAGATTCAATCTGTATTGATACGCTCCTGCGCAAAAGTCTAAAGAGTTTGAATGGCGTACCGATACGACTTCACCCGTATCGATACAGTTTTAATGAATTTTAAATTCAAGTCAGTTTAAATATTTTGACCGTTGGTGTTAGTTGGTTAGGTAACCAAATTTTAAATTGGTCGTTGACCCGTATCGATACGGTAAACCCTCGTATCGAAACGGAAATCAACAATGAGCTAAGTTGAGAAAAAGGTATCGATACGGTCTTAGCCGTTTCGATACCCCGTACCGATACGCTTACGTGCATATCGATACCCCTTATTTATTGCACACAACGGCTCTTTCTTTTCTGAGACAGGTATCGATACGACTGCCCGTGTACCGATACGGATAGCTGCAAAAGTGCATTTATGGTGGTAAGAGAGGGTTCCAACGGCTCTATTCAAGTTCCCAACCACCCAAACGGCTAGAATTAATAGAGGAGGTATAAAATGAAGCCCTTTGAAGGTCAGCAACAATTATTCAACCCACAAGCATCATCAAAGCAAAAATCCAAACCCTTGAGCTATTCAAAGTCAAATTCTTGTACCCAACTCTAGTGTGTTTCAAATTGTCAATTTGTATTGTGAGTTTGGGGTTATTGAAATTGTAATTGGGTAGACAAATTATCCTTTGAGAGGAATCATTTGAGTTTACCACAACTTGTCTTTGTATTTGAGTGGATTAAGCTTTGGGTAGAAAGCTTAATCGAATTTGTAAGGTTACCTCCTCATCCAAGAAAAGGGGAAGAATTCAAGTAGTGAATTTGTTGAAAATCCTTAGTGGGAACTAAGGTAGTGGATATAGAGTTCATTTGGAGAACTTGAACCACTATAACTACTTGTGTCAATTTTATTTTTCACTCATTTCTTCCCACCAAAATTTTAATTGCCAATTCACCCCCTCTTGGCCATTTGCAATTGTTCGACCAACTCAACAATTGGTATCAGAGCTACACTCATTGGAAGGATTACAACCCTCTTGAGTCGATTCTAGGAGAGTTTGATCAACAACAAGTCAAGCAATGACATCCACCTCCAACTATGAGTCACAATCCACCACCAAGCCACCATTCTTCAATGGGGACAACTACCCGTATTGGAAGAATGGAATGAGGCTTTTCATCAAGTCTACCGACTACATGGTGTGGGATGTGGTTGAAGAAGGTCCATACATTCCCATGAAGAGAGATGGAAAAAGACTTGTCTCAAAGGTCAAAGCCGAGATGACGGATGATGAAAGAAGAAGGATGCAAGTGAATGACAAAGCTCTTCATGTGATATTTTGTGCACTTGGTCCGGATATCTACTCCAAGGTGTCTTCAATCGAAAATGCCAAGGAGGTTTGGGACACCCTCGAGACAACATATGAGGGAACTAGTGATGTCAAGGAGACAAAGATTGGGCTACTCAATCTAAGCTATGAGAACTTCAAGATGGATCCTGAAGAAAGTGTCTCCAAGATGTTTGATCGATTCCCGGTCATTGTCAACGGATTGAAGGGGTTCGGCGAGATCATTGCCGAAGACAAGCTAGTGAGAAAATTGTTGTACTCTCTTCCGGAGTCATGGGATGGCAAGAGAACGACCATTATTGAAGCTAGAGATTTGAAGACTCTCAAGCTTGATGCTCTTGTTGGATCTCTACTCACCCATGAGATTATGAGGAAAGGAAGAGAACAAGAGAAGAAAATAGTTGAGAAGAAAGAGATTGAGAAGAAGAAAGTGGGAATCGCACTAAAAGCTTCACATCAAGAAAGTGATTCTAGTGAGGATGAAGATGAGGAGATGGCCATGTTGGCCAAACGGTTTACTCGGTTTATGAAGTCAAATCATGGAAGAAAATTCATTAGAAAGGGAGACTTCAAGAGTAAGAGCAAGGAAGAGGAGAAGGACCAAATTACTTGTTATGAATGCAAGAAACTGGGTCACGTCCGTTCCGAGTGTCCTCAATTGAAAAAGAAAAGCTTTGGAAGAAGAACAAGCTCAAAGCACAAATAGCTACTTGGAGTGACGATGAGTCATCCGAGGAAGAGGAGGAAGTGGCCAATATATGTCTCATGGCCATTGATGATGAACCAAAGGTAAACTCTAATTTATCCAATTTCGATTTTACTTTTGATGAACTTCAAGATGCTTATGATGAATTGCAAGAGGTGTATGATGAGTTAGTAGGAAAATACAAAGAATCCATTTTGAAAAACAAGAAAACCATTTCCGATTTGAAAAATCAAAATGAGACATTTTCTAAAGCTAACTCCGAATTGGAAAAGAAGATTTTATTTTTAGTAAATCTTTCAAATGATCTTAAAACAAAAAATCTTGAACTTGAAAAACTTCTTTCCAATTTTCAAGATTATCACACAAAGGAAGTGGATAATCTTAAAACATCTATTGCTATTGGGAAAAATAATTTTGAAAAAGGAAATCATTCAAAATCCCAATATGTAAAAAGAAAACCTTTTATACCTAAACAAAGAAATTTTAATAAGCAATCTAGAGGTCAAAGAGTTAGGAGTGTTTGGGTTCCTAAGGAACTCATTATTTCTAATGATATGAATGTTATTGCTTCTTGGATTCCTAAGGGAACCAAAATGTTGAAGGCTAACACTAATGGACCCAAAATGATTTGGGTACCAAAAATCAAGGCCTAATTTCTTTGTTTGTAGGGGGAGCATTGCTACAAGGCTAAAGCTTCAAGCAAAAATTCTTGGTACCTTGATGGTGGATGCTCAAGACACACGACCGGTGACAAGAGTAGATTTGTGGAACTAAAGCCAAAAGGTGGTGGAGTGGTAACTTTCGGTGACAACTCTAAAGGCCACATTGAAGGAATAGGCTCCATTGGTAATCACTCTTCTATTTTCATTGAAAATGTTTTGTATGTCAACGGTCTTAAGCATAACTTGCTGAGTATTAGTCAATTGTGTGACAAGGGTTTTAATGTTTTATTTGATAAAAGTGGTTGCAAAATTGTAAACATTAAAACAAATCAACTAATGCTCATTGGTCATCGCATAGGGAACATTTACATGGTGCATCTAGATGACATTCATTCATCTCATACATGCTTAGTTGCACATGATGAACATGACTCATGGCTTTGGCATAGAAAATTAGGACATGCTAGCATGAGTGTCTTAGAAAAATTAATTTCCCTTAATCTAGTTAGAGGTTTACCCAAACTTAAATTTTCTAATGATAAAATTTGTGATGCATGTTCAAAGGGTAAACAACATAGAACTTCTTTTAAATCCATAAATGATGTCTCTACTAGTAGATGTTTACAATTGATTCATATGGATCTTTTTGGGCCTATTAGAACAATGAGCTTGGGTGGAAAATCATATGCTTTTGTACTTGTAGATGGCTATTCTAGGTATACTTGGGTTCTATTCTTAAGTACAAAGGATGAGACTTTAGAAAAATTCATCACATTTTCTAAAATAACTCAAAAATGATCTTGAACTTAAAATTTCTCACATTAGAAGTGATCATGGAACCGAATTTCAAAATCTAGGTTTCGATGAGTTTTTAAATGAAAGTGGGATTAGCCACAATTTTTCCGCAGCTCGCACTCCTCAACAAAATGGGGTAGTTGAAAGGAAAAATCGAACTTTAGAAGAAATGGCTAGAACCATGCTTTGCGAAAATAATTTACCTAAATACTTTTGGGCGGAAGCCACAAATACCGCTTGCTATATTATAAATCGAGTAATGATTAGGCCAATTTTGAAGAAAACACCTTATGAGATTTTAAAATCTAAGAAGCCTAACATTAGCTATTTTCATCCTTTTGGTTGCAAGTGTTTTGTTTTGAATAATAGTAAAGAAAACTTAGGTAAATTTGATGCTAAAAGTGATGAAGCTATTTTTTTAGGGTACTCTTTAAACTCTAAAGCCTATCGTGTATTTAATAAAAGAACTCTAGTAGTTAAAGAGTCAATACATGTTGTTTTCGACGATAACCTCATTCCGAGGAAGGAATCTTGTGATGATGATGATGTAGGAATCCTTGATGCATTGATGAAGGACAAACGTCAAAGGTGGATGAGATTCCAACTAAAGATGAGGATACACAAGATCCACCTCTTGAAGCCTTGAAGGACTTGGCTCTTGAGGAAAGGGAGGTGTCTTACCCAAGGGAGTTAAACTATGTCAAAGGTGGTGAAATCTTGGGTGATCCATCCAAGGGGGTAACTACTAGATCCTCTCTCAAATTAATGAATCATGTTGCATTTCTTTCATGCATTGAGCCTAAGAATATTAAAGAAGCTTTAAAAGATGATTTTTGGATTTTGGCCATGCAAGAGGAATTAAATCAATTTGAGAGAAGTAGAGTTTGAACATTAGTCGAAAGGCCTAATAATCAATCTACTATAGGTACAAAATGAGTTTTTAGGAATAAATTAGATGAAAGTGATAATATAGTGAGAAACAAGGGTAGGCTTGTTGCTAAAGGCTATACACAAGAAGAGGGAATTGATTTTGATGAGACTTATGCACCCGTAGCTAGGATGGAAGCTATTAGGATGTTGCTTGCATTTGCATGTTATCATAATTTCAAGCTTTTTCAAATGGATGTGAAAAGTGCCTTTTTAAATGGTTTTATAAATGAAGAGGTGTATGTTGAACAACCACCGGGTTTTGAGGATTCAAAATTTCCAAACCATATGTTTAAACTTACAAAAGCTCTCTATGGTTTAAAACAAGCTCCTAGAGCTTGGTATGAGAGACTTTCAAATTTCTTAATTGAAAAGGGTTTTGAAAAGGGAAAGGTGGATACAACACTCTTCATAAAAAGATATAACAATGACATCTTAGTAGATCAAATTTATGTTGATGATATCATTTTTGGTTCTACTAATGAGTGTTATTGTAAAGAATTTTCTAAGCTAATGCAAGGTGAGTTCGAGATGAGCATGATGGGGGAGCTCTCATTCTTTTTGGGACTCCAAATCAAACAAAGGAAAGATGACACCTTCATAAATCAAGCTAAGTACGTGAATGATATGCTCAAAAAGTTTGACTTGGAGAATGCAAAGCCTCAATCCACTCCTATGAGTTTTTCCATAAAGCTTGACAAAGATGAATGAGGTAAGTGTTGATTCTAAGCTTTATAGATCCATGATAGGTTCTTTGCTTTACCTTACCGCAAGTAGAGCAGATATCATGTTTAGTGTTTGCTTGTGTGCTAGGTTTCAAGCTAGTCCTAGAGAATCACACTTAGTTGCCATTAAGAGAATTTTTAGATACCTTAGAGACACACCTACTTTAGGCCTTTGGTATCCTAAATATTCTTCCTTTAGCCTTCATGCTTATTCGGATGCGGATTATGGGGGATGAAAGATAGATAGGAAGAGTACTTCCGGGACATGCCAATTCTTAGGTAGTATGCTCGTATCTTAGTTCTCTAAGAAACAAAATAGCGTAGCCTTATCTACCACCGAAGCGGAGTACATATCCTTAGGGAGTTGTTGTGCTCAAGTCCTTTGGATGAAGCAACAACTCTTAGATTATGGTGTTGAAGTAGAAACCATACCCCTTAAGTGTGACAACACTAGTGCCATTTGTCTTACTAAGAATCCCATCCAACACTCTAGAACTAAACACATAGAAATTCGACATCATTTTATTAGAGATCATGTTTTGAAAAATGATGTTGTTATAGAATATGTTGACACCTTGAACCAATTAGCGGATATATTTACAAAACCTTTAGATAAAGAGCGTTTTTGGTCCCTTAGGAGAGAGTTAGGTTTAGCTAGCCTATCTTGACCTTTTAGGACCTCTTTGTGCTTAAAATTGCTTGATTTTGTGAATTTGCATGTTTGTGTGTTGTAACTCTTGAAAATATTCATGCCTATAGTTAGGGGGAGTATGATTCTTTTAAAATATGTTTAGAACTGTTCATTCATCATTTGCATACCTTTAGGAGATGTTAAAATCGAGCCTATGGTTGTTCTTAGGCCTAAAGATGCATTTCTGGGCATACAATATCGATACGGTTCTATGCGTATCGATACATGTTCTTCATTCAGATTCCCAGGCTTCTTTTGCCTTAAACGGGTATCGATACGGTTAAACCCGTATCGATACGAGCTTCAAATCGTTTCGATACGGATCTCATCTGTTTCGATACGATTCTCCAACGGGCATTTTTATGGAAATGACGTTTCTACCCCCGTATCGATACACCCTCAGGCGTATCGATACTCGATTGCGCAGACAGCTTTTAATCTGGCATTTAAAGTGTTCAACTTTTACCAAAACTCTTCAAACCCTAAAAACCCTAGCCGTTTTCGCCTATAAAAGGGCTCTTCCTCCCTCATATTTTCACACCACAACTCAAAATCTAAAAGATTTTTTTCCATCAAGCAAAGCTTTAAGCTCCTTCTCATCAAAATTGTGCTAGAATTTTCTTCATTCTCTCAAGTTTCTATCAAGGTAAAATTCTTTCTTTTTCTTTTTCATTTTTTTTTGTTTTGTTTTGTTTTTGTTTTTATAATTCATCTTTTTAACAAATTTTTTGTTCTTCAAAATTTCTTTTTCTTCAAATTTTTATTTTCAATTTTTTTTACCTTGGTTCTTAACTAAATTGAAGAAATTTAAATGCATGATTTTCTTTTAGATCATGGCACCAAAGGAATCTAGGAAGAGATCAAGGGTTTCTCAAACCGGTGAATCATCCAATCTTGGAGTTGTTGCTCGTCCGAACTACACTTCAATCTATGAACACTCCTTTGAAAGTCCCGCGGGTCTCGCATATTTTCGTCAATTCGAGAATTACAAGATTCGTGCGGAAAGGGTAATATCCATTCTTTTTCTCAACTCGGATCGTTTCCAATTTGAATATCTTCCTTTGCTCCAACGTTGGAATTTCATGGATTTTCTCTCAATTCCCGGTTTTTATTATCGTCTTTTGGTTTTGATTTTTTACACTAATGCCAAATGTATTTCTCGCAATGGGGTTGTTACCGCCATTAGTTCTTATCTCATGGGAAAGAAATTCATCCTTGATGTCAAATCCATTTGTGAAGTTTTTAATTTAGAGGATGAAGGCCTTGATGATGAGGATGCTTTGGGGCATGTTCTTAGTGGCTCCGTAACCGCCCTAAATGCTCAAGATCGGATCCTCCATTTGATGGTGTCTTGGTGGTTTAGGCCCTCCGGAGGAAAATACTTTACCATCCGTCAAGTGGATGATTTTTGGATCCGTTGCTTCCGTGAGCGAAAGCGCCCAAATCTTGCTCGAATCATGTTCGGGGAAATCGTCTATCTTGTGCAAAATCGTCACACCTCTCTCGTCACCTCTTTTATATATGGTACGACCTTAAGTTATTTCTTTATGAAAAAGGATATTGATTGCTCTTTTGACTTCCCAACTCCCCTCACCGATCCCATTGATGAACGATCTCTTGCACGGGGAAAGTTCCATTATTTTAATGGTAATTGGGTACGTCTTTCCGAGCTACCACCCGAGGTCGCCGCCGTATTTGAAGAACCTCAAGGTGATCAAGCTCCTCAAGCTCCTCAACCCTCCATGGATGCTCTCATGACATTCCTCAATGAGCAATTTACCGGGTTGCGCACGGACATGAGAAATCGTCTTTCCGCCCTTGAAACAACTTTTGATACAAGGATGACGAGCATGAAGAATCGCCTCACATCTCTTGAAACGGTCATAATTCTTTGAATATTTCCCTCTCTGCTTTCTATGATGAGTGGCGCAATAGTATGAGGGATAATGATCCAATGGGAGTTGATGATGAAGATGATGAAGACAACGAAGATGATGCCTAGTCGATTCTTCTTGCATCTCATGCATACCATTTAGGATATTTCTATTTTATGCATCTTTGATTTATGTTCTTAGGACTAAGTTTGCTTTATTATTAAACCTATGCTTTGATTTTCTGTTTTTGTTGGATTTTTAAGATTGATGCTATGCTTAATAATATTTATGTTGCTTATTTATACCTTTGCCTATATTATGCACTTATATCTTGTCTCAAGATTTTTGATCTAACAAAAAGGGGGAGAGAAACTAGCTCACAATACTTTAAAAATTTTGATTTCAACTTAAAAGTTACCTAGCTTATATTAAGGGGGAGTTAACTTTGTAAAGTTTTTCAAAGTGTCAAATATTTTAAGTTTTAGTTTTGTTATATCAAAAAGGGGGAGATTGTAAAACCTATGTTTGATTTTGATATAATTAAATCTTTAAGGATCAATTTGAAAAACTTAAAATTGTTTTTACAGGTCCCTTAATAAGTTTTAAATCACCAACACTTTAAAACTGATTTGAAAAACTCAAATTCAAAATATTTTCTAAGTGTTTCAAGGCCAAACTATTGAAAATCGTCCAGGTGTATCGATACGCTTCCAGCCGTATCGATACCTTTTTTACAAAGTTGGCTACTAGAGGAACTCGTATCGAAACAGATTCAATCTATATCGATACGCTCCTGCGCAAAAGTCTAAAGAGTTTGAATGGCGTACTGATACGACTTCACCCGTATCAATACGGTTTTAATGAATTTTAAATTCAAGTCGGTTTAAATATTTTGACAGTTGGTGTCAGTTGGTTAGGTAACCAAATTTTAAATTGGTCGTTGACCCGTATCGATACGGTAAAACCCTCGTATCGAAACAGAAATCGACAGTGAGCTAAGTTGAGAAAAAGGTATCGATACGGTCTTAGCCGTTTCGATACCCCGTACCGATACACTTACGTGCGTATCGATACCCCTTATTTATTGCACATAATGGCTCTTTCTTTTCTGAGACAGGTATCGATACGGCTCCCCGTGTACCGATACGGATAGTTGCAGAAGTGCATTTATGGTTGTAAGAGAGGGTTCCAACAACTCTATTCAAGTTCTCAACCACCCAAACGGCTAGAATTAATAGAGGAGGTATAAAATGAAGCCCTTTGAAGGTCAACAACAATTATTCAACCCACAAGCATCATCAAAGCAAAAATCGAAACCCTTGAGCTATTCAAAGTCAAATTCTTGTACCCAACTCTAGTGTGTTTCAAATTGTCAATTTGTATTGTGAGTTTACCACAACTTGTCTTTTGTATTTGAGTGGATTAAGCTTTGGGTAGAAAGCTTAATCGAATTTGTAAGGTTACCTCCTCATCCAAGAAAAGGGGAAGAATTCAAGTAGTGAATTTGTTGAAAATCCTTAGTGGGAACTAAGGTAGTGGATGTAGAGTTCATTTGGAGAACTTGAACCACTATAACTACTTGTGTCAATTTTATTTTTCACTCGTTTCTTCCCACCAAAATTTTAATTGCCAATTCACCCCCTCTTGGCCATTTGCAATTGTTCGATCAACTCAACAAACATATAGAATTACACCATTAAAGTTTTATAGAAAAATCTTTAACTAACATAAAACAAGCATAATGTAAATGAAACTTTCATGAGTTAGTATCACAACCTACGAAATAACTCTATGACCAAATCATTCAAGGTCTTCGTCGACTTTCTCTAAAATGAAATATGATTCATCAATCATAATTGTTTGTTGATTAAGTGTTAAATCCTTCAATCCTATATTAAAAAATACGAAACAAGTTAATACAAGAAATATAATATAATACTAGCAAATCAAAGATAAAAATACAATTAAGAATTAAATTACTGAATAGGGTTTAGAAATTAGAAAAAAAGTGTGTGAGCTGAATTTTTAGTTGAAGCTATTTTATTCTTTTAAAAAATATATAAATATTTAACAATGGTTAATTATAGGTTAATCATTTATCAAAGTTCATAAATGTATCCGTAACCATTAACCATTATTTTTAGCGGTTTGATTAACCGAAACCGCTTAGTCTTAACGGTTCGGTTAATTAACCTATAAAATGTAACAATTATATCAGTTAACGGTTACGGTTAATTATGCACACTCCTAGCATAAACCACTTTTAAACTCCGAATAAAGTTAATTATATTTTAATTAAATAAAGATATTACATTCTCATGTCAGGATTCGAACCCATACAAAATAAGACAATATGAGCATCCTTAGCTATTAAGCCAATTAGTGGATCTCTTAAAAGTTAATTGTATTTAAACAGCTCTTAAAATTTCGGTATTCAAATTATTACAATAGTAATATCAACTGATAATATTATTCAAAATTTAAATGGAGATAAAGAAATATAAAAACCATGAAATTTTAAGTATTGAGTAAGCAATTTCCTAAAAACAAGTATTGATTAAGTAATTGTCCAATAATTAATCAACTCTTAAATGGAAAGTGCATTTAATTGTTTAAATAATTTTGCACGTGTGTGGTTGATGCAAATAAAGAATTGGGTTCCAACTTGGATTATTTCTTGAACGCCAATCAAAACTATCACCATCTTTTAGAAAAATAAATAAATTCCTCATTAGCATATTAAGAAATAGTATAAAAGTTTTGGAATTTTAGCTTCAAAGAAATAAAGCATACAAACCAATTAATGTTATTGAATAAAGGGTTATTTATCCATTGGTACATGAATTATACTAAATTTTTAGTTTCATACAAAATATTTTAAAATTTTCAGTTTCATACATGAAGTTTTTCGCCGTTAACGAGTTTACCCACTTACGTTATAGAAGCTGACGTGGACCCCTTGACCATGTTAAAAAATGACATGTTTCATTTATTTTAATTTTTAAAATTCTCTATTTACTTAAGGATTAATAACAAGATTAATCCTCATTGTTTTATTCATTTTATAATTTAATCTTTTAGAATTAATTTTTTTCAAAAATTAAATATTTATTTCAAAATATTATAAAAAAACAATAGACTAACCAAAGATTGACACATGGCACCATATTAAAAATATTTTATTTAAAGTATTTTTGTTTTTATTTAAAGTGCACACTTCTAAAACTCGTCTTCTCTAACACTCATTCCCCCACATCATTGACATCGTTGTTCGATTGCTCAGCTGCTGTCTCTACCGTCTCTCCACACCGACTTTAAAATAATAATGAGTTAAGTTGCAATTGGTGGACGACGGGAGCGGCCTGACGTTTTTTTTCTTGGAATAATATATCGTGTCTTGTAAGAATTTTTTAGTGGTTCAGGCGAACTGTAGAATTCATAGACTGTAACAACTACCTTGATGAAATGATAAGATTTTATGGAATTAAAAGGTGAGGTTGTTGTTTGAATTTTGATGGATGTTGTGTTTTTCAGTGGTTTTGAGCTTGTAAAATCAGACATTAGAATGGAAATTTTGGGAGTTTTAGAAATGCAAATGGGATGAAAATTTTGGGTTTTGAAGACATGAATAAGTGTAGGATTCGATTCATGGTCAGAGAAGAAGGAATTGAATCTTTTGACGTGAAATCAATGATTCCATACATAATGGTTAGAGAATGGGGGATTAAACCTCAACTTGGTGGTTGTTGCCTCTTCCATTCATTGCAGCCTAAAAAATTATTTTGCAAACACTTGTTAACTAGAGTATCATGATTTGTGATCCTTGAATCCATATTATCATCCACTTTTGGGACACACAATTTTTCCAGAAAACCTAGCTTCGTCAGTGTCAGTGAGAAAAAAAGAAAGAGTAGGAAGTAGAAAAGTTGAACAGGGATAATACAAATTTTTTTTTTTAAGAAAAATTTAAAATTATGGTTAATTTTATTTTGAATTAAAGAATTGAAGGTGAATTTTTTTAATTAACTATATGCCACGCGTTAATCATGGGTTGGTTAATATATATATATTATAATTTTTAAAATAAATTTTGAATTTTGAATTTTTAAACTTTAGGGTGAATTTAAAATAAATGACATGTGTATTTTTTGACTGGCTCAAGGGATCCACGTCAGCTTCTGTAACGGAAGTGGGTAAACCCGTTAACAACGAAAAATTTCATGTATGAAACTGAAAATTTTAAAATATTTTGTATGATATTAAGAATTTGGTATAGTTTATGTACCAATAAGGTAATTAACCCTTGAATAAATAATATTTTTTATATTTAAGAATGTTTTCAAATTTTTAAAAATATAAAACAAGTTTATTAATAATTATTTAATATAGTAGCGGTGAAAAAAGTTCTCACGAGCGGGTTAAATTTATGTGTTAGTAATTTAGTTTAAAATTTAGAGTTTATGGATTTGGTACTATAGTTTATGGTTGTAGTTTAAACCCCTAAACCCTCAATTCTAAATTATAAACTCTAAAAATTAAATTCATAAATTTTAAAGTTTAAACTATAAACTAAATATCTTGCTCTTGAATTTAATCCACTCGTGAAACTATTTTTTCACGGTTAGTGTATTAATTTTTTTTACGTTTTAAGAATTAATTACTTTGGTTATTTTTGTTTTGGTTTTTTTTTTTCTTTTTACATTTTAGGAAGATAGAATTAGTTACTGTGTTGTGAATTGAACGGTGTCATTCAATAGAGCACGTAGAGATTATAAATACATAGTATTCAAATGAACAAGAAAGTGGTATTTACACCTTACAATCCTTTGAAAATTTACTTTTTTTTTTCTCTTATGTTTGGATTAGCTCTAAGCCTCTAACTAATTCGGACAGACTCATGTCATATATTTAGTTTTAGTGAGTGAATCTCCTAACATGAATTTTTTGCATACATAAAATCTTAAGTTATAGACTTATTTAAATTATACTAAATTCCTTACCACTTGAGCCAACTTATTGATAAAATTTGCTTTCTTAAATGCCCGGAAAATTTTCATATTTCTTAGTAATTTTTTATACAAGAAATGATATTGAAGATAGTTCACATAAAAGATGAGATGATCTAATGATGATTTTAGTGAACTTGAAGAGTTTCGATAGCGTTTAAGCACAAAGCCATTAAAATTATTTTTATATAATTTTCAAGTCAACAATTAACAAGAAAACAGATGAAATTTTTAAGAATGATTTTTTTGTTATTTTTGGATGTAAAGGGATCAATTTATTCTTTTTCGATGGAAGAACAAAAATACAATCTCAATTACAATACAAGAATTACAATGATTTTTTTAACAATTTCTAATTAGAGGAGAAAAAATATGCTCTTAATGAATTTTGAATATATAACCTAAAGAAGAAAAGAAGGTGTCAACTGAGAGTTTTAACCGAGCTATACCTCACCCTAATTTCATCATTATCATAAATAAGTTTTTTTGTTACCCTCCCAATTTTCATAGTTTCGCCCTGACTAATCCAAACCAACCTGCATCACACACTTAATTTTTGGTGAGTAAGTCTTTTAACGGAGATACCAAATTACTTACCGTTTGGACATATAATTAAACTTTTTAATCTGCGCCGAAAGTCATTATGGCATGCAGGCATGGCTTGATAGAATCATTAGAGATCCTAATTGCTTTCTTCTGCTACAAAAGTGGAGGGGGGAAGAAAGCATACTTTATACTCCATATCTGCCTTCCATTAACCAACACACGAGAAGTGAATAATAAACTAATCAACAGACCTTGTGAAGGTATAATTTCGATCCACCTTCTTAAAATTCTGTATAATGTGACACTATCATTGCCACACCCTGCAAAATCCCTTATCAGCACCCAAATTCTTCAACTCTTTTTTATCTTTTAAGTTGGTATTCCAAACATATTTCGATATACTTTATAGTCTATATTTATTTTCGAGTTCGGGTTATATTATATATATACAATAATAAAGTGACAGATATGAGCTTCAACATGCTTGAGGTGTGTATTATCCAACAATGGAGTTCTATTTGTTTACTATTAATAATTGCATGGATTATTTTATTGGGAAACCGGTGTCGCCATGTTAGGTGTTGTTTTAAGCTTGAAGCAAAAATCAATTCCGGAAAGCAATCTTTGCTTCTTAATCTGAATATAAAATCAAAATATTTTACTATTCTACTCTTGTTTTTATACTTGTTTTGTTCCTTTACAATCTACCTGTCCATGTCCAATGCCAATGGAAGTTTATAACAAACATAAAAAGAACAGCTCCAAAACAATACAATCTACCTGTCCATGTCCAATGGAAGTTTATAACAAACATAAAAAAGAACAGCTCCAAAACAATCTAAATTCTAAACAAACACTCATTTTATATGAACTTTACAAATCGATGCATGTAGTTTACAGGTTCAAACAGGATGAAAATGATGCAAATTCATGGCAAGGAAAATGGGGTTACTTACCCCTTTAATTTCCCTTCCTTGAGAAGATTATATACTAATCAAAAAACATGACAAGAGCTTCCTAGTTCTGTCTGAATAAACTATTGCTATGGAGTTTATCACAACATGCAAAATGATGGTTTGGTAATCTGGAGGACCTAATAGTTCACTCAACACCCCTTTTTGGCCCCTCAAAAATGTGGTGAAGAGTTGAATCCCACAAAAATTTTGGGATTACTTTGGACTGAAACCTGGAAAATGCAATGGGAAAATGAGACTTTCGGTCTCCGGTCTACCACTTCAAGTCTTACTGTGTTGGCGCGCCTGTATTGCCGATCGTTGCCTGAATCGGTGTTTTTTTTTCTTTCTTTTCCAAGTACTAGATTTGCAGGGGTTAAGCAACTCCAGTAGAGGATTCTACAATAATCAAGGACATGAAATCAAATTCGAATAAGTAACCATTATTGATAAATTATGGAAGTCTATGATGTGAAATTATGAATACATAGAGATGCAGATTATGGTTTACCGATTGATTTTTTGAGTGTGTTCTGATGAATTGCAGACTACATGGCAGCATCTTCGATACTCCTTACTCGAAGTTCGACGCTCCTCAAATCGCGAAGATGTTGTAAAATCTCTTGAAGAAGATAGACCCCTTTATCTCCTTTCCTCAATGAGCTGGTGCAATGTTTTAGGAACTCTCTATCTGCCTCAAGTGCTTGTAATCTCTCATAAACATGATCCACTTCTTCCTCAATTGTGAGCTTTTTGCTCTGGAGTTCGAGTAAGGAATGTTGAAAGGTTACGGAATGGAAGCCGTTTTCGTGTTCATTTGATGTCTTATCTTTGATGTCTGCATCAGTGGCATCAAATAGTGGGAGAAGTCTCTTTGCCTTTGCAGCCATGGGAATTATTTTGTCTTGGTGATGTTTCCCGTTCACTCCCTTGAAATGACCATTGGCAACCCCGTTCGTTTCATGGCCGAAACCGGGACTCTCGTGGAAGCCGTTACCATTCTCTTCAAACAAATACTCGAAATGTTGTTCTGCCTCTTCATCATTCAATGAAACCAATTTCTCTTCCAAAACCTTGAGCTGCTCTAGAATGGATAGCCTCTCTTCCTCGAAGCTGGCCAATGACTCCTCCAAATATAAGACTGCATCAGCAGGGGTATTCGGGTTAACATCCTCTCCGATTTGATGGTTTTCGAAGCTATCTTCTTCCTTCGATTCATGGTTCAAATCAACCGATACACCATCACTGTCCCCAGCATTGCTGCAAGACGCAGAACTCGCACTCCGAGTGCTGTCATCTTTCCTTCTTCTCAGCATTATCATTCTCTCTTTAGCCTCATAATCCAACAGTTTCCTGCGATATATGTCGAGTTCCTTTTCGAGCTCCGCCTTCTCCTTCTCCCTCTTGACCATAAGCTCATTGAGAAGCTGCAAGGCTTCCTGGTCATACTCGGATTGTTCTTCCATCATCCTCTGATACTGCAACGCTTCCATCTGCATTGCTGCTTTCTCTTCTTGAAGCCTATTTATCATGGCCATCGTCTGGCTCGCAGCCACCGCAGAAGCACTCCTCTCTTCCTCGAGCTCCCTATACAAAGCATTTAAGGCCTTCCTTTCTGTTTTTAACGCCGATTTCAACTTCTCAACAGTCAGTACCCCATCAGCACCCTCAATATCACTGAAAACACTTCCATCCAATGAATCCTCGGTTAGAAATTTCTTGTGCAACAGGTAGAAACAGTCCACGGAAGTCGGTGTATCGGGAACTTTATCTTCCGCGATCTCGTAAGGCTCAGAAGATAATGAGAAATGGTTTTTCATAGCTTGGTCACTTGTATCAACTGTTGCAGTTTTTGGCTTTTCAATAACTTCAATTGGTTCATTTTCTGCAGAAGTTGCACAAAATTGACAAATTCAACAATAGGCATTTGGTAAAAATTTATATTGAATTGGATTAAACAAGTACCTTGATTAACATCTACATTGATTTCCCCTTCTCTTGTTTCTGCATTTGCTTGAACATTATCTTCTTCTTCCTTCTCATTGGACTCCATTGATTCAACTACTGCAAGGTCTGCAACACTGGCTTCATTTTCACTCTCATGGACCGAAACCGGTGTCACTTTTTCAGCCGAACTGCAACTATTCTCCACCACCAACTTGACCGGCGCCCCACGAAGCAAATCAAAGTCCAAAATAACATCTCCATTATCAGAAACACCTTGATCTTCCTCTCTGAACTTGTATATTTTTTGGCTTCCCTCAGCATCAGAATCCATTAATTCAACTGGAATCAAATGACAGTCATCCCCCTCTATGTAAAACTCCAGATGCTTGGTACAAGCGAGTTGACTCAACTCCTGGTCATTCATTGACAAAATCAAGTCTCCTTCTTCAACTTGATCTTTCTCCAAAACCACATCGCCTCCATTAACAGCCACTTGATCGCAATTGAAACTCGAAACAAAACTTGAAAAGTCATCTTTTCCCAGCTCTATCCCTTCTTCACCATCAGAAATGATGCCAAGGCCCTTGTTTTCTTCAATCCTCTGTTCATCAACCACAAAATCTGATCTGATTCCATCCAAAGCATTTGGATTTCCTTTCTGGGGATTTTCCAAAACTTCCCAAGAAGGTTTAATCATGATGCCGCAACAAGAACACTTCAAATTCTCATCCCCACTGTTTTCCGGCGGCGACGGGGACAAGCAATCCCCACACATAACTCGAGATTCAGACAGTCTCCGATGATTCGAGCAGAAACCCAGTTTAGAAATCTCATTGGCATGCTCATCACACACAAGATCTCTGTAAGAATTCTTGTACTTGGATGGCTCGAAAACATGATCAAGCCTAGAACACCAAAGGCAGGGCCTTTTAAGGCCAAAGTAATCAGCAAACTTGATGATAAGATAAGAAAACAGGGAATTCAAAAGGAGAAGAGCGATCAGAATCCATTCCAGAAAAACATAGACAAGAACAAGAGTGATCCTGTTAGTGTTTTTATGCAACATGGTAGCGAATTTGTTGGCAGCCATTAATGAAGCTCCACTTTTTTTTCTGCTATGTACAGAGAGAGATTTTACAAGTTATCAAAAAGGGACAAAACAGAACATGAGAAGAATCATAAAGCTCGAAGAAATGGGAATTATATTTTAGAGTTGGAAATCATAGAAGGCGGTTTGAACAGGAAATCTCAGGAAAATACATTCATAAACAATGAAAAAGCTTTGAGGTTGAGCAAATAAAGGGTTTCTTTTGTTCTTTTTTTAGAATTAAGTAACCATTAGAATCTCCATAGCTGGTGTTATGGTAGGTAAAAGTGGTAAATTTTTCTTCGTATCTTAAGCTGAAGGTTAAAGGTGAGCCAGCTATGGATGGAGTCCATACAGTCTGGTCTTTGTGTATTGGAACAAACAAAATGGGAAGGTCCCACCAACCTTACCAATGAGTTTGGTGGAGACCACTCTCAGAGCTAGAGGTGGGCTCCATTTTAGGACAGGTTGCTGATCCATGTCCCTGCTTCATTTAACTCTCTGCTCTTTTTCATCCTTTCAACTGTGACAACTTATGCTTTGTGTAAGAAAAGGTATACACTTTTGAATTCCAGTTTCTAGCTTTGGATTCCATATTTCAGTAGATTACTCTTTTTTCTCTTGCAAGATATTACCAGAAGTTAACCTTTTATCAAAATTTGATCTTTATATTATATAAAATTTTATGAATCTGTATTGGAAAAAGTTCACAAACATGTTAATTTTAATGTCCGCGGATTCAATTTAGGGGTTTATAATTTATGAGTTTAAAATATATAAATTGTGGTTAGAATTTAAAGTATAAAAATTAGAATTTAGGGTTTTAGACTTATTTAATAGTAATTAACATTAAATTTCAACTTCAATGTTCATGTCAAAAATTTCAACTTCAATGTTATACACTTTCTTAGAAGGAACCTCACTTTTTTCTTTATTTTCCATAGTTTTACTTTAATCAAGATTTATTATTTTTATGGATTATTATTTAATACGAATTTTTTAAATATCAATTAAAAACACATAATGGAATTAAAAAAAAAACTATAGTTTGTAAAACATTGCTAAAAAGTTTGGTACAATTATGTTAAGATTTTTTTTTAAACTCTAATGTCTTTAATTAAGAGTAAGTTGATTTAATGAGGTGAGGCACTAATTTTTTTAAGTAAAATAAGTAATTTAAATTATAACATTATAAATGAAACATACTAAATTGTAACGAATTTTTACATTGCCTGATTTAAATTGATTAACTAATAAATTAGATTTCGATTATTATAAAAAATAGTTTCTATGAGTATTCCAACGGTTCAAGCTTAAGCTCCCCTTTGATTAGCTTAAAATTAAATTATGAGCCACTCTACATACGATGAAATTTTTCTACCCTTTTCGGTGTTCATGTTTATGCTCCCACGCTTAAAATTAGATTTATAGTTTATAGTTTATGATTTAAAGTTTGAGTATAAGAAATTTAGAGTACGGGGTAATTTTTAGGGTATAGAGTGTATGATTTAAAATTTAAAATTTAGATTTAACACTTAAAATTTAATTTGGAAAATACTTTGATGCACAAGCTTGTGTAAACTAAAGTTTACACAAGCCCTTTAATTTTAAGGTTTAGGGTTTAGGGTTTTAGATTAGGGTTTAGGGGTTTAGTATGTAGGGTATATAATTTAAGGTTTATGGGTAGAATTTAGAATTTAGAGTTTAGGATTTAAGGCTTAGGTTTTAGGTTGCTAGGGTTTGTGATTTAGATTTTAAATTTTATAAAAGGAATGTGTAAAAAAATTTTACACAACTTGTGCATCAAAATAAAACCCATTTAATTTTGTAGTATTTTTTAATGTTGTCACATAAGTAAAAAACTAAAAAGGAATAAAGGAATTTTATCCTTTACACATTGTTGATTTTTTTTTAATTCAGAATATATGAGTTTGAACATTTAGTCATCTTCATCTCTAAATTGCTAGGCGCTCCCTTCTAATTTTCAACATAATTTTTTTCTACATTGTTTTTAGCGCGGCAATCTTTTTTTCTTTATTTACAATCAATCACCACTAAATCTATTATTTTTTTTTGTATTTTTTAAAATTTTTAAGGTAAACTATACAAATGACCATTCAACTATGGGGTTGGTGTCGATCTGACCACTATATTTTTAATTGCGTTAAATAAACCACGTAACTATTTAAGTGGTTCCAATGTTGCCACCTGCCGTTAAAAAATAGACGGCACAGTTGATGTGGCTGTTAACTGAGTAACGGAATGAATGATGTGTATTTTAAAATTATAAAATTTTCACGTTGGAAAAAACCCAAAACGACACAAACAAAGTCATTATACTTCTCGACAAAGTCATTAATCTGACTTTTACTTTCAAACCCAAAAAAATTTGACGATTGGAGAAAATCAGCAAAACTTTTCAAAGACGATTCATCTCTGAAGAAATCTGTGGGAGAAGTTGAAAATGAATGAAGTTCTTCGCGAAAAAGATGAACCCAGTCCGATATACGATAAGTAATCTTCTTCTTATTGTTATGTTGTTTGTCTGATTTGGGATTAGGGTTCATAATCTGGGTTTAATATTCAAATTTAGCGTTAATACTAAATTATGGGTTAATAGTTTAGGGATTAGCGTTAATACTAAAGTTATGTTTCGAATTAGGGTTAATAGTTGAAATATGGGTTTAGGTTTAATATTTTAGTTTAGGGGTTTATAAACGATTCAAGACTAAATACTTTAGTGTTAATATATAGGTTAATAAATGGGTTAAAATGTGTTTAATTTGCATATTTGATTGTTTAGGATTAATATAAACCGTGGTTGAAGTCAACATTAAAGAAAAAAGACAAAGAAACTGATTTGTGGTCCTGTTATGGTTTGCACGTGCTTTCACTAGTAGTAAATTAGATTGTATAATAATGGTAGGGTCATTTTTTGGTTGTTGTAGGGGATCTCTCAAACATAAATGTCTGTTGTTTTGCTTCTCTTTTTGTCTTCTAGTAGACATAATACAGACAGAATGGTGGGGTCTTTTTTTGGTTTAGTAGACATAAAACAGAACATGTTCTTCTAAAGCTTAATATAATATTGGTTTAGGGCTTGTATTCATCTTTAATGTTTAGTAGACCTTAACTTATTTACAAAGTTATTGTTTGATATAATATTAGTTTAGGGCTTGTATAATATAGACATGATGCTTATCTATTATGTTAATTGGTTTGTCTCTTTAATTTGGTTTAGGGTTTAGGGCTACTTTTTTGAATGAAATGCATGCTTTTTTGAATGATTAGTAAACTGTAATTGTTGTAGGGTTTAGGGCTACTATTTTGAATGAAATGCATGCTTTTTTGAATGATTAATGATGGTTATATGTCTGTATTTTGGTGTATACATAGTAGGATTATTTGAACAAAAACTGAACATGTTTTAAATTGTTTTAATTAACAGGGGTCAATTCAGACATGTTCAGCATTGTAGTACATCATGGTGGCTTTATTGTTAGGAGGCCTAGGGTTAAATATACTAAAAAATTAGTGAATTATTTTGACTACTGCAATGTTGATAAAATGTCTATGTTTGAAGTTACTGATATGATTGAAGCATTAAAGATTAGTTGTGCAGTTAAGGTCTTTTGGAAATTAGCAGATAATCCACTAGAAGTAAAACAATTGAAAACTGATGCTGATGTGATAGAAATGGTTAGTAAATTACCTAGAGATCATTATGTTCACATGTACTTAGAAGAAGTTGTAGAACATGTTCAGCCTGAACCTGAAATGAATTTTGCTGATGCTGATAATGATGTTTTTGAGTCTGAGGTTAGGATAGAAACTGAATCTGAGTCTGATTCAGAAAATGAAAAATTTGTTGCTGCTCAATCTGAGTCAACCACTGATGTGTCTGAGTTTTCTGACAGTAAAAATGAATATATTAGTTCAGAGGATGAAGTGTATAATGTGAATGTAGGGTTAGACACTGATGAAGTAGGGGTTGAAAGTGACAGTGAACATTCTGACTCACTACACAGTGTAGATGAGTCAGATTCAGATGGTTCACTAAAAAAACCTAGGTTTCCTGAGTTTAATAGTATGTCAGACATGTCTAACCCTACACTGAAGGTTGGTTTGATATTTGCAAGTAAGGCTGTATTGAAAGAAGCAATTAAGATGTATAGTATTAAAAATAGGTACAATGTAAAGTTGAAAAGAAATGATAATAAAAGGATCCAAGTAACATGTAAGGGAGAGTGTCCATGGGTTTTATGGGCAACTCCAATTAATGGTGAAGACCCTTCTTTAGGTACTTGGCAGATTAAGTCAGTGCATGGTGAACATAATTGTATTAGGGAGTTTCTGAATCCTAATGTAACTGCTAAGTGGATAGCCGAGAAGTACTTCAACAATTTTTATGTTGATCCTACTTTTTCAATTAACTCTTTGAAACAAGCTGTTCACCAAGATTGGGGGATTACAGTACACAAGAGTAAGTGTGTTAGGGCAAAACATTTAGCTCTAGAAAAATTGCATGGGAACTTTCATGACCAGTATGCTAAACTGTATGATTACATTGGTGAATTGAAGTACTCAAATCCAGGGACAACAGTAATTTGTAAGTTAGATGAGAGAAAATTTGAGAGACTATATTTTTGTATGCAAGCAATGAAGAAGGCTGGTTGTAGGCATATTATTGGTTTGGATGGATGCCACTTAAAGGGGTATTATCATGGTCAACTACTGGCAGCTATTGGGACAGATGCAGATGAATCAATTTATCTAATTGCATTTGCTGTTGTGGAGAGTGAGTGTCAATCATCTTGGTGTTGGTTTCTGGAAATATTAGCCACTGATTTAGAAATAAACAATTCTCATAGGTTCACCTTCATGACTGATAGACAAAAGGTATGGTTACTTTTTTTTTATTTTTTTAATTATATTTTGCAGTTTAATTTTATTAATTAACTTTTTATTTTGTAATGTACATGGGCTAATGGAAGCTGTGTCAGAACTGTTCCCTTATTCTGAACACAGAACCTGTGTTAGGCATTTGTACTCTAACTCTAAAACTAATGGTTTTGTTGGAAAAGCACTTAAGGATCAACTATGGAAAGCTGCAAAGGCAACATATCCTAGGGAGTTTGAATCTGCCATGACTAAATTGAAGGGTTCAAAAACTTGTTGCGTGTAAAATAGTCTATCGCAATGGTAGTGCAAGTGTACACGACGCAAGTAGTAAAGTGATACGAAGTATCGGATATCGTCTCCACAGGGATTGGGCTAATGACTTCACCTTGATTTACTGCACGAAGTAAAGGAAATATTTTAGAAAGTTGTCACGAATAATAAAGTAAAAACGTAAATAAAAGGATTGAATTATCAAGATAGAGAGAATGGGCCGGTATTGAATTGCTCGGTAGTGCAGGTATTGAATTGCTTAGGATCTCCAGTTCTGTCGTCGCTCCCGTCGCCAACAGCACCTGTCGCGGCGTCTGTTCGTTAGTTGTCGCGGCAGCAGACACTAACTCAGTACTTCAAGCTTGGCAAGAATCCCAGATCTGCCTTGCCCTATCCCTAGGCACAAGTCTGTCGATGAACACGTCTTTGATGATACCTCCCGGCGTGAATCTAAGGGTGAACACTGATGTGTGTGAATTCTTCCTTAGCCACTTAACCTCGCCTTATCCCTAAGCACGAGATGGTTCAACTATAAACTAGAGAACGCTCTTTTATCTCTTTCGTATACTTAACTCTCCCGATGCTAAGTAAATAGATAACCTCACAATGCTCTCCCGATGCTCTTGCAAGATATTAAAACCAAGATAAAAGAACTTGAAGTTTATTTTATTGAACTTGAAAAATCCTAAAACAAAGCAACCCTTGCAACTACTTTACAAAACAACCCGTAACCCTAAGGGAAATTTAGAACATGTCGGTGACGGGTGAACGACAGGGTTTCGGTTTTTGGTTATGGGGTAATCGGTTATACCCTAGGTTTAATCTATGCCCTTTATATAAGCTTTGGGCTCAAGTTATCTAAGGTAACAAGGATTACAACTTTAATTAAAAGTAAGATTCTAATGAAGACTAAATCTCTAAAGTATCCTACTTTCCAGCCGCATCCCTATTTTGTGGGAATTCCTTTTCTTGAGCTTTGGCTTGACATATCTTTTGATCCGGGGCTTGGAAAATTATTTGGCTTCCACACGACAGACGAGCAGATTTTTCTCTATCTATCGATGTCCACTTCACTTTTCCTCTTCAATAATCTGCTGTCACCATGCTGTCACGACAGGTCTATGACAGGTTCGTCTTCTTCAGCTGCTTGTCCAGTTCAGCTCTCCTGCTTATCTGCCCTGCGCCTGCCTTCATTGTCAACCATGGCAGCTACCTGCAAAATATACCTTCTTTTAGTAGAATCCGTGCCTTTTATATAATTGTGATGTTTTATTGAAAACTACCCTAAATGCAATGCAATGATGCTTGAATGCAGCAGAAATATGGGTTAAAAAGGGTGTAAATAATAGAACTTTTACACACTCAACACACCCCCAAACTCAAGTCTTTGCTTGCCCTCAAGCAATTAAACCTAAAGAAAAATAAAAATTTTTGTGTTGGCCTTCAAACAGTGAACTGTCCCTTACCCGTCGCTCATTCTCTATGGCGGCAGCAACCTGTCGGAAAGGTTGGGATCTGTCCGGAATCTCCCTATAGCTCTCGTGCAGTGTGTGCATGCTTGTGAACAGTTATATGCTAAGACTCTCTTAGTTTCACTAGAATATTCAACTCCTTAACTCAAATCTTTATGCCAAAGTTTATTTTTTTCGAAGGCACATTTTCATGCTTCTTTTTCTTCTATTTTCAAGCTAAAATTTTCTAGAGCCAGTTTTGGGCACCTCTAGTTAGCTTCCTAGAGCCGGTTTCGGGCACCTCTAGGTTTTTTATTTTCTTTTGCTAAACTTCTTTTCCTAGAGCCAGTGTTAGGCACCTCTAGGGGCTATCCAAGTTCTAAGCTTCCTATTCTAGTTTGGCTAAAAGAAATCTAAGCAATATAACAGTCACAAAAGTGTTTAAGTTTTCAGAACTATAGAAAGGCTCTAAACTTTTCCTTAACCTGTCCTAAAGATGCTGCCACGACAGATCCGTCATGACAGGTAAGTTAACTTCACAGTTTTAAGCCAACAGTTTAATTTTCTGATTTTTTTTAAGAAAAATAAGTAAATAAAAAGACACAACAAATAATCAAAAGATGTGCTAAAGACTCCATTAAATATGGAGGGTTGCCACCCCCAAACTCGAGGGTTGCATTGCCCTCAATGCAAAATGACATAAAAACAAATAAAGAAAAACAAGATAAATAAAAGTACATCACAAATATATAAGGGCAGGCAGCAATAAGAGGAGAAAAAGAAATAAAAACTTAAATTTTATTCGCTGTCCTCGTTGCTGCTGCTGACGCGGATCTGATGTCGGCGTCTGCGTTGTGGAGGTGGCTGGGCAGGTTCCGGAGCAGGTTGATCAACAGGTTCATCAGCCTGTTGAGGGGCAGGTTCTTCCTCCGGTTGGGGGACAGGGTCGTCAGCAGGTTGAAGGGCAGGTGGCTCCACTAGCCTGACATCGGAACTGCTGCTGCTATCCCAGCTGCTGGTCATGATGGCTTTGGACAGCCTTCTCTTGTTGGCCACATGCTTAATACGTTTTACCCGCGTGAAGGCGCTGTCCAAATTCCTCCGGACAAGAGGGCTGTCATCAGTGGCAGCTCGCTTGGTTCCTCGAGGGGAGGTGTCTGCCGGCTGCCGTCGGGGAAGGTGTGGAGGAGGCAGATTCTCCGTGGGGAGAGACAGGTGGTGTGGGAGTGGGGGAGGGGATATTGAAATAATGGGCTGGGAAGGTGGGAAAAATGACATCCGGAAAATTCAAAGTATTGGTAATGAAATTTACCGTTGCATTGGAGAAGTCATGGATGAAAGTCATCAAACCCATCTGGCGCTCCTCTATCCTCAAGACGGCAGCAAGGATGTGGGCGTTCTGATCTGCCGGAGCGGTGTTGGTGGCAGCTTTTGGGGCAGGTTCGGTGGCAGGCTCATCATCAGACTCAGCAGGAGGGGCGTTTGGATCGAAGGCGTTGAGGGGCGATACGACGATGATCTCCATGAGGCTGGAGATGTTGCTGTCTGTCCAGCCGCTGCCCTTCTTGATTTTGTCTGAAGGGTCCTCCGGTACGGCAGCGCAGCGGCAGAGGGCAGTGATGGTGAAGGGCAGGCAGAGTCGTGAGTCTGATCGGAAGGCACAATCGAGAATGCTGTCCCGCATGTACCTGCCCACATTGATGGGCCTGTCATGCATGATAGAGTGGATGAGGGCCAACCGTTGTCTGTTGATTGTCGTATGGTGGGACGAGGGCAGGATACGCTTTTTTATAAAAGCGTTCCATAGTTTTGCCTCTGGGAGTAGCTGCCCCCTATTGACAGAGTGGGGGTTCTTCTTACTTGTGCTCCATGTCGTTCCCGCTTCTGTCAACTCCCTCATGACAGCATCATGGCCGGCAGCGTCGAGGGTGTCCCAAAATTGTTGATGAGCATCATCATTGGGGCCAAAGAAGAGGCCGAATACATGGTTGATGCTGCTGGCGGTGAAAGGAACTGTTACTCCTCGGACGGTGACAGATGTCGCCGTCTTGCTTTCGATCGCCGCATAAAATTCCCTGACCAGAGTGTCATTAAGTTCTGCCGGCTGCTCAACAAAGTCTTCCCAAAGTTGTGCTGTTATGGCCTTCATTATGAACGGCCGGAGTCCCATATGGGGGGCATCTCTGTTAAAGATGAAGCTCCGTTCCTCCCATAGTTCCTTTTTAGCGAACGGGGATGCTGCTGCTGAAGAAGAAGCGGCAGCAGCGTTCTGACGGGTTTGTCGTGAAGACATTTTGGTTGCAAGGGCTGAAAAAGAAAGAAAATAGATAAAACTAGAAGAGAATAGCAAGAGAGAAAATCAGAAGTGATGAAAAATGAAAAGGAGAAGGGGTTTATATAGCGGTCGAGGAGCTGCCCATTTAATGCCACAACGGCAGGCGGGAATAACGGGGCGGCAGATTGAATGTAGCGTGTCTGACGCGTCTGACGTGCATTAATGCATCTGCTGTGCGTCTGCCGCACGCTTCTTCGTCTGCTGTGCGTCTGTTGACAGCCTGTCAAATCCGTCTGCGCCGGCAGCTGAAACGACAGGTTACCATAAATGGGCTTTATAGGGCTGGTGGATGAGCGGTGGGCTTGGGCTACTTCGTCTTTCTCACTTGCCTCCTTTATTTCCTAAAAACTGAAATTAAAAAAAATAAAACATTATTCGAATAAAATAAATCTAATTCCTAATAAATAATATTAATAATAAAAATAAAAATAAAAAATTAGGTTAAATTAGGGATGCCTTGTGGGGCATCACCTAAAGTAACCACTTCCTGTATTCCTGGGGCTTCAGTCCCTTGATAGTGCTTGAGGCGTTGTCCATTGACTTTGAATTGGTGCCCGTCCTTTAGTGATTGAATTGTAATGGCACCATGGGGAAAAACTTGAACTACTTGGAACGGGCCAGACCATCTAGATTTGAGTTTCCCTGGAAAGAGTTTCAACCTAGAATTAAACAACAACACTAGCTGCCCTGGGCAGAACTGTCGTGGCAGCAACTTCTTGTCATGCCACTTCTTAGTCTTTTCCTTGTAAATCCTTGCATTGTCGTAGGCCATTGTCCGTATTTCATCGATCTCATTCAAATCTAACAGCCTTTTCTGGCCTGCCTTGTCCAAGTCCATGTTTACTGCCTTGATTGCCCAATATGCCTTGTGTTCTATCTCGACAGGCAGATGACAGGTTTTCCTATAAATCAAACGGTATGGAGACATGCCCAATGGAGTTTTGAAAGCTGTTCTGTATGCCCATAGTGCATCATTCAGAAGCAAAGACCAATCTTTCCTAGTTGGTTTAACCATTTTTTCAAGAATGTTCTTCACTTCCCTGTTGGATATCTCAGCCTGTCCATTGGTCTGTGGGTGGTATGCTGTCGCGATCCTGTGCTTGACACCATATTTTCTCAAGGCGGCAGCAATTACCCTGTTGTCAAAATGTCTCCCTTCATCACTGATAATCGCCCTAGGGATGCCAAATCTAGAAAAGATGTTTTTGTGCAAAAACTTTTGGACCGTTTTGGCATCATTCTTTTGAGTTGCGATTGCTTCTACCCACTTGGAGACATAATCCACTGCTAGGAGGATGTAAAGATTTCCACATGAAGATGGAAAAGGTCCCATAAAATCAATCCCCCAAACGTCGAAGATTTCGACTTCTAAAATATTTTGCAGTGGCATCTCGTTTCTCCTCGAGATGTTACCTGTCCGCTGGCACCTGTCGCAGTTTTTGTAAAATTCCTGTGCGTCCTTATACAGTGTCGGCCAGTAGAACCCTGACTGCAGCACCTTGGCAGCAGTTTTATTGCCTCCTAAGTGTCCTCCATATTGTGAAGCATGACAGTGATGGAGAATGTCTTCTTGTTCTTCTTGTGGTATACATCTCCTTATAACCTGATCTGCGCACATTTTGAAAAGAAGAGGTTCGTCCCAATAATAATGTTTAACATCATTTTGAAACCTCTTCCTGGCTTGATAAGTAAGATCAGAAGGTAATATTCCACTAACTATAAAATTAACGAAATCAGCATACCAGGGAAGGTTAGAAGACTTACCTGCCGCCATGGCTGTCGCGACAGCTATTGCGGCAGCAAAGAGCTGCTCATCTGGGAAGGTCTCAAGTATGTGTGTCTCATCAATGGGTAGACTCTGTCCCATCTCCAACCTTGACAAGTGATCTGCCACCTGATTTTCTGTCCCCTTTTTATCTTTTATCTCAAGGTCGAATTCTTGTAATAGTAAGATCCACCGTATCAACCTTGGCTTTGCATCCTTTTTTTGCAAATAAATACTTGAGGGCAGAGTGGTCGGTGTGTATTATAACCTTCGTTCCAAGTATATAAGAACGAAACTTGTCGATGGAGAACACCACAGCTAACAGCTCCTTTTCTGTGGTGGTATAATTCACTTGGGCATCATTTAATGTTTTGCTGGCATAATATATGACATGAAACAGCCTGTCCTTGCGCTGCCCAAGTGCTGCCCCGACAGCATAGTCACTAGCATCACACATAATTTCAAACGGTTGCGTCCAGTCTGGTGGCTGTACTATGGGGGCTGTCACTAGCTTTTCCTTCAGAACCTTGAATGCTTCAGTACATTCTTTATTAAAGTCAAAGGGTCGGTTCTGCTCTAAGAGATGACATAGGGGTTTCGTGATTTTTGAGAAATTGGCAATAAATCTTCTATAAAAACCAGCATGCCCTAAAAAACTCCTAATGCCCTTGACTATGGTTGGTGGCGGCAGCTTCTCTATGACCTCTATTTTTGCCCTGTCGACTTCTATCCCACGACAGCTAATCTTATGGCCTAAGACTATCCCTTCATCCACCATAAAGTGGCATTTTTCCCAATTTAAAACCAAGTTAGCTTTTTCGCATCTTTCGAGCACCTTTTGTAAATTGCCTAGACAACTCTCAAAATCGTCTCCAAAGACAGAAAAATCATCCATAAAAATTTCTAGGAAGTCCTCAACCATGTCCGAGAATATAGCCATCATCCACCTTTGGAAGGTGGCAGGTGCGTTACAGAGTCCAAATGGCATCCTCCTAAATGCGTACGTACCGTAGGGGCATGTGAAAGTCGTTTTCTCTTGGTCCTCCGGTGCAATAGCAATTTGATTATATCCTGAATAACCATCAAGAAAACAATAGTAAGGTTTACCCGCTAATCTATCAAGCATTTGATCAATAAAGGGTAAAGGAAAGTGGTCCTTTCGGGTAGCTTTGTTAAGCTTCCGATAGTCCATACAAACCCTCCAACCGGTCACAGTCCTGGTTGGGATTAACTCGTTGTTTTCGTTGGTTATCACGGTCATGCCTCCTTTCTTGGGAACACATTGCACCGGGCTTACCCATTTGCTGTCGGAGATGGCGTAAATAATACCAGCATCTTACCATTTAATTATTTCTTTATGCACTACCTCCTTCATTGCAAGGTTTAACCGCCTTTGGGCATCAATAGTCGGCTTATGATCTTCCTCTAGGAGGATTTTGTGCATACAGATTGCCGGACTAATGCCCTGAATGTCTGCTATCGTCCATCCTATCGCCCTTTTATGCTGCCTCAACATGTCGATCAGCTGTCGTTCATGTTCCTGCGGCAGCTTAGCAGAGATGATTACGGGCAGTGTGTCATCACAACCAAGATAAGCATATTTAAGCTGCCCTGGCAGGGGCTTAAGTTCTAAGACAGGTGGTTCAACAGTAGAGGGCTTTTGGATTAAATGGTTATCCGAAGTGTAATTCAAGGGTTCGAATAACTTACCTGGACGATGGTCTAACCAGTTTACCTCCTTATGACCTTCCGTATCAGATGTATCGGATTCAGAGGGGTCACTGTCGTTGGTGCTGTCGTCATCGCTGTCGTCGTCACTGTCATGACAGGCTTGTAGGTGGCTGTCGCAGCAGTGACCAAATTTTATATCTCGGCAGCCCGACCTGATGCAGGGTTGATCAAAGGTCACCTCAATGATGGCCTTGCATTCTTCGTCCACATCGGCATGTTTCATTGCTTGGAGAACATTCAACTTAATTTCTTGATCATTCACGCGCATGGTGAGTTCTCCTTTCTCCACATCAATCAATGATCTTCCCGTGGCTAAGAAGGGTCGCCCTAGGATGACTGGTGCGTTCTCATCTGCCTCACAATCTAAAATAAGAAAGTCAGCAGGAAAAATAAGTTTATCCACTCTTACCAAAATATCTTCAATTTTTCCCTCGGGGTGAACGTAAGAGCGGTCGGCTAGCTGTAGGGTAACTGTCGTGGGCCGCGCCTTGCCAATACCTAGTTTCTGAAAAACAGATTTGGGCATTAGATTAACACTAGCACCAAGATCACAAAGTGCCTTACCCACAAATTTATCGCCGATTACGCAAGGTATGAGGAAGCTCCCCGGATCCTTCTTTTTCTGGGGTGGTTGCCGATGAAGAATACTCATGCAACCTTCTTGCATCCTTACCGTTTCAAATTCCCCAAGTTTAGATTTTTTAGACATGACATCCTTGAGAAATTTAGCATAACCGGGCATCTCCCTAACAGCATCTAACAACGGAATATTAATATGAACCTGTTTAAAAATATCATAAATCTTTTTAAGTTGAGATTCATGCTTAGCTTGCTGTATCCGTTGTGGAAAGGGTGGTGGGGGACGATAATCAGCAATGCGTCCTTCCCACTGCATACGAATCTGAGGACGATAATCTTCCTTTTTCTCCTCTGTCGCTTCTGCTGTCGTGACAGGCTCATCGGCAGCAGTCTGTTTGTCACCTGTCGGGGCAGCTTCCTCGGCAGGTTTGTTCAAAGCAGGGTCCTGTTCTGTATCAACTTCTTTTTCCGGCCCTGGTAGCTTTTTCCCACTCCTAGTAGTAATTGCCTTACATTGCTCATGTGGGGGTGGTCTAGCATTTTCAGTATTGCTAGGAAAACCTCCATTCTGCCTCGGTTTAATATGCTGCGATACCTGACCCATTTGTGTCTCTAGAGATTTCAAGGTGGCCTCATGGTTTGTCATTCTCATCTTAGTTTCATCCATAAAATTTTCCGTCTTCTTGACAAACTGATTAATATTATCCATATACGTGCCAGTCTGAGACATAAAGGTGGCCAGAGTCTGCTCCAATACACTACTCGTGGCAGGTGGTGGCTGCTGTTGTTGCTGAGGCGGCAGGTTCTGCGGCTGCAGCTGCTATCGCGTCAACAATCTAGGACCCCCCTGATTCTGATTATATGCTTGCGGATTCAGGGCATTGTTAGGATTACTCCAGGAAAATTTGGGATCTTTCCTCCAATTAGGGTTGTAATTGTTGGAATTGTAGTTTGGCTTGTAATTTCCAACATATTTTCCTTCTTCTATATTTATAGGGCACTCATCCCTACTATGATTTCCCTCACATGTAGCACAAACTTCCTCGACAGCGAACCCTCGTACTTCCTCTTCACTCAATAAGTGTTTCATGGCTTTAGTGAGGAATGCTACATGTGATTTCATAGTGCTGTCGGCCTCATAATCCTTGACAGCAAGTACCCGTTTACCCCCTCTTCTAGCTGTCGGAAACTGCTCCTCATTCTTGGCTAGATTTTTTAGAACTTGCAATGCCTCGTCCGGATCTTTATCCAATAATAGTCCATTTGCTGCAGAATCAATGCGAATGCGAGTTTGTAAGTTAGCAGCATTATAAAACTTAGTTACCTGATTCCAGACGGGGAATCCATGCATTGGGCAGTTCCGAAGAAGAGTAGTAAATCTGTCCCAGGCCTCGTGCATCGGCTCGTCATCTTCCTGTTGAAAAGTAGCAATTTCGTTACGTAGTCGCTCAGATAAATGTGAAGGATTAAAACGAGATAAAAATTCACGAGTTAGATCTGCCCAAGTCATAATAGAACCCGGTGTAAGTTTATTCCACCAAGTTTTAGCTCTGTCCCTCAATGAATGGGGGAATAACCGAAGCCTCAGTATCTCCGGACTAACTCCTGGTAGCCTAAACGAACCACAGATCTCCTGGAACGTTTTGAGATGCTCTCTAGCATCTTCTGTTGCAGAGCCACTAAACTGCCCGGCGTTGTTGATCATACTAAACATGACAGGCTTAAGCTCGAAGTTGTCAACATCAATATCCGGCAGCGTGGTCTCCAGCTCTACATGATCGTTCAGCATGTAGTCACGACATGACCATCGTCCACCTGCCCCAGGCGGGTCGCCGACAGGCGGTATGTCTCCTCCAGCTGGCTGGTTACGGGCCATCTGCTCTAGCTGTTCTTCAAGGTATTCGTTCCTGTCTAAAAGGTGGCGAATCTGTTTCTTGAGATTGAATGATCGTTCGATTTTCGGATCTAACTTATACTCAGGATCTTCGCCTCTTTTCGATCTGCGCATAAACAAGAGAACCTTGTGAAAAGCAAGAGTTGAAAACACAAAATAAAAATTAAAGAAAAACTAAAAACGAAAACAAAAATAAAAATAAAAACAAAAAGTGCAATAAAAGAAAGATGTAGTTATGTTGCCAATCCCCGGCAACGGCGCCAAAAACTTGTTGCGTGTAAAATAGTCTATCGCAATGGTAGTGCAAGTGTACACGACGCAAGTAGTAAAGTGATACGAAGTATCGGATATCGTCTCCACAGGGATTGGGCTAATGACTTCACCTTGATTTACTGCACGAAGTAAAGGAAATATTTTAGAAAGTTGTCACGAATAATAAAGTAAAAACGTAAATAAAAGGATTGAATTATCAAGATAGAGAGAATGGGCCGGTATTGAATTGCTCGGTAGTGCAGGTATTGAATTGCTTAGGATCTCCAGTTCTGTCGTCGCTCCCGTCGCCAACAGCACCTGTCGCGGCGTCTGTCCGTTAGTTGTCGCGGCAGCAGACACTAACTCAGTACTTCAAGCTTGGCAAGAATCCCAGATCTGCCTTGCCCTATCCCTAGGCACAAGTCTGTCGATGAACACGTCTTTGATGATACCTCCCGGCGTGAATCTAAGGGTGAACACCGATGTGTGTGAATTCTTCCTTAGCCACTTAACCTCGCCTTATCCCTAAGCACGAGATGGTTCAACTATAAACTAGAGAACGCGTTTTTATCTCTTTCGTATACTTAACTCTCCCGATGCTAAGTAAATAGATAACCTCACAATGCTCTCCCGATGCTCTTGCAAGATATTAAAACCAAGATAAAAGAACTTGAAGTTTATTTTATTGAACTTGAAAAATCCTAAAACAAAGCAACCCTTGCAACTACTTTACAAAACAACCCGTAACCCTAAGGGAAATTTAGAACATGTCGGTGACGGGTGAACGGCAGGGTTTCGGTTTTTGGTTATGGGGTAATCGGTTATACCCTAGGTTTAATCTATGCCCTTTATATAAGCTTTGGGCTCAAGTTATCTAAGGTAACAAGGATTACAACTTTAATTAAAAGTAAGATTCTAATGAAGACTAAATCTCTAAAGTATCCTACTTTCCAGCCGCATCCCTATTTTGTGGGAATTCCTTTCCTTGAGCTTTGGCTTGACATATCTTTTGATCCGGGGCTTGGAAAATTATTTGGCTTCCACACGACAGACGAGCAGATTTTTCTCTATCTATCGATGTCCACTTCACTTTTCCTCTTCAATAATCTGCTGTCACCATGCTGTCACGACAGGTCTATGACAGGTTCATCTTCTTCAGCTGCTTGTCCAGTTCAGCTCTCCTGCTTATCTGCCCTGCGCCTGCCTTCATTGTCAACCATGGCAGCTACCTGCAAAATATACCTTCTTTTAGTAGAATCCGTGCCTTTTATATAATTGTGATGTTTTATTGAAAACTACCCTAAATGCAATGCAATGATGCTTGAATGCAGCAGAAATATGGGTTAAAAAGGGTGTAAATAATAGAACTTTTACACACTCAACATATATTATTTGAATTTTAAAATCATTTTTATATTTTACTGAATTATATATGAATACTAACTTTCACTTTTTGTAGGGTTTGTCAGAAAAAGCTTGGAAATGGTTGGCACCTAAAGACCCAAGGATGTGGTCCAAGTCACACTTTTCTATCACATGCAAGTCAGACATGCTTCTGAATAACAACTGTGAATGTTTCAATAAGGTATTTTTCTTACTGTAAATTAGTTATTTACAAATATACAAATAATTTTGTACTAACTTTGTATTGTTTTGTATGATCAGTTAATTGTTGAAGCTAGAGACAAACCAATTATCACATTGGTGGAGGTAATCAGAACAAAAATGATGCAAAGGTTAGCTAAAAGAAAAGATCTGGCTGAAAAATGGACTGGAGTTCTGTGCCCTAAAATTCAAAAGAAGCTTGACCATGCAACATCACTAGCACATAGGTATAATTAGTTACTTAAAATAATATTTATTTTTTGTTTAAGTTGTGCTAACTTTTCATTTTTATTGCAGTTGTTGGCCTATTTATGCTGGTGGACACATGTACCAAATTTCATGTGGTCCTTCAACTCAACATTCTGTTAACATTCAAGCTTGGACATGCTCTTGCAGAAAATGGGAACTAACAGGTATAAATAGAAAATGTGGTATTTGGACTGATTTTTAATATTTGGACTGATTTTTTAGTATAGTTAAGCATGTGTTTTATTTGGACTGATTTTTTAGTATAGTTAAGCATGTGTTTTATTTGGACTGATTTATTAGTATAGTTAAGCATGTGTTTTATTTGGACTGATTTTTAATATTTTGTTACCTTTTTTTATTTGGACTGATTTTTTAGTATAGTTAAGCATGTGTTTTATTTGGACTGATTTATTAGTATAGTTTACCCTTTTTATAACAGTTTATAACTGTTTATACAATAGTAGAATGCCCTAAGTTATAACTGTTTATAACTGTTTATACAATAGTAGAATGCCCTAAGTTATAACTGTTTATAACTGTTTATACAATAGTAGAATACCCTTTGTTAATTTAATATTTGTTCCATGCAGGCATTCCTTGTGTGCATGCACTTTCTGTCATTTTATCACTTCCAGATAGGCTAGAAAAGTATGTTCATCCTTGTTATTGTAACACCCCAATTTAGCCCTAATTTGAAAACCCTAATTATGAGAATTCCCAATTGTAAACCTTAGAATTTGGGGGAAAATTCGGAATTTAACCTAATCTGATTTGGGGACCAAATTTGAATAAATTGAAAGTTTAGTGGTTATATTGTTAGGCGGACAAAACTTTGGACCCTCCTTTTGTAATTTGCCCATTTGGCTAGGGCAGATACTCTCTTTTGGTTATATTTGAATCTGTGCGCCGCTCTTGCTCCTAATAAAATAATATTAAAAATACTAAAGCTTATCAACCCTTTTCCCCACCGTTTCCGTCGAAGCTCCGATCAGGGGGCTAGCTTGGTCGTTCGTCGTTTCGCGGCCATCAGTGGCTTCTCTGTAGCCGTCCGATCAAAACCCGCCGTAGGGTGTTCTGTTCGCCGCCTCCCATCATCGAAACGGTGAGCCGAAAGCTTCGACTCCTTGCTTTCCGCTGTCGTTGTCATCGGAAACGTTTGGGTTTCCTTCGAGAACTCTTGCCGCCGCCATCCTCTGTGAACGCCGCTACAGTCTCGGGATTAGGGTGAGTTTTGGATCAAGTCCGTTGGGCTCCGGGGTTGTTGTCGCCGTCTTGTGACCATTGTCGGGCCGTGGCCGCCGTTGTCTTGGTTGTGGCCGGTAAAGCTGTGGCCGTCGTTGGGTTCACGGGTTGCGCAGTGGGGGTTGGTGCGCCGCCGGGGACATGGTGTTAGGGTTTGATATATTGGGGTTAGGGTTTTGCTGATTTGGGTGGTTGTTGGAGATGAACCGGACGGCTGGGCTGAACCGAACCGGACCAGTGGCTGATGCAACGATGACGTCATCCGCTGTTGTAGTGCTGATGCAACGATGATGTCATCCGCTGTTGCAGTGCTGATGCAACAATGACGTCATCTGCTGTTGCAGTGCTGATGCAGTCAATGATGACGTCATCGCAGTCAATGATGACGTCAGCGATGACGTCAGTGTTGACTTTTGGTTGACTTTTTCGGCTGAGTCCACTCTAAAGTTTTTCGACGTTCCGGTTCCGTTGCCGCTGTCCGTTTCTTCAAATTCAGACCCGAAATGCTTTATGGATCGAGTTTATATGTTAACCTCAGATTTTTGTAAGTGTTGTATCGGAATTTGACTCGGTTGTTTTGTGTTCAGGCGACGTGGATTCTGACCACGAGATTTTACCTCCTCCTCCGCCAGGCAGACCTCCGGTGGCACAGTCTTCGAGATCTGCTAGTAAGTTATCCGATAAGCGTAATTATTCGAATGTGGCATAGTAGAAAGTCTAATATAGTGTTCTTGTTTTTAGGAGCTGATTCTGTTCGACCTTTCGCTAGAGCTGAGCGTAGGAGACGTCACTATCGACGTTGACTATTTAGCTGCCTAAGGTGTGTTCTCTGTCTGTGCTACATGTATGTGTTACCTGATTGTGTGATCTGTATGATAAATGTTTTGTGTTATCTTGCTCGGTTGATTGAGAAATATTTTATGTGTTATTCTGCTCTGTTATCTGATAAATATTGCATGACTCGTCTGTATGTCATTCTGCTTTGTTATCTGATAAATAATGTATACTCGGATGCTATGATCATGTTATGTAACACATATCGGAATCGGACTATTTTGTACATGCATCTTAGTTATTTAACAAGATTGCATTCGGACTCTGAACTCGGATTACATGTCATATCATTGGGTTGGGATTTTGTACGGAGGAAGCTCAGCGACTTCATCCTTCGAGTTGAACTTCGCTTCGGATCAGTAGTTCCATCCTTCGGGATGAGTTCTGCTTCAGACATGGTGTTGAGGTGCAGAGTGGTTCAGGGGAACCTTACTCTTCGGACGGTGATGTAGTTGGGTGCATGTCATGTCATGATATATGTATGATCTGCTTGTATATTTCGGAATATCTGTAAATTCGTGATATGTTGTTGACTGTTGGATTGACTTTTGTTATGCACTTTAGAGACACACTGAGCTTTATAGCTGACTCCCCCTTAGTATCTGTTTCAGATTCCAGACTTAGGTTTCGGTACTTGGAGGATCTCATTCGAACATTAATTGATACTATTTATCAGTACGTTTTGTTTTAGACTTATATTTAATTATTTAAGTATTTTGGACTTGGTTGTAATTTGGACTTTGGTTTTTATTTTGGGATTGATAAACTTTTCGCATGCATTGTTTTACAACAGAATTTCAAAGGACTATTATTAATTGAATAATAAATTTTTTTTTCGACACGTATTCTTTCAAGTGATCTTTCTTGAGGGGCAAGTTTTCTAAAACGACAATTATAATTTAAGTAAACTCCTAGATTAAAATAAGGGGTTACAATTTCGTGGAGACTCAAAGGGCTATTTATTCTCACTTGATAAGTCCAGTGAGAGGTGAGAAACAATGGAGTAGTGAACAAACATTGGAGCCTATCATACCACCTACATTTAGAAGACCTTCAGGAAGACCACACAAGAAGAGGCTGATGAACCACCATCTCAGCCTGGTAAGCTGTCAAAGAGGGGTGTCAAAATTTACTGCAAAAAAATGTAAAGGAAGTGGACATAATATTAGAACATGTAAGGGGAAGGTTGGTGGCAATATCAGAAGACAAGCATCCTCATCTTCTGCAAGAGCTCCCAGAATTTCAAAACTGCCAGTAAGATTTACTTTTTTAAATCAAATGCATAATTTCATTTTTTGGAGTTTACTTGGTTGAAGAATTTGTCATTTTTTTGCAGATTAAAAGACCTGGAACAACCCCAACAACAAGCCATACTAAAACCACCCCAACAACAACCAGCCATACTGGTACCTCAACTCCAAGATCAACTCCACAAGTCCATATTGTTAGATGGATGCCCACCCCCACTACACATATGAGCCAGAAAAGTAGTGCAAGTCAACCATCTCCAAGGGTTGATCATTGAGTATGTTCACAACAGATTCTTTTTGTTTTTTTTGTGTATTGCAAACATTTGACCAAACTAGGTTATATTGTTGTGAAAACAAATATCACATGTATTTTGTTTGACTTGCTTTACTAGGTCAATTTTTGAAGTGATGTATGAATTACATGCTCAAACACATGTATTGGTCAAAAATTATGTGATGTATGGATTACATTCCAAACATAATGGTTAATGCAATTATGTATTCTTCTTTATATTGTAGCAATTATTTACATTATTTTTGTTTGACATACTTCATTTTAAACTTTAGATATACATATATGAATGGTCAATATATTTACTTCACTTACATTATGTAATTATTAGTTATTAAATCCATCAAACTGATTTTTTTCATTACACAAGTAGGATCAATAATGCATTCATCAAACTGATTTACTTCACTTACTAATTATCAGTTATTAAATCCATCAAACTGATTTACTTCACTTACTAATGAATGGTCAATAATGTATTCATCAAACTGATTTTTTCATTGCACAAGTAGGATCATTTTACATAACCTAAACACAAAATACAGTTACCTAAATTCAGAAGAAAAAAAACTAAATCCAGTTACTATAATCTGGATTTACATAATACCAAGACCTAAAATTTCCAGAATTCCCACAACACCAATACCTAAAATTAAGAGAATTCCCAGAATTCCAATTAAGAGAATAATGTTCCAAAAAAAATTCAACAAAAAACACAATAAAAAGACCCAAAATGCCCAGAATTCTTTCTTTCTTCCTTTGATTCTTCATAGCAACAATCCTTCTACGAAGACCAACAATGGCAGCTTTCAACCTAGCATTCACTGGTGGATCATACCAGCAAAAAAACTTACAGCCCTTAACGCCTTTTCCATAATTTCCACAACCCCAAAACCTCCTACCTGGATTTTCATCAGTCCAACCTGTTGTTAGCGTAGAACGAACTCCACAATAGCATACCTGGTTCATCTCTGCCTCCATAACCCGCTGCAACCTTGAACAAATTTTTTTTTGGTGAAATCGTAAGAATGGGTGAAAATTCAGACATTAGGGATTAGGGTTTCTTTAAATAGACAAAACCCAACGTCTATTTTATTATAAATGTTGAGGTGGCATATAAATATTTATTTTATATATCCAACGTGGAAAACAAATAAGCAAAATATTCCACATCAACTGTGCCGTCTATTTTTTAACGGCAGGTGGCAACATTGGAACCACTTAAATAGTTACGTGGTTTATTTAACGCAATTGAAAATATAGTGGTCAGATCGACACCAACCCCATAGTTGAGTGGTCATTTGTATAGTTTACCCAAATTTTTAATAAGAAATTTTGTCTTTGTAAAATGTTTTTTATGTTTTTATAGTATGTTTTTCTTTATTTTTGTGGTTTCGTTTCATCTGTCGTTTTTGCCATGATTTCAGCATACCTTAATGGTCATTTGGTACTCGTACCTAGATCTTCACAGCGCTAATTTGTGATTATAATTTTGTCGGTGGTCATAGAAAGATAAATATCTACTCAGTTGATGGTTGTTTGTCGATGTAATCAGTTTTGGGTAGCGGAGCAATTTGCCTGATAGTTTGGCTTGCTCACAACTTCTTTTCAACCCGTAATGCGTCTCGTTTGGATAGAGACAATGAGATTCAAGAAGGCCTCTGAATTTTGACGGTATACTAATCTCTATGGAAGAATTTATTTTTTTTGTACTTTTAAATTTTTATATGAGATTTTGATGGACTAATTCCTATTATTCTCCCTCCTAATTGTATTGTATTTATAATATTTTTCATGTTTTTTTAATAAAATTTAGTTTTCTTTGTCAAACAAAAAATCAGAATATATGGAAAAATGGGTTACTATAAAATTTTAAATAAATACTTTAATAATCAAATCGTTATATGTGTCATGTTGGAAGTTGGGTGGAAAGAGATTTTCATTATACAGAAATATGATTTTGTTATTATTTAAATTCAAGAGGATAAATTGGTTAAACTATGGTTTTGGTCCTTTTACTATTCTCAAATTTAGTTATTAGTCTATGTACTTTAATATGAAACAATCTTCTTAAGAAATCCGAGTTCAAACAACTTTATATGTAGGTGTACGTGAATTTTATTAAAAGTTAAAATTGAATAAATATTACTATAATGCCACTTTAAGAATGATCAAAAGAAATGACAACCAATTAAAAAATAAATTTAGTCTTAAGCATTGTGTTATATTAGAAAGGGGCCATTAATATACTTTATAAGAACTCAGCCCTACAAAGCCATCAAAGCTTAACGAGAGCACCAAAAATGGATGAATAAATTTTCAAGTTGAGGGTCTTCTTTCATGCTTAACCTAATCACAATCATTAATTGTAGATTAAGAAAAAAGAGAATAATTCATCTCAATTTTAGAAAAAAAATTAGATGCATTTGTTGATTTGGTTTTCCTTTAAATAGGATTAGAATGATGAAATTGTTAATTAATGGGGTGAAATTCAGCAAATTAAATTAAAAGGATGGTGTAGGGCTGAAATGCATGGCCTAAAAGCAATGATATTAGTTAAAATAGGTTGTAGTTTTCAGTTGAGAAAAGAATCAGCCATTGTTGAACTGTCTGAATCAATAGCTATTTCAATATACAGAAAATATTGCTTCTCTCCACCACTATGTAATTGTGTTGGATTTTTCTGGGTTTTTCCTTTCTTTGTTTTACATGTTAAACGTATCAAATATCGTGATTTTTCGATGCAAATTTAAACCTATAAATTGACATATTGCGAAAGATAATTACATTTAAACATATTCGATTTTGTATAAAATATCAGCCAAACTTTCAATTAGTGGAATGTCACAACTTTGCTAAATTTAACATAAACATACAAGTCTAGTTGTAGTTTTGGTTCCTTTGATCTGTTGGAATATGAGATTTAATCCTTTCATTTCTATTTTAGCATAATTTGGTCCTTTACCTTTAGTATTATCGGTAAGTTTAAATTGACAACACTATTAGTTTTTTATGTTAAAGGGATGATGAGATTTTTGTGTGTGTGGTTAAAACAACCGTAAGTATTTACTTAATATGTAAATTTATTATTTGTTGAATATGATTAATTTAATTTTGGGTAAAGTATACAGACGGTCATTAAACTATACTCGAAAAAATAAAATGGTAATCAAACTTTCAAAAATGACAAAATGACATTTAAACTTTATGTTTTGTTACAAATGGTAATTGTGTCGTTAACCTTCGTTAAAGAAGTGACATGACTGTTAATTTTTTTTGTATAATAGCACATTTAGTCCTTCATAGTTACACATTCAATTATTTTAGTCATAATTCAAAGAAATTTAATAAATTTAACCCTCAATTTTTATATTTTGTTATAATTGAGTCCTAATTCTAAAAAAAATATAGCTAAGAACACACAAATTTAACCCTCAATTTTTACACTTTGTTATAAATTTAACATTGTTCTTAGTTATAAATTTTGTAGAATTATGACTAAATTATAACAATGTGTAAAAATTGAGGGTTAAATTTAGGCTTAAATAAAAAATAGGTGTCTAAACTATACCACTTTTGAATTTTAGGTGCCTAAAGTTTCTTTTTTGTAAAAATAGGTGTCCAAAGTTTCAAATGTTATAATTTTAGGCGCCTCTTGTTAACTACCGTTAATTTTTTTAAAAATATTTTTATTTTATTTTATTTTTAATTTCTTTTATGTTTTAAACTTGTTTTTTAAAAAATTTTAAATTTTTAAAATTCACAAAATAGCTCCCAAATTCGAAATTTTTAACTCACCAAAACTCAAATCACGATTTGAATCGATTATGTCGTCGATAGTTACACCGTCGCCTGCCACATCCGCCGCCGGACCACCACGGTCGTTTATCCTACCACCCCGCTGTCGAAAATAGACCGAAGTCGTGTAAAACGCCGGACGGAGGCCGAAATATTCAAATCGAACGATTTACGACGAGCGACAGCTAAACGACGATGATAGGTGCTTGGGAGAGGAGAGTATGTTCCATTCTGTCCCTGGAATCGTGGCCAACGACGGCGGGAGTGGCCAGATTGAGGGATTTAGGTATTTTGAGATTTAGGAATTTATGAAATTAGGGTTTTTTTTTAGAATTTAGGAGATTTTTTGAAAATTTAAATTTTTTATTTTTTAAAAATTATTTAAAAAATAAAAAAATAAAAACATGCCATGTGTTACATTATAATTGGCTAACAAGTTTTTTTTTAACGGCCATTAAAACCGAGGAACCTAAAATTGTAACGGTTGAAACTTTAGGCACATATTTTTACAAAAAAAATACTTTAGACACCTAAAGTTCAAAAAAGGTATACTTTAGGCACTTATTTTTCATTTAAGCCTTAAATTTATTGAATTTCTTCAAATTATGACTAGATTAATTGAATATGTAACTATTGATGACTAAATGTGCTATTATACAAAAAAAATTAACAACCATGTCACTATTTTAACGGAGGTTAACGACACAATTATCATTTTGTATTAAAACATAAAATTTAATTGTCATTTTGTTATTTTTTGAAAGTTTGGTTACCATTTTATTTTTTCGGGTATAATTTAGTGACCGTCTGTGTACTTTATCCTTTAATTTTCAAGTAGCGTCAACGATTAACAAACTAATAGATAGATCAAATTTAGGAGACTAAATCTCAAACTTTAGCATAACAGGAGGATTAAATCTGTAATTAAACTAAATTATAAAAATCAGTCCATCAAAATACAACGCTCTTCCATTGTTTTTTTTTTCAGTGTTATAATTTTTTTTAAATGCATTCAATTGTAGTTAAGAAGCGGGTCAATGGTCATGGAATTATTATATTTTGACATGAGTTTAGACAAATTTAAAACTGCATGTTGAAGATATCAAAAAGAAAGAAAAACAATGGCAGTGGAAGTATAGTATGGAAGAGAGAAAAAATTGGTAGGAATTATTTTTGCTTATAACATAAGATAGCCCTTGAACTTTTCAAGTTTGGTCAAAATGATCTCTAAACTTCTTTTGAGGTTAGATTGATTCTTAAACTTTTTTAGAATCAAATTAGCCCCTAAATTTGCAAGTTGCTATAAAAAATTCAAGGGTTGATTTGACCAAAATTGTTAAGTCCAGGGATCAATTTAACCTAAAAAAGGTTTAGGAGTCAATTTGATTGATATTGTAAAATTAAGTGGTGAATTGACTAAAAACAATGCTCATGTTCAATTTAATTTAACAAAACATATCGTTTATGCTTATTTTTCCCCTTGTTTCCCTCTCGGTTCCTTGAGGTTTTGCCTTAACTAATCTGGACTGATCTGCGTCGTACACATAGTTTTAATGGGTGAATTTCCATGCGAGGATTTTTTTATATACACAAAGCCTCAAACTGAAAACCTACTTAAACGATATCAAGTTACTTACCAATTGGACTAACCCCGTTAGTAATCATTTTATGCTTTAAGCAAATTATTTTTGGGACTAAAACACTTCCTTATATCTCAAATTTAAGACCATTCATATCATTTGTTTTTCTTTTAGCGTATAGGGGATTAGCCAATGCCATGCCCGGAGAAGATTAATCAGATCAGTACCGTTTGTGTATCATGTACAGAGAAACTTTGGATTCTATGATGAAAAGCAATTACTTGACGAAAACCAGGTGTTATAATTTATAGGATACCCATGAGCATTGCAGGAGAAGTAAAAAATTCGATTGAGTTTAATTTGGTTGATATTAGTACGGATACAATATAAATAAAAACGGTGACATTGTCCATTCTATTACACATGTCTGTACTCTGTAGGAAGAAATGTAATAGAAGGGAGGATCAGCTATTGAAATGATGGTGAGTAGAAGATGTGGGACATAAAGGAACAGCTTTATGGAACCAAATTGAGAGCTCTTCGACAAGATTGCTCCCTGTCTTCTCGATCGCCATGCCCCTTGTTGCTTTGACATCATATCGTTGCTGAATCTTCTACTTCCCTCAAAAGCATACAAAGGTCTGTAGGTAAATGTGGTTTAGGATTCACTTCTGTTTCTGCTACATTTTAGTTTTCAAATCTGTAATTATCAAATTTGATTGTAATTTGTACACCAGATGTTTAAACAGGTTTTATACAACTAAGAATGAAACGAAACTAGGTCCTGAAGCTGGTGGTTTTCACATGATGAGGTCGTCGATGAGGGGTGTGCTGAATGGGAGCTTTATGACCCCAGAAGCCACTAGTAGAGAAAAGGTCCAGATTGGTAGAATCCATTGAAGCACAATCAGCAGAATTGTCTTTCCTGCACAGAACAATTGGCAACAACAACAACAAAAATTCAAACCAAATGGAATTTACAACTCCCTAATTTGACAAAGCTCACATCTTTTCTGCATATAAGTGCAGAAATTCAGAGTTTAAGCTGCACGGTTGCTCAACTAAAGTAGCTTTCAGAATTTAGAACTTAAAGAAGCAGAAACGAATTAGAGACAAGAAAGATCAAGTACCGGAGGAACGAAAGGTTGCCTCGGTTGTGGAACCGATCCATTCGCCTGTCTCCCGGAGCTTCTTCTCGATTTCTCCTTCAAATTTGCCACCACCGACAGGCAACAGCCCGTCAAATATCGTCTTCCTCCTGTCCTCCTCCAATTCACTGACCATGTTTAACCAATCAAAATTCAGAGTTAAGCACACCATTAAAGGAAGAAACTTTGAAGAACATGAAAGAAACAGAGGGGGTTGAAGAAGATATGCCTGGAGTCAGTGTCACGGAAGGAGCCGGCACCAATGGCACGTTCAATCTGGACGATAGAAGGAGGAGGATTTGGCTTCTGTTGACGCAAGCGTTGTCTCCTTCTTCTGGGTCGAGTGTCTGTTTTCGGTTTCGAATTTGTCTGAGTTTCTTGAGGAGAGGGTTTATCGGTAAGAGAAGCAAAGGGAAGAACCACAGCTCTGGCCATGGAAATGGAGCTGTAGGACAAGCAAGCCATTGCCATGCTTCTTTGGATAACTTACAAAACTACCTATTGGCTAGCCACTTATCAAGGGACAAAATTTGAAGAGATGAGGTCCTGTTTAGTTATTGGTCAAATTTATTGTCACTCCCTGTATTATGCATAGTTATGAATTTAGTCCACTATTCATATTTGGTCAATTTAATACCCATGTTTTTTTTTCTAGGGGAAGCTACATATTTAGTGCTAAATTATTCTCGCATTATTGTTTTGGTACCTCAACTATTATTTTTGGCAAAATAATGTCTAACATTATATTTTTGTTCTATTTTGGTACCTCCATTGTTTAAAATTAACAGAATAATGACTTGGTTTGGGTTAATAACAGTTTTAGTCCAAAACTTATACAATCTAAAAATATAGTCTAGAATTCTATCAATTTAAAAATTAATTTAATTTTTTGATTAAAATGGTAAATTACTTACTTTTTTTCTTCCAGACGAAGACTTTTTGGGTTTGGGGGTTTAAAAAACATGTTAGAGAAAATTAAAACTTTAAAACTATTTGGGTTTGGGGTTTAAAAACATGTTAGAGAAAATTAAAACTTTAAGACTATTTGTAACACCCTAAAATAAAGAGTAGAGGCTTAAAAAAGGGAAAACAAGTAAAAAAAAGGGTAAGTGTGGTTGTGAAGACTTGAACCTATAACCTATGCTTGGTGAACCTAAGCTTTAACTGTCTGAGCTAAGGCAATCCATGGCTTTAGTTTACTCTAGTTTTTATTTAGGATATGGTTTATTTGTGTAATCCAATAACGAATAAAAGTGAGACTCCTCACCTACCCGAAACCAATACACATTCTAGATCTGAATAAAATATCAGAGGTCTGGGAATTTTAAAAGTGACCATTCACCTTCTCGATCGGCCGCCCTTGATCTCTGTCACCGTCGGGCGGTGGTGGTCACCGCCTACATCGCCGGAGGCGTCACGTCGCCACGGTCACAGCCTTGACCACCACGCGCGTGATCGAGCCACCTTTCACCGGCAGATTTCGTTTGAAGCTTCGACAAGAAACCCAAATCGTCGCCTCTGTTTTCCGTTATTTCCGATCAATACAGCCGTCCGTTCGAGACGTGGATGTAGCCGTCGAACTCCCCGCGTCGAGCCGTGCAAAACCCAGTCGGTTGTTCGTCCGTCTGACTCCGATAAGGACCTCGTCGGAGCTACGTCACTATCTTGTCGTCCCTTGGCATTTTAGGTAAGAATCGATGTGATTCCGGTGTATTTTCGATAGTATTGAGGTTTGGGTTAATTTGAGGGTTGATGCTTGATGTTTTTCGACAGAACATGTCCATTTTGGGGCTTTCGGAAACCATTCCGGTGACCGTTCGGCCACCAGAACTTTTGGGGTAAGTGTTGAATTGGCCCAACCGGTTTGAACCGGCCCAGTCAGTTAACCGGTTCAAGCCCGACTGTTAAGCCCAAGTCCTTCTCGGCCCAAACCGAACCAACCCGCGTCCATTCTGACCCGACCCGACCCGTTGACCGACCCGACCCAGTGAGTCAACTCGTTCGAGTTAACCCAGTGAGTCAACTCGTCTGAGTCAACCTAGTGAGTCAACTCATCCGAGTCAACTCAGTGAGTCAACTCGCTCAAGTCAACCCAGTGAGTCAACTCGCCGAGTCAACCATTGGACCAGTGACGTCAGCATGACGTCAGCGTTGACTTTGATCAAAAAGTCAACTTTTCCAGGAAAGTCCTATTTTAGGTTTTTCGACGTCCTGAGTCCGATTTTAAAACCCGTTTCGTGAAATTCTAACTCGAAAGCCTCCGAATTGGACCTTGAACTCGAGTCCACTTATGTATTTTAATAATTAATTATGAGCAATGTGAATAAGGACTGAAACTGGATTTTGTGCGATTGAAGGTATTCGAAGTTTCTTGTATTCGGGATGTTGAGGACGTCACATTTGGGTTCGAGAGTGATCGAACGGAGTATCATGGTCGACCGATATAGCAAGTATTAAAGGTAATACACTACTACCTCTAGTATGTTTTTTTGAACATGTTGATATTCGGTTAATGCATGTATAAATATGATGAGGAGTGATGTTAACTATGCTTAAGTCAAATCAGATATGAAATTGAGTATGATAACTTAGATAAGATCGAAATGCTCAAATGAGAAAGTTAATGAATGTAAGGATATGGAGTTCAATAAATGATTAATAAGGCAGCTGATCTCCAAATCCGATTATCAGTGCCAAATGATCAAATGTTAAAGATATTTGGGTATAAATTACGAAAACGCCCTTAAGGTATGAGATTGTCTAAAATACCCTTGAAATTGAAAGTGATCTAGAAATCTACACAAGATATGGTAAAACCACATAATTCATCTGAAAATATCGAACTACTTGGAAGGTTATGATAACAAGATTTAAACCTTCGAGATTGTAAGGTGTTAGGTTTCCTTGAATTTGGAATGAATCTCCGAGTATTGATTTACGAAGAACTATCCATACCCCTGAATTAATCAAGTGGCTCAAAATACTGAATTGATCGTAATGACTGAAAGTATTGGAAATACTGTTACGGTTAAATTAATCGGAATGATCGTATTGACCAAAAAGGCTGAAGTTTCCCCGGACACCGAGGTTTGCAAATTAACTGAAAGGATGGATAAACCCTTGAGTTCTGAAATGAATGAAGTGGTTGGAGGTACCAAAATTTCTTGAATGGCTGAAACACCCACGAGTACTTAAACGATTGAAATATTATAAATGGTTCAATTGACAGGAATGATGGATATCCCGAGCTTGAAAATGACTGAAATACCCCCATTTTGTCTGGAATAAATAAATTGCCTCTGCTAAAATTCTAGAAATGACAATAAAGCTAAAAATGACTGAAATGCCTTTAAGGGTTGAAGCATGACTCATGGACGTCAATCACTCATGATATTAATATAAGGTTGGGAGTTTTTCCACAGAGAACATAAGTTCGACTACTCCGTCTCCGTGACAAGTCTTGTGGTGAAATATGAAAGCAATCGTTCAGATATACCATACAGTCGGATACATTAGAAGGGTTGGTTAGTACTGCAAGGTTGGGATATGTTAGTTCGAATGGTCTTGGAGGCTCGATAAACTTCTGAAAATCTTAAATATGGTAGATTGTTGTTTCATCATTATTGGGTTAAATTACAAAATCACCTCTGGTAGTTAAGTGGCCAAAATGCCCTTGTTGGCCAAAGTAATCAAAATAGCCTTGAATGTATCTGATATCGTGAAAGATCTTGACATGGAAACCTCTGAATGCTTGGTTGGAAACTTGATGAGCAAATAAAATTCTCGTGCCACTGTTTATGTCTTGTTGGTGTAAATTACTAGAGTGCCAATGTGTGATAAAATGACTATAATGCCCTTCTAGGCTTAAATGAGTAAATCACTCATGATATGCCTAAACTCTTAAAGATCTTGATGTATCATATCTCGAATATCTGGTTGAACCGTTAGTACGAACCTTTTTTTAATAGGGGCCTCGTTTCAGAAACTCGTTCAAATGGTCAAAAGTTTAATGTGTTCTCTTCTGTAAATGACAAGTATCTCCAAGGAAATAAACTATTCCACGTAGTGTGTTCCATGTGTGCTACACGACTGTTTTTGCATACTGATTTACATGTTATAATACCGATCACGTGCACATGATTGACATACTTGAACTCACATGAACATGACATATTTTATAAATTAAGCATGACCGTACTATATTTCTGGTATATGCCTATGCACCCGATATGACAAACATGTTATATGGATAATGTGTTACTAAAAATACAGTTATTGATTAATGAACTATTGATGATCTGATTCACTGGGGTACTTGGGACATGATATGAAGTTACCGTCGGCTCAGCCCTGATTCAGCTGGTAAGTCCGCCCGTTTTCGGATCCTAAGCTTCGGCTAGGTCCGCCCGTTTTTGGATCCTAGGCTTCGGCCAGGTCTGCCCGTTTTCGGTTCCTATGCTTCGGCAACGGCCGACCGTATTCTAAGGTATATCCTTAGGATGGTACCCACGCCCAATGGGCTCGGGTTAATGCCTGTACATGATACCGCACTGGGGAAACTATATACTTGAGTATGGTTGGAGGGTAAATATAGAATTAAAATGAACTTTATGGCTACTTGAAACAAATTTTATTTTAAATAAAAAGGTTTATTGCATTGTTACATTTCACGCATTAACGTTGCACCGTTGGAACACACTAGACACCAAACTTTCTGATTCCTACCTCGTATGTTACCAGCCTATATAATTTTTGTCTAATTCTCGAGGTCTGATTAAAGAACAAATATCGTTATTCTCGAGTATGATGTAACCTCGAAATAGTATAATAGAAATGGAGATCGTTACTGCGCGGAACATCATGAAAATGTTATGCCTACCATATATCTGCATGAGCTTATAGCATCTTTTGGTAGTTTTGTATTACTGAGCTTTTTCAAGCTCACGTTGTTTTTACCATAGCAAGTTAAAAGAACATATCATGGTATAATTGTTGCCAACAGTATTTGGAGTTCTCTCGGCGTTGCTTTTGGAGTACGGTACTGTATAGCTAGTGGGCATGTATGTCATGTAGGGGTGTTCAAAAATACTCGGCCCGAACTACCCGACCCGCCGACCCGTCTACCCGATTAAAATTTATCGGGTATTTATATTGAAGTACCCGAATTTTTCGGGCGGGTACCTGACCTGCAATTTTTTTTGGGTAGTTGGGCCGGGTCAGGGCCGAAACTTTTTTATAACCGAGTACCCGACCCGACCCGACCCGCTAATTTTAATTTTTATATATTATATATTTTAAATTCTATTTTCATTTTATGTTTCTTATTATTTTTTCTTAAAATTAATTTTAAATCTCTAACTTCTTTTTATATTTGTATTATATACTTTTAAGTTTACACTTTTTCAAAAATATTTATATTAATTTGTCAATATTAGAGTCGAAAGAAAAATTACGATCGAGATTAATATTTTTAATACCTTCTTTTGTTGATAAAGTTTTAGATATATAAAACATATATATGTATATATCTAAATATTTCTCTCTTAAAACTAACCTCAAATAAATAATTTTTGTATTTGAAATATATATCATGAAATTTTATGTGTTTCTTATGTATTTTTTTTTAAATAAATTTAAAAAAATAAAAATAAAAAATAAACCGGGTATCCGGTACCCGATTTTACGGGTACCCGAATTTTGCGGGTACCCAATTTGCGGGTACCGATTCTTATGGGTCGGGTCACGGGCCGACTTTTAGGTACCTGTAAATTTCGGTTACCCAAAATTTAGGATACCCGAAAATCCGGGTACCCGGATATGAACACCCCTAATGTCATGTATTGTTTTATGATAGTATTTGTATATGATAGTAGTTGTAAAGCACTTTCTGAAATTTTTGGTTACGTGTTTAAATGACTTTTCGAAATGGTATTTTAACCAGAAGTTGATTTTACAGTTTAATAAGTGTTTTGAAAAAAATATGTTTTTATGTGTATTTTTACTGTGGGTCGCTCTTGTGACCCTAATGTAACTTACTAGGATCCGTTGTAACGCATAGGCGGGTATAGGGGGTTACACTATTTGGGTTTGTGGGTTTAAAAAACATGTTTAAAGATCAATGGGGGCTAATGCGGGGCCTATTGGAAGACCCATACTCTACGATCGGAATACTAACGAGAATACGAGAGTGTGTGAAAAAGATGAGACAAAATGAGATCGAAGCTTTGCTTTGCAAAATTCAGATGATGTTTTAAATTGATGAATTTTAAACTAAATTGATAATATATAAGTGTTTTGAACTAAAATTATAATTATACCAAACTACATCATCATTTTCATTAGTTATTAACAGTCTAGGTACCAAAACAAAACAAAAACGTAATATTAAATACTATCTTACCAAAAATAATAATTGAAGTACCAAAGCAGTAACGTGGGCATAGTTAAAGTACTAGTTTTCCTCTCTTTTTTTAATTTTGAAATTTCAGTTCTGATACAGTAAATTCTTCATAAAGATGATCTTTGCTGCAAAAGCGATCAGTTGAATTCAGTATTCACAAGTCCAGATAGGTAATGATAAATGTCAAGGAACAGAGCATAGAACTTGTCTCAAAAACATGGACTTTCCGGTGAAATTATACCAATGTTATTGTTATAACTCCATAAAAATGGCTCCGGAGTAGAACAAAAATGATTTTACGGTATCTGTACAACTCCCCAAAGACCTAGTATTTGTGTTGCCATCAAACTGGTAGAATCCTCAGCAGGCGAAGTGCTCGTGTCCAGTGTGATCTTTGCGATAGAACAATCTTCCTCAATGCCGGCACTGCCCCAGCAGCTATGATTGCTGAATGATTCTCACTGTCCATACTCAGATTATACAGTATCGATAAGGCCGCTTCGACTGCCCTGTCACTCCCTTCTTCGATAAGCTTCACCAGTGGAAAAATACCGCCCCCAGATGCGACAGCTCGGGTGGAATCAACGACCCCTTCGGAAATTATTCTGTTAAGTTCAACAGCAGCAGCTTCCTGAGTTTCTGGAGAAAAAGACGATTGTATCTGCTCTATAAGTCTTGGGATTGCCTCGTAAAGGGTAACCTCCATGTTGATCGGATTCTCATAGTCTACATAAGGACTGGATAAAGAGCTCAGTTTAACCAGGCAAGCAGCAACCCAATCTTTGTTTTGAAGAGGCATATCGGACTTTAGGATTTTGCGGAGTAATTTAGTGAAATGGTTAGCGTCTATTTTTCGGGACAACTGTTCCGAGTCAAGAAGTTTCGTAAGTAGCCTTGAAGCTGCAGAGACTGCTAGAGCAGCTTCTTCAAATTTGATTGCGTATTTGTCTGGCTCCTGACCTTCTACATCAGCTTCCATGTCTGCAAAATGGCAAAGGTATTAAAGTACTCATCTAAAGGAGTACAGCTTAAGTGTTTCAACTAAGACTTTATATCTCCTTGCCTTTTAGAGCATTTTGTTGAAAAACAGCTTCCAAACCGGACCACATATCTTCTTTAATTATCGTTTCCATGCTAGGTTCAATTACTGTCATGAATTCCAAGATAGAAGCTGCTTTTCTTTGCAGGTTTGATGGTGTAGTCTTCATAATCTCGATAAGGCGGGTAATGACAGCAGAGTCCAGCAATTCTTTCCTACAATACATTTCCAAGATATACGACTGCTCAGTGTAACCCCAGGAAAAGATAAAGAAAAGGAGGTCATATGATGAAGCATCATTTTTCAAAGAAACAAAGACATGGTAAATAAGAGGGAAAAACCTGGAATCCATTATCGACACAGGCCTATCACCAGACAATTCACCAGAAGCATCAACGCTGCTTGCAGCATCTATACCCGTTTTTGAACCATTTACTGGTCCACTGTAGAACTACATACAACAGTACACTAGGGTAAGTAAATAGAAAAATACAGGGTCTAAATCACCCTGCGTGTGCGTGATTGTGTTTTGAAAACTATGAATAATTGAAGGTGTCTAAGTGTCAAAAACAAACCAACAGATAAAAATGTCATTTATCATCTATGCCATGTTGTAAGAACGGATTGACTAACCTTTGACTTCATTTCTTTACTGGGGTCTAAAATCCTAGCAAGTATATCCAAGGTCTGCAAGCAGCAAGAATCCATGTCATTAATATCAAACTGGAATTATTACAAATTCTATCTAGAGAAAACAAACATAGCTTATAGTACCTTTTCCATCAAGCTTCCGGAGGTCTCAGAATGTTTCAGAGTACAAACTAAAGGGTGTAAAATACCTTCAGCTTCAAGTACCGGATATACAACAGGGCTGCAGCAAACAAGAAACCTCAGAGAACATTCTATCTTATCTAAAAATTGAGATATCGAGAACACGTTTTGTCAGTTAACTCTGACACTATCAATAAAATAAAGAAAACAAAAATATGGATAATGGATAAGAATATGAGGAAATATGAAAGGATATCAGCATCGATGCCAATGAATCAAATTGAGAAATTACGTAGATAACGTATATACTTTGAGAGCAACAACTTCACAACAAAATGTTACAAATTTAAGACTAGTCACTGTTAATCAAGTAAAGAGTCAAAATGTAAGCTTCCTCCAATACTGGAATGATTGGTAAAACTTTCCTCATTTAGAACCAAAGGGAATACCTAGCAAGACTAACAAAGAGAATAACAATACCTGACAGACAACCTCTCCAGAGCGTGGGTCACAGCTGATCTGACAGCATAACTACTGTGGTCTAAAAGCCGAATCAAACGCTTGATGGCTCCAGCTTCTTTGAATGAAATCCGCATATGTTCGTTGATAGATGAGTCAGCAATTGACTCGGCAGCCCTAGATATGGCAACCTCATCATCAAGCTCAAGTATCAAAACTAATCGAGCTACACCATCAATCCATGGGAGAAGAGTAAGTCGATTATCAGTGGGGGTATCAGACTGAGATTCTCTTTTGCCATCCAACTCTATTGCCCCTATACGAGCAAGAAATTGTTGTTGTGTCCGTCCAACTATTGCATTCTGCTTAGCTTCATCGATCTCGGCATTCTCACCAACATTTAACCCGAGGAGTAATTCAGAGGCACCGAACCTCGAAGTACCTTTAGATGTCTGCTCGATCTCTGTACCGTCTGGCATAGAAGGCCACGAATATAATCCTGGCCTGAAAGACTTGTAAGCGGCTGAACCAACCATGGGCACAGGAACCAGACCTTCCTCTACGACAAGAATTCTATAATACTGATCCTTAACAAGTTCCAATAAAGCATTTCTAGCTTCCTTCCGAATCACTTTAAATTCTTCCGAGTCGGTTTGTAAGAGCTTTGCCTGCATTTGAAATGAGCATGTTTCATTGGGTCCCTTCGAAAAGTAGTTTCAATCACAGTAAATCATAATATTTCATGTAACCAGAAAACCATTAAGTTAATTTATTAGAAAACAATCAACCCCGTTCAGCAAAGATCCTCACCAGTTTCGGAATGGCACCAACTTCAACCATTATGCTGTGATTACAATGGCTCAAGGCCAAATTTGCCAAAACCCCACATGCTGCTTCCTTCACTTTTATGTCCTCGTCATCGAGGGAATTGATGAGTAATGGTAGGATATCCGAGTTTGCAATTTTCACTCTAAGTTCCTCATCTACAGTCAAGTTCCATAAAGTACACATACTTTGCTCTTTAACCTAAAAAAGCAAGTTCACAATGTCTCAAATTTCAGAAAACAAGATTAACAAAGCGAACATTTTCAAAGGTGAAATACCTCCTCTGTACCTCAGAAGTCAAGGAAGGTCGATTCAGCAAACCAGTTATCCCTTCTATTGCTCCACTTTCTGCTACTAGATCTCTATACAAATTGATTGAAGAAATGGACCGTAAAAGACCAGCAGCTGCTTCACATGTAGCACTAGACTCAGAGCTGAGAAGGTTAACGGTTAAGTTTAGGCAGCCCTGAAACTGCATAATGGCATCAATGCACTTCTTTCCACCTAGTGAATATTTCCATAGTGCCACAATTGCCTGCTCTCGGTCAAGAGCATCATAGTCTAGCCCAAGCATCCTTACAAACAAGGCCACATAGTTGTCACCTAAAGTGGAGGAGCTACTGTTTGTCCCTTCACCAACCTGGAATTAGAATAACAAGATGCATTATTATGTACCTTAAACTAACCACCATGACCGAAAGAACAAAAAAAGACTTCGTTTTTGTTGTTGTTATGGCTCTGTACTAATTCAATATGAAAAACAAAAGTTCCCATCTTTTGAACCAGAATCAAAACTTTGTTCCTCTAAATAATGGGTAAAATTCCCCAGCTGGTAAAGCAGTTAATGAGATAGTATTAACAAGTCATAAAGGCACTTCCTTTGAAAAATCATTCAAATTCTGAAACCACAAAACAAAAGAAAGAACAACAAACAGAACAAACTGTCGGAGTAAAATTACGAGGACCCAGATAGGAAAGCAAGAAGCTTTGACTTGTAGAACTTACAGAAACAGCAGCAGGCTCCTGTAGGGGGGCACCATCGTCGCTCGCTTTCCTGATGACTGTACGGAGGGAACACGACTTGGGTTTGAAGATTCCGCTCCAAAGATGATTGTAATGGTGGAAGTTTGTGGGAAAGTTAGAGTTTTTTGTCCTGGGTTTTGTGGGTGTGAATACTTGCTGGGGATTGAGCAGCTTAAAGTTGAAGCAAGTCGGGAGAGTTGTTGAGGCAATCATTTTTGGCCTGAAACAGTGAAATTGGAAGCAGGGTTTTTGGGACTTTGAGGTTTTATATTCTTCTCTCTTTAGAAATGGCAGTCCCCTTGTTCCACTGGTCGGATAATGGAACTTACTAGACTTCTGCCACCGGATATTTAAGTTTTTTATTTATTATTTTTTCTTGATTTTTTTAAAAAAATAAAATTTCACCAAGACATTAAAAATAAATAAATATACATATATATAATTTTTCTAATTCTTTTTATTAAATTCTTGATTTTTTAAAAGAATTTTGTTTTGCATGTTTTTATGATTTTTAGAATTTTTAATGTTTTTAATTTTTTACTACTTAATTACTTATAACGTTTTAAAAAAATGTCAAAAAAATTATAGACAAATAAAAGTTTAGGGGTTAAATTAATTTAAAAAAAAAAATTAAAAGCGAATTTTCTTACTAAATTAGGGAGCTTTTAATGTTATTATTATTGACATATTTTTCGGGTAATATCTGTTCATATATATTCTTTAATGTTATGAATATTTATCTATGTGGATGTCTATCATGATTAGAACTTTATCAAAGAAGTTTGATTTATTTATTATTAGGAATATTATCTCTATGAATTAGAGTTTAATGTATTATGTACTTCTTATGCCTATAAATAGATGATTCATTGAAGGCATTGTATACAAGTCTATATTTGAGAATAATACAAATCTCCCTCTTTCTCTCATCTATTTGTTCTTCTTGTTCTTATTCTTGTTCTTCTTTATTTTATTCACAACACGTTATCAGCACGAGACTCTAATCAACTGAGGTCTTCATCGTTATAATTCAAAAGAAGTTACCGGGAAAAATTCGATTATAGAATAAATCAAAGATAAGTTTTTTTTTCTCCTTATTTTTTTTAGTTACCGGTTGTCTTTCTCTTTATATTTTAACTTTGTTTTAATTTTTGAAAATTTTGAAAGTATGTTTGATTTTATTCGAACATTGGAAAGAGATAAATTTGTGGTTTCTCACAAACCAAAAGACGAATCGACAGAGACGAAGATGTTGCGTTTGGTGTAAATTGCGTGTGTTTTCTCTTGTTCCTAAAAGGGTTAATTAGCGGAAAAAGTCGATAATGTCGCGTTGTTTTCCTTACTTGCCTCCTCGGCTTTTAAAGCAGGGAACGATGGAATCGATTAAGGTTTGTTGAGCGAAAGTATTTGTGGGTTTTTATTTTTGGTACTCAACTGCTTATGCTTTTCATACTTAATTATTATTATTTGTGTTTGTATATTTGTAAATTCATGAAGTTTGATGATGGTGCATGTAAAGCCTGTTCGATTTACTGACTATACTTTGTAATCATGAATAACAAAGTTATGTACGTAGAACTATGATAGTCTTTCATATAAATTCATTAAAATACGTCCTCTAGGTTTATGGTTTTTTTTAGTAACAAAGATCTGTACATTAATGAAACACCTTTGATGGTTTAGTTTTTTTTAAGAGAGAATTATGACATAGATCTGGTTTCATATATGTTTATTTTTGACACAATGGTTAAACTTTGTATTAAGATCAGTATGTGTTTATAATATTTTATTTGATGATATTGATATTTTAACCATGTATTGAGTTTTACATGTATTTAACTGACTTAGAAAGAGACACGACATTATGAGAAGATGTTTTGGTCATTTGCTACGTCTCCATTTTCCTCGAGAGGAAAACTAATATCGGTAAATTCTGATTTTATTTTTATTCTTTAAATTATGATTTTAATGTGCGATAAATCATGGTGAATTTCATTCCCTAAACTCGACCATAGACTTCTCCCAATTTCAAGTTACGAAAATTCTTCTTGATCCAAAAAGTTTTATGGGAGGCATTCCTTGAAGTGAATGCAAAGCATGATGTTTATTCCATGCGATTATCAATGATGGGGCATTCCCTGAAGTGAATGCAAGCATGATGTTTATTCCATGCAATATCAATAATGGGGCATTCCCTGAAGTGAATGCAAGCATGATATTTATTCCATGCGATTATTGGATCTGTTTCATTCCCTGAAGTGAATGCAAACATGGTAAATCATTATTCAATTAGAGACATAATTTCGATATAATCCAAGTATAATTGGCTGGACATCCCGTTCTGCGAGGCTACTGGTCTCAAAGGAGGTTTTTTAAAGGACCTTGTGGACATGTTTAACAATGCCGCGTACGAGGATTAAATCTTTGTTCTCTATGATAAGGATATGTGAAAAAGGTTTTAAAGGCCCACTGGCTCTACTCCATTCCCTGAAGTGAATGTGAGATTATATTATGGAAGGAATAAAAAAAACACATTAAAAGTTATGGTCGTGGTCGAGGTTATGAATATACACATGAAAAATATAGTCGTTTTAAGAATACTTCTACCCGTTGGTAGCGAAGTTATAAGGATGACAAGAGTGATAAAGATCATTCTAAGGAAGTGAAATCCTTTTACCAATGTGATGTTATAAACCATTGGTTTCGTACTTGTTAAACACCAAAGTATTATGGTCTTTATCCATAATCATGAATGATAAATGAAATAAAATATAAACAAAATTTTTTATGGCGAAAATAATTATGGCGTTATTGGTCCAACTCAATTGGATATTGTTAATTTTCTCATAACCCTTGAAGGAAATAATTTACCATTTATTTTATTTCCCTTATAACATCTAACAGAAATAATTAGTTTTTTTATGTTAATTCGTTTTATTTATTATTTATTTATGTTAGTTTGCTTTATGTTTATTTATTTCACATATTATTTACGATTTATGTTAATTTATTATTTGAAGAATATGATTACTTCCGGAATAAAATATACAATGAATTGTGGCTATTTATGCCTAGAATTGTGGCTATTTATGCCTAGCAGATAATGCAAGTACTCATATTGTACTTAAGCATAAGAAATATTTTTCCCATTTAAATGCAAGGGGAAATATGAGTAGTATTTCTCAAAGTACTAAAATATCAATACTTTGGAAGAGCACTTGAAAGTTTATCTCTGATAGATAATCGACTTGATATGATGTGTTATATTTTATATTTTTCATTCCTCGAAGTGAATGATACAAAGTACATATTTTCATTACCTGAAGTAAATGAAACAAAGCACATTTTGAAAGGTGCACAATTATGAATTTCTCGATTAAAATGCAAAAGAATAATGTGAGTACTATATCCGGAAGTACTAATATCACAAAAGGCTCTGGTTGAGCAAATATGTTATACTCGTCAAAGTCATAAAGAGAGCAATATGAGTTCGCAAAATATCCCCTTAGAAATTATAGATAACATATGTTATCAATTGGCATTTGAAATAAGCCAATATGGATATAAGTTTTGGTATCAAAAAGTCAGTTGAAAGCTCTAGAAGAGCTATATATTGCTACCAAAAGATAATTTCAATTGAAAGCTCCGAAAGAGCTAAATATATTCCTATTTAAAGGAACAATTTTGATGGTCGTACTAGACATGTACGAGTAAGATTGAATTACATGTTATGGTAAACAAGAAGTTTACAAATTCAGAGATATATACACATATATATAGTTGGCATGATCGGTTAGACCATCCTGATCAATAATGGTGCAGAAATTATTGAGATTTACATGCACATGTATTAAAAGAACCTGTAGTTCTTGTGGTGCTTATTCTCAAAGGAATGAATTAAATTCCACTTATTAAAGAACGTGAAGTTCTTGTGTTGCTTAAAGGAATTGATTAAATTCCAATTACTAAAAGAACATGAAGTTCTTGTGTTGTTTGTTCTCAAAGAATATAGATGATCCCACTTACCAAAAGAATTAGAACTTAAAGTTCTTGCACTGAAGTTAAGACTGCATGTCTTGTATATCTGAACGAAATATGGGCCCAAATATCCACAAATGTGGAAAGTTTTATATGATTTTAGTAGATGCACCTACATTGTTTTATCGACTTACAACCAAAAGTTTGTGAGATTGATTTTAAAAAGATTCAGATTATGCAGTTAGACTATTCATCTTGAAAATCTAGTGGGTTTATGTTTTAGGCTATATCAGTTGTTACAAAGCCTATTGATTATGAAAAATATAGTTTAGCAAAATTTCAATTGGATGCCTCCTATTTAATAGCTAAACTATGAGAACAAAAGAGTTATTATTTATATGGTGTTTCCATATAGCAACACTTATACACATCAAGCCAACGAGCTATAATAAACTCCCCGTTATGATTGTTTTTGGTCAGAAACCATACATTTCTCATTTTATGATTTTTGAATGTGCGATATGAATTGCTCCACCACAACGCACAAAATGGGTAAATAAAAAGGGTTGAGAATATATATTGAGTACGAGTCTCCTTTTATGTTTAAATTCTTAAACATTAATTGGAGAATCTTTTATGACATGATTTTTCTCAACATCAGGGGGAGATAATAATCAGCTGGATAGAGGAAAATGAATTATCATTATCTAGATCCTCGTATATGAACTAGAAGTTCATAAGATAATTCATGTTATTACATGTCAACTGCCAGACATATTTACTGACCCAATGAGAGTAATTAAGTCTCATATACCAGTTGAAATGCTCTAAGTTTAAATTACATGTTAGAGCGAGAGAATGTAAATCATGCCTGAAACATGATAGTTGAAATGGTTCCAATGATCAAAATTCTCGTAAATAGGAAGTAATATGAGATGGTCATATATTGGAGGCGGGTGCTCCTGAAGAGACCCAAGACATAACAAATAATAAAACTCTATAAGAGTTTTAGGTACCTGAAATAAAGATTGAAATCTTGAAGAGATCTCGATGAGTTATGTCATTACGAGAATGGAACCAGAAAATTGGAAAGTTGTCGACAACGATTTTACAAACAATTTTACATAAAATACTTCTATAGAAGTAAAGAAAGAAATCGAGGATCTTGTATAAAATCTATCCAGAAGTATAGATATTGAATTGGCCAATGTTGAAAGACGCTTTGAACTTCTAAAATAGAAGTATTTGGACCAGCAGTCCAAACACCTAAAAGTGTAATGCAAGTGAGGCACAAATAAGTAGTCGTAAATACGACTTGAACTATGATTTATGAAAAGTTTTAATTACTTCATGGTGGATGCAATTACTTTGGCAGTTTTGAAAATTTTACATGCGTCTAATTATTTGTGGATCCATATTTATCCTTGAAGGATCTAAAATACTATAAGCATTTAGAAATTTTTGAGGAAATTTATTTAGACATGTCTCATGAATATTTTGGCGCATTTGGTATAATCGCCTTATGAATACTAATTGAGAAAATACTATAAAAATGATCAGATTTTCTTATGTATTTTATAAAGGAGTTTGGATCAAGATCCATTATGATAATTTTAGAACTCCTAAAGAGCTTCAAATTGGAAACTCGTGAAGTACTTTCAATACAAGTACTTGAATCTTGACATCAAGTTTATCTCGACCTGAAGATCGAGCATTTTTATATATTTCTTTTGTCTATGAATAGACATAAGCTGAAAGAATCTTAAAGAAGATTCAATATGAATAGAGCATATCTATTGAGTATCCCAATAGTTGTAAGATTGTTGGATGTGAATATAGATAATTATATCTTTTCTTGGTCTTGAAGCACTATATATTAGTTGGTCAAGAAATATCTATGAATATACAAAGATCATTACATTTAGATCTTCAAACATTCGTTGATGCCTCCTCAAATGTCGTAGAAATAATTGTTATGCATGAGGCAAGCCAAAAAATGTGTTTGGCTAAGACTATTGACCCAACATATCCAAAAGATATGTGGATTTACTTTTACAAGATATGATAAAAGCTATCTTGTGTGAAGATAACGCAATATGTATATCTTAGTTTGAAAGTGGATACATCATAAAACATATTACTCCAAAGTTTCATCCCTCACGATCTTTAGAAAAATGATATTCAAGATTAAATTATGAAGATTCAAAGATCTTCTGTGATGTTTGCATGAGGGTGAGTAAATACGCGTTGCACTCTTTTTCCCTTAACCGAGGTTTTGTCCCAATGGGTTTTCCTGGTAAGGTTTTTAATGAGGCAACATGTTATGCGTATCAAAGATGTGTGTACTCTTTTTCCTTCACTAAAGAATTTTTTTTCCCACTGGGTTTTTATCTTAGTAAGGTTTTAACGAGGCACATTATCTTCATAGACATCCAAGGGGGAGTGTTATGAATATTTATCTATGTGGATGTCTATCATGATTAGAACTTTATCAAAGAAGTTTGATTTATTTATTATTAGGAATATTATCTCTATGAATTAGAGTTTAATGTATTATGTACTTCTTATGCCTATAAATAGATGATTCATTGAAGGCATTGTATACAAGTCTATATTTGAGAATAATACAAATTTCCCTCTTTCTCTCATCTATTTGTTCTTCTTGTTCTTATTCTTGTTCTTCTTTATTTTATTCACAACATTTAACTCTTTGATAATGCATACATTTAATAGACAAAGCTATTGAACGAGTCTTCTAGAATAAATATCATCTGCTTTTCCACTTAAACCCTTGTTGGGTTCCATTTAATACAACTTTTAAATGGGAGATTCTAATGTAAGGCGGACTAATATACGGTTAAGAAACGACGTTACCGGAAACATTATAAGATAAATAACAAAATAGGTAAAATGCTACCGGATATGTTGATTTAAAATAATGTATCCGGTAGAAAACATTAAAAAAATTTGGTAACCGGCAAACTTAAGTTATCGGTATGTATAACAAAATAAGTAAAATTTCACTTATTTTGTTGATAAGAGTATAAACATATTAGGTAGTATTAAAGTTTAAGCTGATGGGGCCTTGGAAATCCCACGATAAAGAAATCGGTAAAATTACTTATTTTGTTGATAAGAGTATCAACATATTCGGTAGCGCTTTATCTATTTTATTATTAAAGTTTAAGCTGATGGGGCCTTCGAAAGTATCTATATTTTTTTAAAAGTATCCATACTTTTTTTAAAAAGTATAGTATAACAAAATAGGTAAAATTTTACTTATTTTGCTGATAAGAGTATTAACATATTCGGTAGCGTTTTACCTATTTTGTTATTAAAGTTTAAGCTAATGGGACCTTCGAAAGTATCTATACTTTTTTAAAAGTATCCATACTTTTTAAAAAAAGTATAGTATAGCAAAATAGGTAAAATTTTACTTATTTTGTTGATAAGAGTATCAATATATTCGGTAGCGCTTTACCTATTTTGTTATTAAAGTTTAAGCTGGTAGGTCCTTCGAAAGTATATATACTTTTTTAAAAGTTTCCATACTTTTTTAAAAAAATATAGTATAACAAAATAGGTAAAATTTTACTTATTTTGTTGATAAGAGTATCAACATATTCGGTAGCGCTTTACCTATTTTGTTATTAAAGTTTAAGCTGATAGGTCCTTCGAAAGTATCTATACTTTTTTAAAAGTTTCCATACTTTTTTAAAAAAAGTACAGTATAACAAAATAGGTAAAATTTTACTTATTTTGTTGATAAGAGTATCAACATATTAGGTAGTATTAAAGTATCGATACTTTTTGTTGATACTTTTTTAAAAGTATCGATACTTTCGAGCCACATTGCAACCGGTTACATTGCTTTTTAAAAAAGTATTGATACTTTTAGAAAAGTATAGATACTTTCAAAAGTATCAACAAAATAGGTAATTTTACCGGATATGTTGATACTCTTATCAACAAAATAGGTAATTTTACTGGATATGTTACTCTTATCAACAAAATAGGTAATTTTACCTATTTTGTTATGTTTAACCGGTCACCTATTTAACCGGTCACGCTGTATATTAGCCGTATATTAACCGTCTCACAGCAGAACTACCCCTTTTAAATCAATTCTTTAACACTCATCTTATGATCATTATTTGATAAATTTTAAATATATATATTACATAAAATATACATGAACATCAATATTTTTTTAGACTCATTCGTATATGGATATGTGACGAACAATATTAAGTAATAAGAAGAGATAGAGAAAGGGTATAAGAAGAAAAAATAGATTTCAAAAGAATATTGAATCTAAGGAAGAAAATAGCCGCAGTTAAAAGTTTTAACAATTTTCATACCCTTTTCTCATAGAGTTTTTTGGCTTATTTATACTTAAAATATTATTATTTAATTAATCTAAAAATTAACCGATTCAAGTGGTCCTATTCGCATTACAATTTCCTGTTCATAACATTACCTTCGCCTCCGACCAGAACCTTGTCCTCAAGGTTCCAAGCATGAGTTGCTTCTCTTGGTTTCCCATTGACAACGCACCAAAACCCCCATGGTTTCTTGCAAACATTACTTTGGCCACGTTAGGTGTGTCTTTAAGTTCGGGCATTTGTACATTCAAATTCAATGGCACTAGTGTCAAATACCAACTCAACACTCTGTTTAACCAATTTTTGTCTCATTTCGGTCTCTTTATTCTTCAGAATTTCATCCCACTCAAAAGGAAGTTTCACCTTAACAAAAAAGCATTGGGTCTCCACAATACCCTGAAAGACAGGTTGCCCTTTGCCCCTTCAGACTTGAGGTTATTTGTTGACAATAGAGCATCAAAAGAATTTGTTTCATCTCTAGATAGCACCTTCCAAAAAGATATCCCATTCAGCTCTGATACAAAATTGTGGACCACATTCGTATGCTCATCCTTTGATAAAACATTTAAAACTTTCTTCACCGAAATATATGCTCTTTATATCACCCCATGTACCCATTTTTTCTTTCTCATCTAAGATCAGAATCAGACTCAACGGCAGCTGCCACCAAACAATTATATTGCAATTCACATTCTTTTGTCTCCAACATATATATTAGCCCCCCAGCCAAGCAATCCTCTTGCCTCAAAGGACATTAGAGTATAAACTTCTAGTCCAAAGAAGAAACCTCTTAAAATTAAAATTCAAACTTGTAATGGGTTGGATCGTGCACCCCTCCATTAGCACTACAGCAAAACAGGTTTTTAGCGGCGTTTTTTAGTGCCGCGAAAAACATTCCCGGCGCTTAAAAAAGCGCTGCGAGAAGTGCCGCTTAAACCAGCGCCGCAAGAGATCGCGGCGTTTCTTAACAAGACCTTTAGCGGCGTTTGTGTTTACAAACGCCGCGAAAAACTATTCTTTAGTGGCGTTAGTGTTTACAAACGCCGCGAAAAACTGTTCTTTAATGGCTTTTGTAAGTACAAACGCCGCGAAAAACTGTTCTTTATGGCGTTTGTTTTTACAAACGCCGCAAGTAGCAACATGCTTCCAAAAAAAATTCAAATAAAAATAATACTAATATTATATAATAATCAATCAACCCTGGAATCTTACTTTAATCTATTTACAAATGTTGCACCAAGTTAATTTATGGTTCTGAAAAAATTTTACGAGACAATCTCGTTGAAAGTACGGATGTGTCTCGATCTGATTTACAACATGCTTCACTTTGGAGTAAGCTAGACAATCTATGGTTAAAATGATGTCATAGTTGCTGCAAATACAAATTTTGTAGCAGTAGAACCGAGAAGCCCAAGAAGCAGCTCAAGTCCTGCATGAAAATAGAGCACAATCAACTTCTCAAAGCAATATGCTAATTCAAGTTGATGTTTATGAATAATTTGGGGATAACAAATTTCTTGGCCTAACAGAAGAAATATATATTCTTAAGGTGCACAAAAGGAGAGATAGAGTGAGAGATAAATACTAACTAATGTTTGAATGCAGGCTACATGAAAAACAATCAAAACTATTGAGATAAAACATGGGAAACAATTCAATCATCTAATTTGTTACTCTCATGCTTCAACCCATGAAAGCAACAGCAAGAAAAATCCTAAACTACGCACAATCTTTCAACTCAAAACTTGTAATTTCTCTCTTTTTCTAGATAAACAAAACACAAGTGTGCCTCAATGATATAGAATGAAAAGCTTCGGAGAGCTCATACATACTAGACACATTTTCCAGAGACACAACCTTCAAATCCAAACATAGAAATAATCAGATGCCAATTCTCAATTTTAAAGCAGCAAAAGGATTCCAAAGATCTACAAGCATCCTTTTTAGCTTAAATAGAGTTTACAAATTTTAACAATAAAATAAGGCCCCAGTTACACGTGAAAAAACTTAAACAAACGGAATGTTAAAACAATGCAAAATGGAACACACCCGATAACCACCATCAAAAATTGCACGAAATGCATCTAAAGAAGCAAGAAGGCAGATTATGTGAGCATAAAACCGTCTACATGCAAGAGAATAAAGAAGGATCTTAATTAAAACAGATGTATTTCACCCATCACATGTTTCTCTATAGCAAGTATCACATCTTTAAGCAAGCAGATCACATAACAACCTTCAACAAGGAAAGTAACATGCAAACAACAAATTACATGCAAACAACACATGAACACAAAATTGTGGTTTGAACACATCCATACAAATTCAATTGGTGCACCAAGCATATCAGTCTTGAGATCCAATTGGTGCACCACATTTTTTCCAGGAAATAGTGGTTTTCCTATAAGCATTTCAGCAAATATGCATCATATGCTCCATATATGAAATAAAAGAAAATTAGTACCCGAGATGGAGAATCTTCTTGTCAGAGTATGCAGTTAGAGGCTCCATCACATTGGGGCTAAAGAAATTGTGAGAAGCTAAAGCTTGAATGGCATTAAGCTTGAATGGCATTAGCAAATCAAATTATAAAAAAATGGTAGGAAATTGTGATAAATTGGAACTTAAGATAGAACTATAATTCACCCTTTTTTGCAAATACTCAATTTCAGCTAGAAGCATTTCGTGCTGTTGCAGCAAACAAAAAAAATTAAACATAAATTAGAACAAGGGAGGAAATTGAAAAATAATGAAATTAAAATTAAAAATTACCTTCTTGGACCTGATCCTAGTAATTCCTCGTTCAAGCCTGTTATCTACCTGCTTCAACTCTTTCACAGTTAAGGTACTCAAGGAATCTCCCATTAGGTGCCTTCAAACAAAGATAATTTTTAATAAAAATCAAATCTTTTAATTTAATTTGAAATATTAATTTGTTCATAATTAATTATCGAATGGCAAGGATATTGTTGAAAATAAAGTACCTGTTGGTATTCTGTATCATTTGAATCTGTTGTCTCAACTTAGCTGATTCTTGTTGATAATACTACATACGACATATCCCGTTAATAAATCACAATATGCATATAGAAAGCAAACCAACAAATTGATGCAAATGATATATATACATATACACATATATATATATATATATGTGTGTGTGTGTGTATGTATGTATATGTATGTATGTACCTGAGCATTGATTTCAGTAACAGTGTTTGTGTTAGAAGTATCTGAAGAAGCCTTCTTGTACCTGTCGATTGTTGATCTTATGTTGCATCAAACAAGGGATTTAAGACAAAACTCAAGTTACATGATTTAGACCGATAACTGAACATGTTTCTTTTGTTATATAAACTATGAAACATAGTTTGTGAAAGTTGAGTGAACGAGTGGGTTGATAAAAGTTTGTTTAGGGTGTTTATTTATTTCTTATACTCTAATTTGATCAAGTTTAGTCATTGTACTAAATTTATAGCTTTCACATAATACTAGTATTTACAACAAACTTTAACAACTACCAAGAGAGTACAACGAAGCATATTCTATAATATTATTGGCTTGTATAGTTGTCAAAGTTAGCCAAAACCTTGAAGGTTTGGTCACTTTCATGATAACTTGACCAAAAAAGACAAAGAGGGAAGCACAAAAGCTGAAAGCCAAGAAATTTGAAACATTGAAAGATTACCTTGCTCCATCGGCCCAGACCTTGTTGTTTGGATAAACTTCAACGCTGTGTATTTAATGCCACTCATACATAGCAAAGTAGAAGAAATTAAGTTTTATCTCATCACAACATAATCCATTCTTCAACCTAAAAAGTCCAACAAGCTACCAACACTGCTTATTCAGAAACATGCCACGCAAGGAAAAGCAGAAAACAAAAAGGCTCTATACAATGCAAGGATGAAATTTCCCCTATGTTGATGAGTGATGCAACAGTGGAAGAGGATATTTGTAATGTGAAAAACCAAAGTTGAAAACTTCTAATTTCTCAACTCGGGTGTCAACTGTAAAGCTATGTTTAGCTGTTGAACATCTATTCCGGTGCAGAACTTGCTGATCCCTGCATCATCCAGTGAAGACATTTCAAAAAAATGAACACTTCATAATCAAAGATTTGTAATCTTTAAAAGAGTGAAAACTAATTGTGAACTGACCCCAACTGACGTTACAAAATTGCAGACTGCATATTTTACAGATCTTGCACCATACTGGTACATTAGCAACATCCTGCAGTTCCCACAATTTTGTCTAAGAAATTTGTATTTTAGACCTTGGCAATTATTCAATCAGAACACATAACCTAGTAAAAACTCTCAGGAATTACACCAGTAACAACACTGCTATCTAAATGTTGGAACAAAGTAAAGTTGGGGCATATCAACACCAGAAATTTCACACTCATCGTTATGATTTCAGCCATCTCTGTAAACGAAAATGGTAGACAAAACAGACCAAATCACATGGCATTTAGAGTCATCTAAGAAACAAAAACAAAAGTCATAGTCCTATACCTACTTTTTATTTAAATTTCATTCATGAAATTTTATACTTTGGAAAAGAATTTTGAAGTGTCAGATTATTTGGGAACAAACCTGGAAAACACCTGCTTGCTGGTGCGACGGTGAGCCGAACGGCGATGTTTGCTCGCTGCTACGACGACGAGGTGAACGACGCCTGCTTGTGGTGAGACGACGAGGCGAACGACGCTTGCTTGAGGTGCGACGGCAAGGCGAGCGCTTGGTCGACGAGGGTGAGTAGCACGGTGAGGAGGGAGCAGTAGAGTTTAGGGATTTTTTAATTTACACGATGGAATTGTGGAAACGTAGAGTTTTATTATTTTCCTATTGCGGCGTTTTCATTAAAAACGCCGCCAAAAGGGACTTATTGCGGCGTTTTACAAAAAACCGCCACTAAAACAAACTATTTGCGGCGTTTATACAACCAAACGCCGCTAATTCTTTTACTATAGCGGCGTTTTGTTTTAAAACGCCGCTAAATATTCCATTTTGTGGCATTTGCATCCAAAACGCCGACATTAGTTAAATATTAGCGGCGTTTGTTAAAAAAATGTCACGAAAAGCGCCGCTATAGAACGAATCTGGTTTTACGCATGCGTTTGTTAAAAAAACGCCACGAAAAACGTCTAAACATGTAAGGGTCAAGTAATAAGAAGAAATAGAGGAAAGGGATAAGAAGAAGAAATAGATTTCAGAAGAATACTGAATCTAGGGAAGAAAATAGCAAAAAGTCTTAACAATTTTCATACCCCTTTCCCATAGAGCCTCTTGGCTTATTTAATATTATCATTTAATTAATCTAAAAACTAACTAATTAAAGTGGCCCTACTCGCATTACAATTTCCGGTTCATAACAGGATAACAATGGAGAGCAAGATGCAGATGAAATTCGACTCATATCAATGCATGATTTCCCTCATCCTTAGGCTTCTTTGCTTCTTTAAGAGGAGAGAGCCTGTGCTCTGAATACCATTCCCCTAATTCCATATTATAACACTTTGTTTTTCTTCTTTCCAGTTAGAAAACTCGGGATCAAAAAGCTTGTAACTTGAGAAAGAAACAACCTAAAACAACCGGGAATTGAGAGCTGATAGAAACATACAGTTTATTCTAGTCCCAAGTATCCATGTCCGGAGATACAACAGCAGCACCTACACCAACTGCGACGACGAGTAAGGCCCATGCTTTTAGACACGCTCAGCCTAGCGATAGTTTTTCCGATATATGCTTACAGTACTTGTCTGCGTCCTGATACAGCTAGCGCCTGTGTAGCGGTATCCGACTCACTGGCTAGTGCTTTTTCATTCTGAAAATCATCAAATAAAAAAAGATAATCAGACCATAACACATCGGTTTATTTGTAGCACAGTAAGTAATGCTTGATTGTAGATTGTCGAGATAAACCTTGTCCTGTTCTCACCAAGCAAAAGATGAAGATAAATCAGGAAAATAAAGGCTTGGTAAAAACTAAAATGGACTGTTTGTAGCATTCAGGGTTCTGGTTCAAACACCATATGACTACTCCAGCGGCTTCTTTGGATAACTCGGGAGAGCCTGTTCGGATAGAAGATAAAGCTCAAGCATTCACATTAACGAAATGCATGGAGGAAGAAGAGGGCTAAAACATACTTTCTCCAGCAGCTTTGAACATCTACAAAGACATTTGTCTCATTGCTTTGCTTCCATGAACACCAGTAAGAGCCACTTCCTTGACTGTCGGATATACGGCCTCCAACCTTTCCAATAACATACAACTTACAAAAAAGTAAGCAACTATAATGATTTAACATCTAAGGAAATTAATGGAGAAAAACTCTTTTCCTACCTTCACTCTAGACGAAGCAAATGAAGATGGTGGTGGCACTGGCACCAAACGTTCACCTTTCCTAACAGCAGCAGTTACTAAAATGGATCAAAACTTTACCATTCCACCAACTGTAAAATTACATCTGGACTGTGGATTACAGTTTTTGCCACCAAGTATAGGCAAGAGGACATGTACATTGTACATCCCCACAGGAAGATCTCCTTTGGATGCCTAGACAGAGAAATGTTGATGTATGAAATAAGATGCCACCGTTGCCGGCGTTGGCGTTTCGGGTATGACACCTTTTGCCAGCCATGGTCAACGTGGCTTCCTGAATATCGGCGGACTCCATTGTTGGAAAAATTTTGAGACGAAAATAGTTAGCGGTAATTGTAAATATATAAATAGGGAAAGAAATGGATTGTCAGGAATTAAGCAACGCAAAATGCGTAAATCCTTTTGCTGATTTTACGCATGCATTGCAGACGGATGATTAATAGACAATAATACGGGATGGAAATCATTTGCCCTCAAAGTATGCCCCCATTTGTGTCCCACTTTAAAATAATAGGTTTAGAGTTTAGGGTTTGGGGCTTAAGGTTAAGGTGTAGGAAATTAGGAGTAGAGTGTATTTTTTTAGGGTTTAGGGTTTGGAGTTTAGGAAATGAAAATTAGTGTTATAGGGCAAGATTTAATTTTTATCTATTTTTTAAGCAGGGACATAAAAGAAGATATGATTAGGGGTATGAGATTTTTACCCTAATACGGGTGAACTGAAAACAGACCTACATTAAAATTTGAGGTCGGATCCAATTTAGACTAACTTAAAATATATTTATCTTAATTTGACTCACGTTCATGAATATTTTTATTTTTTAAAAGATGCATTAATAGGTTAGATCAGAATCGAGTCAGTTTGTACATGCCATTAACACAAGTTAATCTTGATCAAGCTCACTTCAAAATAGTATGAAGTTATATAAAAATATAAGAATACAAAATTACAAAATTTAGGAGTCACATGCCCTCATCATCATTAAGCATCCCTAAATTAAACCTCAGCATTAAGAGTGTTCATAACCAGTCTTAGTATTGGTTGTCGAACACCTGAATTTATTATTATTATTATATATATATATATATTTTTAATAAGAATTTCTGTCTTTGTGGCACGCATTGTTTTTTTGTTTTTTTTTTCATTTTATTTGTCGTTTTGGCATGATTTCAGCATACCTCAGTGGTCGTTTGGTGCTCGGACATAGATCTTCAAGGCGCTAGTTTCTGATTATGATTCTGTCGGTGGTCATAGAAAGATAGATCCCCACTCGGTTGATGATTGTTTGCCGATGTAATCAGACATGGGTAACGGAGCAACCTGCCTGATAGCTTGGTTCGCTCACCACTCCTTTTTACCCCGTAAAGCGTCTCGTTTGAATAGAGACAATGAGATTCAAAAAGGCTTCTAAATTTTGACGGTATTTAATCTTTATGAAAGTATTTACTTTTCGTTACCCCTTTAATTTTTTGTATGAAATTTTGGTGCACTAGTCTTCATTATTCTTCCTTTTTTTTATGATTTTTTAATAAAATTAAGTTGTTATTGTTAAAAAATAAAATTTAAAAGTAAAAAAAAAAACTATAACTAAAGAAAGAATTAATACAGCATGCACTGAAATAGTAAAAGCTGAAGATGAAGCCCAACATGAAACTGAAACTCTATCAGAATCTGAACCAGAACCTGAATGGCACAGGCTCGGATCGTGGCTTGAGCTGCTTAGTTACGTTTGGAGGCCCATACTCTTGTTTGGGCTATATAATTTGAATTTATAAAGCACAAAGCTACTAAGTTTTTTTAAAATAAAATACACTCCACATTTTAGTATCTTAACTTTTATATTGATACCTTTTTGGTCTGATTATGTATTTGGTATACAAGTTACCATAATATAATTGTATTAATAAATTAAAGCAGAAAAAGGAAACTCAATGATCTTAGTAAAAAACTATATTATTTTTCATAAGAGATCTACCAAAACATTAAATTCTTACCTATAAATTCTAATGTTGGTAATGCTTCAAGTGTTACTAATGCTATATCCCACATATTCTTGTCTCGGACATCATAGCGGAAGGCATGCAGATGTGTGAAGTTCTGCAAGCAAATGTCCTTATCGAGAAGTTGCCAAAATCCTGGTCCGATTATCGCAACTCCCTCAAGCACAAGAAAATGGACATACCACTTCAGGAGCTAATCGGTCACATGAAAATCGAGGAGGCCAACCGTTTGAAAGATAAGGTTACGAACAACTTTAGTCACTTATCTTTTAAATCTAACATAGTTGAGTCTAGTGGTGCTTCAGGGTCCAAAAAGCCCTTTAAGAAAGGCCCTCAGAGCAAAAAGCCCAAACCACAGAAGACTACCAACTTCAAGAAGCCTGTCAAGGCTAAGCCCAACGTGAAAACCATGAAGTGCTGCGTGTGTGGGCAAGCTGGTCACAAGGCGTACCAATGTCAGCACCACTTGGACCGCCAGAACGAGACTAGACCACGCATGCATGTGACGGAGGACATGGATGATGATGTCATAGCCGCGGTGGTTTCGGAGGTCAACCTCGTATAGAAGAACACCGAGTGAGTCGTAGACACCGGAGCTTCTCGACACTTCTGCGCAAAGAAGGAGTTCTTCACCGAGTTCGAGGACGTAAAAAATGGTGAACGTGTGTACATGGGGAACTCCAGCAGCTCTCAAGTGATGGGCAAAGGCAAGGTTTTACTCAAGCTGACTTCCGGTAAAACTTTGGCCCTTAATAATGTCCTATATGTGCCTGCCCTGCGTAGAAATTTGATCAGTGGTGGCCTCTTAAATAAGGCAGGCATTAAGTTAGTTTTTGAGGCAGATAAACTTGTACTTTCCCGTAACGGTGATTATGTCGGGAAAGGTTTTTAAGCGAAGGTTTATTTGTCATAGAAACTCAACTTAATGAAAATAATAAAGCTACCACTTCTGCTTATATTGTTGAGTCTGTTGATATGTGGCATGCTAGATTAGGACACGTAAATATTCAATCCCTAAAGAAAATGATAAATATGAATATTTTGCCTAAACTAGATATAACAAACTATAATAAATGTGAAGTTTGTGTAGAAGCCAAGCATGTAAAACCTACCTTTAAAAATGTTTCTAAAAGAAAGACTAAACTGTTAGAACTTATTCATACTGATCTAGCAGACTTTAGAAACACTAAAAGTAAAGGAGGAAAACACTACTACATAACTTTTGTAGATGACTTCTCTAGGTATACAAAAGTTTATCTCCTAAGAACTAAAGATGAAGCTGAAAATTTCTTTCTTATTTATAAGGCAGAAGTTGAAAATCAGTTAGATAGGAGAATAAAACGTGTTAGGTCTGATAGAGGTGGTGAATATGGATCTAATTTTCTAAAAGAGGTTTGTGAGACGAATGACATAATACATGAAACTTCAGCCCCTTATTTCCCTCAACAGAAAGGTATAGCCGAGAGGAAAAACAGAACTTTAAAAGAGATGATGAACTCATTGTTGATAAGTTCTGGGTTGTCTGACAACATGTGGGGGGAAGCCATTCTATCGGCCAATCATATTCTGAACCAGGTACCTCATAAGAAAATTGATTCTACCCCATACGAATTATGGAAAGGGTATGCCCCAAATTTACAATACCTGAAAGTGTGGGGGTGTCTGGCCAAAGTGGGGTTGCCAGACTTTAAGAAGTCCACCATTGGACCTAAGACCGTTGATGCAGTGTTTATAGGCTATGCTTCTAACAGTGCCGCATATAGATTCATGACTTTACAAGACTTCTCTATTTGTGAATCTAGGGATGCTGTTTTCTTTGAAGAAATCTTTCCTTTCAAGAAACCTAGATTAAATGTTGAAACACAAATAGAAAACTTGCCACCCACTTCTTCTAGTGTGCCTGCTAGGTCTTCTCAAGAGATTGAATTTGAGCCTAGAAGAAGTAAGAGACAAAGAGTTGAAACCTCTTTTGGACCAGACTTCATAACTTCCTTCATTTTTGAGATAAATGATTTAGACACTCTTTCTGATCCTATAGCTCAAGCTTATTTGTTAGATGAGGATCCTAAAACTTACGAAGAAGCTATACGATCTATTGATGCTAGTTTCTGGAAAAGCGCTATAAAAGATGAACTAGAATCAATAGTGTCTAATCATACTTGGGAATTAGTTGACTTGCCTAGAGGATTTAAAACCATTAACAGTAAGTGGGTCTTTCGAAAGAAACTTAGACCAGATGGTTCTATCCAAAGGTATAAGGCAAGGCTAGTAGTCAAAGGGTTCACTCAAAGATTTGGTCAAGACTTCTTTGATACCTACTTTCCTGTCACAAAAATCTCAACGATCCGTGCATTGTTTGCACTAGCCTCCATTCACAAGTTGCAAGTACATCAAATGGATGTAAAGACTGCATTTTTGAATGGGGATCTAGATGAGGAGATCTATATGGAGCAACCTCTTGGCTTCGAGGCGCCTGGTATGGAAGGCAAAGTATGTAGACTTAAAAAGTCACTTTATGGCCTGAAGCAAGCTCCTAAACAGTGGTATGAGAAATTTCACAAAACTATTCTTAGTTTTGGTTTTGTTGTGAATGGTTCGGATGCATGCGTGTATTCGAGGATGTTTGGTACTGATTGTGTCATCATAAGCTTGTATGTTGACGACATGCTGATTTTCAGTACTAACATTGAGTCCATTAACAAAACAAAAAGTTTCTTGTCCACTAAGTTTGAGATGACTGACTTGGGAGAAGTCGATGTAATCTTAGGAGTCAAAGTAATCAAATCTGAAAAGGGATTTTCTTTAAGTCAGACACACTATATTGAGAAAGTGTTAAAGAAATTTGACAATTTTGATGTCGTCCCTGTTCGAACTCCTTATGACTCTAGCATACATCTCTTTAAGAATAAAGGAAGTAGCGTTTCTCAAATGGAATATGCCAAAATAATTGGCAATTTGATGTTCTTAATGAACTATACTCGGCCAGATATTGCCTATGCTGTTAGCAGACTCAGTAGATATACTCATAACCCTAGTGGTGAGCATTGGGTTGCTCTTAGACGCTTACTTAAGTACCTTAAGGGTACTATGGACTGGAGACTTTAGTTTGTTGGCTTTCCTGCTACATTAGAAGGATATTGTGACGCCAACTGGGTCTCCGATAGTGATGAAGTAAGCTCTACGAGTGGGTATGTATTTATTTTGGGAGGAGCAGCAATTTCTTGGAAGTCTTCAAAACAGACTTGTATTGCTCGCTCTACTATGGAGTCAGAGTTTATAGCTCTTGACTTAGCTGGGCAAGAAGCTGAGTGGCTAAGGAGTTTGTTAGCCGATATTCCGTTGTGGGGAACTCCGACTCCTCCTGTTTCCTTGTTGTGTGATTCACAAGCTGCGATTTGTGTTGCCAAGAGTCAAGTTTACAATGGTAAAAAGAGACACATTCGCATAAGGCATGAATCTGTTAGACACTTAATAAGGGATGGAGTACTCTCTTTAGAGTATGTGAAGTCGGAGAGAAACCTAGCAGATCCGCTTACCAAAGGGTTAAGTCAGAAATTGGTCCTTGATTCGTCGAGGGGGATGGGTTTAAAGCCCATTGGTTGAGGAATTCATGGTGGATACCCAACTTAGTTATCTAAGTTCAATGTGATCAAACGAAACCATGGAAAGACTCATAGTGTACATTTCTCACTGCCTATCCCTATGACAAATGATGTACATGTCCAGGTTGAGTACTATTGCTCTTAATAAATTCATAGCCCAGGTTTTGGGTGGTCTTTGTGAGAAAGACTTGATGAATTTACCGAATCATGGTTGAATACTTATTCTTAATAAGTTCATAACACAAGTATGATTGTGTTGTCCTATTGAGAAGGACAAGATGGACTTACCGCCAGAAAGGTTGAGTTTCAAGAAACTCTTAATGAATTCAAAGTTTAAATGATCCTATTGAGAAGGACATTTTGAATTCACCGACATTGAGGTTGAATATTTATTCTTAATGATTTCTTATCCCAAGACTGGGTGATTCATTTTAAATGGACTTGAAGAAATCACCATAAGTCTATAAGAGGTTGAGCCATTACAAATGGTTCTTAATTATTTCATAGCCCAGATTCAGGGTGGTTTATATTAAGATAAACTTGATGAAATAACCTATGTAAGTGAGAAGGATTAGCCACCTTTTGTGAAAAACGTTGGGCCGTTTTTCTAAAACACTTACTAGAATCCTGAGGGTAAGATGACCAAATATACACTTGTGTATATATATCTTACACATCGAGAACTTCGGTGGATGAAGGAGTTAGTTGTGTGTTATGAGTTTACCCCTATCTTAGAAAGTTCAAGACTAGATTCATTTATCTAAGAGAAGGATCGCTCATTATCACTATGTACTAGTTCAAGATACGTTCACTAGTGCTTAAGCAACTAATTCCGCTATTGCTCGTCTGAGGAGGTCTGTGTTTGAGATACAGATGAATCCTTTCGCATTAGTGGGGGAATGTTGGTAATGCTTCAAGTGTTACTAATGCTATATCCCACATTGGTTGGGAAAATAGCTAGGGAAGGGTATTTATACCCATGCTTCCTCTCTCCCTTGTTGAGTGAGAAAGAACAAGGGAAGTCCTCGCGCGCCACCGCCGTCCGGCCGGCTCGGGCTCGGGTTCGGGTAACGGGTGTCTTCGACACGTACGCGTATATATTCTTTTTGGAGAAAATTCGTATGGAATTTTCTTATGAACAAAAGATTATATGTGAAAGAATTTTTTCTTATTTATAGGCTTTTGAGAAAACTGTTCGAATCAATCAGAATTTATTTTTTAATTCATATCTGAACTGCAACGTTCAGAATAATTGTTTGATTCGAACGTTTTGACTCCAATTTATTCGAAATTATTCGAATATGAACAGTCTGTTTATTGGATGAATTTGGACAATTTTTCAGTCAAATTCAAGGTGTAACAACACTATTATGCAGCTTAAATTACAGAATTAAAATGGTGATTATGTTTAATACTGCTGTTATATAGATTTAATTTTGTAATTATTTGAGCAGTGAAATGTCAATTATAGACATGATATCCAGCCTATAAATAGAGGTGCTGCATGCACCATTTGATATATCAAACACATTACAAAACATATAAATTCTCTATGTTTCCTCCACTGTTAGATCGAGCAGTACCACTGTTGTTCACTCCGGAGTCGAGTGTACGGTTCCAGGAGCGTCCGTGTGCACCTCGGGGGACAGCTTGCCCGTGAAGCGACTACACTGTTCGGGGCAGTTTTGTTTCTAAGGCAGTGGCCACCATACCACGACACGGTTCACATATTTACATTCTGTTTTTTATATTTTACCAGTCAGTGCTAACAGTCGGTTTTGCAGTTCTATTTTACCAACATCTAAAACCCTATATAATAAATACTAAACCCTAAAAGTATAAACCCATTAGCAACTAAAATGGATGGATTTGGGGTTTAAGATTTAGGGTTTTGGTGAATTTTTGAGTTTTTTTTTGTAAATTTTTGAAATTTTAAATTTTTTTAAATCATTTTTTTAGTTTTTATAATAATATATTGTTTTTTATATTTTTTAATATTATTTGTTTATGAATAAAATTTTAGGGTTTAAGTTTGTATTTTAGGGTTAGGGTTTAAGGTTTTGTTTGATTTTGAGCTTTTTGAAAATTTTGGGTTTTGAAAATTATTCTTTTAGTTTTTATAATAAAATACTTATCTATTTAATATTATTTATAATATAAAAATATTTTTATATTTTTTATTATTTATATATTAATATACTTATACTAATACATTTCTAATATATTTATATTAGAAATAATATATTTATATTGTTTATATAGACTAATATTATTTATATTGTTTATATAGACTAATATTATTTATATGATAAACTGCAGTTTAGAATATATATTATTTGTGCTGAAAGTAGAATAAATATGTTATGTAGACTTAGTGGTTAGGAGGTTGTTTTTTATTCTAAAGGTTTTAGGTTCAAATCCCATTAAGTGTATGGTTTTTCATATTTTCCTCCAACAAAACGACGCCGTTTTGGGCAATTTAGTATCACAAGAGCGCACCAAAATGACGTCGTTTTGGTCTAGCATTCAAGTCATCACGGCGTTAAGAAGTTAATGGCGCGAAAATTTGTTGGCAAAACTAGACTAATTAAAACGTTGTTGATAAAAACAAATCATACTATATAATTTAGTGGTATCTGACATAATTTACTCTAAAACTAACTGATGTCATCATAAGAACTCGTTAAAAATGCTAAAAAATAGGAACCTAAGCTACTGGAAGGGTCATGACCTCCCAAACATTTTAGGTCAACTTGTATTTTTAGTTCGCTTGGTTTTAAAACTAAATAAATTAAGCATGGTCTCTTCTACTTTTTGGTTAAACTGATTTCTAAGCCTCTCTTTGTTTTGAAACCATGCAAATTAATGGACATTCTATCATTTTTTAGTTTAAATACTTCTTAAATCTTTATCATTTTCAAAATTAAGCAAACTAGATTCTAACCACTATTTTTTAAATTAATGATTTAACAATTAAATTTTGACCATATTTTATTACTATTTATGTTTGGACCTTAAGTTTCATCTTGACTTTGTCCTTGTTTTTAAAAGTTAAGTTCAAATTAGTACTTAAAGATTTTTTTGACATTTAAACCAATAAACCAAGTTTATGTATCAAAAAAATGAATCTATTTTTATGAGATATTTGGTGTCCAGTGTAAATTAATCTTTATCATTCAATTGGACAGATGTTTTGGTAAGCAAATAAAGCATGCATATATATAGTTTCAGCAGAGTGAAAATTATAGGCATGACTTTGGTGCACAGCGAAACTAATAAGTTGAAATCTGTGCAGGGGATGCAGGAACTATGTCTATAGGCATTAATGTAATAAAGGGGGTATGCGCTGGGTGGTGTTGATTGTCGAACGAAGCGGAGACAGCCGAGGGAAGGGGCTGACATTTCTACAATATTTGAGGGAAGGGGCTGACATTTCTACAATATTTCTGGGAACTTCCCCTCCGAATCTCTAATCTCCATCTCCCCATGTGATGCCCCCCACCATGTTTCCTGTTCCCCCCCTCTTTAATAATCTCGTCAACTTGCAAACATCTGTATTTAAAATGGATGCCTGGAATTTTAGATTCATCATTTTCAGAGCTCAGAGATGCCATTCATGTCACAAGACTCAATTGTGTTTTTGGATATACATATATCAGTTTATTGGTACTACATATTTATATTTTTTGTGTTCTCTACGTAAATTATTCGTTCAATCACTTGTAGAGGTAAACAAAGTCAAACTACATTAAATCTCATCTCTCTTACCTGTCGTGTTTTCTGTTGTTATCGTTTTGATTATTTTTTACCACATAGAAATTACTAACAGATAATGATATATTTGTAATGTTATAGGCGACCTAGGCTAGGTAGTGTTTCCCATAGTCACATGCAAAGACACGTGGGGGATTTTGGGGATAAATAAACAAAAGAGGTGCAAGCAGAAGAAAGAGGCAGCCGCCTGCATCAAAAGCAGTCCATGTTGTATAGAAATACGTATTCAACTTGTGTATTTTATTAATATATATACGGATATTTTAAAAAATAAACAAATAATTTGATTAAAACTTTGACCCTAGGACCAGATTCTGTGATTCAAGCAGTTGAAACGCTATATCTAAGAATATATGGTATGTGAGTAAGAGTTAAGACGGTGGAGGATTGGGCAGGGAATAGGGATAAAAGATACGCATATGAATGGCGAGCAGAGACGATGGACCACCCTTTGTTCAGATCCACAGCTTCCAATGGCGTGGCTTCCACTCTCCCACCCCCCCCCTCTGCACCTTCCTACACCCCCGCGCCTGTTCCAATGCCTCCCCAACTTTGCCATAATTCACCCCACCCCACCATCAACTTCATTCTCATTTTAAAATCAAAACAAGTTAGAATTGTTTTATGGATTAGTATACTATACACTGACGATAGAAAAAATCGCAAACAAGATTATTTAGTGGTATATAGTTTTAGTTTAAGGCTTATGGGTTTAAGTTGTAGAATTTGGAATTTATAGTTCAATGTTAGAATTTAAAGTTTAGGAATTATAGTTTTAAGGTTTTCAGATTAAAAATTTAAATTTCAACTTAAAAATATACATGATTGTGTAATTCTTATATACTAATAGTGTATCAAATATGCATCCTTGTTTTAATTTATTTACTTGATGAAACAAGTTAATATTTGGTTTTGAACTTAAATCAATTATGTTAGAATTTGAGTTTTTAAAAAATTCTTGTTAAATGAAAAAAATGAATTTTTATTTATTAATTTCATGACTTTAGTTGAATTAATTTTTTATTAAATTAATAAAATATTTTATATAAATTATTAAATGTCTCATCTTAGTATAGTATATATTATATGGGTAATTTTTTATAACTATAATCCCATAAACCTAAATTAGACCCTAACCCTAAACATATGTATCATAATATTTTCATTGTAACACCCATGTTTTGGGGCTAGGAGTTAGTCGGGTTGTAGTCCGGGTCAATGAAATTTATTAAAATAAATTCAACTTAAATTGTGATGTAATCGAGCTTTATTAAAGAGGGAGGGACCTATGTTGCAATTTTCCCCAAAAGATTTTAAAAGGATGACAACTTTTGAAAGTTGTCATCTTCTCCCCTTTTCCCATTAATTCCAACATGAAACCCCTTTCCCCATCTTCAAAACTCTCCTAACTTTCAAGCTACTTTTCCCTTTGATTTCTTCATCAATTCAAGGGGCTTTTGAAAGGTAATCCCATATTTGAACTCCCCTTTCCATTTCTTATTCATACATTGTCTTAGATTTTAAAAATATGAACTTTTGAAAATTAGGGTTTATGTCAAAGTTTGGGTTTTTAAGGGGTTTTCCATTTTATTTTGATAAATTGAGTTGGGGTTTTAGTTAATCTTGTTAAAAGGTGTAACATATATCAATTTGGTTGAAGTTGGATGAAAATTCGTGGTGGGTCTTTAGGGCAAGTTTTAAGGTATCAAAATTTGGGTTTTTGGTGGGTTTAATGTTGAAATTGGAGGGCTGATGGTTAAGGTGTAATAGGAGGGCGATTTGGGATGTTTTGGAAGTCATTTGGGTGTTTGGAATTGGGTGTTTCAGCCTAGGTTTGTGGGAGTACGAATTTGGGTTATTTGGGGATTTATCTTGGTTGGAAAATTAGAGTGAAATTGATTTGAATTCAAAGGTTGTGAGATTATTGAATATTAGCATTGATTGTGGCTATCGGTTGTGTTTTGGTTGGTTAGAAGCAAGAGAAGACGATGGAGAAGCTTCGGGCTCGAATCCGGAATTTGGATGCTTGGTAGGCTAGTCGGCTTGTGCTATGAAGTGGTCGGTGAGTGGTTAATGCTTTTAAATGATTTTAAACATTGGTTCAAGCATGAGGACCTAGGTTGGGCTTGGTAAACCCACCTAGAGTTGAGGTTAGGGTGGTAGCCTAATCTCAAGCTTAAGTTTAGGAAACTTTGGTTGAACTTCTAATTGCTTGTTATGCCTCTTATTTATATGTGTTTATGGTAGTTATGTATATTGTGTTATACATGTTGTTGAGGCATGATTGATGCGTTGCTATGCATGTGGATTGGACTGTGAATTATGCATGATGAGGATCATGGTGAGTACATGCTAGGCATGGTATTGGGTTGTGAAATACATGTATGTGAGACATGATATTTGATGCTTTGTCATATGCATGTAGCTATGAAAAATGGATTGCGTTTAATGTTGGCACTAGTATGCTTGGGTACAATGATCGATCATTAGGATGAGTGTGCACACAAATTGAGTCAAAACGTACGTGGCCTTGGTGGCGTTAAGGCACCAAGGAGGAGTACGGTGATGTAATATTCCACCGGAAGCTTTTATATATTTCTACGTGATGATGAGTGGAATCCCATCCGTAGGGCATGTGGCGATGAGTGGAATCCCGCACATGCAAGGACCGGTGATGAGTGGAATCCCACCGAGGTAATGTTGTTGTTGGAAATGCGTTCCAACGAGTTATCCGCGTATTCGGGTCATAGCTAGGTGCCAATATGAGATCGTATGAATATACTAATATGAGATTATGTATACATGCTTATATGATACGAATGTGATGCCTTCATGAATTGATATATGATGTGGTTAATGCTTGAATTATGTATCATGGTAAGTTGAGCTTATGGGTGTTGAGCATGTCATAATGTTGACTATATGTTCATGCATCATGTTCATTTTGGCTTTGCGGACCGGAGGTAAAATCATGCATTTCAATATGGAAATTTCTCGTGCTTGGACCCTGCATTGTCGAAAGTTTGTTTTATGAGCTACCCTCACTAAGCTTTTATGCTTACGCTCTCTTTTGTTCGACAATGCAGATAAATAGCTTGTGGGTGGCAAGGGCAAGGAAAAGGTCTCCAAGTGATGCTTACGGTTAGCTCAAGTATGATAGTTAAATTTAAAGATTGTAATAGTAAAGCAATGGGATAGGTGTTGTTGTTTTGTGCTGGTGTTGGTTGTGTAGGAGCATGTTTAGACTCCCTTCTTATGTTGTTTTTGATTGGCTTAATGATGCTATGTTTGGATTGTAACCATGTTTAAATTGTTTACCTTGTGTGTTGGTTACGTGCCTTTGAGGTTGCCTTCATGATAGAATATTGAAGTATGAGCTTTGAATGTTGGAATGCCATTTGTTGGAATGTCATGCTTGAAAGCTTATGTTGCTTGTATGGTTCGTGTATCATCATGGGTTGGATTGTGCCTTTGATTCATGTTAAAGCATGCTTTTATGGTTGGTTTGCATTAGGGTTGATGATAGTGTGCTGGTTGGGGTTGTTAGAGGGATTTAGGGGCCTCCTTGTGCTCTAAATCAGCTCAAACCTGCAGATTCGTAGCTGGGGTATCGATACTGCCCCTTTGGTTTCAGGCCTCGTGTATCGATACTCGAGGAGAGTATCGATACCTTTTTGGCCACTGGAGCCACTGTCGATTTCGGTATCGATATTGGCCTCTAGGGTATCGATACCGTTGTCTTAGCTTTGACCGTGGGAAGTCAACTTTAGGGGAGGGTATCGATACCCTCATTGGGGGTATCGATACTGTCTCCTCAGGTTGACCAAACCCTGTTGACTTAGTCAAGGGGTATCGATACCCCCCTCAAGGGTATCGATACCGCCTGCAGATTAACTTTAAAAATGGGCTTTTAAATGTTAGTTTGGGTTCGTTTGACTGCTTCGTAAATATTGTTCCGCTATGTGATCACATAGGACTAAATGCTCATCTAGACAAGATTTAAAATGAAAAAAAAATAGGGTTGCTAACCGAGGGAGAGTTGTTTAGGGAGTTTTCACTCGGTTTTCCCCGTGTAGCTCACTCGGACCGGTCATCCGGCCAGACCGGGACGAGGGGGTTACATTTGTTGGTATCAGAGCCTCAGGTTACCGAGACCTTGGGCAGGTAAGTGAGGTAAGTTAAGTTCTTGCATTGAAATTGCACGGTGTTTGCTTGCCATGTAAGCATGTTGCTTGTTAACCGTGAATGCTGTGATGTATGATTGCTTGATTGAGAATATATGTTGTTTGATTGTACGCATATGTATGTTTGTTTAGCAAGTAAGCCTTGTTATATGCTTGTTTGAGCATGTATGTGTGTTGAGTCGTTTGAAACATGTTTAGTAGAGTCCCATTGCTACTATTACATCGGAAAAGAGATTTTAAGTGAGGAAATCATACTTGAACCACTTGGAAGCCTTGCCTTGCTAACCCAACCTTGTATGTTTTACTGTTGTTGTTGATGTTGTTGATTTATTGCTTTTTGGTAAGTAGAAGTTGTAGTTTCTGAAAAGGTGGACGATGTTGAGGGAGTCCATCATATTAGTTAGAGAGGTATGGTTGTACCGGAATTGAGGTACAATTTGTCCGTTTGAGACGGTGTGTATGTGGGTTGATTCCTGTGGATGAGGGACGATGTGATCAACACTGGCATCAGTTGGTAAAAAGAAGTGAAGGCATATGAGTGGGAGTTAGATTGGTGTCGATGTTGTAACATATAAGCCCTTGGTACAGTGTTAAGTTGCTTCCTCTAGTTGATTCTAAATCCGTGCTTTCTTATATCGTCAGCAAGTACGCAAGTTTGAATATGCCCGGTGAAGTGTTAGAGGTAGGTGCGAGTACCTTGGTTCTTTTAGCAAGATCAAGGTAGGGGTCTCACGTGAGTAATCTGAAATTTCGGAAATGTTAGTTGGTGACCGTTGGGGTTCGGCCTATGATTTTAATGCAAGACAGTCGGTCAGTGTCCGTGAGTGGGAGCTAGTTTGTGTGATTGAGTCAGTGTACGCTGAGTTGTTTTCCAGCAAGCGGAAGAGATGAAGTCACTTCCGATATAGTTGAGCCGAGAAGGGAGCCTTGAGCTTTGACTTCAGGATTGTTTGGTAGGGGTAGAACAAGTCCAACAAGACTGTTTATGTGCGATCAGAATTGAGTCTTGAAGTTACGAGATGCTCTAAGAACAGTTTAGAAGAGTCAGATTCTGTCGAAGAACCAGTCTAAAGACAAGAGGACCGAAGACTATCAGTTGTGTACATGTGAAGTTGCAATTTCTGCGGATACCTCCTTTTGTGTGAGCATGTAAGAAATTAGATATCCTTGTTGAGACCTTAGATGTAGGGACACATGTGACTAGCCCCCTTTGGGAGACAATAGTGATCAGAAAGATGTACAGAAGATGTTTGTTGGTGGTTTAGAGTTACTAGTTTCTAGTAGGTGTGAAGCGATCGTCTTCCTACGGTTTTGATGTACCTTTGGTCAAGGTTTGACTTAAAGAGCACAGAGTTAGTGTATACGTTGAGACAAAGAGAGAGTTGCTTTGAAGACACAGATTTTTGTGAGACTGTAGTGGTAGGTGAGGGTGTGAGCTTCTTATTGAATGTTGATCCAGTTTTAGAGATCAAAGGTCGATTGAGTTTAGTTGACAGGCTTGCTAAGCAATTGTGATGGATTTGAATTTTGAATGAAGATTAGACCGCAGAATGTTGGGATAGTTTGTGTTTTCTATTCGTAGAAGTATTTGGAAGAATTGTCGGTTTATCTCTTGATAGAGAAGAGAAGTTCGTTGTTGAGACCGTCTTCGAGGTTGCCTTAGTTTTGTTGCTCTGTAACTTATGAATTCCGGAAGAATTGAGAATGTTGAAGAATTAACTTCGAGACTTGTTAGACCTTAGATTCATTAGGCCTAGTGCATCATCTCAGAGTTCTACAGTGTAACTTGTGTCGAAGAAAGAGTGACAGTACGAGAATGTGTTTAGATTACATACAGTCGAAACAGGTGTCAGTGATTTGTTGATCAGTTAGTGTATGCTCCAGTCAAATTGAAGATTAATTTGGATTCGATTAGTACCAGTTAAAAGTGAGAAAAGTTGAAGTATCGAAGACATCTTTCGAGGCAAGATATGATCGCTTTGAGTTCCGAGTTATGCCGTTTTGTTTGACTAGTGTAGTAGTTACCTTCATAGAGATGTTGAGCAGAATAATTTCAGAGTTCCTTGATCAGTCGTAGTAGTTCTCATAGTTGACACATGAGCATATTCAAGTACCGAAGAAGACCATGACAAGCTTGGAAGTTAGTGTGGTAGATTCTATTAGAGAATTAATTGTATATCAAGTTGTGCAACACGAACTTCGAGTTAATGAAGATGTTCACCTAGGACATGTAGACCAGCTCAGTGTATTAGAGTAAATCCCGAGTAGGCGAAAGAAGATATGAGGTTGAGGAAATTGAAGACTGTGACAGATATCTATAGATCCTAGGTCTAGCATTGTCACTTTCAGAGAATTGTAAATAGTCGTTCGAAGATAGCTGCTCTTTTGTCAGATTGCTACACAAGACTGTTCAGTTGTGAGGTTAGATGCGAGTTAATGAGCCCTTGAGAAACTGGAAGAAACTTTGAAGAGAGCTTCGACCTTGAATCAACTTATGTCAGAGAAAGAGTTGTGAACCACAGTGATGCATTACATGTAGAGTTAGGTTGTGTGATTATGCAAGACAGAAGATTGTGACTTGTTCATCAAGATAGTTGAAAGACCGTGAGAAGAGTTATCCGATATGAGACACAGAGTTAATTACAGTTGTGTTGCTCCGAAGACTTAGAAACAAAGCTGGTATAGTAAGAAATGCACAATGTGTACGTACATATTATTAGAACTTGAATTGTTAGACAACTTAGGAAGGGTTGAAACTTGAACAACATGAGTAGTTAGAATTGCTTGAAGACTGTGATCTCAAGATTGAGTACTATCTGAAGAGAGTCTACGTAGCAACCGAGTTCCGAGTTGTATTTGCTGTTAGATTAGTAGTTGAGTTACGAGTTGCAATTGCCGAATTCCGTATATCAAATGATAGTAGTTTTGTGGCCGAGTTTCGGGTTGAGACTACTTTGAGTCAGAATGTTTGATGAGAAACAGTTGCAAGACAGGTTCTTGGCACCTCACGTACAAGACATGGCGGAAAGAAGACCTTCAGAATACAGTTTTAGAGATGATAGAGTTTTGCATTTCAGAGACAGAATAGTTGTACCGACTGACCTAGTGTTTTAGGATGTATTGTTTTGGCTGAAGCGCACAGTGGTTCATTTGTATTGCATCTGAGTAGTATGAAGACGTATTGTGGGTTGAAGATGAATGCTTCTGAATTGAGTGGATGAATAATGTGGTTCAGTATGAGAGTAAGTATGTAATTTGCCAGCGCGTCAAGACTGAGCTTCAGTTTTCTTCTAGTTTGTTACATCTGTGGAAGATTCGCAGTAAAAGTGAGTAATAAAGATCCGAGATTTCAACTAGAATAATTTTGAAGACGTCTGCATAGTGTTTGGTTAATTGATGAAGACAGAGGATCAGTCAGAGAAAGATATGAGTCACGTGTTCAAGCAGTATTGTATGAGTTTGTGAATCGGGCTAGTTCTGTTGTTATCTGTTGCGGTTACCACCAAAGTTAGAAAGGGGTTTGAGATGTGTTACGTGTATCTATGATTCAGAAATGTTAGTCAGATCTGTTCCGTGCTATACTTGTTGAAGAGATTGAGTTGAGTTTGAAATTGGCATGCCTTGCAGAATCAGTTGAGATCTTAGTGTAAGATAGCAAGTGTTGTGTGGTAAGTCTTTCGAGTTGGTTAGTACGTTGTGGTGAGAGGGGAAGGCGTGGAGGTGCATGTTTCAGTGGCCCTCCGTGATCGATGAATTTCGGGGACGAAATTTCCTTAAGTGGGGGAGAGTTGTAACACCCGTGTTTTGGGGCTAGGAGTTAGTCGGGTTGTAGTCCGGGTCAATGAAATTTATTAAAATAAATTCAACTTAAATTGTGATGTAATCGAGCTTTATTAAAGAGGGAGGGACCTATGTTGCAATTTTCCCCAAAAGATTTTAAAAGGATGACAACTTTTGAAAGTTGTCATCTTCTCCCCTTTTCCCATTAATTCCAACATGAAACCCCTTTCCCCATCTTCAAAACTCTCCTAACTTTCAAGCTACTTTTCCCTTTGATTTCTTCATCAATTCAAGGGGCTTTTGAAAGGTAATCCCATATTTGAACTCCCCTTTCCATTTCCTATTCATACATTGTCTTAGATTTTAAAAATATGAACTTTCGAAAATTAGGGTTTATGTCAAAGTTTGGGTTTTTAAGGGGTTTTCCATTTTATTTTGATAAATTGAGTTGGGGTTTTAGTTAATCTTGTTAAAAGGTGTAACATATATCAATTTGGTTGAAGTTGGATGAAAATTCGTGGTGGGTCTTTAGGGCAAGTTTTAAGGTATCAAAATTTGGGTTTTTGGTGGGTTTAATGTTGAAATTGGAGGGCTGATGGTTAGGGTGTAATAGGAGGGCGATTTGGGATGTTTTGGAAGTCATTTGGGTGTTTCAGCCTAGGTTTGTGGGAGTACGAATTTGGGTTATTTGGGGATTTATCTTGGTTGGAAAATTAGAGTGAAATTGATTTGAATTCAAAGGTTGTGAGATTATTGAATATTAGCATTGATTGTGGCTATCGGTTGTGTTTTGGTTGGTTAGAAGCAAGAGAAGACGATGGAGAAGCTTCGGGCTCGAATCCGGAATTTGGATGCTTGGTAGGCTAGTCGGCTTGTGCTATGAAGTGGTCGGTGAGTGGTTAATGCTTTTAAATGATTTTAAACATTGGTTCAAGCATGAGGACCTAGGTTGGGCTTGGTAAACCCACCTAGAGTTGAGGTTAGGGTGGTAGCCTAATCTCAAGCTTAAGTTTAGGAAACTTTGGTTGAACTTCTAATTGCTTGTTATGCCTCTTATTTATATGTGTTTATGGTAGTTATGTATATTGTGTTATACATGTTGTTGAGGCATGATTGATGCGTTGCTATGCATGTGGATTGGACTGTGAATTATGCATGATGAGGATCATGGTGAGTACATGCTAGGCATGGTATTGGGTTGTGAAATACATGTATGTGAGACATGATATTTGATGCTTTGTCATATGCATGTAGCTATGAAAAATGGATTGCGTTTAATGTTGGCACTAGTATGCTTGGGTACAATGATCGATCATTAGGATGAGTGTGCACACAAATTGAGTCAAAACGTACGTGGCCTTGGTGGCGTTAAGGCACCAAGGAGGAGTACGGTGATGTAATATTCCACCGGAAGCTTTTATATATTTCTACGTGATGATGAGTGGAATCCCATCCGTAGGGCATGTGGCGATGAGTGGAATCCCGCACATGCAAGGACCGGTGATGAGTGGAATCCCACCGAGGTAATGTTGTTGTTGGAAATGCGTTCCAACGAGTTATCCGCGTATTCGGGTCATATCTAGGTGCCAATATGAGATCGTATGAATATACTAATATGAGATTATGTATACATGCTTATATGATACGAATGTGATGCCTTCATGAATTGATATATGATGTGGTTAATGCTTGAATTATGTATCATGGTAAGTTGAGCTTATGGGTGTTGAGCATGTCATAATGTTGACTATATGTTCATGCATCATGTTCATTTTGGCTTTGCGGACCGGAGGTAAAATCATGCATTTCAATATGGAAATTTCTCGTGCTTGGACCCTGCATTGTCGAAAGTTTGTTTTATGAGCTACCCTCACTAAGCTTTTATGCTTACGCTCTCTTTTGTTCGACAATGCAGATAAATAGCTTGTGGGTGGCAAGGGCAAGGAAAAGGTCTCCAAGTGATGCTTACGGTTAGCTCAAGTATGATAGTTAAATTTAAAGATTGTAATAGTAAAGCAATGGGATAGGTGTTGTTGTTTTGTGCTGGTGTTGGTTGTGTAGGAGCATGTTTAGACTCCTTCTTGTGTTGTTTTTGATTGGCTTAATGATGCTATGTTTGGATTGTAACCATGTTTAAATTGTTTACCTTGTGTGTTGGTCACGTGCCTTTGAGGTTGCCTTCACGATAGAATATTGAAGTATGAGCTTTGAATGTTGGAATGCCATTTGTTGGAATGTCATGCTTGAAAGCTTATGTTGCTTGTATGGTTCGTGTATCATCATGGGTTGGATTGTGCCTTTGATTCATGTTAAAGCATGCTTTTATGGTTGGTTTGCATTAGGGTTGATGATAGTGTGCTGGTTGGGGTTGTTAGAGGGATTTAGGGGCCTCCTTGTGCTCTAAATCAGCTCAAACCTGCAGATTCGTAGCTGGGGTATCGATACCGTTGGTCTGGTATCGATACTGCCCCTTTGGTTTCAGGCCTCGTGTATCGATACTCGAGGAGAGTATCGATACCTTTTTGGCCACTGGAGCCACTGTCGATTTCGGTATCGATACTGGCCTCTAGGGTATCGATACCGTTGTCTTAGCTTTGACCGTGGGAAGTCAACTTTAGGGGAGGGTATCGATACCCTCATTGGGGGTATCGATACTGTCTCCTCAGGTTGACCAAACCCTGTTGACTTAGTCAAGGGGTATCGATACCCCCCTCAAGGGTATCGATACCGCCTGCAGATTAACTTTAAAAATGGGCTTTTAAATGTTAGTTTGGGTTCGTTTGACTGCTTCGTAAATATTGTTCCGCTATGTGATCACATAGGACTAAATGCTCATCTAGACAAGATTTAAAATGAAAAAAAAATAGGGTTGCTAACCGAGGGAGAGTTCCTTAGGGAGTTTTCACTCGGTTTTCCCCGTGTAGCTCACTCGGACCGGTCATCCGGCCAGACCGGGACGAGGGGGTTACATTCATATTATTGTATTAAATGTCGTCGATAGCCAGTTCTTTTTTCTTGTTTATTTTTAGTTTTTTCTGTCATTATAACACGATGATAATTGTAAATGTTATTGTAATTTAGATATTTTTTTAATAAAACTAGCTAATTTTATTTAAAAAAATTCCTTTTACCACTCAAACGGTCAAACCATACTATATGCCATTTTCCTCTATCACTAGTAAGTAGTAACCATTCTTTAGTGCCAATAAATAGACATTAATTATGATAGTTCATTCATGGGTTCATTGACAAATCAGTAAGCCTTGACTCTGAAAATTCCCTTAACAACGTTTTCTCATTTCAAAAAAAAAATATATTGTTGAGTGGATAATTTTGATAATTTTAACGTGATTTAGTTAAAGGGGTGAATTGACTATTTAAAATTTAATAGAGTAAAAAATAAATTGAAAAGCGAAGGACAAAGTAATTTATAGTGGTTCAAGCATCTAACAAGCTCTACATTCACTACTTTAGCTCCCACTAAGAATTTTCAACAAATTTTACAAGATGTTTTTCTCATTTTCTAGGCTTAGGAGGTAACCTTTACAACCGGTCAATTTTTCTACCAAAAAATTGACTCAAAAGACTCTCTTTACAAAGAAGAATTTGTCAAAAAATATATCTCACAAATTTAAAATAACGACAATCATGCACTAATTAAATTTGTAAAAAAAAAATTAAATTTGTATATATTTTAATCGTTATATAAAAAAATTAATATAATTTTAAAATTTTTATTTTAATCGAACACTAAACATAATATAAAATATATACAAAATATTGTTAATTTTAATTTAATAATTAGATTTATTTAATTGGGTTAGATTTTTTTATACATCATAAGTATGTTGTGTTCGAGTTCCCTAAAACCGCATTTTCTCTATTTTCCATGCATTAACAGTAATATAACAGATATATTATATGTTGTACTCCATATCACAAAAATAACTTTGGCTTAGTGGCAAGCACATGCTTCTTTTCACCAAGGGATCCTTGGTTCAAATTCCCTCAGCCTCAATTTGTTAATTTCAATTTTTCCAGGCATTAATAACGATTTAAACATATAATATATGTGGTACTTCATAACATAAAAATAGGCTTGGCTTAGTGGCAAGCCTAACGACCTCCCACCCTTCTAACACAAGTTCAAATACCCCCACCCCAAGTCTTTGAATTTAACTTTCCTTCTCCAATCTTGTGACATGTGTCATCAAATAATTAATTTATTTTATTAAATTAAAATTAGGATCAAATTAATAGAGTGTATAAGTAACGAGGACCAACTGTGTAATTATACCTTTATTTTTTTAACTGCCACGTCACCCTTCCGTTAACCTCTAACAACTGGTAGTCAAATTGTATTCAATTTAATAGTATGGTGGTTTAATTGCTTCGAAAAAAAGTAAGATGGTCAAATCGCGATTTTTCTAAAATATGGTGGTTATTTATGTAGTTTACCCTAAATAATTTGCCCAATTACAAAAAAAAACATTTTCCCAAACTTGAACTAAAGGTTAACAATAGGAATTACAACAAGTTGGGTACAATATTTGACTCTATGTAGCACAAGGGTTTCTAATATAGCTTGGATGTTGCAAGAAGGTTCAATAGTTGTTGCTTGTGCTTTGGAGACTTGCTTTTATACCTTCTCATTGATTTCTAGACGTTTAGGTGGTTGAGGTCATCAATAGAGACGTTGGAGCCTTTGTTTCCCACCATAAATGCACTTCTGCAACTGAATGTTTCGAAACACACGGGCCCGTATAGATATCTGTCTCAAAATAGAAAGAGTCGTTATGTGTAATAAAGAGGGTGTATCGAAACGCTTGAAGGTGTATCGAAACAGTTAGGGGCCGTATCGAAACGACGATAGGCCGTATCGAAACTGTATAACTCACAAATGAATCTGCCAAAACTTGTATCGAAACATGTAACAAAAATTTAAATATTTTTCAGATTCTAATAACTTACAAGTAATGGCTATATCATTAAATGCTCATAATAAAAAAAATCTTAACATTGTATCAAAACGGACAAGGCCGTATCGAAGCACTATTTAAAATATTAAATCCCAGATGAAGGCTGCATTGAAACGGGAAAGGTCGTATCGAAACGCTAGTCTCGAAATAAATAATTCCATATCGAAATAGAATTTTCCAGTATGCTGTTAAAATCAAGCAGTATCGATACATCTTGGGGGCGTTTCGAAACGCCTGGGTGATTTTGTGCAATTTGACTTTGAAACACTTCGAAAATTTTATGGAGTTTATTAAGTTTTGACTTTAAAACATTTTAAGTCTAAAATATACTTGTTAAATGTGACTCTACTAAGTACTTAAAAATTTATTTACTTTACAATAAGTACTTTAACAATTTGTTATATCAAAATCAAACTTAGGTTTTACTTACTTATATATATATATTGGTCATCCCACGCTATCTTAAAATGTTTCAAGGATGGTATTTTTAACGACCTTATATATAGTTTTCTCTTTAAGGGTTTCAGTATCGTCGCTCTTCATTTTTGTTTAAATAGGCTGGTGGTGGCAATAGTTTTAGGGCTGATTGTCGACTATCGGCCACCTTCTTTTATCTATCTATTTTATTTTTTAATTTAATAAATTTGTCTTTATGACACACTTTTCTCTACTGTTTGATATGTTTTTATGCTTTTTAGCACGCTTTTCTACCTCTTAGCACGTTTTTTTGTTATTTGTTTTCTACCATGGTTGTATTTGATGTCTCACGACTGATCAAAATGGTGCTTCTTTCATTATTATGTTGATCTCCTTGTCTTGGGCCCTTGAACCGAATTTGGATACGCGATTACATCTACCGTTTATTCGCGATTGAGTTGTGGTAATGACCTTATTGTCAACGTACATTCACTGTAGTATGCATTTGTCAATGTTGCTTGTTGATGGTTTTACCCATCATCGTCGATTTGGGGATGTTTGTATCCGTATTTTGTTTCGAGTCTTTGAATTAGGTTCTTACCTATTTCTTGTATGGTCCTCTTATGATCTAGAGCCGCTAATTTGGTTTTCTAAATCAGTGTTTGAATTTAGGTGTTTGTTTACTCAGTAGTAAACTTTCATTGTAATTTCAGATATTTACTCGTTTAATAAAATTAGTGGATTAAATTTAAAAAAAAAATCAACAAAACACCTTTCCTCACCAAATTCGGTCTCCTTTGTTTAACTTCTTCACACTTTGTTCAGCCGCCTCGAACTGCCCCAGGTTTTGGCAACTTAGTTCTTAAGCACTTCATATTAATTATAATTTGTCAAAGTGTATTCCTTTTACGTGTGAAATTATACATGAGTCATGCATATTAGATGGAAGTTACGTAAATCCAACCAGAGATTTCTAAATACAAAGTATTCTTCTAATATTATGCGTGAGTTTGTGGAGTCGAAGCATCAATATTAGGTATTAGCCGTAATGCAAAAAAAAAAAAATCATAATATTTGACTGGATAATCATTGTAGTTTTTATTTTTTTTAACATTTTAACGCTCAACGTTTCATTTTAAGCCAAAATGACATATTTGTGGATGAAAACTGTTGCACAACTAACGGTAAATGATGTGACAACCTTACACGATAGTGCATGTTGACATAGCAGTGTAATATAGACACCAATTTTGACTTTACAAATAGTCACATCATTCAAAAAATTATTTTATAAAATTATTTTTTCTGCTGACGTGTCATTCTGTTAAGTGATTTCAAGTTGTGTATCATTAATTGACTAACAATTTTCATCCACGGATGAGTTATTTTAACCCAAAATAAAATGTTGAAAGTTAAAATGTTACGAAAAAAGAATAGTATTAAAGTTACTATCCAATCAAACTTTTGGAAGATTTTTTTTAACATTATGCCTAGGTATTAAGTCCGAAAGATTAACAAAATTGAAAAAAAAAATATCGGAGTGATTAAACAAGCAGAACCATGAAAATCAAGGAGTTTTCTCATTGAGACTCAACACCATGACACACAGATCATTATTGGACTCGATGAACAAACTCTTCAATTTCCACGATTTTGTTTTGTCATGCACTCCAAAATGTTTACAATTTTGTGAGTCCACCATAGTATTCAATAAAGTTGAAAATGATAAGTTATATGTTTGCATGTTTTTCATATATTAAATCCTATGTTTTAGCACATTAATTTATTTTAACCCTTGATTCGGCTCATATTTGGTTTTGCAGGTGTTTTGGGGCTTTAATGACGTTTTATACGTAAAGGACGAGTTTTAGCACATTTTTGACATTTATGGAAAATCCTTTGCGCAAAATCAGTAGCGTTTGCGGAATAAGGCTTGACCACGATGCATCACATACTTTTTGACTTGGAGGACAAGCAATCCTACTACAAGAAGAACTACTTTTATCAGAAATAGAGTAGTTTAGGGTTGTTGTATTTAATGTAAAATTTTCCCTTATTTTCACCTATAAATAGTGATCAAAGGGTGAAGGAAAAATAATCCCAAGTTAGTCAAAACTCTATCCCCTCTCTTGTAGTCGTCGACCACCATGAGTGGCTAAACCCCTCTTTTTCTAGTCAAGTGTAGTTACAAGGATATTATTTCAAGTCTTTAGTGAGATTTTTTGTTCCCAAAGTATCTTCATATCTTTTATGCTTCATCATCATGTGTATGTTGGGTTATACGTATGCATGCAACCAAGTCATGGGTTATTGACGCAAGTGGTAAGGAAATTCGAGTTAGATTTCCAAAGGTATGAATTCATGTTCTTAGTAAGTTAACGAGTTAGTGCTTAGTAAGAATATGAGTTTGGGTCTCTATGGTTCTTAATGCTATTTGATACGTTATAATTCTTAGTGTGTTATCTAATAAATTTTAACCTTGATAATAAGAGTTAGTAATTTATGGGTTATTAAATTACTTTCTATCAAAGAAGAGATTTAAGTTATTTGTGGGTTATCATCTAACTTGAAACCAAGTTATTTGAAATTGATGTTGATTTATCTTTTCTGAAATCTATGATCTAAGTTCTTGATTTAATATTATGAGTTCTACTTTCACTAGAGTTCCAATTTATATTGAATTCTTCCTTATTACAATTGCTTTCTCAAAAACAAATACAAACCCCCTTTTACTTTTATTGCATTCACTTGTGAATTTAATCTCTTAACAGCTCTTTGTGGGATCAATCCTAATTGTTGCTACTACAAATCCAAGGAACAAGTAGGTATAATTTTTTGACGGATTCAACACCCATCAAAAATTGGCGCTGTTGTCGGGGAGTTTTGTCAAGAAGCTAAGTTCACTTTTTTAGTTTATTTTCTTTTTATTTTTTTCCTACTTTTATGCTTCGTTCTTCTCGTGCATATAAGAATTTTTTTGTATCTTGATATCGACTAAACCGAAAGACGACTAAGGAAGAAAGCGAAGCAAGGTGAACAATCAACCGCACAAGAGAACATAGAAGCCGACTTGGAGAACACTCAAGCTGAGATACCCCTTGAAACCAAAAACATGGTTGAACAAACCCTTCGCAAACACACCGCACCCGAGATCGCCACACAACCATTATGCATCACCTACCAAGGCCTTGATGTACCATTCGAATTAAAATCGGGTCTAATACATCTTCTTCCTACTTTCAGGGAGGGCAAGAACGAGAATCCATTCAAGCACTTGAAAGAATTCTATGTGGTGTGCTCGAGCATGAAACCCCACAATGTCACCATGGATCAAGTAAAGCTACGGGCATTTCCATTCTCTCTAGCCGACCATGCCAAGGATTGGTTGTACTATATACCATCCGGATCGGTTGAAACTTGGACGGACATCACCTTCCAAAACCTTGATGTACCATTCGAATTAAAATCGGGTCTAATACATCTTCTTCCTACTTTCAGGGAGCGCAAGAACGAGAATCCATTCAAGCACTTGAAAGAATTCCATGTGGTCTGCTCGAGCATGAAACCCCATAATGTCACCATGGATCAAGTAAAGCTACGGGCATTTCCATTCTCTCTAGCCGACCATGCCAAGGATTGGTTGTACTATATACCATCCGGATCGGTTGAAACTTGGACGGACATGACAAAGTTTTTTCTCGAGAAATATTTTTCCGCCTCAAGAGCCACCAACATTAGAAAATATATTTGTGAAGTGCGGAAAAAAGATTCTGAGACACTTTATGACTATTGAGAGCGATTTAAACAATTTTGTGCAAGTTTTTGTAGAACTAATGTTTTGATATAATAATTGAAAAATGTTTTGGACTGATTTAAAAAGTATTTAAAACATTTCCAAAGTCCAAACAACTTGAAATTATGTTTAGGGAAGCTTTTAAAGGGGTTTTACATGTTTTTCAAAGCCAAACTTCACAAAACCGTCCAGGCGTTTCGAAACACCCTAAGGTGTTTCGAAACAGGGGATTCCAGTAGCAAAAATGTTTCGATACGAGTATCGAAACGAGCTTTCCATGGACAGGATTTTTGCCCAGCGTTTCGAAACGGGCTATGTCGTTTCGATACGCCTACGTGGCATTGACCACAACGGTCATAAACCCCAACGGCTATTTTCCCAACTAACTTTTAAATGCAGGCGTTTCGATACGGGTCCATAGTGTTTCGATATGTGTTCCGAAACGGCCAAGCGGTGTTCCGAAACGGGTGCCCTGACAGACTGCAACGGATCTTTCTACTTAAAGAGAATTTTGAAACGGGTTCGAGCATTTTGAAACAGGGAGCTGCAGAACTGCATTTATGGTGGGAATTAAAGTCCTAAACGGCTCCAATTTGATCCCAACGGCTAGTAACGGCTACAAACTCAATTGGGAGTATAAAAGGGACCTCCAAGCATCAAGTAAAGGCTAATGCTCATATTGTCAAACATCAAATGATCAAGAATTGTCTTAGAGCTTAAATTGTCATTTATTGTATAGACAAACACTAGTGAGCCAAAATTGTCAAATTTGCTCAAGTGTTTTAGGTTTTGGGTAAGTGCTTAATTGTGCAAACAAACACCTATTAGAGGGTTTTAAGTTTGCTTATTATTTCTCTTTGTAAGAGAGGGTTTCAATCAAAGCTTTGGGTAGAAAGCTTGATTGTGTATAAGGGTTACCTCCTAAGCCTAGAAAAGGGGACGAATCAATAGTGGATTGATTGGAAATCCTTAGTGGGGAGCTAAGGTAGTGGATGTAGACCTTGGTTAGAAGGTTGAACCACTATAAATCATTGTGTCTATTTGCATTCTAGCTTCCACAACCCTTCCACCCAAAAATCCACCTCTCCACCACTTGATGAGCCACATCGGTTGAACGAATCGAGCCCCACACAACTCAACAATTTTTCACAATATGGAGTCTCCGACCAACTTCTCATCCAATATTTCAATGAGGGTTTGTTACCCATTGAGACAAGGATGACGGATGCCGCAAGTGGAGGCGTAATCGTGAATAAGACTCATACCCAAGCCAAATACCTCATCAACATTATGGCCGCAAACTCTCAACAATTTAGTTTGACACATAACATTGTTTCTCGACGTATGAATGAGGTAAACGTTTCCTCCCTTGAAGATAAAATTTCAAATCTAACTTCTCTTGTTTAAAAACTGTCATTAGGTAATACACAACAAGTCAAGGCATGTGGGATTTGCACAAGTCAAGAGCATGCAACCGATATGTGCCCAACACTCCAAGAAGAAAGTACTGAAGATGCCAATGCCATTGGAGGCCCATAGAGCCAAAATAAGGAAAGTACAATCCATACTTCAATTCATACAATCAAGGGTGGAAAGAACATCCAAATTTGAGCTATGGGCAAAGAAACAATCAACAAGAAGGTTATGCGCAACCATCTTCATCGACGAAACCACCCTTGGAGGATGTCGTATACAAGCTTGCCCACAACCTCGAGCAATTCCAACAAGATAAGAGGTCAAGTATTAGAAACCTTGAAACACAAGTAAGTCAAATCGCCTCAACTCTTAGTCAATCCAAATCTCGAGGTAAGTTACCTTCTCAAACTATTGTGAATTCGAAACAAAACGTAAATGCAATTACTTTGAGAAGTGGCAAGAATTTGCAGGATCCTTCACCCAAGGAGGACGCTGAAAAGGAAAAATGAATGCCTAGCAAACCGACAAAATTTTGGCAGACCCTTTTTCCCAAAAAAGATGGAAAATTGCACAAACCCAAGCAAGAGAAGGAAGATGTCGACACAAGCAAGGTAACTCAACCTATCGTTGTTCAACCACCCTTTCCTCAAAGGTTCTCTAAAGCTAAGAAAGATGAGCAAGAGAAGGAAATTCTTGAGACATTCTACAAAGTTGAGGTAAATATTCCATTGATTGATGCTATAAGATAAATCCCTCGCTATGTAAAATTTATCAAAGAATTATACACAACCAAGAGGAAGTTGAATGGTAACGAATGGGTGAGAATGTGTCTGATTTACTTAAAAGAAAACTCCCCGTAAAATGCAAGGATTTAGGTATGTTCACCATCCCTTGTCAAATCGAAAGCATTAAGATTGAAAAAGCCATGTTAGATTTAGGAGCATCTATTAATGTTCTGACAAATTCCATATATTGTGCTAACAATATAGCCCTCTTAAAGATACATGTGTGATCATAGAACTTGTTGATATGTCAAATGTCTATCAGAAAGGAGTCTTTGAGGACATTTTGATGCAAGTCAATGGACTTATATTTCCCGCTGATTTTTATGTTTTAGATATGGAGGAAAATGATTCGTCTAGTTCTAATTTGATTTTATTAGGAAGATCTTTCTTGAAAACATCTAGAATAAATATTAATGCGCATGATAGAGTTCTTACTATGAAATTTGATGGCAAGGTCATAAAATTTAATATATATAATGCCATAAAATACAATGAAGATACACGCTCATTGCTTGCTTTAGATGTTACTAATCCTCATATGCAGAAAACCATCAAAGACCTTGATAGGGGACCAAACCAAGAACACCTCTAAGCATTCAAGGACATCGTCCATGTTAGGAAATGCCGGTACACCCCATGGCACAGCAAAAAATTATCCGACGATTACCTCTAGAGATCTATTGCGAGGAACGAATTCGGGATGAAGAGGGTGAAACATTACCTTAATAAATCTGGAAATTCGTAGGGAGTATAGGAGAATCCAATTTGAATCTGAGTCATCACAATCGCGTTCTGACCTCTACGCAGTCCATCTAAACGAAACGAACAATATATTATCTTCTCTAATTGTTAGAGAGGTTTTCCGAAAATTATATATTGGTTGCTAGACCTTATGCCTTTATATAACATTCAAAAACCTAATTTTAATTAAATTCGAATTCATTACATATACAATATATTTAACCGAATATAATTAAATATGTAGAATCTAATTCTACTTTAATTAAGATTCATTAAATATACAATATATTTAACTAAATATAATTAAATATGTAGACTTTGATTCTACTTTAATTAGGTTTCTTTAGATATATATATATATTAATAGTATTTTATAATTACAATAATTATCTAGTATTAATATATATATATATATAAACGAGATTATCTATAATTACAATAATTATAATAATTTCGTTTTAATAATTATTACATGTATAACAAATTTGTACATAAACTATTTAGTAGATATTTGTTTATTTCAATCATAGGGTGTGACCCTTATAGGTTCATGTAACGTTAGTAGTAATATCTAGAACAATTTTAATATTACAAGCAATGAGTGGCATCTAGCAATACATCATTGCTACCTAAGTTACATGAAGTTGTGGTTCGACTTTACCTTTTCCTGTGATTAACTTCTTTTATGTATTACATTCTTTTGTCCTCAAATCTAGATTAGACACAATTCGTAGATTAGTCACACTTGTATAGTTCATCTAATATTTCTTGATATCTTGAGTAGACTATTATAAATGAATAACTATGATATCTCATATCAATTTATTCGAGCATGGCCATGCATTTTCTAGTCTCACTCAATCAAGTGGCCTATGATATTACTCATATTATGTAGAAGGGACAAATCCTATCTTGATCAATCATCTTTCGCTACATAGATTGTGACATATTCAATGTCAGTCTTTATAGTGTAGTTAGTTACGACACACATTTGACCGTATCAAAATATGTCACTCACAATGTTGAAATAATGATGATCTCAAGTCTGAGGATCATACATGTAGTTATCACCATGAGCAATGTTATGACTGTCACATAATAATCCAAGAAACATGTTCATAACAGGTCAGTCCAGTATGTCATTCTCTAACACATACTTATGTATTGATTTTGACATCTCTATGTCAATGACAACGTTTTGTCATCAATCAACTACATATTAGTCTTAATATATTATTGTTGTCCATGCCACAATAATACTCGACTAAGGACATTCAAGAATAACTATATTATTCTAAGGACTTTATTAAAATTCAGTTTATTTATAAATGTACAGAATAAGACTGAAATAATAATAATGGATTTATATTAATAAACGAGATAAAATAAGTATGTCTTTTACAATCATCTTATGATTGGTCTTTGGTCATACTCTAATAATCTCATAGTATGCCGACATCGCAAATTACCTAGTGACGAAGATGTTACCACATCACTTGTCTAGGGCAGAAAGGGACAAAATAAAAAGTGATGTCAAGTACTACATATGGGACGACTCTTACCTATGGAAGATATGGTTGATCAAATAATCTGCCGATGTATGCATCAAAATGAAGCTTAGTCAATCCCGCAGTTTTGTCACGCTAACAATTGTGAAGGACACTTCGCCCAAAAAAGGACGGCTCACAAGGTACTAGAAAGTGGATTTTATTGGCCCATTTTATTCCGCGATTCATAGATGTTCTGCAAATCTTGTGAGAGATGCCAAAGGACAGATAACGTAGGACGCTGAAATCAAATGCCACAAACACCAATTCTATTCTGTGAAATCTTCAATATTTGGGGCATAGATTTTATGGGTCGTTTACCTCCTTCATTCAATAATACTATATACTTTTGGCCATCGATTATGTGTCAAAGTGGGTAGAAGCTTGAGCTACCTGAACTGATGATTCAAAAGTTGTTGTAGATTTTGTTAGGACATCTTCTCCAGGTTTGGGACACCAAAGGCCATCATAAGCGATCAAGGAACACATTTTTGCAACAAAGTCATGAAGAACTTGTTGAAGAGGTACAACTTGGTGCACCGAGTCTCGATCGCATATCATCCTCAAACCAACGATTAAGCCAAAATCTCTAATCGAGAAATCAAGTCCATATTAGAAAAGATCATCAACCCCATATGTTGAGATTGGAATCTATGCCTCAATGACGCATTGTGGGCATATCGGACAACCTATAAAACTCCCATAGGAATATCCCCTTACCGGATTGTCTATGGAAAGGCATGCCACCTACTTGTTGAATTGGAGCATCAAAGCTTATTGGGCGATCAAGCGATTCAACATGAACATCGATTAAGCCGGTGAACATAAGAAGTTGCAATTGCAAGAACTTGAAGAAATTTGGAATGATGCCTACATCAATGCAACTATCTACAAGGAGAAAACAAAGGCCTTCCATGATTAAATGATTTCTAGAAAAAATTTCACAATTGGAAAAAAAGTTTTACTTTGCAAATCTCGATTGAGATTATTTCCGGGAAAATTAAAATCTAGGTCGGAAGGACCTTTTATTCTCACTAATATTTTTCCTAATGGTGTAGTTGAGATCCAAGATACGCACACCAACACGGTCTTCAAAGTAAATAGACATCGATTAAAACCCTTTTACGTGGGATTCAATGAACAAAATGAAGAAGCGACCGAGTTGGAAGAACCAAGATATGAGAATTAAGGGAGTTACGTCTAGCCAAAGACGTTAAACAAAAGCACTTCTTAGGAGGCAACCCATGATTTTATTCTTAGTTTATTTTAGTTTATTTCCTCTTGTTTTATTTTCATTAATAATTTTGTTTTTATGAATTTTTATGTTTTTCTTTGGTTTTAGTTATAGGGGTAGCACTCAAAAAATAAGACGTGATCACCCCTTAAGAAAAAGCTCCAGGCAGAAACACTATGAAAATAAGGCGTGCTCACGCTGTGAAAATTTCATGAAAATTTTTAACACCAATGGAAAAGTTAAAATAGGTATAAAAAATTGGCTCCTCATTTAACAAGGAGAAAACCGAAAAAGTTTAGATTTATGGAGGGAAAGATATACTTTTATTGAAAGTATATCAACTTTAAATCTTTCAATCAAATCAAAATTTTCCATCTTTTACATTTCTTCTTTTCAAGAATTTGAGATTTTTTTAAAACATAAGTCCTCATTCACTTTTTCATCTACTATTATCTTTCACAACTTCACCCTAGTTCTTCTCCTTCAAGAACAACATTTTTTATTTCTCTTTTCTCAAGGATTTTCAACATACCAAATAAATTCTCTCCAGGAACTCATTCAAGCATGCCAAGAACAAAGAGTCAAGCAAGGAGGAATGAATGATGGGTCTTCCACCAACAGTCGCCACCGGTCGAAGAACAACCGGAGCATCCATCAGTTTGCGCCTCCTCCTCACTCATCCGCAACTGCCACCGTGCAACGCCCCCGCCCCCTCTAACTGAAGCCCCCCCATGCCGACAACCTCACCTTCACCTCTTGAAAACATAAGAAAAAGGTTAGTCGACATACAAAGGAGAACAATCTAAGATTGTAAGTACATTCATCTTGAAACTCTTTCTACACTCGGATTGTTTGAGAAAGTAAGAAACTACTTTTGTGCAATTGTTGGGAATTTTATACTACCTTTGAGTTTGAGGAAGAAGGAGATGTTGATTTCAATGCTCCAAATGTTATTAAAATTTGTTTGATGAACAAATAATTTTCTTTATCTATTACGAAGTTTAATCTTACCATGGGCTTTATTACTAATGATTATGCAGTATCTAATGATTATGCATCTAGCTTGTGTGACTATAATGCAGATTTCGAGCCCACAAAAAATCTTCAAATAATGGTTGACGAGTACCTCAAGGTATAACACGAGCCACTCGAAAGACTTCTACTTTTATCATAAATAGAGTAGTTTAGGGTTGTTGTATTTAATGTAAAATTTTTCCCTTATTTTCACCTATAAATAGTGATCAAAGGGTGAAGGAAAAATAATCCCAAGTTAGTCAAAACCATATCCCCTCTCTTGTAGCTATCAGCTACCATGAGTTGTTAAACCCCTCTTTTTCTAGTCAAGTGTAGTTACAAGGGTATTATTTCAAGTCTTTAGTGAGATTTCTCGGTACCAAATTATCTTCATTTTTATTCAAGCATCTTCATATCTTTTGTGCTTCATCATCATGTGTATGTTGGGTTATACGTATGCATGCAACCAAGTCATGTGTTATTGACGCAAGTGGTAAGGAAATTCGGGTTAGATTTCCAAAGGTATGAATTCATGATCTTAATAAGTTAACGGGTTAGTGCTTAGTAAGAATATATGTTTGGGTCTCTATGGTTCTTAATGATATTTAATGCGTTATAATTCTTAGTGAGCTATCTAATGAATTTTAACATTGATAATAAGAAATAGTAATTTATGGGTTATTAAATTACTTTCTATTAAAGAAAGTGTTGAGATTTTAGGGGCTCGATTCGATCAACCATTCTTGCTCGCCAAGTGTGGAAAAGCTGGATAATTGGGTGTTTTAGTGGGAGGTGAAAAATAGGCAATTTGACACAAGGATTTATAGTGGTTCAACCTTCTAACCAAGGTCTACATCCACTACCTTAGCTCCCCACTAAGGATTTCCAATAAATTCACTAAAAATTTCGTCCTCTTTTTTTTAGGATTAGGAGGAAACCGTTACAACCCTCAAAGCTTTCTACCCAAAGCTTGAAGGAACACTCTCTTTACAAAGAAAGACTTAGCAAACTAGAAATCCCTCTAATAGGTATTTGTTTGCAATTCTAAGCACTCACCCAAAACCTAAACACTTGAGCAAATTTAACAATGTAAGCTCACAAGTGTTGTCTAAGCAAGAAATATACAATTAAAGCTCTAGACAAATTTTGACATCATAATGTTGTAACAATTGAAGCATTGACAATTACAAGATGCTTGGAGGTCCCTTTTATACTCCCAATTGAGTTTGTAGCCGTTACTAGTCGTTGGGGATGATTTGGAGCCGTTGAAGACTTTATTTCCCTTCATAAATGTTGTTATGCAGCTATTCGCATCGATACGCGTGGAACCGTATCGGTACGGCCTTCATCAGAAACTAGTCGTTGGGCTCTTGTCAGCCTGGGCGTATCGATATGCTTGAGGGCGTATCGGTACGGGTTCACATTTAAAAGGCCGTTGGGAAATAGCCGTTGGGGTGGTTGAAAGGGGATCGGTACGCTTACCTGGCGTATCGAAACGATCCCAATCCGTATCGAAACGGCCAAGCCTGTTTCGATACGGGTTTTGGCAGTGACCAAACTTGGGCAAAAAGGTATCGGTACGGGTACAACCGTATCGATACGGGTACTTTGAAAACACAAGTTTGGCTATTAAAAACATGAAAAATTTTGCCAAAAACCTCTTAAAATACCTCAAACATAATTCCAAGTTGTTTGGACTTAAAAACAAGTTTTAAATTATTTTCAAATTAATCCAAAACATTTTTCAATTATTATATCAAAACACTAGTTCTACAATCTCCCATTTTTTGATATAATAAAACTCACTTGAAAAATTGTTTGGGATTCTCCCCCCTTTAACTTTAAAAATGTGAATAAGAGATATAAGATATGAAATCAATTTAAAGCTCCCCTTATTCATTTGAAAATGAAAATTCAATTTTTCAAACCATTTCTCCCCCTTTTTGTTATATCAAAAAGAATTTAAACATTAAGTTCAAAATAACAATAGAGGTAAAAATTTGACAAAAATACAAATTTGGTTTTAAAATGGCTCCCCCTTACTCAAAGCATCATAAGAGTGTTAGTTCAACATATATGATTAACTAGTTGACTAAAAAGAAAATTAATCAAATAAAAGCAAAAGCAACTAGATTTTACCACGCTTGAACTCAAGGGAGGATGTGAAGCCTTCCTTCTTCAAGTGTTCTTCCTATGTGTGCATGGAGTTCCCCATCAATGTTTGACTTGTTGAACATTCTCCATCACACCTAGCAAAAGACAATCAAGTAATTTGTGGTATCCAAATTGCTTTGGATCCATAAACATTAGTAGCACAAAATTTAGTCCCCTTAGGAATCTATTTTTCAATTTCATCCCTTTTAGTTGAAGTGGTTAGTCCTTTTGGGACCCAAACACTTCTAAAACATTTTCCATTCACAAATCTAGGGGCACTAGATTGTCTTATATAAAAATTTGATTTTCCAAAATTATTTTTCTTTTCAAGTTCATTGGAAATCAAATCTTTTTCTTTTTGAACTTTAAGAAGCAAATTTTATAAATCAAGACATTTTTGTTAAAAATCTTTCAATTTTTCTTCAAGTTCAAGATTTGTTTTGGAAAGCAAATCATTTTAAATTTTTATTTTTGAAATCAACTTTTTGTTCTTGGAAAATGATGCCTTGAATTCCAAAAGCAAATCATCATAGGCATCTTGTAACTCATCAAATGTATAAGAATTTGAAATAGATGAGTTAGAAGTTACCTCCCCCTCATTAAGGGCCATCAAGCATAGGTGGGCTACTTCATCATCGGTGGAGTCTTCATCACTCCATGTGGCCACATATGCTTGTTTTGAAGATGATCCCTTCTTTTTGGATTTGTGGGAGTCCTTCATCTTCTTCATCGATTCATGCTTGGATTTTTCCATTTTGCTCTTCATGAACCGGGCAAATTTGTTGAAGAGATAGGCCATCTCTTCATCTTCACTTTCCTCCTCACTTGAATCTACATGATGGCATGTGGAGGATTTGAGAGCTACGACACTAGTATTGATGCCTAGCTCCATGATCTTCTTCTTCCCCATCACTCTAATCTCTTCCTTCTTTTTCTCCTCTTCTTTGTTTTTCTTCATTATTTGGTGAGTGAGAAGTGACCCCATTAGTTCATCAAGCTTCAAGGTTTTGAGATTCTTGGCTTCGATGATGGCGGTCCTCTTTGAGTCCCATGACTCGGGAAGGGAGTAGATGAGCTTTTGGACAAGCTTCTCTTCCGGGATGGCTTCTCCAAAACCTTTAAGACCATTGGTGATAGTGGAGAACCTATCAAACATCTTCTCGACGTTCTCTTCCGGATCCATCTTGAAGTTTTCATACTCTAAGGTTAGGAGCCCAATCTTGGTCTTCTTGACTTCATCGGTTCCCTCGTATGTGACTTCAAGCTTGTCTCATACCTCCTTGGCACTCTCACAAGAAGACATCTTCTCATAGATAGTTGGGTCAAAAGCACAAAAGAGCATGTGCAAGGCTTTGCAATTAAGCTCCTTCTTCTTGCGATCGTCGGCACTCCATTCCGCTTTTCTTCCTTGAGGCACGAACATACCATCTTCAACTATGTCCCATAGCTTGTAATCTCTTGACTTCAAGAAGAATTTCATTTTTATCTTCCAATGGGCATAGTGATTTCCGTCGAAGAAAGGCGGTTTGTCGATTGATTGTACCATTGAGCCGGTTGATGAACTAGAGATCGAGATTGCCGGATCTTCTCAATAGGATGTGAACCCCCTTCAATTGAGCCAAGCTCTGATACCAATTGTTGAGATTTTAGGGGCTCGATTCGATCAACCGTTCTTGCTCGCCAAGTGTGGAAAAGTTGGATAATTGGGTGTTTTATTGGGAGGTGAAAATAGGCAATTTGACACAAGGATTTATAGTGGTTCAACCTTCTAACCAAGGTCTACATCCACTACCTTAGCTTCCCACTAAGGATTTCTAACAAATTCACTAAGAATTCCGTCTCCTTTTTTTTTAGGATTAGGAGGAAACCGTTACAACCCTCAAAGCTTTCTACCCAAAGCTTGAAGGAACACTCTCTTTACAAAGAAAGACTTAGAAAACTAGAAATCCCTCTAATAGGTATTTGTTTGCAATTCTAAGCACTCACCCAAAACCTAAACACTTGAGCAAATTTAACAATGTAAGCTCACAAGTGTTGTCTAAGCAAGAAATATACAATTAAAGCTCTAGACAAATTTTGACATCATAATGTTGTAACAATTGAAGCATTGACAATTGCAAGATGCTTGGAGGTTCCTTTTATACTCTCAATTGAGTTTGTAGCCGTTACTAGCCGTTGGGGATGATTTGGAGCCGTTGAGGACTTTATTTCCCTTCATAAATGCTGTTCTGCAGCTATTCGTATCGATACGCGTGGAACCGTATCGGTACGACCTTCATTAGAAACTAGTTGTTGGGCTCTTGTCAGCCTGGGCGTATCGATACGCTTGAGGGCGTATCGGTACGGGTTCACATTTAAAAGGCCGTTGGGAAATAGTCGTTGGGTGGTTGAAAGGGGATCGGTACGCTTACCTGGCGTATCGAAACGATCCCGATCCGTATCGAAACGGCCAAGCCTGTTTCGATACGGGTTTTGGCAGTGACCAAACTTGGGCAAAAAGTTATCGGTACGGGTACAACCGTATCGATACGGGTACATTGAAAACACAAGTTTGGCTATTAAAAACATGAAAAATCTTGCCAAAAACCTCTTAAAATACCTGAAACATAATTCCAAGTTGTTTGGACTTAAAAATAAGTTTTAAATTATTTTCAAATTAGTCCAATACATTTTTCAATTATTATATCAAAACACTAGTTCTACAGAAAGATTTAAGTTATTTGTGGATTATCATCTAACTTGAAACCAAGCTATTTGAAATTGATGTTGATTTATCTTTTGTAAAATCTATGATCTAAGTTCTTGATTTAATATTTCGAGTTCTACCTTGACTAGAGTCTCATTTTATATTTACTTCTTCCTTATTATAATTGCTTTCTCCAAATCAAATCCAAAACCCCTTTTACTTTTATTGCATTCGCTTGTGAATTTAATCTCTTAACTGCTCTTTGTGGAATCAACCCCACTTGCCGCCACTATAAATCCAAGGAACAAGTAGGTATGATTTTTTGACGGATTCGACACTCATCAGAAAATAAAATATCAATCGAGGACATTGTTTGGGGATGATATCCTCCCGACTCTGTAAATTCACATAACTCTTAACATACGATATTTTACAGACTTCTTCTAACAAAACCTGTTAATTGCGAAATAACAATAGATTATCAGGGTTAATATCGGAATGGCAAACTTGGTGTACTAACTAGACTATGAAATTCCAGGAATAATAATGCTGAAATAGAAAATTCATTGTCAAAATTCTTCCACAAACTTGAACTATATTTGACCCAACAAGTTTGAGTGGCCTGATAACCACCGCTCTCTTTTTGCCAAAGCTTTTTAGGTGTAGTGGAAACAACTGTGAAATTGTGTGAAGTGTAGGGTATTTTCCTTTTCAATGTGGGCGCACAACATGGGTTCTTAATTTCCGAGCTTTTTGCCCTTTTCAGGGCTCTATCTCTTTGCAGTCCGAGGAGCCAACGAAACTGCATTTTCTAAACGCCTGCATGATTGTTATTCATTAATGTGGCTGGTGGTGACTTTACTAATTACTACTACTTGCATTTGAACAACTTAGTATGTTTTAATTTGACATTGATTTACAATGGGAGGATTTCTAAAGTGATTCTTTTATTTTTGGTGTCTGTTCTATAGTCGATACTCAGAGTTGTTTCAATCTGAATTTTTCTTTAAGAGTATAACATGTCTTAACAACGCATCTCTCACTTGTTGGTTAGTGAGCTAATGTATATTTTTAAGTTGTTTATAGAAATTGTAGCTATCGAACATGTTATTGTTGTCTTTCAATCTTCTGTTTGGTTTAGTAAGCTTCGGGTCATTGTGGTTGAATGGATTCTTTGACGTGGTATTTGCGTGGACAGATTTTCTTTGACGTGCTGGAAGTTGTATTCGCTACTGTGTTGGAGCATTTTCGGTTATACCATTACCACATTAAAAAGTCAATCACTTCGTATAAGTTATGCACAATTATGTATTGTACGTTACATATACACCAAACTGCCAGCGCAAGACGTATTTAAATTATACGATATTTTTTTAAGTTAGTATGAAAATGACGTAATTTTAAGAAGTATATATAATATTCTCCCTAAATAAATCACCTTAATTATCACCCGATTAATTTAATTTCTAATACAACCATCTTCCAATATTTTATTCAAAATACACATCATGCAACGAGATTGACAGCTAAAATATTTTAAGCATTAGATCATGACACAAAAAATATACATTATCGATGTTAACCTAGCTTTAAACAATTGGGTTAACATAGATTAATTAATCTTTAATTAAGATTAAGCAAAGTTGGCAAGATCTCGGAAGCCTACACCTATAAGTTGGCTAAAAAACGGAATCCCCCTTGTTTATTTTATTTGTTAATAATAATAATAATAATAATAATAGAAATGTTATTATAAAAGTTACAAATATATGATTCAATTAAAATATTGATATACATATATCACTTGTCATTGAATATTAGACGATAATAGTGACGTGACATGGTATAATAATAGTTTTAGACTTTAATTCTTAAAATTTATACATTCAATAAATTTAATCTTTCATGATTACAATTTCATCATTTTAATCATTGTCATAAATTGTTTGTTCTTCCTAATAATTTTATTTTATTTCCATGTTACTTTCTTGATATAATGACAATTTAACAGTAAGTTGTTACTACTTATGGCAGAACGCAGCCATGCATCTACTACTTTGATCTGATGGGCTCACTTGCTTTGACAGTATCATCAAAAAAAGAATTAAATAATTAATTTTTTTAATATGAAAAGTTAAATTTATTGAATTCTTTTGAATTAGTGAGACTAAAAAATAGTATTATAACATATCAAATTAGACGTTCATTTCAGTTTTGAAAATAAAATAATTTGTTTGTGAAAATAATTTAATTGAGTAATGTAATTGTAACTTAAAAAATAACATATTTGTCAACAACCTCTAGAGCAAGTGGTTAAAAGCTCTCAGTTGATCACTTTTCATAGGTTGTGGGTTCTAGACCCAGTAGAAGTAAATTTCCCCTCTCCTCTTCCCTAGATAGGAATTGTTAAAAAAATAAGGGTAAAGTACACAGACGATAACCAAACTTTCAAAACTCACAAAATGACAATTAAACTTTATGTTTTATAACAAAATAGTAACTAGACGTTAAATGTCGTTAAGTGTCTGTTATAAAATTTGGTATAATATCACATTTAGTCCTTCATATTTATACATTCAATCAATTTAGTCCTAATTTGAAACAATTCACTAAATTTATCCCTCATTATTTATGTATTTTTTCAATTTGGTCCTTAAAGAAAAATTCCAAAGTATGATAACATGATAAATAATTACAATTAAATTTTTATAGGACCTCGAAAACTCCACTCGATTCGAACCGAAAAAATTTCAAATAAAGTTTGAGTTGTAAAATATGACACGTCAACTCGAATAACTCAAAATTTTTTGACTTGACTCGATCGAACGCCCATTTCTACCTAAAGATATGACGCGTCAACTCGAATAACTCGAAATATTCAAATATTTTAAATCATTTTTTCTTTTAAATTGAATGTTTTTTGAAATAGAATATTTAATATTTTCATATTTAAATCACATCGAATATTTAAAAACTACTTTAAATATTCAATTTAATATAAAAATATTCAATTTAAAAGAAAAATGATTTAAAATATTCGAATATTAAATAACTATTTTAAATATTTTTCTTTTAAATATTCGAATATTTAATAACTACTTTAAATATTTATTAAATATTCGATTATTTTAAATCAATTTTTTCTTGTAAATAGAATATTTTTAAATTAAATCGAATATTTAAAGTAGTTATTAAATAGCCGATGTGATTTAAAAGAAAAAATGATTTAAAATATTCGAATATTTCGAGTTATTCGAATTGACGCATCATATCTTAAGATAGAGGTGAGCGTTCGATCGAGTCGAGTCAAAAAATTTCGAGTTATTCAAGTTGACGCATCATATTTTACAACTCAAACTTTATTTGAAATTTTTTCGAGTCGAGTCGAGTTTTTCAGTTCCTATAAAAATGTAATTAAATGTTCAAATATTTTAAATCAATTTATTTTCTTTTAAATAGAATATTTTTAAATTAAACCGAATATTTAAAGTAGTTATTAAATATTCGATGTGATTTAAATATGAAAATATTAAATATTCTTTTTTAAAAATATTCGATTTAAAAGAAAAAAATGATTTAAAATATTCGAATATTTTGAGTTATTCGAGTTGACGCGTCATATCTTAAGATAGAGTGAGCGTTCGATCAAGTATTGTCAAAAAATTTCGAGTTATTCGAGTTTACGCATCATATTTTACAACTCAATTTTTTTTTAAATTTTCTCGATTCGAGTTTTCGAGTTCTTTTAAAAAATTAATTAAATATTCGAATATTTTAAATCAATTTTTTTCTTTTAAATCGAATATTTAAAGTTATTATCAAATAATCGATGTGATTTAAATATGAAAATATTAAATATTGTATTTAAAAAAATATTCGATTTAAAAGAAAAAATGATTTAAAATATTCGAATATTTCGAGTTGATGTGTCATATTTTACAACTCAAACTTTATTTGAAATTTTTTCGATTCGAGTTCCTATAAAAATTTAATTGTAATTATTTATTATGTTACAATACTTTGGAATTTTGCTTTAAGGACCAAATTGAAAGAATGCATAAATTATGATGGCTAAATTTAGTGAATTGGTTCAAATTAGGGTTAAATTGATTGAATGTATAAATATGAAGGACTAAATATGTTATTATATCAAATTTTATAACAGTCACTTAACGACATTTAACGTCTACTTACCATTTTGTTATAAAACATAAAGTTTAATTGTCATTTTGTGATTTTTGAAAGTTTAATTACCATTTTATTTTATTTTTACCAAAGTTTTGTGACCGTACGTGTACTTTACCCTATAATTTATCCCTTTAAAAGAAAGATTTTACGAGGTAAAATTTGAAGTTAAAAAGGGAAAAAGGTATTTTGTTTTAAAATGGAAAATGAAAGAGAAACAGGTGTCAGTGAAGTGACGTCGTCGGCCCTCCTCCGGCGACAATAAGATGAACGTGCCTCCCCCACCACCAAACGGGGAATCTTAACACGTGTAAGCATAGCATGGTGCGTGTGTGGCCCACCATTCAGGAACAGTAACAGTATACCCAAATACGGATTCTCTCCATCCAAACACGTTGTTTTCACACGTGTAAGAACCACGTTTTGCCGTGCTATTATCAGCGTTACCTTGGCTTTCACAGGACCCTTTTTTTCTTTTTCAATTAATTTTTCTCTCTGAAAAACTACAGTATTTCAGATAACAAATAAATAAATGGGGATACCTATATAACGGCGTTAGACCAGGACGTAGATTGGTAGATCTCTTCGCAATTGCCGTCAACTAAAACGGCGGTTCAAGAATGGGAAATGCGAGGCTGTCTGACGGTGACGGCGGGGCCGTCTCTGTCGATTAGTCTCTCTCGTGTAGGGTAGGCATAAAACTGACAATTGATTATTCATGTCAAGCCTATGAGTCGGTTGACGCCGTTATTATATTTTCGCAGTTTAATTTACTTGTAATTTCCTTTTTAAGAAAAAATTTAATTTTAATTTCATTATACAAAATAGTTTTATTTTGTAAGGTCGTGTTAAAAATATCTGTTTAGTCTTTAAATTTATGTATTTAATTAATTTGGTTCTCATCTGAAATAATTTAATCCTTTAATAAGATGACAAATATGTGTCATCATCTTCTTGATAAAAATTAAGAGAAAAAATAGATTCAATTTGGGAGGAATCAAACTTAGAAACCGGGCATAAATCAACACTTAGCCGATACAGTAAAATAAACAATCATTACATAGTTAACAAAAACAATATTTACATTAAAATGTAGTGAAAGCTAATAACATATTTAGATTATTTATAGTTTTTTTTTTATAATTAACGAAGAAACCAGTAATACTATTATGATACACTTATCATTCAATATTCTCTAGCCCAATTAACTTGAGTTAAATTAAGTCAATTACATATTAGGATGCAAACTTTATAATGAGCAAATTTATATGAGAATTTAAAAATTATAAGAATGAAAAATCACATCACCAATATTCAATGTGGATAAATTATTTAAGTCTACAATATTCGAAATTTTTAACAGATGTGATTGTCCCTTAATATCCTCTCGATTTATCTTTATTTAAACCAACGACTTTAATAATTTTAAGTTAGTTTCAACTATATAAATTCGACTTGATTTAACTAAAGTTTAAAACGGATTTTTTTTCGAATTATATGTCGGGTAAGACAAGTTGGGAGCAGGGACAGACCTAGAACTTTAGGTTAGAGGGCAAACTTATAAATTTCTAGAGGACGAACTTATAAAAATTTAGGGAGGACGAAAATAAATTTTTAATAGAAAGTACTAAAAAAATTCTATTTTTTTAAAATCATATATGATTTTCAAAATTTTAGGGGGACAATTGCCTCCACCAGCCCCTCAGTACATCCCTGGTTGAGAGCATATCGCCCACATTGCGGCATCATGCATGAACCGACCAAAAACGTGTGTTTTATGTTATTGCCAAAGATATTATTAAAGTGTCCATGGATGGGCTTGGAAACTTGGGTTTCGGATAAATAAGAATTTTGGCGGTCAACGGGATTAAACACCGAACAAAACTATCAACTCTTAAGCCATAAGTTTTGCGTGATCCCCCGAGGCTGAGCTAATCATCAATCTTTTGTTGACCACAGCCAAGTCCGCATGAGCTTGCCACAGTGTAGGATCAAGGATGCACATCTTCTGTTGTTTAACCTCGGGTTCAGATCATTTATTTAAATTTAAATAAATATAAGTTCGACTGAATTTAAATACTTATCCAGTTGAATACAGGTTTGAATTGGGTTAAAGGCATGTTTTAAAGTTGCTAAATGTGATTTACACCATTCATTTCGAACCCAATATTAGTACATTGCATGTCTTATAAATTTTACTAAAAAGGTGTTTTTTTACTTTAAACGTGTATTTTTTTCAACATCATAATTAACAAAATCCTTTGAAATTATTCCTTCTAATGTTAAATTATTGGTTTTGTTCTTGGAATAAAGGGTTTATATTTTAGGTAAGTTTTCATTTAAAATGTAACACTAACGTATTACATAAGTTTATATATATATATATATCATTTGCCTGATGGTAGACCATATATATTAATAATATTTTTTTACGTGCGTGTGCACAAATAAAATCTCAAGGTGGACACAACCAGTAAAATGAATAAACGAGTTTAATTCAGTCAAAGTTCGACTTGAGTTCTTAATAAGTTGAGACGAGCTACTTGATACTAGCTTCGAAAAACTTGCGAACTACTCGAAAATATAATATATTATATTACATTAGTGAATTAAGATTTAATTTTGGTTTTTGGGATTAATTTAGGGTTTAGAGCCTTGTTCAATATTTAGGGTTAAGTTAGGTTAATAATGGCTCATAGGTTTTTGGGAATAAGGGTTAGCAAATTACGGTTTAGTTCGAGCTCAAGCTCCCATTTTTTGTTTTCGAGCTTGATAACTTTCAGCTCGTGAGCTTTCAAGTCGAGCTTGAGCTTCAATCGAGCTTAAGATTGATAGTTTTTAAGCTAATGAGCTTTCGAGCCGAGTCAAGTTTAACCTTGAGCATTTCGAATTCGAGTTGTGCTTAACTATACTCGAGCTCGACTCAGCTCGTTTACGCCCCTAATACTTAGTGGATCTACAACTAGATCTAAATGTAAAAGTATAATCTAGATGATAAATTATCATATAAAATTATGATTGAATTACTTTAAATTTATTTATAATGATGTGATATTTTTTTTATTAATTAATAGTATAAAAAATCATAATTTGTTAGTATATCAAATATTAACTCAATTAGGATAGTGGGTTTATACAATGAGCGGTTAAACTTTAGCCATAAAACATATTATAACCCCTCCCACATGAATAGACTTTTTAAGAATTTCAACTCTTCACTAGCTAATTTCTTAAGTTTTATAAGTTTTATTCTAATAGTAGCACTTTAATTAAATTACAAGTTAGCTCTGCTAAACTGGTCCTAAGCTTTAAATTGTAATTACCATATTAATTACCAAAGAAAACAGTTATAGTTATTAGGATTAGTTTGAAATAGAGAAAAGATGGAGAAAACTTTGTAGAGAGGGTAGTATCTCCCCTCATTTATTAAACCAGTTCTGATTAATAGGGTTCTAATTACTGGATATAATTAAAACCAACATAAACATGGAATATCGACATATTAGGTATAATAATATAAGAAAACAATGTGAGCAAATGAATATAATAATATAAGAAAACAATTGAGCAAATGAATATAATAATAAAAGAAAACAATGTGAGCACATGAATTATTAGGTATAATGTAGGGAGGATAGGGTAGGGAGGCAGTAACTTTTTCCTGATCAAATGACCCGGGGGGAAGGTAAATGGTTAAACCTAGTAACCAAACACAAATTCAGCTGTAAAGTAAAAATAATTAAACTCTGAAAAAGTTTGCCTATAAAAGGTAAAAACAATTAATTGGAGTGGGGATGACATTTCAACAGGCCCCACAATAGTTGTACTGCATTTTCAAATACCCCAAAAAAGATATTTTTAAATTAAAAAATATTTTTTTAAAAAAATTTGAGGGCAAAAGCGTATATTCATATCTTATTCGTTTGAGCTGTAGTTGTTGTAGTTAGCCTCTGTGGTTCATTGGTTGTCGCGCCCATCACGAGCGTTTTTTCCTTTCTTTATTTATTTTTTCATTTGATTCCTTTTTTTAAAAAATCAATTTTTTATATATTAAAGTTTTAATCTTTTTGCTCTGATGATGATGAAGTGGGAGTAGTAGTGAAAAACCAAGCAAAATCCCCCAATCCCCAACGCTCAGATTCTTCACCCATTCATCTTTTGTCTTTGGTTTTTGAGAAATCCATAGATTCCCTTCAAAATCCCAGAAATTAATCGACCATGAAGAGAGACAACAATCATCTGCAACCCAACCCAGACCCGTCCTCCTCCCTCGGCGGTGGTTCTTCGGCCGGGAAGGCGAAGCTTTGGGAGGAAGAAGCCGCCCAACAAGACTGCGGGATGGATGAGCTTTTGGCGGTTCTGGGTTACAAGGTTAAGACTTCGGACATGGCCGAAGTGGCCCAGAAGCTCGAGCAGTTGGAGGAAGTTATGTGTAATGTTCAGGATGATGGGATTTCGCATATTGCTTCCGAAACTGTCCATTTTAATCCTTCCGATCTGTCGACTTGGCTCCAAAGTATGCTTTCTGAATTGAATCCTCCTAGTTTTGACCCTTTCGGTACTGCTGGAACGGCGGCGGCGGCTTTGGATGATTCGTTTTTTGGTGGCCCGGCTGAGTCGTCGTTGGATTTCAAGAACAACAATCGGCAACATCAGAAAAGTGGGCAACAAATCTTTGACGAAGCTTCCTGCTCGGATTATGATCTCAAAGCAATTCCTGGTAAGGCTATTTATTCTCAAAACACCCAGACTCACGATTCGTCGTCGTCTTCAACTCACAACAACGTTAAATCCGAAAAACGTTTGAAATCCACATCCGGGTCGAACTCGGATATCTTCCCTCCTCCTCCTCCTGCTTCCTATGGAATTCCGAGTGATTCAATTCGTCCCGTTGTCCTTGTCGACTCACAAGAGAATGGAATCCGGCTTGTTCATGCTCTGATGGCATGTGCAGAAGCTGTGCAGCAAAACAACCTCAATCTCGCCGAAGCTTTGGTGAAACAAATTGGGTTCTTAGCGGTTTCTCAAGCCGGAGCTATGCGGAAGGTGGCGACTTATTTCGCCGAAGCATTAGCTCGGAGGATTTACAGACTATACCCTCAAAACCCACTCGACAACTCTTTATCAGATGTTCTTCACATGCACTTTTACGAGACTTGCCCTTATCTCAAATTCGCTCATTTCACAGCTAACCAAGCGATTCTCGAAGCTTTTGAAGGCAAGAAACGAGTCCATGTCATCGATTTTTCGATGAACCAAGGCATGCAATGGCCTGCTTTGATGCAAGCTTTAGCGTTGAGAGCCGGTGGTCCGCCGGCTTTTAGGTTAACTGGGATCGGACCTCCTAGCCACGACAACTCCGATCATTTGCAGGAAGTTGGTTGGAAGTTGGCTCAGTTAGCTGAAACGATTCACGTTGAGTTCGAGTATCGTGGCTTCGTTGCTAATTCTCTAGCCGATTTGGATGCTTCAATGCTTGATCTCAGGCCGAGTGATGTTGAAGCGGTTGCCGTTAACTCAGTTTTCGAGTTGCATAAATTGTTGGCTCGCCCCGGTGCCATCGACAAGGTCTTCTCCGTGGTGGAACAAATGAACCCTGAAATTGTTACCATCGTCGAGCAAGAAGCCAACCATAACGGCCCGGTTTTCCTAGACCGGTTCACTGAGTCGTTACATTATTACTCGACGCTGTTCGATTCGTTGGAAGGGTCGGTGAGTAGTCAGGACAAGGTCATGTCGGAGGTGTATCTGGGGAAACAGATTTGCAACGTGGTGGCCTGCGAAGGGGTGGACAGAGTCGAGAGGCACGAGTCGTTGACTCAGTGGAGAAACCGGTTGTGTTCCGCCGGGTTCTCACCGGTCCATCTGGGTTCCAACGCGTTCAAGCAAGCCAGCATGCTGCTCGCCCTGTTCGCCGGCGGGGACGGGTACGGCGTCGAGGAGAACAACGGGTGTTTGATGCTGGGATGGCATAATCGCCCACTCATCACAACTTCAGCTTGGAAACCCGCCAACAGCACCTCCCCAACCTCCACCATTACCAACTGAGTGACTCAACGAGTCATCATGACCCGAACTCAAAACTCTGGTCCCTAGTACGAAACCCTTATCTTTAATTATCTGTCAATGTTGGTCTCAGAACTGGCTGCCTTTCCCAGTTTCCCACCCCCTTTATTATCAACATCAATTTTCTATTTCTCTGCTTAGCTTAGTTTTTCTTCTGAGTTCTTAGTTTTGGAAATCTTTTTTGTAATTTTCAGGGTGAAATCGAGAATGGTTTAATGTATTTATTATATATATATACATAGCTTTTCTGGTAATAAATGAAGAAAAAAATTGCAGAAACTTGGTTGAAAACCCAGCAGTTAATACACAAAGATATTCGACTGCAGGCACAGCACTGAAAAATTACCAAATCTGTGATAAACTCTACTTTTATGCATTTAATCAAACACATTGGCTACAACAATGAAAGCATTGATGTTTGAAGAAGAAACTATTACATTACCAGGAAACAACTATTTACAGAACCCCATCTGTAATTTTTTAGTGTCAGCAAAGGAGGACAATCATGGGAAAGTGAAAAGAAATGCTCACTTCTCTTAAATGTTGAGTCTTTAATTATGGTTTTAACTTTATTTAAAAAGGCTTTCACTTTCCTATCTCTCCCTTTTTAATTTTCTCGGGAAAACAGTTTTTTTCACTTCTCCAGTGACAGTCTTCACTGATTAAAGCTTTTTACCTCTGTCTTCTTTATCTTTCTCCATATGTTTTGTACTTTCCCTTTATGTTGCTTTTGCACTGAAGATTGATTGCGATTGCCAGTTTGTAAATCAAACCCCTTTAATCTTTTCATGACCCAGAAAAATTTTGATGGCTTCCAGCTAATTTATGCATATATTTATACTTTTGTGTGATAATAATATATTCTATCAGACTTGTTAGTTATTCTTAATAATTGAATGACTGAGTTGCCAACATGAGAAGATATTAGGGTCTTGTCTTAACTCCAAATCTTCTTTTTAAACTTTGACATTTTGCAAAGAAATACTTTCCAACACCTTTAAAAATTATATTATAAGCTATACTCACCACGTTATTCATCATCCCAACTAATAAAATTATAAAAGTATGTGATTTTTATTAGTTAAAAGCATAAATAATGCGGTGAAAAGGGTCTGTGATATAATTTCTTCCAAATTAAGACTTTGATTTTGAATCGAAAATTCCATATCATGAAAGTATTAGTATCATATTAATTAGTTTATTTTATTGACCTAAGATTCGACATTAAATGTCAGCTTTGGAATTGGTGTTGAGTATAATTAAAAAGTTTTTGGATATATGATGTAATTATCCATATTTCTAAATTATAACTGATTTTGTCAAAAGAAAAGAGGAAGGGGTTAAGTAAGTTCAAATATTTGAATCCTAGTACCGTTAATGGAAAAAATTGAACTAAAAAAGTCATCCTACAATAAAGTTCTGCAAAACTTGATTCGAGTTAGTTGGCAAACAAGTCGAATATTGATGACAATAAACAGAGAGAGAGAGAGAGAGAGAGAGAGAGAGAGAGAGAGAGAGAGAGAGATAGGGGGAGGGGGATACATCAAACTAGTTGATTAATTAGGCAAAATTCTCCACAATGGGAGTGGGCAGGCAAATCCCAATGGTGCTTTGTGTGTGTTGCCATGTCATGGTGATTGGTGTCAACATCTAAGTAGGATCTACTGCCCACTACTTTGTTGGATCATGAAAGAAGAAGTCACCATCTTTCATGGGTTTTAGCCACTTGTTCTCTAACAAGTTCCCTTTTGCTTGATGCCATGAGAATGAGATGAATGGAATTAAATTCTCAATACCATCACTTTTGTGTATCATCTTTATCATTTTTATACACATTTTTGCCTTTCACACCTACACTTATACCTAATATCCACTCCCATCTCCCATAAAACCTTTATGTCATATGTTCAATTTAGGGTTTATTTAAATTGTTGTTATATATATATTTATATAAATCAGTTATTAAATATATTCAAAAGGTTATAGTTTATGCATTAGTTTTCTTAAAAATTATATGTATAACGAGTGTAATTATATGGTTGAATTCAATAATCACTTTATTAAGATGTTGAAACTTGTAAAAATCAACAAATTAATAAGAATATGTGAAATATATTATCTAGAGATCAAACACGCTACTAACATCGACCAAAGACTTTCTAATACAATGTTCAAATTATTTCGATCTTAAAATTCTTAAATAAAAAGTGTTATACGTAAAAATATACTAAAACTATATTTTTTAATAGAAAAATACCGTTAGACTTACAGTCCAGGACTTAAGGGGTACTTCTGTTGTAACCAAAACTCAAAATTTAAGAAAAGAAATATATAATAAGCGAGGATGTTCTAGCCACCCGACCATCATCGTAAACTCCAGAACTACATCTTTTTAAATTATAAAGTAATAGTGCCAACCAAATTATTATAGTTTGAAGACGTACTCTACCCGTATTTGAATAAGCTATTATATAAAAATAAAGTTGGATGATTGCAAAAAATCAACGAGAATGAGATTGCTGAGGATTTGACAACCCATTGGAAGGCATTAAAATATGTTACAGAGACTAGTAGATGAGAGGATAAATGAAAGAGGTGACTTCTAGTATTGAATTTATTTTTATTAAGTAGAAATATAATACATTTTAAATGTAAATATTAAGATTTAAATTTATTTAAGATAAAAAATGTAAATATGTTTATTACTAAGCAAATTAATGAGTCACTCATATTAGTTTTTTGGGATTGGACCGGCTTACGTTACGTTACATTACAATAATATAGACTTACTTTTGTTAAATTTATACTAAATAATGAGGAATGATATTAAGAATTAATATATGAATCATTGCCGATTGAGTTTAGTTCATTTGACATTGTCGTTAGTACAATATACACGAGGACGTGAGATTGAGTTCATCATGTTTAAGCGTTCAATATCCTCCGATTTATAGGTGGAGAATGATCTCGATAGTACAAACATTGCACAATAGATTTTAAAAGAAATGATTATGTATTATATTTATTTTTCGAAATATCCCAATTGTTATCTTGAAAATATAATATCTTTTTAATAAAAAAATTAATTGAAAACACGATTATAAGATTAAAAGAATTATTGTTTTTATTAAATAATTATTTTTTAATTTTAAAAATATCGATTAAAATAAATTTAATGATTATTTTCGCATTCTATTAGTTCATATAAAGATAGATATTAGAAAAAAATTTATCTTTTAATAAATATGTATATATAATATGTTGGACAATTCACATGTTAAATCCTAAATAAGCAAAAAACAATAAATCTGGAAAATAAAAGAAATAAACAAAATAAATATAATCGAAAACAGTTTCAAAAAAATAACCCAAATCAGTTGACTGAGGTCTGTAGAAACGCAGTTTTCTTAAGACATATTCAACCACTCCTCGAAATCACGAACAGAAACTTGCCTTTGGTTATCACCGAAAAAATACAAAAAAAAATTGAGGAGTGAAAACTGAGTTTTGAGATATATTTAAAACGAAGAGGAAGTCATGTATTTATAGGGAAGTGTTAGGTTAAACGTGGGAAACCTTAAAATATTTCAGATTAATTCTGGCCACTAATTATCCGAATATTTCTCTATGAATATCTAGCATTATCTGTTAATATTTGAATTTATAAAATTTAAATTTGGAATATTATCTTATCAGATATGCTTATCTAAGTAAAAAATTAATTCGCAGTGGGTAAAATATCTGCAGGTCCACGCAAGACCTAACTAGTCTGAACATTCGCGTTGCCTACGTCGTGCGGGTGTGCCCCCAACTCAAATGGGATTGATTCACACTTCCTTGCGCGCAAGGCATAGTGTTGGTTCAAGTCATTCAATGACTACAAGGTAAGTGTATACTTTCCACTCCTTTTATCCCATCAATGTGGGATTGGAGGTTTTCATTTCCTTTTCCAATTCACAACCACCTTACTTTGAGCATCAATGTCTCATTCATTACCCATCCATTTTGAGCTTATGAGATATTGTTGTAAAGGTATTACGAAGTAGAATAAGACCGTAATGATACTTTATTCGAAACTCCATCTTTACTTATTCGAAATAAGGCTCAAAGTAACTGTTTCCTCACATTTTATCCAACAATCCCCACAAATGAAATTGATGATTTTATCAAAATATTTTGACTCAGTGTGGTGATAGTTTCTATGATTGATAGTTGTATAAGATAGGTAGGTGTCCACCCTTGAACCTTCCCTTGTGAAAGTATATTTACTTTACCGGCTGCCCAGTAGACGCGATGTTCTTGAACTGTTTTGTCGTTTGTGTAAACGGTGATATACCTCACACAACTACCTCTTTGACAAGAGTATTTATTCTCATGGTTATGTCCTTATGGGCATGAACATCTCCCTGGTTCTGCAAGAGTTTGAGAGAACTATGCCTTAATAGTCTCATTGAAGCGGCCCCACTTCACTCTCACATATGTGAGTTATGTTGCTTGGTTCACCAAAGCACACAATGGTCATTAAAAGCTTTTGCTTACCCTATTCCATTTTAGTCACTGTTTACATCATAGGAATGGACTTGAGAGAGGAACCCTATAGTGACCGCACATGTCTATGCAGTTAGGTTGTCCTTTTGAACCTAGATTTTGGGATCTCCAATCAGCTAGGTAGGGTTTTTCCTTCACATAGCGCTTTTATTTTTCATGGGATTTAGTCGCATTCCTTTTAATGTTTTCTCAACTTGATCTCGATTTAAACCTTTGGTTAGCGGATCGGCAGTGTTATCCTTTGATTTTCACAAAATCAATGGAGATAACTTCATTTGAGATCAGCTGTCTAACAGTATTATGTCGACGACGCATATGTCTTGACTTACCATTGTACACAAAGCTCTATGCTTTACCAAATTTTGTTTGGTCATCACAATGTATGCACATTGTGGGCGTTGGCTTTGGCCGTTTGGGAATATCCTCTAAAAAATTTTTAAATTCATTCGACTTCTTCTCTAAACTTGTCTTGGACTACAAACTCAGATTTCAATATGGATCTGGTTATAACCATTTTTTTGAGAATTTTCATGACACGATTCCTCCTCTCAAAGTGAAGACATATCAACTTTAGCCTTGAATATCAGATATTCAACTGACATCGGTGTATCCTTCTAAAATTGTAGGATCTCTGGAATAATGCAATCGAGTATATCTAAGATATCTCAATACTCTCACAATAGTTTTTCAGTGGTTTTCACATGGATTGCTTGTGAATCTGCTTAGACTACTCCCAATAAAAATAATATCCGGTCTAGTGCAATTCATAAAGTACGTTAGACTGCCTATAACCCTTGCATATTCCACTTGGTCAACACGTTGGCCTTTGTTTTTTGAACAAATATTGACATATGTCTATTGGAGTTTTGGCTATACCAAAATCATCATTGCCAAATTTTCAAAGATTTTGTCTACATAGTGTGACTGAGTCAATATGAGACATTTAGATGATCGTTTGATTTTGATGCCCAAAATTAATTATGTCATTCTCATATTTTCCATGTCAAATCTTGAATTTAACATGGTTTTAGTACGTTTTACCATTTCATTGTTACTTATAACAATACACACATTTGTCACACTCTTATTTGACAATGTATTAGTTTCAACCGTTTGTTGAACGCTTGTGCTATTTTTCATTGATAGTCTCTAAAGTTCGTTTCTTTGAACTTAGATCAACTTTCCTATATAGGAAAATATTCTTTCAAAGAATGAGGCATTCTTTGATTTCATTATCACATTCTTGGGAATCTATTTGTACACAAGAGATTGATATTTTTTTTATATGTCATACATAGTCAATGAAAATATAGTACACTCATTTTCATTTACTTCGATAATGGAAATATTATCTTTGCAAGACACCCCACATTTTTATGTAGTTGCATGTAGAGATGGGCACGGGTCGGGTCGGGCCGGGTTTTTGACCCACCCGAACCCTACCCGAAAATATTAACCCTAAACCCGAACCCGACCCGACCATATTTTTTTAAAAAACCCGACCCGATCCGACCCGAAAATAAATACCTTAAACCCGACTCCGACCCGACCCGACCTATATAAAAAAATCAATTTTAGGGACTAAATTGTAAAAAAAATAATTTTAAGAGACTTAATTGTAAAAAATAATAAATTTAAGGACTAAATTGTAAATAAAAAATCAATTTTAAGGACCTAATTATAAAAAATATATATATATAAAGGGGTATTATTGCAAATATCCCTAAAAAATTTAGGGGAAAATTATACTATTAGTCCCGGGTCGGGTCGGGTAGGATTTTTTCACCCTAAAACCATAACCCGACCCGACCCGACCTCACCCTACACAAAAATCCGACCCGACCCGAACTCGATTTTTTCATAAAAATACCCGACCCGATCGGGCCGGGACGGGTCGGAACCCGTCAGGTTCGGGTTCCGTGCCCATCCCTAGTTGCATGATGGTTTTATTTCCTTCCATAACTCATATGGTGTCTGATCTCTTTTGAGATACTTTATTAAGGTAATTAGTTGATAGAACAATGTTGAACTAATATTTTGATTTAACAAATTAAAAGAAAAATGTTTTTGGACTTAATCAAATTTATTAAATCTTTCAAAAATAATTTAAAGTTCAAACAAACTTGAAAATTTTGTTTCGAATGATTTCTAACTTTAGCCGATCTTTTTCAAAACATGTATGATCCGTTTTTGCACTAAATCTGTTTTTCCAGTCTCCAAGGCAAAAAGGATCGATCCCGTAATAAAAAGGATCAATCCCTTGATTGGCATATTCGTTCCATTTTTGCTTCTAGCCTCCAAGTGCAAAAGGATCGATCCCCTGGTTTATGGGATCGATCCCTTCGCTGTAACAGTCATATTTTTATAGAAAAGGATCGATCCTCTGATTTATGGGATCGATACCTCGTGTTATAAATGCTAAACTTTTTGTAGGTAACAATTATTTTGCATCCCAACGGCTATGACTCATCCCCAACGACCATAAACGGCTAGAAATTCATTCCACACTATATAAACACCACAAGGACACTTGAAGATGGTTAGAGACCACATCCAAGCTTAATGTTCAAGAGAAATTGAGTTTAAGTCTTTATTTTCTTCATTTCCCTTGTAAATATTTGTAGAGAGTGATTTTATTGTTTTTATCCTTCACTCTTTCTTGTGAGCTCAATTGTGTAAACACTCACCTTGTGAGGTACTTTGTTTACCAAACAAACCTTGTAAAAGGGAGAGGTTCTAGTTTAGCCCAAGTAAAAACTAGAGTGGTTCTATCTTAGCCATTGAAAAGATAGGGTTGTAAGGTTATCCCTTTGGCCTCAAAACTTTGGTTATAAAGTCGAACTACTCTAAAATCATCGTGCAAATTGTCTATACTTTTTATTGATTTTAGCCAATTCTTTCGGGAGTTCAATTCAACCCTCTTGACGGTTTCGAAAGATCGATTCGAGCGTGTTACAAGTTTTTCAGAAGTTATTTTTAAAACCATTGTTCTCTTGGATGTTGCAGCATTACTCACATAAAGTTTTCTCCTCAATGTAATCAATTCATTAAATTTGGGTTGAACATCCTACTTATAGAGAATAATTGCTCTATAACATCTTTGTTTTTAAGCAAAATACTAGTTTGTTCTATCATGAAGGTAATAAATTTCCTTCTAATACTTGTTTGCTATAGTAATATTTGCCTTAGCAATATTTACCTTAATAACATTTGATGGTGGTAACAAAAATTTACCTTATCCTCTCTGAATAATAGGGGAATCATCCTTCAAATCTTTGACCGAGTTTGTCATTGTCAAATATGCAACATCATTTGTTGCCACATTTGAAATTCTTTCCAATGAATTTTACTATTTTTTTCATTTTGTATTTATGGTCCAATGACCCTCACGATTCTTTAGTCGTTTTTTCAACACTATGCACTTCATAGCATGCATTAGAATAAGTTTTAAGAATTTAATTTTGACATAAAGAACCAATTTCTTCTATGCTTTGATTCGAGACCTTAGTCAGAATCAACGCTTTGAATTTGGTAACTAATGTTACTTCCCGAAATAAATTCACCGATTTATTTTAAAAATAGAATCATAGTTTTTTAGCATTATAGAATCATACTTTGATTTTCTAAGAAATAATGACTTTAAGTTATTTATCTTTCTAAAATAAATTTACCAATTTATTTCAAGATTTAATCATTCTATATTCACACGAAATTAAATCCAACAATTTATTTTTCATACCAAATAGAATCATTCAAGATTCTTACGAGAATAAATTCAATAATTTATTTTCCTTGCAACGTTAGAATCATACAAGATTGTCTTGAAAATAAATTTAGTAATTTATTTCCATCATATCTTTTGTTAAACAAGAGAGATATCAACACAACAAAAATTAAAAGGAAATAATCCTTAATTTTGTTGATTCTTGTTTGAAAGATCAAGTAAACCCGTTAAAACGACAAAAATTTAAATCCTAAAACGAATTGTTTACGAGATCTTATTTTCCAAACATATCAAGATTTCGCCTTGATATCTTGTTCGTCTCTATAATTTTCCAAGAAAAATTATAATAATACAATGTTGCCAAAAACACACATAATAATAATTTTAATGATTGATATTATTTCACAAGAATAAAATATTCTTTTCATGATTCATCTCCTAATTGAGAAACATTTTTATTGGCAACAAATCCCTTTCTTTTCGTTGTTCTAGAGCAAGAAAGAAACAAATCCGTAATCAATAATAATTTTAATAAACTAAAAAATGATTTAATTTATTTCTGATTTTATTTTTTCACAAAATCTGTAACCTTAGTTACTCTCAATGACATTTTTTGTATGACAAATTTGTCCCATTTATAATTGAGATTTAAACAAACCCGTTTAAATACAACAAGAATTAAATCATGAAACGAATTGTTTGCTTATCTTCGAAATTTGATTAAATCGAATCACCTTAAAAAAATAAAGAACTTTGTCTTAAGATTGTTGGAAAATTCAGAGGTTAAATCCAAAATGATCAAAAATAATAAATCTGGAAAATAAAAGAAATTAATATAATCAAAAACAGTTTCGAAAAATAACCCAAATCAGTTGACTAAGGCCTGCAGAAACGCAGTTTTCTTAAGACATATTCGACCACTCCTCGGTGCTAGAATTCTTTGATCGTCAGTCTCCTAGGATACAATAATGGATGATTTTTTTGCAACAACACTACTGGAGAAGTCACGAACACAAACTTACCTTTGACTATCACCGAAAAAATATAGAGAAAAAATATAAAGAATTTTTTAGGAGTAAAAACTGATTTTTGAGACTAATTTTTGAGATATGTTTAAAACAAAGAGAAAATCATGTATTTATAGGGAAGTGTTAGGTTAAACGTGGGAAACCTTAAAATATTCCAGATTAATTCTGGCCACTAATTATCCGAATATTTCTATGTAAATATCTAGCATTATCGGTTAATATTTGAATTTAAAAAATTTAAATTCAGAATATCATCTTATTAGATATGCTTATCTAAAGAAAAAATTAATTCACATTGGGAAAAATATCCAAAAGCCCACGCAGGGCCTGACCGGTTCAAACATTCGCGTCACCCACATTATGGGGATGCGCCCCAATTCGAATCGGATTGATTCGCACCCCACAAGAGTTGCACAGTGTTGGTTCAAGTCATTCAATGAATATATGTTGATTAAGTTTATATAAACACTTTCCACTTCCCACATACCACCTTACTTTGAGCATTAATTTCTCATTCATTATTCATCCGTTTTGAGCTTATAAGATATTTTTGTACGAAATAAAATAAAACTGCAACGGTACTCTATTCAAAACTCCACCTTTACTAATTCAAAATAAGGCTCAAAGTAATCGTTTCCTCGCATTTTTTCAACATAATATGCTTTCTAATCTTACAATTCTGTGACATGAAATTCTATATTTGACCACAAGTTGGCAACTTGCATTGCATTACGGTTTTCTTCACTATGTTTTGTCATTCTAAACATCAAATCCCATTTCAAATCACCTTTACTTTTATTTTATTTTCATGTCATTTATTAATAAAAGAAAAATCGACAAATAATGATCAAAAAGCTAGGCATGCAACCTTCTTTTTTCCTTTTTGTCCAATTAAGAATGGTTTGAATATTACATTTTAATTATATTTGTGTGTGTGTGTGGAGATTTGTGGTTCAATGTCCTTGACATGATTATTCGAATATAAGAAAAACTTAATCAACTTCCAATTTTATTTTTATTCTTCATGTTTGTGTTATTTATTTTTGGGTTTGCAATAATATCATTTTTAAAATCTGAGTTTATATTTTTTTGATAAATAAAAACATTACATTAAAAAAAACTTAAACAAAGTACTTCAAGAATAAAAAATTAACACATAACCATCAAGCCAACTTAAATTTGCGAGTTTATATTTTTAGTTTTAACTAAATATTTTAATTTTATATCAGCCACAACACTAAAGATCACTATTGTGAAATTTGAATTTTGAAGTGCTCTTTGCTCTCCCCTCTCTTAACATTTTATTAGGGAATATAAATTTGCTGCCCTTTTTCGGTGCCTTTGTCTATGCCCTACATTAAAAATTAAGTTTAAGATTTTGTGTTTAAGATTATGGTTTGTGGTTAGGTTTTAGAGAATTTGGGGTAAGGTGTATTTTTTAGGGTATAGGGTGTAGGACGTAGGATTTAGAATTTAAGGTTAGGGCTTGAAATTTGATTTTTTTAGTGTTGGAACATAGAAAGGGCACCGGAAAGGGGCAAAGTATTTTTATCCTTTATTAGGAGTGTAAATGAGACGAATCGAGTAGTTCGTCTTGACTCGTTAAAAATTTGAGTCGAGTGTTGGTCGAATTTTGATCGAGTCGAACTCGAGTAGTTGGTGATTTCTCTCCTCTCTTTTACAACACTACCATCAGGCATCAACCAAACACACATACATAATTACATAGCATACATAGGGTAAAAGTGTATTACCTTAGCATCTAGAGTGTAAACCCATGTCCTCATATGTTTTGTGCACTAGTGTTGGACATAAGTATTTCCAGTTAAATGAAGAGAAGAAAATACACAACACAAGACATCTCAAAACAATAAAAAAAAAGATGTTACAACTTTCTTCTACCAGACACATTGAAATATAAAACCACGTCAATACATGCAATGTAAAAAAAATTAATATATTATTTTTTAAGTAGCCTACAAGCTTTTCAAGTTAGGTATCTAGTAGCTCGTCTCGACTCGTTAAGAACTCAAATGGAGTCTAATAGAGTTGAGTGTTGATAAATCTTTTACCAAATCAAACTCGAGTAACTCGCTATCTGTTTCGTGTCATTTACGACCCTTAATTTAATTTACCATATATTTTTCAACACTTTTTATCAGTCAACTTAGAATGATCAAACTGTTAATCCTATGCACCAACATGAATATGATAATATTTTATTTATACATTCAAAGTATTTTCCACGTCCGTTTAGAATGTTTAAACATATGTACAAACATGGATGTAATAATATTTCATTAGTGTTTTCTTTTACAATTAAGATAGTTTTTATGACTAACTGTTTGAGGTCCGTCAATGTCATTTCTATCAAAATCGTTTTTAAAATTTGAGGATAATTTTTCTTCATAAAAACGTAATATGTATTACCATTGCATCTAATACTTACATGTATTTTCAATACATGTAAATCAACTCATGCGATGAATGAATTTTTAAGCACAAAATGTTATTATTTTTGCTTAAGCATGCTAAGGAATAGGATTGAATAAATTAGTATTTACAAGTGTGGGTTTTGAATTTTGATCCCACACGTCTGCCCTTGTGCCCTTTACAGTGTTTGTTTGGTGGGCTTTGGGCCTAAGACAATAGCCTATATTAAGGCTTCCAATAGAGGGCTGTACCAAAACAATTTCAGTTCGGGGTTAAAATTAAAAATGGGCTTTCAGGTCAGGTCATAGATTAATGTCCAACTAAAGGCCCATTTACATCATATAGTGGGAAGGGATCAAAGTTCGGATCAACTGACACCACTAATTGAATTGGAGACGATTCTCTAAACTCAATTTATTCTATTCACAACGTCAAAACTTAAACTATTGACATTGATTAAAAAAATTAATGTATCATTTCATTAAACCAACTGATTGTTAATAGATTTGTCCGACATTTTAATCATACAAATTGAAGCGAAAAATTAGAGGATGGTCAGAATCATTAAAAAAAATCAAAAACTGAAAACCGGAAAAAACGGTTCATTTATTTTCTCTGGTTTTTAATATAATTTCTTCTCAATTCTTGTGATTTTCTCTTTTTATTTTTTCGAAGTGGTTGAATTGAGAATTGGAAGCGCAACCGGTTTGCGTTGATTATATGGATAATGACTCAATTAAGGATTTAAGGAGATATGTGCAATATTTTAGTGATGTGTATGTGTTAAATGAGCTTTTGATATATATATATATATATATATATATATATATATATATGGGATGGGATCAAGTTACATGGTGTAAAACTCATTTAGTTTTACACCAATCTAGGACCATTGGATGAGTGAAATGTATGGATGAGATTAACAGTAAAAAATGTGAAGATTATCACTTGGGAAAAAAAGATAAGGAAATAATCTGGGCCATTAATTACCATCATCCAACGGTCCAAAAATAGTGTAAAAGTAATTGAGTTTTACACAGTGTAAGTTGATCCTAACCCTATATATATATATATATATATATATATATATATATATATTAGTCTAACGGAGTTCAGACTTATAAAGTACAATATTTTTATTTACATTGTGTGTTTTTACATCGATATAAAATTAATATTTTATTTTTATTTTACAAACATTTAACTTAATTCATTCTAAACTTTACCTAAATATTTGTGCAGTCGTTTTACGCCTATCCAAAATCATATTCAAATATACGTTTTTGTATGATATTTATTGAACACTACTACACTGGCAATTTGGGAAAAAACCCATTTTAAATAAATATTTGGGGTTTTAGCTCCCTCCAACTATTATTTGGGTAATTGACTCCAAACTTGCCACGTCGGTTAACCTCGCGTTGTGTAGGAAGCGGGGTTTGATATCGCGTTCTGCATAACGCGAGTTCAGTCTACGTGGCCTTGTTGTTTGGGTTAACGGTTTTACAGAATATCGCGTTCTGCAGAACGCGAGGTCCCCGAGAATTTGAAAGGGCGGCTGAATATATCGCGCAGACCTCGCGTTCTGCAGGACGCGAGTTCTGTGCAAAACTGGGCTGAAGAACTAGGAAAAACAAGCGTGGGTAGGCCTGTTCGAGCCCAATTTCGGGCGTTTAAATCGTATATTTTTAGCGAACATCGAGTTTGGGGTCGTAGTACTGGAAATTCTCTATCGTATGACACCAACACGGTTAATTTCCGTCCATTCTACACTGGTTTAAAATGGCTTCCAAAACCCTATGCTATCATCCTTTTTTGAATGAAGTTGCCTTTGAACAAATGTCGATTTTCGATTTAGTAATCGCATAAAATTAATTAAAAACTGAAATAAAATAAACATTTTAAAGCTTAATTATAATAGATAAACAAAATTAAAATACGACATTATAAAAAACAAATGTCTGGAATAAAAATATTAAAAACATAAGTACATATCAATTATAAAAAAGACTAATGATGCCTATGTCCATCCGTTCCGCAGTCGGGTGGACGACGATCACGATCTGGATACCTCCGATCATCATGTGCTGGTCCCTGGTCCCTATCATCGTCACCATCGTGTGCAATACGCGGATCTCTGCTGGGCCCAGGCGGGGAGTAAAACAAGCTACCCACCAGTGTTTGCTCCGCAATGCTAAAGTCATATTGAGATGCCAACGGTGGAATATCGATAAGCGGAAGGTCACACATCGGCATATGGGGACAGTAGGCATCGGAGAAGCCGAACTCGGATGGAGGCCTCATCTGCTGGAAACTTGAAGGACCGCTAAAAGTATGAAATGTTGTGCCAGAAAATGAGGCCCCTGTAGTGTCATGTCGTGGTCTCGGACCGCGCTGCCTCGACTGGCTCTGGCTCTGGCTCTGGTCGCTCGACGGGTGCCGCGTGGGCGGTTTTGGGGAGGCTGGGGAAGCTCTTCCTCGCGCTCCTCCTGAGTAAGGATATGTTAATTCCCATTGAGCCCATACCACTAGAAGTAATTGAAATCGACCGAATCGGCCCCTTCGATAATGGGTCGGAGAAGGGGTGGGCGTTGGGCAAATCGATTAACCCAAAACGCTATCTAGTGAGCGTGGTAATCGGACCAGTCAACCTCCGTCTTCCCCTGGCGCATCAGATGGTGGAATTGGTCCATATTTTGTAGAGCCATGAGTGGAATATTTTGGACGTACCCGAACTGTCGGAGAACCCTATCCGTAGCATGCCACACGACAATTTCGTAGTTGATCAGCGGCACTAAGGAAATCCATACTTGCTGGTCACGCAGAATCTCGGGTGGAGTAATCTGCTGAATATCCTCTGAAGAGTAGGGCGTCCACACGAACTAAAAAAAGAAAACGTTTCTAACGGTTATATGAAATATTATTGGAAAAAATAGTATGAAAAAATTCAAATTAATTTTCGAATTACCTGGTCGTGCCTCAACTTATCCAAAACAAGCCTGTATTATTTTTGGGTCTTCGGCAGGCCGTTGTGGGTCAGTGTTCCGCTCCACCTATCAATAATGAAAAAAAAAACAATTCGTTAAATAAAATAATTAAAAATAGAAAAAATATAATAGATTACGTAGTACCTCTGTAGAAGCGGAAAAAAATAGCGGCGGGCTGTCTACGCTGCGGGCTTAAAAAAGGCATCCGAAACCAAGCCCAAGACTGAAGGAGTAAACAACATCCTCCCATCGCTGATCTAGATTTGTCCACGTTTCTGCAGAGCTCTCTATAAAGAAACGCCAAGATAGCTGCTCCCCAAGATTTTCCTCTAGATTCATCGAAATTTGTAAGATGAAGAAGCCACATCATGGCATTAATATCCCGCCGATAATGCGCAAGATGTGGGCACGCGCAAACCGCTGTGAAAATAATTATTTAATAAAGACATCCTAATTTTAAAAAAAATATTTGTAACTTCATCCTAAATTTAATAAAGGCATCATAATTTGCAAATAAATATTTGTAACTTCATCCTAAATTTAATAAAGGCATCCTAAATATTTAATAAAGGCATCCTAATTTTCAAATAAATATTTGTAACTTCATCCTAAATTTAATAAAAGCATCCTAAATATTTAATAAAGGTATCCTAAATATTTCATAAAGGCATCCTAATGTTCAAATAAATACTTGTAATTTCATTCTAAATTTAATAAAAGCATCCTAAATATTTAATAAAGGCATCCTAATTTTTCAATAAATGAAATATATTAAAAATATATAAAATAATGAAAAATCGAAAAAAATACCTGAAGTGTAACTTCATCCCCATCCGGGGGAGGGTTTTCAAATTCAGCCTCCAAATAAGATAATTCTATTTTTTCACCGTCCCACACATCCTCAGGAGGCATCACTCTCATTTGTTCAGCAAATATAGTTGGCCAATGCCCCATAGCGACACCCGTAATAACGTTGTCGTCTGTAGGCAACCCTAGATGGTAGGCAACATCCTCCAGCGTTATTGTTGCCTCGCCTATCGGGAGATGAAACGTGTGCATCTTTGGCCTCCATCGTTCTATCGGCGCGCTAATCAACGATGGGTTACACTTCACCCCCTATGATCCTTGCTACGTGGCCAAAACCAGCACGCTCAATCCACGCTATAACAACTTCAACTGGTAGGTTGTCGATACGGTTAAGGTAATATTTTAACCGACGTTCGTATCCCTTCAAAAATAAAAAAATAAAAATATAATAGTTAGCAAAATGCATGTAAAATTAAAAAAATTAAAAGTAATACCTCTTCATTTGTTCTCCAATAATGATTGCAGTGATTCACCTCGTTGCGTAGTAAGCTTTCTATTATATCGAATGTAAAATAAGGATTGTCGATAATTTGTTGTAAAAAACTAAAGAACTCGCGTTCTGTGGTTGATATGGGGGTAGGGCCACCAATTTATAGAAGAGCTCGCGCCCTTTGGGAAGCGATGTAAATGAACCTCGCGTTCTGTAAAACGCGATCTCCGTATACCTCGTGTTCCACAGGACGCGAGGTTCATTGAAAAGACGCGTCACGGAACAGACGCGTGAACTGAACGGGCAGAAGTGACCTCGCGTCCTGTAGAACGCGAGATTCCAAAGACCTCGCTTTCTACAGGACGCGAGGTCGTGTGGTTTTTTAAAAGATGACTTCCAAGGTGGGAAAGTCATTTAATAAGCATATTAAATAATAATAATAATAATAATAATAATAATAATATTATTATTATTATTATTATTATTATACATTTAATTACAATTATAATAATAATAATAATAATAATAGTTATAATAATAATAATAGTAAATATATAATAATAATAATCATAATAATAATAATTATAGTTATTATAATAATAATAGTAGTAGTAAATATATAATAATAATAATAATAATAATAATAATAATAATAATAATAATAATACTAATAATAATAAAAATCATAATAAAAATAATAATACTAATAATAGTAAATATATAATAATAATAATAATAATAATAATAATAATAATAATAATAATAATAATAATAATAATTGTAATTAAATATAATAATAATAATAATACACGATATGTTGTCATTAGTAACTGCAATCGAAAGTTGCTGACATGGATATGGTGATGTATATACGCAACTACAAATAACAACATATCGTAATATTCGGGAAATTAGTTTGAAAAAAAACTTCCCAAATACACGATATGTTGCCATTAGTAGCTGCAATCGAAAATTGCTAACGTGGATATGATGACGTATATACGCAACTACAAATAACGACATAGCGCAATATTCGGGAAATTAGTTTAAAAAAACTTCCCAAATACGCGTTATGTTGCCATTAGTAGCTGCGATTGAAAATTTTTAGAATTGATCTGTGGGCGGTCCTTGCCTCCCCAAGAGTTTGCTATTTATAAATGGATGTGAAGCTGCTGACGTGGCAAACTCGTGTTCTGTAGGACGCGAGGTCCTTTAAGCCCCGCGTTGTACAGAACGCGAGGTCACTTAAAGTCGCTTTATTCATAAAGCGAAGTTGGTCTATATATATGCACGCCGATGGATTTTCGTAACCAGTGATGTTTTTTGCAGTTGAATATGATTTCGTGTTATGCTGCGTTTTTTGCAGTTGAAGTTTTTATGTATTTTTTGTTCCTTTATGATAGTTGGAGTTCACTTAAAGATTTGTGTTCCGCTGGGTACAAACCCCCGCATGATACATTTGTTGAAGAATATTTACCGACATATCGCAATATTCGAGAGCTTGTGGGCGGCTGCGTCCCCTTCATTGGAAGCTTCTGTAGCCGCCGTCGAGAGGATCCTCGACTACAGTTTTGAAACGAAACGACTTTTAGAAAGTGCCTAGAAAGTTTCCAGTAAAACTTTCGAGGCACTTCTTGGGGACTCTTTTCTTAAATTCGCAGCTTGCCCGCACAATCTGCAAAAAGTCCACAGTTAAAGAAGCGAGGGCGGATTTAGATTGACCATACTGCCGATGCAGCCCTATTTTGCGAATGCGGCCGGTGCCGATTACATTTGCTAATGTGGATCAAAGCTGCTACCATTTCAGAAGAAATCTGATTATCGCGCATTGCTTCTTTCACTTGGGACCTCCGATCACATTTGCCCACCGGACTTTTTGTATATATTGTTTCGAATTTTGTAGATATTGTATCGACTTGTCTCAATTTACTTATTAAAGAATACATGTTGAAAGTTGAAAGTTTTGTTAAATGAAATGCGAATTAAAGTTTTCATTCGAGTTAAGTTTACTTTTGTGGTGTTTTTCTTTATTATAAATACCCACGAATTCCACCATCATTTACTATAAATATCGAACAATTCCACCATCATTTCGAATCAACGATAACATAGAAAATGTCACTTAAAGATTTGTTAAAGTTGAGATCAAGCTACGCGTTAAATGACTCGAACGAAACTTATGTTGGGAGCTAGCGTTAAATGACTTAGTAGTCTCCAATTGTCTGAAATATTCAAACATGTTTTCAATTATTTAAACATAACACGTGTATGCAGTAGGAGTATTATTAACTCTGAGAAAAGGGACCTCGTGTTCTATATAACGCGAGGTCTCAAGGAACTCGCGTTATACAGAATGCGAGTTCATTGTGGTTATATGGATCTCGCTTCATTCAGAACGCGAGTTTGATCTATATATTTGCATGCGGATGAATTTTCGTAATCAGTGAAAGTTTTTCACGATTTCATATTTTGCTGGGATTTTGAAGTTGTAATTTATTTTTGTATTTTCTGTTCGTTCATGATAGTTGGAGTTCAGTCATGATTTTGTGTTCAGTTGGGTTGAGACCCCCGCATGATACGTTGATTGAAGAATACTTACCGACATATCGCAATATTCGGGAGCGTGTGGTCGTCTGTCATTGTAACCCCCTCGTCCCGGTCTGGTCAGATGACCGGTCCGAGTGGGCCACACGGGGAAAACCGAAGCGAAACCCGTTAAGGCTTCCCCTCGGTTAACGACCCAAAAAATTTCTTTTAGCTTTAGTCTTATCTAGATGCATATTAAATTCCTATGTGGAGCACAACAGCGGAAGATACAAGCAACGAAACATTCACCGACCAACAAAAAGGTAAACAGTCCATTTTACTTCATTACAGCAGGCCGTTTCGAAACACCTATAGGGTGTTCCGAAACGCCTTAACCTAGTCAACGGGCCTGGGTCAACCGCAAGGTGACCATTCCGAAACAGGGGAGACCCGTATCGGAACGCCCTTGACGGTCAATATCTCGTGGTCAACGAGATTTGACCGTTTCGGAACTTCAAAGGCCCGTTTCGAAACAGCTTCATCTCGCCAATTTCTCAAAATTCCAGTAGCAAAAATGTTCCGAAACGCCCCTTATCCGTTTCGAAACGGCAGGCCAATTGCAAAGGGCCCGTTCCGGAACAGGGGGACCCGTTCCGAAACACCCCCTGTCAGCAGACTCGATTTTGCTGTTTTAAGGCACCAAGGTGCCCCAAAACACCACCAAAACACATCACAACATCACTTTAATTCAACTTAAGGCTTAACAACCATACTAGCATGCTTCAACGATGATTTGGACAAATCTAACACTAGGCAACACCCCTCAATCATGCATTCATACAAACATCATTCAACACATACATCAACTCTTAAGGCATAAGACCAACATTCAAAAGGGCAACTTAGGCATGAGTTAACATTCATCATGGCAACAACCCAAGGCAAAAGCAAGATATAAGGGAGTCTATACATGCTCCTAACAATAACAACAATACATTCCAAAAGCATCATAATACGACCCTATCCCATTGCTTTACTATTACAATCTTTAAATTTAACTATCATACTTGAGCTAACCGTAAGCAACACTTGGAGTCCTTTCCTTGCCCTTGCCACCCACAAGCTAATTATCTGCATTGTCGAACAAAAGAGAGCGTAAGCATAAAAGCTTAGTGAGGGTAAGCTCTTTAAAAACAAACCTCAACAATGCAGGGTCCAAGCACGAGCTACAACCAAGATAAAATGCATGATCTTACCTTCGATCCACGCAAGCCATAAATATAAATGATGCATGAACATATATTCAATATCATGTCATGCTCAACATGTTTAAATCCACAACATATGAAATCACATATATTAAACCATGTTAGCAACAAATCCCAAATCACATTGGCTCACAATTAACCACATATTGGCAACATAAACTACAATCTGTATTGGCACCTAGCTATGACTCGAATATGCGGATAACCGTTGGAACTCACATCCAACAACTCAACCATTACCTGACGGTGGGATTACACTCATCACCGTTCACGCGGAGGGGATTCCACTCATCCTCACGCCTCATTTCACGCGGAGGGGATTCCACTCATCCTCACGCCCCGTCGATGGGATTCCACTCATCACCGACTAATATAAATACAATTTCCGGGCGAACCCGTACTCCTCCTTGGTGACTCAACGCCACCAAGGCCACGCGCGACTTTTGACTCATGTGTACACACTAACATCCTAATGATCGATCATTTGTACCCAAGCATACTAGTGCCAATACTACACATTTCATTAATCATTCATAATACCAATTCATAACACTTCCGTGCTTAGCACGTACTCACCATGGCTTACCGTCATGCACAAACCACATTTCCATGTCTAGCATATACTCACCATGATCCTCAGATCATGAAACCACCTCATAATCACATTTCACATAACAACACCACATGTACATTATTAACAACCATATCACATCATATTTTGCACATGTGTATAACCATATCATATCTATCATCAACATGCATATAACAATGCATCAAACATGCCTCAACATACATGTATACAACATATACAAAATCAACACCATCACAATTTAATACGAGGCATATACAACCATTAAAAAGTGCAACCAAAGTCTCTAATCAAAGCTTGGGATTAGGCTACCACTCTAATCCCAACTCTAGGTGGGTTTACCAAGCTCATCCTAAGTTCACATGCTTGAACCAAATACTCAAAACCATTTTGAAAATATTTAACCACTCACCTAAACTTCCAAGCTCCAAGCCAAGCAAGCAACCTCCCTCAAATTTCCGGATTTCTTCCCGAAGCTTTTCCAACACGAATTTCCCGCTTCCAAACAACCTCAAACACATTTCAAACAATTCCAAATCAGCCCAACATCAAAAGACCAACCCGGAACACAATTCAAATACAATTCACAATGTTGCAAGCCATGACCAAACCCCATTTTTAGCAATTTCGGACAGCCCCTAAACCATGTCCAAAAACCATCTTTCCAACATCCATAGCATCCACAAACAATCCCAAATCAACCCCTAACCATAGCACTACCATTGGGCTATCAATTTCCACCTAAAACAACCCCCAAAAATAACCCAAAACCATTCAAAAAACCCATTTTTACCCAATTTCGGGAATCATGTTAAAATCATGTAAAAATCATCTATGTTGGGTCTTACGGGTAGTAAACAACATACATAAGTTCAACAAATCGAAAGCTCAAATTAAAGACATTAAAGTTTGCATTTTTATCCTAAAAACTCAAAACCCTAAACTTCAAAATCTATGAGCTTTATGAAAATTAAAGGTATCATCTTAAAAAGGAAGAGGAGGACAAGTTAGAAACGGTTTTACCTTTCAAAAATCACCAACAAAGAGCATGGGGATGAAGGAATGGAAATTTGGAGAGGGAGTGGGTTTTTTGGTGTGAAGGAGAGGAAAGAAGAAGATGAAGATAGGAATTAAAGGGGTCTTTTAAATTAAAGGGGTTTTAAAAATGGGAGACCCTTTTAATTACACCTTTGCCATTAATGAGATGACATATCTCATCCATATTTAAAATCCATGAAATTGATTCCAAAACAACTTAAGTCCAACATAAAATAATTCGTTTTGAAAATACGAAGCCTAAATATTAATTTATTATTTTAATTATAAAAACCGAAACCCGAAATAATATTTTAATATTATTTTCTCCCGGCCCCCAAACCTGGGTGTTACAGTCATTTTTCGCCAAGAAGTGCCTAGAGAGTTTCTAGTAAAACTTTTCTAGAGCCTCTTGAGGAATATTTTGTGAAATCTCCCGCTTCCCCTAACCATCTAGGAGACTCTTTTCTAAAGTCCAGAGGTGAAAGAAGCAAGGGCAGATTCAGATCGACAAGAGTGAAAGAAGTCGGTGCCGATTATATTTCTCCACCGAACTTTTTGCATATATTGTTTCGACTTTTTGTAAATATTGTATCGAGTTGTCTTAATTTACTTATTAAAGAATACTTGTCGAAAGTTGAAAATTTTGTTAAATGAAATGCGAAATAAAGTTTTCATTCGAGTTAAATTTACTTATGTGGTGTTTTTCCTTGACTATAAATACCCACAAATTTCACCATCATTTACTCATTCCAATTTCTCCCTAAACACCCAATCTTTGCTCCCCTTATGGCAAAATTTCAGGCAACATTTTATTTTCTCGATACTTATTTTTAATCAACAATCACCAGCAAAATGTCACTCAAAGATTTAATACAGTTGACAGCAAGCGAGGTTAGTAAACGCACCGAAAAACAAATTTCTTCCTTGGAATGTCGAATCCCAACACCGTCAGCAAACGAAACGCACTACGTTATGAAGTTTACGAACGAAACAAACGTTCGTAACATGCATGACCGGCTCAATTCTGTTGGAGCTAAATACGTCGATTTAAATGTTAAGTTTGATGAGGTCAACGCCGACGAAGGTAGTACGTCTGCACCCGGACAACATGTTCCGAACAATGAACACGCACCGTCTTCACCGGATGTTGATACGGCTACCGACGAGCTGTAGCTTTTTATGTACAAACATAGACAAAGAAAACAACAGCTGATCGAATAAATAAACCTAAGTTCAGACGTGTCCACTGACTACGATGATTCGGATTAACCATAAACTTCTGAAATCATCGTCCAATTATGTTATATGACATTTTTTTCATCCTTTATTAATGTTCAAGGGACCTCGCGTTATGTAGAACTTCTAGTATTCAATTAGATTACTAGACTACAATTGTCTCAGTTATTCAAATAGAAAATGAGTACATAGTACGAGTTTTATTAATTCTGACGGAATCTCTGTCTCAATATATATAAAGGGACCTCGCGTTATGTAGCACTTGTAGTATTCAATTACATTACTAGACTACAATTGTCTCAATATTCAAACATGTACTCAATTACACAAACAGACAAGGAGTACATAGCACGATTATTATTACTTCTGACGGAATATATGCGACAAAGAAATTAAAGGGACTTCGCGTTCTATAGAACGCGATATTCAAAAGAACTCGCGTTGTACAGAACGCGAGGTCTTGCTTATCGCGTTCTATAGAACGCGATTTTCTCAAAGCTGCCTCCCGGTACCATTATTTCCCTTACACACCCGGATTCTCCGGGATTTCCTGTGGCAATAATAACCAATAACTGTCTCTTTATATGAAGCAGAACCATAAACCGTAAATATAAGTTTGAATTGCCAAAACAATTCCTCAAAATTTTCAAGTATTAAAAATTCACAAGTCTTTGACAAAATATTCAAATGGCGAGACGAGGAGTTACTACTCTAGTTTACTACGATAGGCAGATATTCAACGATCCCGAACTCGGCGTCGTTTTTCACTGCGAAGATCTAGTAACGCTAAAGATTCCGAGTAGATTATCGTTCAAGAAGTTGGTAAAGGAACTGTAGACTAATGTCCCGCATTTTGAAAACCACCGTTTGTTTGACGTGAAGTATCAGGTGCCAACATCTATAGCCCCTTTAAGGTACCATGTATGCAGCATTGCGGAAACTGCTGATGTGGAGATGATGCTAGCTACTGTTGCGTGTAAAAGAGTCTATCACAATTGTAGTGCAAGTGTACACGACGCAAGTAGTAAAGTGATACGAAGTATCGGATATCGTCTCCACAGGGATTGGGCTAATGACTTCACCTTAGTTTACTGCACGAAGTAAAGGAAATAGTTTAGAAGATTGTCACGAGAATAATAAGAAAAACGTAAATAAAAAGATTGAGATATCAAGATAGAGAGAAAGGGCTGGTATTGAATTGCTCGGTAGTGCAGGTATTGAATTGCTTAGGAACTCCAGTTCTGTCGTCGTGCCCATCGTCGACAACACTTATCGCGGCGGCTGTCCGTTGGCTGTCGCGGCAGCAGACACACCAACTCCGTACTTCAAGCTTGGCAAGAATCTCAGACCTGCCTTGGCCTATCCCTAGGTCCAAGTATGTCGATGATCACGTCTTTGATGATACCTCCCGGCGTGAATCGAAGGATGAACACCGATGTGTATGAATTCTTCTTTAGCCACTTAACCTTGCCCTATCCCTAGGCACAAGATAGTTCAACTATAAACTAGAGAACTCGCTCTTATTTCTTTCGTATACTTAACTCTCCCGATGCTAAGTAAATGGATAACCTCACAATGCTCTCCCGATGCTCTTGCAAGATGTTAAAGCCAAAATAAGAGAACTTGAAGTTTATTTTATTGAACTGAAAATTCCTAAAACAAAACAACCCTTGCAACTACTTTACAAAACAACCCGTGGCCCTAGGGGGAATTTAGAACATGTCGGTGACGGGTGAACGACAGAGGGGTTTAGGTTTCGGTTATGGGGTATTCGATGCCTCCTAGGTTAAATCTATGCCCTTATATAAGCTTTGGGCTCAAGTATTCTAAGTTAACAAGGATTACAACTTTAATGAAAAGTAAGATTCTAATAAATGCTTAATCTCTAAGGATTCCTACTTTTCAACCGCCTCCTTGCTTTATGGGAATTCCTCTCCTTGAGTTTTGGCTTGACATATCTTTTGATCCGGGGCTTGGAAAAATATTTGGCTTTCACACGACAGACGAGCAGATTTTTCTCTATCTATCGAGGTCCACTTTACTTTTCCTCTTCATAAGTCTGCTGTCACCATGCTGTCACGATAGGTCCATGACAGCTTCGTCTTTATCGTCTATTTGTCCAGTTCAGCGTTCCTGCTTCTCTGCCCTGCGCCTGCCTTCTTTGTCTACTATGACAGATACCTGCAAAAATAGCCATCTTTTAGTAGAATCCGTGCTTTTAATCCATTTGTGATGTTTTACTGAAAACTAACCTAAATGCAATGCAATGATGCTTGAATGCAGCAGAAATATGGGTTAAAAAAGGTGTAAATAATAGAACTTTTACACACTCAACACACCCCCAAACTCAAGTTTTTGCTTGCCCTCAAGCAATGAAGACTTAAAAGAAAAAATAATTTTTTTTGTGTTGGCCTTCAAATAGTGAACTGTCCCTTACCCGTCGCTCATTCTCTATGGCGGCAGCAACCTGTCGGAAAGGTTAGGATCTGTCCGGAATCTTCCTATAGCTCTCGTGCAGTGTGTGCATTCTTGTGAACAGTTATATGCTAAGACTCTCTTAGTTTCACTAGAATATTCAACTTCTTAACTCGAATTTTTATGCCAAAGTTTATTTTTTTAGAAGGCACATTTTCATGCTTCTTTTCTTCTATTTTCAAGCTAAGTTTTTCTAGAGCCAGTTTCGGGCACCTCTAGGTTTTTTTTTTATTTTCTTTTGCTAAACTTCTTTCCTAGAGCCAGTGTTAGGCACTTCTAGGGGCTATTCAAGTTCTAAGCTTCCTATTCTAGTTTGGCTAAAAGAAATCTAAGCAATATAACAGTCACAATGGTGTTTAAGTTTTCAGAACTATAGAAAGGCTCTAAACTTCTCCTTAATCTGTCCTAAAGATGCTGCCACGACAGAGCTGTCATGACAGGTAAGTTAACTTCACAGTTTTAAGCCAACAGTTTAATATTTTTTTAAGAGAAATTAAATAAATAAAAGAACACAACAATTAATAAAAAGATGTACTTAAGACTCCATTAATGATGGAGGGTTGCCACCCCCAAACTCAAGGGTTGTATTGCCCTCAATGCAAAATGACATGAAAAGACAAAAATATAAAGAAAAGTACATCACAAAAGATAAAGGCAGGCAACAGTAAAGGAAAAACAAAAACTTAAATTTTTAGTCGATGTCCTCGCTGCTGCTGCTGACACGGATCTGACGGCGGCGTCTGGGCTGTGGAGGAGGCTGGGCAGGTTCAGGGGCAGGTTGCTCCACAAGCTGGACATCGGAACTGCTGCCACTGTCCCAAGTGCTGTTGGTGGTGGTGCTAGCCTTGGGCAGCCTTTTCTTGTCTGCCACGTGTTTTATCCGCTTGACCGGCGTAAATTCCCTCTCCAAATTCCTCCGGATCAGCGGGCTGTCATCGGAGGCAGGCCTCTTTGTTCCTCTAGGAGAGGTGTCTGCCGGTGGGCTGCCTGCTGCCGTCGGGGCAGGTGATGTAGTGGAGGCAGTCGAGTGGGAATGCAGGGAGGCAGGTGGTGTGGGTGTGTGAACAGGGGTGTGGACAGGGGTGGGGATATGGAAATAATGGGCAGGAAAAGTAGGGAATTGAACATCGGGAAAATTTAAAGTTTGGGTAATGAAGTGTACCGTCGAGTTTGCTAAGTCCCGAATGAACGTTATCAATCCCATTTGTCTTTCCTCTACCCGTTGTAGCGTAGCAAGGAGGAGGGTGGACTGATCTGTCGGAGCGGTGGCGGCAGCAGGTTCCGGGGCAGGCTCCTCTGATGATTCTGCTGGGGAGCCGACTGGGTTGAAGGATGAGACAGGTGTAGCCACGACCAGCTCCATGAGGCTGTTGAGGTTGTTGTCTGTCCAGCCTTTGCCCTTCCTTATTTTGTCGGAGGGTTCCTCGGGTAGATCAGCACAGCGGCAGAGGGACGTTATTGTAAACGGCAGGCAGAGGCGGGAGTCGGAACGGAAAGCGCAGTCCAAGATGTTGTCCCTCATATATCGGCCCACATTGATAGGCCTGTCGTGCATGATGGAATGAATGAGGGCGAGCCGCTACCGGTTGACTGTCGTGTGGTGGGAAGACGACAGGATACGCTTTTTGATGAAAGCGTTCCAAAGTTTGGCTTCCGGGAGGAGCTGCCCCCTATTGACGGAGTGGGGGTTCTTCTTGCTGGTTGTCCATGATGTTCCATCCTCTGTCAACTCCACCATGACAGCATCATAACCGGCAGCATCGAGGGTGTCGAGAAATTTCTGGTGAGCATCATCATCGGGGCCGAAGAAGAGGCCAAACATGTGGTTGATGCTGTCGGCAGTGAAGGGCACTTCCACTCCTCGAACGGTGACAGATGTTGTCGTTCTGCTGTCTATGGCCGCGTAGAACTCCCGGACTAAGGTGTCGTTTAGCCTTGCCGGTTGTTCAGCAAAGTGCTCCCATAGCAAATTCTAGATGGTTCTAGCAATGAATGGCCGGAGTCCCATGTTGGGTGCCTTTCGGATGTACACGAAACCACGTTCCTCCCATAACTCCTTGTTGGCAAAGGGCGTTGCTGCTGCTGAAGAAGATGCTGAGGCAGCACTACGACGGGTCTGTCTAGTAGACATGTTAGTTGCAAGGGTTGTGGAAAAATGAAGAAAGCAAATAAAACTAGAGGAGAAAGCAAGGAAGAATGATCAGAAGTGAGAAAAATTAAAATGAAAACGGGGTTTTATAGCGGTCGAGGTGCTGCCCGTTTAATGCTGTAACGGCAAGCGTGAAAAACGGGGCGACGGATGGTATTTAGCATGTCTGACGCGTCTGACACGCATTTATGCGTCTGTTACACGTCTGCCACACGCTTCTGCGTCTGCCGTGTCAGTCTGTTGACAGCCTGTCTTATCCATCCGCGGCGGCAGCCGAAACGACAGGCTTCCATAAATGGGCTTTATTGGGCTGATGGATGGGTGGTGGGCTTGGGTCACTTCTTCTCTTCTTCTTGACTCCTATATTTCCTAAAAACAGAAATTAATAAAACATTATTCGAATAAAATAAACCTAATTTCCTAATAATAATAATAATAATAAAATAAATAAAAATAAAAATTAGGTTAAATTAGGGGTGCCTTGTGGGGCATCTCCTAAAGTAAACACTTCCTGTATTCCTGGGGCTTCAGTCCCCTGATAATGCTTGAGGCGCTGTCCATTGACTTTGAATTGGTGCCCGTCTTTTAATGATTGTATAGTGATGGCACCATGGGGAAAAACTTGTATCACTTGGAATGGGCCAGACCATCTAGACTTTAGCTTTCCTGGGAAGAGTTTAAGTCTAGAATTAAACAACAACACAAGCTGCCCTGGGCAGAATTGTCGTGGCAGCAACTTCCTGTCATGCCACTTCTTTGTTTTCTCCTTGTATATTCTTGCATTGTCGTAGGCCATTGTCCGTAATTCTTCAATCTCGTTCAGATCTAATAACCTTTTCTGGCCGACCTTGTCCAAGTCCATATTCACTGCCTTGATTGCCTAATATGCTTTGTGCTCGATCTCGATAGGCAAGTGACAGGTTTTCCCATAAATCAGTCGGTATGGAGACATGCCCAATGGAGTGTTGAATGTTGTCCTATATGCCCATAATGCATCATTCAGAAGTAACGACCAATCTTTCCTAGTTGGTTTAACCATCTTTTCAAGAATGTTCTTCACTTCCCTATTGGATATCTCAGCCTGTCCATTGGTCTGTGGGTGGTATGCTGTCGCGATCCTGTGCTTGACACCATATTTCTTCAAGGCGGCAGCAATTACCCTATTATCAAAATGTCTCCCTTCATCACTGATAATCGCCCTAGGGATGCCAAATCTAGAAAAAATGTTTTTGTGCAAAAACTTTTGGACCGTCTTGGCATCATTCTTTTGAGTTGCGATTGCTTCTACCCACTTGGAGACATAATCCACTGCTAGGAGGATGTACAAATTTCCACATGAAGATGGGAAAGGTCCCATAAAATCAATCCCCCAAACGTCGAAGATCTCGACTTCTAAAATGTTCTGCAGTGGCATCTCGTTTCTCCTCGAGATGTTACCTGTCCGCTGGCACCTGTCACAGTTTTTGTAAAATTCCTGTGCATCTTTATATAATGTCGGCCAGTAGAACCCTGACTGCAGCACCTTGGCAGCAATTTTATTGCCTCCTAAGTGACCTCCATATTGTGAAGCATGACAGTGATGGAGAATGTCTTCTTGCTCTTCTTGTGGTACACACCTCCTTATAACCTGATCTGCGCACATTTTGAAAAGAAGAGGTTCGTCCCAATAATAATGCTTAACATCATTTTGGAACCTCTTCCTGGCTTGGTAATTAAGATTAGAAGGTAATATTCCGCTAACTATAAAATTAACGAAATCAACATACCAGGGAAGGTCAGAAGACTTACCTGCCGTCATGGCTGTCGCGACAGCGATTGCGGCAGTAAAGAGCTGCTCATCAGGGAAGGTCTCCAGTATGTTTGTCTCGTCTATGGGTAGACTATGTCCCTTTTCCAACCTCGACAAGTGGTCTGCCACCTGATTTTCTGTCCCCTTTTTGTCCTTGATCTCAAGGTCAAACTCTTGTAGTAGCAATATCCATCGTATCAACCTAGGCTTTGCATCCTTTTTTGCGAACAAATACTTTAGGGCAGAATGGTCGGTATGTATTAGTACCTTCGTTCCAAGTATGTAAGAACGAAACTTGTCGATGGAGAACACCACAGCTAACAACTCCTTTTCTGTGGTGGTGTAGTTCACTTGGGTGTCATTCAACGTCTTGCTGGCATAATATATGACGTGAAACAGCTTATCTCTGCGCTGCCCAAGTGCTGCCCCGACAGCATAGTCACTAGCATCACACATGATCTCGAATGGCTGTGTCCAGTCTGGTGGCTGTACTATGGGGGCTGTCACTAGCTTTTCCTTCAGAACCTTGAATGTTTCAGTACATTCCTCATTAAAGTCAAAGGGTCTGTTCTGCTCTAAGAGATGGCATAGGGGCTTCGTGATTTTCGAGAAATTTGCGATGAATCTCCGATAAAAACCCGCATGCCCTAAAAAACTCCTAATGCCCTTGACTGTGGTTGGCGGCGGCAGCTTCTCTATGACTTCTATCTTGGCTCTGTCGACTTCTATCCCACGGCAACTAATCTTATGGCCAAGGACTATCCCCTCATCCACCATAAAGTGGCATTTTTCCCAATTTAGAACAAGATTAGCTTTTTCACATCTTTCAAGTACCTTTTGAAGATTGCCGAGGCAGCTTTCAAAATCGTCTCCAAAGACAGAAAAATCATCCATGAAAATCTCAAGGAAGTCCTCTACCATGTCGGAGAATATAGCCATCATGCACCTTTGGAAGGTGGCAGGTGCGTTACAGAGGCCGAACGACATCCTCCTAAATGCGTATGTTCCGTAGGGGCATGTGAAAGTCGTACTTTCTTGATCCTCCGGTGCAATAGCAATTTGGTTATAACCTGAGTAACCATCAATAAAACAATAGTAAGGTTTACCCACTAATCTATCAAGCATTTGATCAATAAAGGGTAAAGGAAAGTGGTCCTTTCGGGTAGCTTTGTTAAGCTTCCGATAGTCCATACAAACCCTCCAACCGGTCACAGTCCTGGTTGGGATTAACTCATTGTTCTCGTTGGTTATCACGGTCATTCCTCCTTTCTTTGGAACGCATTGCACTAGGCTCACCCATTTGCTGTCGGAGATGGCGTAAATAATACCAGCATCTAACCATTTAATTATCTCTTTACGCACTACCTCCTTCATCGCAAGGTTTAACCACCTTTGGGCATCAATAGTCGGCTTATGATCTTCCTCTAGGAGGATTTTGTGCATGCATATCGCCGGACTAATGCCTTGAATGTCTGCTATCGTCCATCCAATCGCCTTCTTGTGCTGCCTTAACATGTCGATCAGCTGTCGTTCCTGTTCCTGCGGCAGCTTAGAAGAGATGATTACAGGCAGTGTATCATTGCAACCAAGATAAGCATACTTAAGCTGCCCTGGCAGGGGCTTAAGTTCTAAGACAGGTGGTTCAACAGTAGATGGCTTTTGGATTAAATGGTTATCCGAAGTGTAATTCAAGGGTTCGAATAACTTACCTGGACGATTGCCTAACCAGTTTACCTCCTCCTGACCTTCAATATCAGATGTATCGGATTCAGAGGAGTCGCTGTCGTCGGTGCTGTCGTCATCGCTGTCGTGACAGGCCTGTAAGTGGCTGTCGCAGAAGTGACCAAATTTTATATCACGGCAGCCCAACCTGATGCAGGGGTGATCAAAGGTCACCTCAATGATGGCCTTGCATTCCTCGTCCACATCAGCATGTTTCATTGCTTGGAGAACATTCAACTTAATCTCTTGATCGTTTACTCGCATGGTGAGTTCTCCTTTCTCCACATCAATCAATGATCTTCCCGTGGCTAAGAAGGGTCGCCCAAGGATGACTGGTGCGTTTTCATCTGCCTCACAATCTAAGATAAGAAAGTCAGCAGAAAAAATAAGCTTATCCACTCTTACCAGAATATCTTCAATTTTTCCCTCGGGGTGAACGTAAGAGCGGTCGGCTAGCTGCAGAGTTACTGTCGTGGGCCGCGCCTTGCCAATACCTAGTTTCTGAAAAACAGATTTGGGCATTAGATTAACACTGGCACCAAGATCACAAAGTGCCTTACCCACAAATTTGTCGCCGATTACGCATGGTATGATGAAGCTCCCCGGATCCTTCTTTTTCTGGGGTGGCTGCCTATGAAGAATACTCATGCAACCTTCTTGTATCTTTACCGTTTCAAATTCCCCAAGTTTAGATTTTTTCGACATAACATCCTTGAGAAATTTAGCATAACCGGGCATCTCCCTAACAGCATCTAACAACGGAATATTAATATGAACCTGTTTAAAAATATCATAAATCTTTTTAAGTTGAGATTCATGCTTAGCTTGCTGTATCCGTTGGGGAAAAGGTGGTGGAGGACGATAATCAGCAATGCGCCCTTCCCACTGTATGCGAATCTGAGGACGATAATCATCTTTTTTCTCCTCTGTCGCTTCTGCTGTCGTGACAGGCTCATCGGCAGCAATCTGTTTATCAGCTGTCGGGGCAACTTCCTTGGCAGGTTTATCCAAGGCAGGTTCCTTTTCTGTTTTAGCTTCTTTTTCCAGCCCTGGTAGCTTTTTCCCACTCCTAGTAGTAATCGCCTTACATTGCTCATGTGGGGGTGGTCTAGCATTTTCAGTATTGCTAGGGAATCCTCCATTCTGCCTTGGCTTAATATGTTGTGACACTTGACCCATTTGTGTCTCTAGAGATTTCAACGTGGCCTCATGATTTGTCATTCTCATCTCGGTTTTATCCATAAAGGTTTCCGTCTTCTTGACAAACTGATTTATATTCTCCATATACGTACCAGTCTGAGACATAAAGGTGGCCAGAGTCTATTCCAATATACTACTCGTGGCAGGTGGTGGCTGCTGTTGCTGCTGCGGCGGCAGGTGCTGCGGCAGTTGCTGTCTCGTTAGCAATCTAGGACCCCCTGATTCTGATTATATGCTTGCGGATTCAGGGCATTGTTAGGGTTACTCCAGGAAAATTTGGGATCTTTCCTCCAATTGGGATTATAGTTGTTGGAATTATAATTCGGCTTGTAATTTCCAACATATTTTCCCTCTTCTATATTTATTGGGCACTCATCCCTACTATGACTTCCCTCACAGACAGTACAAACTTCCTCGACAGCAAATCCTCGTAATTCATCTTCATTTAATAAGTGTTTCATTGCCTTAGTAAGGAATGCTACCTGTGATTTCATAGTGCTGTCGGCCTCATAGTCCTTGACAGCAAGTACCCGTTTACCCCCTCTTCTAGCTGTCGGAAACTGCTCCTCATTCTTAACTAGATTTTTCAAAACTTGTAATGCCTCGTCTGGATCTTTATCCAATAATAGTCCATTTGCTGTAGAATCAATCCGAATGCGAGTTTGTAAGTTAGCAGCATTATAGAACTTAGTTACCTGATTCCAGACAGGAATCCATGCATTGGGCAGTTCCGTAGAAGAGTAGTAAATCTGTCCCAGGCCTCGTGCATCGGCTCGTCATCTTCCTGTTGAAAAGTAGCAATTTCATTACGTAATCGCTCAGATAAATGCGAAGGATTAAAACGAGATAAAAATTCACGAGTTAGATCTGCCCAAGTCATAATGGAACCCGGTGTAAGTTTATTCCACCAAGTTTTAGCTCTGTCCCTCAATGAATGGGGGAATAACCGAAGCCTCAGTATCTCCGGACTAACTCCTGGCAGTCTAAACGAACCACAGATCTCCTGGAACATTTTGAGATGCTCCCTAGCATCGTCTGTCGCAGAACCACTGAACTGCCCGGCGTTGTTGATCATACTAAACATGACAGGTTTAAGTTCGAAGTTGTCAACATCAATATCCGGCAGCGTGGTCTCCAGCTCTACATGGTCATTCAGCATGTAGTCACGACATGACCGTCGTCCGTCTGCCCAAGGCGGGACACCGACAGGCGGGTGGTTATCGCCAAGGGGTGGTATACGACCACCGGCAGGTTGGTTATGGCCCATCTTCTCTAGCTGTTCCTCGAGGTATTCGTTTCTGTCTAAAAGTCGGCGAATTTGTTTCTTGAGACAGAAGGAACGTTCGATTTCCGGATCTAATGGATACTCAGGATCTTCACCTCTTTTGGATCTGCGCATAAACAAGAAAACCTCGTGAAAAGCGAGAGTTGAAAGCACAAAATAAAAATTAAAGAAAAGTAAAAATAAAAACAAAAACAAAAATAAAAACAAAAACGAAAAGTGCAATAAAAGAAAGATGTAGTTATGTTGCCAATCCCCGGCAACGGCGCCAAAAACTTGTTGCGTGTAAAAGAGTCTATCGCAATTGTAGTGCAAGTGTACACGACGCAAGTAGTAAAGTGATACGAAGTATCGGATATCGTCTCCACATGGATTGAGCTAATAACTTCACCTTAGTTTACTGCACGAAGTAAAGGAAATAGTTTAGAAGATTGTCACGAGAATAATAAGAAAAACGTAAATAAAAAGATTGAGATATCAAGATAGAGAGAAAGGGCTGGTATTGAATTGCTCGGTAGTGCAGGTATTGAATTGCTTAGGAACTCCAGTTCTGTCGTCGTGCCCGTCGTCGACAGCACCTGTTGCGGCGGCTATCCGTTGGCTGTCGCGGCAGCAGACACACCAACTCCGTACTTCAAGCTTGGCAAGAATCCCAGATCTGCCTTGGCCTATCCCTAGGTCCAAGTCTGTCGATGATCACGTCTTTGATGATACCTCCCGACGTGAATCGAAGGATGAACACCGATGTGTATGAATTCTTCTTTAGCCACTTAACCTTGTCCTATCCCTAGGCACAAGATAGTTCAACTATAAACTAGAGAACTCGCTCTTATTTCTTTCGTATACTTAACTCTCCCGATGCTAAGTAAATGGATAACCTCACAATGCTCTCCCGATGCTCTTGCAAAATGTTAAAACCAAAATAAGAGAACTTGAAGTTTATTTTATTGAACTGAAAATTCCTAAAACAAAACAACCCTTGCAACTACTTTACAAAACAACCTGTGGCCCTAGGGGGAATTTAGAACATGTCGGTGACGGGTGAACGACAGAGGGGTTTAGGTTTCGGTTATGGGGTATTCGATGCCTCCTAGGTTAAATCTATGCCCTTATATAAGCTTTGGGCTCAAGTATTCTAAGTTAACAAGGATTACAACTTTAATGAAAGTAAGATTCTAATAAATGCTTAATCTCTAAGGATTCCTACTTTTCAGCCGCCTCCTTGCTTTATGGGAATTCCTCTCCTTGAGCTTTGGCTTGACATATCTTTTGATCTGGGGCTTGGAAAAATATTTGGCTTTCACACGACAGACGAGCAGATTTTTCTCTATCTATCGAGGTCCACTTTACTTTTCCTCTTCATAAGTCTGTTGTCACCATGCTGTCACGACAGGTCCATGGCAGCTTTGTCTTTATCGTCTATTTGTCCAGTTCAGCGTTCTTGATTCTCTGCCCTGCGCCTGCCTTCTTTGTCTACTATGACAGATACCTGCAAAAATAGCCATCTTTTAGTAGAATCCGTGCTTTTAATCCATTTGTGATGTTTTACTGAAAACTAACCTAAATGCAATGCAATGATGCTTGAATGCAGCAGAAATATGGGTTAAAAAAGGTGTAAATAATAGAACTTTTACACACTCAACAGCTACCCACTTCGACTATTCATTGGGGGGCCCTCGAGCTGTATGCATCATTCTTGGAGTCTAATCCAGTTATTGAAATACCAAGCTGGGGTCGGGCGAATTTTGACTTCGATCTGAATGCCAACGTTGATAGCCCGACCGCAAGTCTACGACATGATTTTAACCTACTGTGCCGAGACAACGAGTTTGGTGCATCGTCATTTGCTGTGCCAAGACAGTCGTACATAGCAAGTATCGGGTTCGACTTGAACCAACCCTCAAACGATGAATTCGATGCACCAACAGATGCATCATACAATCAATACAATCCGTATAGTTTTGGAGGGGAGGGAACGTCATCTACTTACGTTGCGCACGACCATGAAGCATCATATGGCCGACACTCAATGTATGTCCCTGGCACGGACTATGGTCAACCATCTATGGGGAGACATTCTTCTTTTGGAGGTGAGGGAGCGTCGTCTTCTTACACTATGCACGACCACGATTCCTCATATGGACGACACACAACGTATGTCCCTTGCACGGAGTACGTTCAACCATCTAAGTGGAGACATTCTTCTTATGGTGATCTTAATTTTGGTCTTGGAAATGTGGTTCGTAAGCGATCTCGTGAGAGGACTATCGATTGCCGACCCCCATCCTTGCCTCCAAGGGTAGTGATCGTCGAAGCTCTACTACTCTAGCTCTCGGAGGATGCTTCAGACGAAGAACCGATTAGAGAACCCAAGCCCGACGGAGACGAGCTTGGGCCATTCTATGATGAACTAAAAGACTTGACAGTTCCACCAGAAGATGATACCGTTCCACCACCAGATTTCGACGAAGTCGGCAGCCACCAACTTTCCTGTAGACGCAACACCAATTTCTATGTTCCAGCCACCATCCCACTCCACAACGGTTGATATGGATGCCATGAACGTCCCTGATTTTTCACATGACAACACAATAGACGGCAGAGTCAACCGTTCTGATGGTGAACTGAGAATTGGTATGACGTTCTTAACAAAGGATATTGCGGTGGCGGCAGTTAAGCAGTACAACCTTCGTCAGAATGTTGAGACAACAATGAAGAAAACCCAAGCTAGATACTACAAGGCGCACTGCACCCAAAAGGATCACGACTGTAAATGGAAAATCCGTATATCACAATTGAAGAGGGTAGGCGATCGTTGGAAAATAATAAAACTTGAAGGGCCCCATACATGCACCGTTGCTAGCCTCAGCCAAGATCACAAGAACCTTGATGCAAAGTACCTCACCGACATCTTTATGCCACTGGTGAAAAGAAATCCCACAGTGTCGGTCCCCACATGTCAGGCTGCAGCTCAAACTGTCACCGGCTACCGTCTTGAATATTACAAAGCATGGTATGCAAGGAGACGGGCCAAACAGGAAATTTATTGCCGATTGGAGGAATCTTACATAGAGTTACGCCCGTGGCTAAATCTCCTGCAAAAACACATCCCAGAATGGTTGTCAAACTTGATACGGTTCCGACATACGAAAATGATCGTGTCGTCTGAGGTGTTTGTCAATTCCACCGATTATTTTGGACTTTCCCCCAGTGCATCAACGCATTCAAGCACTGCAAACCGATGGTCCAAATCGACGGTACATGGTTGTACGGAAGATATACACAGACCCTACTTCTAGCTATTGCACAGGACGACAATCGAAAATACGTTCCTGTTGCATTCGCAATCGTCTAGAAGGAGGATTTGGAGTCTTGGAAGTTCTTCCTTCGGAACCTACGAAAATATGTCATTGATCTTGTAATACGATCAAGGGAAGGAGGGGTATGTGTTATTTCTGACGGAGGCACAGCGCTGTTGTGGGCGATAGAACGTTTGGGTGACTATTGGAGGCCTCCACACTTTCACCACCGTTTTTGCTTGCGGTACATAGCCGCAAACTACCTGCAGGAATTCAAGAACCGTGATGAACGTAAAATGATGCTCACAATGGGTACGTCCTTTATGTCATTTTCATTTACTATATTACTTGTTGCTCGCTTTCATTTACGACCTTTTTGCATGTGTTTTTCGCCCATAACTATTCAATTGTCATCCCGTAGGCAACTCGCACTACAAACAAGAGGTGGATGACCTGCTCAAGGAACTGAGAGCGAGAAACAAACATGGCGCAGAATACCTTGAAAAAATCCCGAGGGAAAAATGGCTTCGATCGTATGACGAAGGTAAACGCTATGGTCACATGACAACGAACTTGGCTGAGGCAGTGAACTCATCACTGAAGGGAGTGAGACAGTTGCCTATCACTTCCATTGTAAGCGACCTATTATCGTTTGGCTACCCTTTTTGCAATATTGGGAAAGCAAGCAACTGAGTACATGGCAGGTGGACACAAAGTCCATCCAGATTTCCGCACAAAACTACATACTCAATTGGGCCAATCAAGACAGATGACTGCAACTCTTTTCTCACGAGAAGGACACAAGTTTCGTGTTTCAGAATTTTCCAGGCGGTTGGAAGGCATTCAGCACAACGCGTACGTGGTAAATCTGAGGGCAAGAACCTGCGAGTGCGGAATTTTCCAAACATTCAAATACCCGTGCGCACACGCCATTGTTGCTTGCACAAACCAACAGATACAATACATGCATCTGGTTGATCCGGTATACTTACTCGAAACGATGTTTAAGGTTTACGAAAAAGAGTTTCCTCCAATCGGAAATGAGGTTGATCCGAATGCCTTGGACACTGAACCGACCATACGCCCAGATCCAACACTACTAAGAGCCAAATGACAGTCACGGTCTACAAGAATACATTGTGCCGAAGATATGGTCGAACATCGAGAAAAAACCGGACAAAGGAAGCATTGTACTGTATGCCTAAATCCTGGACACACAAGGCCTACGTGTCCTAATCGCTCAGCCCCTCGTCTTAATTAATTATTTGTAATTTGTATATGCGAGTTCGCCCATGACAACCGAATCAATAAAGTCAGTCTAATTCGATTTATACAATAGGTCATCTTATATTTTCAATCATTCAAAAAATATGTTATGATAGCGTTTTCGAAGCGACTTTAATTCAGTGTAGAATGGATGAAAATTAACCGTGTTGGTGTCATACGATAGAGAATTTCTAGTACTACGACCCCAAACTCGATGTTAGCTAAAAATTTACAATTTATACGTATGAAATTCTGCTCGAACATGCCTATCGACATTTGTTCAAAGGCAACTTCATTCAAAAAAGGATGATAGCATAGGGTTTTGGAAGCCATTTTAAATCAGTGTAGAATGGACGGAAATTAACCGTGTTGGTGTCGTACGATAGAGAATTTCCAATTCTACGACCCCAAACTCGATGTTCGCTAAAAATATACGATTTACACGCCCGAAATTGGGCTCGAACAGGCCTACCGACACTTGTTTTCCCTAGTTCTTCAGCCCAGTTTTGCACAGAACTCGCGTCCTGCAGAAGGCGAGGTCTGCGCGATATATTCAGCCGCTCTTTCAAATTCTCGGGGACCTCGCGTTCTGCAGAACGCGATATTCTGTAAAATCATTAACAGAAACAACAAGGCCACATAGACTAAACTCGCGTTTTGCAGAACGCGATATCAAACATCGCTTACAAAACGTGAGGTTAACCGACGTGGCAAGTTTAGGGGTCATTTTCCCAAATAATATTTTATGGGAGCCAAAACCCTATATATTTTTCCCCCAAAATAGCCCTACTACACTAGTATCTTAAAAATAATATAAAGTAAGAAGAAGATAAGGCTACCGCATTGTCGTTGAGGTACATGTACATGAGACCAGCTTTTTAGATGATGTGCATTTGTCATCATAAATGGTACTTTTGGGGGTGCACGTATTGCCTTTATAGCTTGGGAGAGCCGGAGAGGTGCCTAAATTCACTGGTTTTTAATGATACGGTATCTTACACTTGAACTTAAGCATCTTCAAGTGAAATTCAAAGGAATTTATTGAGTAGTCTCAATGGTAAGTAATAACTGTATGTAATAAAGATTGAGAGAGACATTTTTTTAAAAATTTTAAAAGTTAAAATTTTTTTAAATTGGAGTAATGATAAAATTATATTTTAGTCTCATAAAATATTGAATTTAAATTGTTATCCCCTAAGTTTAAATATTTTTAAATGGCCTCCTCAATAAAATTAATAGAGTTTGGACCAAATTGATAAAAATTATAAGTTTTGGGGACTAAAACTATGATTATCCCAATTACAAATAAGCCACATCGCCATCTCTGTTTGTTTTTAACGGTCGGTAACAAAACAGAATAAAAACGTAACGTTAGGTACAATTTTGTCGAGAAAAATAGGTGAGGTACTAAAACAGGAACGCAGAAATATGTGGGATATTATTTATGTAGTTATCCCTAAATTTAACCTTCATTATTTACACACTATATTAATTTGGTCTTATTTTTAATTAAAAATAATTTAATCCTAAAACTAAAACCTTAAACAATAAACCCTAAACCTAAAACTTAATACCCTAAACCTTAAAAATTTTAAATTTATAAATATATATGTTTCCCTAGTTACTATTCACAAACCCTCAAAACCCATCGACACCATACGGTACGATATGGCTGACAACTAGAATTGTTCACAAATCCTTGGCATATATGTTTAAATTTAGGGTAAACTATCTGTTTGACCACCAAACTATTGTGAAAGTTTTAAAATAACCACCATGGAAAAAAACGCTCCATTTCACTACCCAAACTATTAAAATGGGATCATTTTGGCCACCTGCCGTTAATGGGCTAAAGGAAGGTGACGTGGCAGTTAAAAAATTAAAGGTATAATCACACATTTGGTCCTTATTATTTACACATTCTTTCAATTTAGTCCCTCTGAAGAAAAATCACCCAAATCCTACATAACTCTCACATTTGTTTGCTGCATGTCTGGCATGAAACTTTATTCTTGCATATATTCTATGTTTATTTGGCTGTAGGCAATAAAATGATGCTATAATCAGTGTCCTTTAAATTACACTGCTTTGTTCATCTCAATCACTAAAACAATTTCTTTTTCATCCGTGTTTTGTTTTTCTCTGTGGATCTCCCTAAAAGAAGGGGGAAAAGCACTGAAGATATGGGAAATGCAAACGGAAGAGAAGACGGAGCCAACGGGGATCTCTCTGGAAGCTTCAACGGCGGCGAGCCGATCATTCCTGGAGCCGTCGCTACAGCAGCAGTTCGCGTGCCGTCATCTGATTCAATGGAGAATACTCCGCCGCAGAGCCCGCGTCGGTCCCGATCCTCTCTTTTGTTCGCTCCTCAGGTGAGCATTTCAATTAACTTTTCAGGACCTTGAATTTGTTGTGTTTTTAGTGATAATCTAAGTTACTCAAACAATAGAAACTTCGATTTTGCTTCATATTGCATATGATCGGGGGGAAATCTGAGCTTTCATTGCAAATTAGAATAACTAACTGAAGAATAATCTTTATTTAAAAATTTTGAACTGTTTCATGCAATGAGACGCGGAAGATAATGATTTTGTTCGTACTTATTTTGGCGATAATTTAGGAAATTTGGCTAAAACTGGTGAGTGGGGAACTTGATACTAAGTTTTTTCTTTGTAATAACGGGGCAGGTATTTGATAGATGTTTGGGAAGAATTGTGACTAGGAAATAGGAAGTGAAAAAGAATTGATTAAAAAAGCAATGCTTTTGTTGAATCCTTAAATACAGTAGTATAACATGCTTTGATTGGTTCAGTTCATTGCTTTTAAAAGATTGTTCGGGAAAGTTACTGTACTTCCACTTGTTAAGAGGGGATGCTTGAATGTTTAATCTTTGTTAAGAACTAAACTCTGAACACATGAGGTGGGGGGAGTGTTTGATAAGACTAGCAGAGGCCAATGCCCCAAAATTGTTCAAATTTTGAAAACTTGGATCAGTATCTCTCTACTATTTGAATCCCCAACCTCTTTGGTTTTGGATATCAACAAATCAACAATTTTTCGCGTGGATTTGTGGGTTTTGATTTTTCTTCAATAGCTTTGGGTGTTGTGGGGAAGAAGATGAATGGGAGGATTTGGGTGATTTTTCTTCAGAGGGACTAAATTGAAAGAATGTGTAAATAATAAGGACCAAATGTGTGATTATACCTTTAATTTTTTAACTGCCACGTCACCTTCCTTTAGCCCATTAACGGCAGGTGGCCAAAATGATCCCATTTTAATAGTTTGGGTAGTGAAATGGAGCGTTTTTTTCTATGGTGGTCATTTTAAAACTTTCACAATATTTTGGTGGTCAAACAGATAGTTTACCCTTAAATTTATAAATATATATTTCTCCTTGGTTAATATTTTAACCGAAGTCACTTCTTTTTGCTTGGAAAATCAAATTTGTCAATTTATTTGTTGACTTCATCTTCTTCATTTAATTCATTGTTCCCAACTTCATGTCTTTCATTGAAAGTGCAGGTGCTTCCTCTGGTTCAGTTTCACTATCACCATCTTTCAGTAATCAGTACTTCACCCTCAGTTTCTAGCCTCTGGATCTGCCTAAAAGCTGAATTTTTTACAGACCAAGATTCAATTTCGGATTTCAAAAATGTGTATCTTTTAGTATTGAATGCTTTAAGCTTTCTGCTGAACTATTGCTACTGAAACTATTCAAGCTCTCTACGGTTATGGGTTTATAACCTTCCAAATTGAAAACTGATTTATCGAACTGAAGATGGTATCCCGGTGAATTGAAAGGTTGGATCTAAGGACCCAAGTAAACAAGGAAACCAAGAAGATTAAAGAAGAAGATATTGTGAAAGCAAACACAAAGAAGCTAGTGCATTTGAAGGAGAAACTTCTTTGTCTCTCCATCAATGAAGTTCGCCAGTAAAATGCTTCAAAACACGGTAGAAAGAACAATTTTTTTCAATGAGATTGGGTAGGGTTTAGGGCTAAATTTGTTGGGAAATGTCGGTACACCTCATGACGCAGTAGAAAAATTATTCAGCGTATTTCATTAGTGATTTATGTACGAGGAATGAATCCGGGGTGAAAAAGGATGAAATGTTACCTTAATTAAATCTGAATAACGCAAGGAATTAGGAGAATTCAATTCTTCTAGCACGATATCGAATCCAAGTCGTCACAACAGCGTTCCAACCTCTACGTAGTCCACCCGAATATGCGAGACCTTATGCCTTTATATAGCATTCAAAACCCTAATACTAATTAAATTCAAATTATTTAAATATACAATATATTTAACAATCTAATGTACTTCAATCAGGTTTCTTTAGGGATATATATATATATATATAAGTCACTAGTATCTGATAATTACAATAATTATATAGTATTAAAATATATGTAAACAAAATTATCTATAATTACAATAATCATAATTGTCGACGTCGTTTTTGGTCCGGGCCGAAGTTGATTGGGCCTTCAAAGGCTCGTCGTGGATTGGAGTCGCCATCGGTCATTTTGGATTGGGTATGACCGAAAACCTGTAAAATTGGCCTGCGTCTGAACCAGAGTCAAGTTGGGCTCGGGAGTCGGTTACGTGTAGGGAAGGTTATAGCACCCCCACAACGTCCAAATTTGGTACCTAAAGGGGTTATGTTGTCTAAAATGCTACCAAAATGCACGGCTCAGTTAATAACATTATTAAAAAATGATGTAAAATGATACAAAAACTAAATTATATGCTTGAATATTAAATCATGCAATTAAAAACATGGAAGATCAAAATGAAAATCAAAGACCATAAATTTTAAGTCAATTTGTAATAAATCGTAAATTATGCAAATTATTAGTCAAATTCAATTTTAGGGTCAAATTCGAAAATATTCACAAAAATTTAAGATCAATTTACAATTAAGCTCTAAGTTTAATAATCAATTTAAACAAATTAAAGTTTTATTAAAACAACTAATCCAAAAGAAAAGGCAAAAAAAACTAAGTTAACCACAGTTAAAAAAATAATTAAATAAGTCTAAGATTTAATTTAAAAAATTTAAAGTTTAAAGGCTAAATTCTAATTAAATTAACATGAAATAGTATTAAAATATAATACATATAAAGAAGCATGGACCTAAAGTGCAAATTTCCCTTAACTTAAATTAAATGCGGTGAGTTGGCCTGCAATAATTATTTTCAAGAGATGCACAACTTTCAAAATGCAGTAGAGTTTTTTTATTTTTTTTATTCATTTGGTTAACCAAAAGTAATGCCGATAGGCATTTTATTTTCATTTTTACTCATGCATCAAAAAAATATCCTTTCTTCCCCTTTCAACTCTCTGTATTTTCCGGTCACTACAATCGCCGCCGGTCAAACTCCGGCGATGGCAAAAACATAAAAAAAATTACCTTTCCTTTATATTTCTACCTCCTGAACTCAAAATCTAAGTTAGTTCCACCAAAATATAGGTCAATCGACGTAAATCTAAGATTTTACATCCGAATCTCACCTCTCTCGATTTCGGAGATCTACCGTCGGATCGAGTTGCTCTTCGGGTATGATAGTCTACTCGTGATCACGAATCTCCTCACCGCTCGGATTTTGTCGCTGTGTCTTCGATCGCCAAAAATCAAAGGTAGACTGCTCAACTTCTCTTTTTTTTAATTTCAGTCCAACTCTCTACTCGTAGATTCCAATCACCCTCCGTTTCTAATCGTTTTTTTCTTCTTCCCCGTTTTTTTCTTGAAGTTGAGACGAGCATTAAATAGTGGAGCTTGGAGGAGTTAGTTTCCGAGAATGGAGGGGTTTGTTGAGCATAGGAGTGGCGTGCAAGTTTGTGTTTCTATTTTTTTTCATTTGAGTTTTATCTGATTTTGGGCCAAATGACTAGGCTCTGGTAAAATTGATGCTTACAGCTGCCCCTCTTTGCTCATTGCTCGAACGAGAGGAATAGAGCAAAGACTAAGAGCATCAAATTTGTCTAATGAATGTTGAACTTTCGATAATGACACTCCATCTTGGTGGTTTGGTGGCACTCCATCTTGGAGGCGAATAATGAAACTCCGTCATGGAGGCGACTGGTGGCACTCCGTCTTGGAGGCGAATAATGAAACTCCGTCATGGAGGCGACTGGTGGCACTTCGTCTTGGAGGCTTAATGATGGCATTTCACCTCGGAGACCAATGGTGGCACTTCATCTTGAAGGCAATTCATGACATTCTATCTTGGAAGCAAATCGTGACACTCCATCTTGGAGGCAAATAGTGGCACTTCATCTTGAAGGCAAGTCGTGAAATTCCATCTTGGAAACAAATGGTGGCACTCTATATTGGAGGCAAATGGTGGCACTTCATCTTGAAGGCAAGTGGTGGCACTCCATCTTGGAGGCAAATCTTGGCATTTGATTTTATGTCTCAAGGGAGACAAGATTTATGTGTTTCAAGGGAAACGGTCTCAAGAGAGACAAAAATTATGTTTCGGGAGAAACAGATCTTAACAACATATAGAGGTTTCAAGAATTAATATCTCAAGAGAGATTTGAGAAAATTTCCTCAAGAGAGAAAAATCATTCTTTGAAGAATCGTTCTCTAAGGAGATCCGAAAAAATATCCTCAAAAGAGGAAAGTCATTATTTGAAGAAAACATCATTGGAAGGGAATTGTGAAAATTTGAAACAAATTCTAAATGTCCTCGAAAGAGGCTTTGAAAATGAATATATCTTAAGAGAGATTCAGAAAAATATCCTCAAGAGAGAAAAGTCATTTTTTTGAAAATTTCCCCAAGAGAAAAAGATCAAGATTTTTTTTGAAAATGTTTCAAGAACATCTCAGATGAATCTTGCAAGCACCATACCTTAAAATTAAAGCACCTTGCACAGGATCGAAATTGCAAAGTTCAAGTGAACATTTTCCTGCAAAATTTATTAATGATGTAGATGTCATGCATGACTACCTAATGTAATATATGTCAACGATGAATGCATGATGTTGATGTGTGCTCTTAATGATGCATGTGAAGTCTTTCATTTCATGATTTGACCATCTTTTCCACAATTGGGAAGTATCTTCATCGTGAATCACGTCAATTCTCCTTCTTCGCCCAGTGAACTTTGCCTCACCCACTTTCATCTTTTCTTTTCCCTTTTGCATTATTTTCTTGATTTCAAGCTTTCGAGTCAAAGCAACCCATATCAACAATTCTCAAAACAAGACAAGCTCGCAAAAACATTTTACAAAATAAAATGTGCCCCTCACGCTAGGCTCACAACTGAAACACTTCGTAAAATATGAGTTCATTAAATATCAAGCAAACCAGCGATTCTTTTAATCTTTCAAATGTATAGTTCTTTGACATGTGCCAAGGCTATTTTTGGTTTCAAGGTGTAAGATAACTTGGGGAATGAGTGTATTTTCAGAGATTGACTCTTTTCGAATGAGACATGATTCTCAAATGTTCAATGGTTTCCTAAAACATGATCAAGTGATCTTACAACTTCATGCGCGACTTTTGGAATTGTCTACTGACCTGATTTCTTGTGAATGCTTTCAGGGTGAGTAGAACTCCATCAAACATTTGGGGGATCGCTTCTCATGTGTCAGCCATGCAAATTTGATTTCTATTATTCGAGCCGCCTTTTCAGGTTTTCAACTCGAACCTATCATTGGTCTCAAGACGCCCTTTGTGAATTTTCATCTTGAACCCTCCTTTTTATTATCCTATCATGCATGAGAGGTTTTAGAAATCTTCTGAAAATAAAAGAATTAACACCAAGAGGCAACACCAATTCTAAAGATAATCTCTTTAACTCAAATATTCATGTATGATCAAATATGGACTTTATAGGCACGTAATGTAGGCTATAGCTCAGGGTTATGAAAGAAAAGGTATCTAGGCTGAAACGAGTGTTTAAGGGTGAATAAACCAAGGATCAATCATTTCTGACGGAATCTAATCCACACTTTGCTCAACTTGAATCTGCTTTCTCATGTTTTTGGTTTCTTTTTCTTGGATCGCTCTAGACTGCCCATTTTTAAGTTTTCACCCTAGAGTTCATTTCCTTTATCACACTATCGTCTTTGAGGATTCACGACCTTTTCACATTGGAGCTTCGAACAATGTTGTGTTACATATCTCAGCTAGACTCAAGAAAGCCTTTTCGATGAGGGACTCTAAATGTGTGATTCTCGTTCTGTTCATTTCATGTTTTTTTTCTTTTTCCTTTTTTTCTTTTTCGTTTTCAATTTCCTTTTTCTTTTTCAATTTCCTTTTTCTTTTTTCTTTTTTCTTTTTTCTCTTTTTCTTTTTTCTTTTTTCTCTTTTTCTTTCTTTTTTCATGAATGAATTCAGAACTTTTTTGATTTGAGCACAAGTCACCTCTTGTAGCTGAAACATGTCTTCTTGTTCTTTGTCCCTTGTTCATAATGCCTCGTCCTCGTGGTGCATCATAATTGACTCATGTGAGCAAATTTTCCTCACTTTTGCCCTCAATGTTGAGGGTGATCCTTGATTAGGGTTTATACAAAAAAAACTAGGCTCAAAGGGGACAACAATGGATAAATTTCTTTTTTGTGAAAGAGAAAATAAAGGAATGCCATTCATCATTTCATACATAGATATCTTCATAAAAGAGTTATCTTAGAAGGATTGATATTCAAAGTTAACTCATTTATTCACAGAATCATCTAAATTCAAATAATGTATGATAGTCTAATCTTTCTTTTTTTCTTTCTATTTTTTTATTTTTTTGTTCTTTATTTTTTGCTTCGTGCATGCCCCAACTATTTGGCTTACTCTTAGAATCAACATGAGATGCCCCTTTTTTTAGCTGAAAGATTCGCATACTAATAAATATCTATGGATTTCATGTCTTCGAGGTGTATGTTGAAAAAATAAGATTGGTTTTGCACCTAAGGCGATGAAGGTGTGACTTAGAAGTCGTACCTATGAAAAGGCTAATTTGTGTATCAAGTCTATCATGAATGAATTTCAAATGAAAATATCAAGAGATACACGTTTCGAATCTGACTGGAAGACGGTTTAAATCTTGTCACATGTTAAAGGTCTATAACCTAGATTCTTAAAAGAACATTTCATTTATTCGATTTTCAAAGAACTTCAAATTTTATAAATGGGCTTCATTGCTCATAGCCCCCAAAAGGCAACATTTATTGAATGAAAACGCCATACAACTAACATCATAAGAGAAAAAAAACAATTTCAAATAAGAGGAAAACAACTCTGTGTAATGGCAACTTAAATTTCAGGATGGGAAATGAAATGATTTCTTCTCAATGTTTTCCAACCGATCATGTTCAATTCGAAGCATAAACACTATTCTCATCAGAATCACATTACTTGTCAAATGTTAATGCCCCAGATTCAATCAAACTTCGCACCTTACGTTTTAATGCCCCACATTCCTCCGTGGTATGACCTAAACTCCCTAAGTGATAATCACATGTAGCATTAGTATCGTAACCTTCAGGATAAGGAGGTTTTCTTGGCTCAGAGTGAATTGGAGCCACAAGGTTAACCTCAACAAGCTTCGAGAGCAATTCAGTATAGGTCATTGGTATTGGATCAATAGAAGTCTTCTCACGAGAATTTTTATCAGATGTAGACTTAGAATGAGAACTCGATTTGAAAGATGAAGGCTCAAACTGACGATAACTTGGGCATCTAACGTTCACCATGTGGATTTCAGATTCACTCTCATTGGTGTGTGCCTTTTTAGAAGCTTCAAGATTGTTAAGCTTCCCACTTTTAATGGCACTCTCTATCATTTTGCCCGCTTTCACCAGATCAACGAAGTCTTTGGTGGTACTGCCCACCAACTTGTCGTAATATGGTGATTTTAAAGAATTGTAGTTTCCTTTTCAAGCAATGGTGGTTTGACTTGTGTGGCCATATCCCTCCAACGTTGGGCATATTGTCGAAATCCTTCATTGTGTCTTTTCTCTACATTTTGGAGTGTCAGTCGATCAGGCACCATGTCTAGGACATGTTTGTATTGTTCTTTGAAAGCGCGTGCTAAATCTCTCCATGTGCTCACTCGAGCCCTACTCAGTTGGTTATACCATCGTGCGGTGGGTCCAGTTAGACTATCTTGAAAGCAATGAATTAGTAGTTTATCGTCATTCCCATATCCTGTCATTTTGCGACAAAACATGGTAAGGTGGGCGTTTGGACAGCTTGTGCCATCACATTTCTCAAATTCTGGCACTTTAAATTTTGGGGGCAAAATCAAATCAGGGACCAAGCATAGCTCTCTCACATCAGTTCCACTGAAGGCATCAGTACCTTCCATGGCTTTGATTCTCTCTTCTAAGTATTTGAACTGGTCGTCAACTATGCTCGAAAATTTGGGTTGTCCTTTCTCAATTTTTCTAACTCGCCAAGGTCGTCAAAATTCGGGACTTCTGGTTTGATTGGGCTTGCCCACATGTTTGAACCTGAAGTACCATGCAGATTTGTTTGGTTATGAACGTTAGATTGTAGTCCACCAGTAGAAAACACAAACCGATGATGTGCTTCTTTTGATCCAAAAGGTAAAGATGATGAATCTTCCTCATAAACTTCGTGAGTTTTTCCTTTTTCAGCACTTGTTGCTTTGGATAATAACTGTGACAGCTTATCTTCTATTTTGCTCAAAAGATTCTCTTGACTTTTTTCTATGTCCTCTCTTAAGCTCTTTAAATCCTGAGTAACTTGCTCGTGGAACTTCTCTAGTTTCTGAAGCCTTTCTTCCATTCTTCTAGCCTTGAAACGTGTGAAATGCAGATGTTCAATTTGATCGTCCTTCGTTTCCAGGATCGCTAATATTAAACCCCCATAAATTAACATTTTAATTATTGATGCACAACATTCATGACTAAATGCAGAATGCAATGATGAATGCCAGTATGAATATAAACTGGTGTTGGCCCGAAAATTGGTTGCATAAAACAAGAGATCCTTATTATTCAAATCCTAAGAAACAAATATTGAAGGGAAAAACCTAACAATGTTTTATTACAAGAATAAATAATCACTCAAAGATAATGATGAGCTATATCTCCTATCTTTTTAATCTCTCTCAAAAAACGAGCAAGCTTGTTCTTGTAATGCAACGCGGGACCACGCCAAAGTCTCAATCCTTCGGCTTCATTGGCTAGGCTTGCGAACTTCTTAGCCACCTTTCAAATTTGGAAAATGGCTTCGGTCATCAAGTCATCCCTTCTTTTAATCTCTCCTCTTGCAGTCTGAAGCTGAAGATCAATAGTCTTTATAGTCTCTTGAAGATCATTGACAAGATTCTCATGGTCTTCTAAAGACGTCTGTAACGTCTTTACCAGTTGTTTTAGTGTCTCATTCTCTAGTCGCAAAGCTTCTAACTCCATAACGGAGTCTTGTTGTTGGTAAGTTCAGAGGATTCCTTCTAAGACCATCAGACAATCCCTCAACTCTTGATTTTGGACGCGACATGCCATAAGGTCATTGAAGGTAACCTCATGTCGTTTTTGCATTACTTGTATATCTTGGATAAGTGTTGTCATTTGCTTCTCTTTCTCCTTGAACCACTTGTGAATGCTCGTATTGTCTTCTCCATTGTTGTTAGACTTTTTCTCCATTGCAAAAATCTTTTATTTTTACGAACAATTACGAGCCAACACCATGCATGATTATGATGCATATGCACATGTTTAAAAAAAACAAGAAGCACCCAAAAAAATGGTTAGCGTCACAAAAAAATATAAATGTACATAGCATAATAAAATGCAAGCTTATATACATAAAAGGGTATTTCACTAAGGTTTGAGTTCAACATGGCTCTAATAGGGGTGGGTTTCTAAGGTTTACTGCATGCAATTTTTTGTTCTAAATAGGGACCCGAACTGTCCTCACTGAGACCTGCTAAGGCTAGTAAGTTCAATTCGAGGAGATGTATTTCTTTATGACCATACGGAGGTTAACCTCACGAAGCCATAAGGCATATACATCCCGAAGGCAACTACTATCCCATACGGAGGTTAACCTCGCGAAGGAGCAGCGTTTTGCCCCCACTTAATCGGGACAGAGCTCGGGTAAAAAGCTCTCAAATGATGCAACGTTTCAGAAAACATATACCCCTTTTCGCGGCTTGACTCTCTTGGATAGTCCCCAGCGGAGTCGCCAAGCTGTCGACGTCGTTTTTGGTCCGGGCCGAAGTTGATTGGGCCTTCAAAGGCTCGTCGTGGATTGGAGTCGCCATCGGTCATTTTGGATTGGGTATGACCGAAAACCTGTAAAATTGCCTGCGTCTGAACCGGAGTCAAGTTGGGCTCGGGAGTCGGTTACGTGTAGAGAAGGTTATAGCACCCCCACAACGCCCAAAATTGGTACCTAAAGGGGTTATGTTGTCTAAAATGCTACCAAAATGCACGGCTCAGTTAATAACATTATTAAAAAATGATGTAAAATGATACAAAAACTAAATTATATGCTTGAATATTAAATCATGCAATTAAAAACATGGAAGATCAAAATAAAAATCAAAGACCATAAACTTTAAGTCAATTTGTAATAAATCGTAAATTATGCAAATTATTAGTCAAATTCAATTTTAGGGTCAAATTCGAAAATATTCACAAAAATTTAAGATCAATTTACAATTAAGCTCTAAGTTTAATAATCAATTTAAACAAATTAAAGTTTTATTAAAACAACTAATCCAAAAGAAAAGGCAAAAAAAACTAAGTTAACCACAGTTAAAAAAATAATTAAATAAGTCTAAGATTTAATTTAAAAAATTTAAAGTTTAAAGGCTAAATTCTAATTAAATTAACATAAAATAATATCAAATTATAATACATATAAAGAAGCATGGACCTAAAGTGCAAATTTCCCTTAACTTAAATTAAATGCGGTGAGTTGGCCTGCAATAATCATTTTCAAGAGATGCACAACTTTCAAAATGCAGTAGAGTTTTTTTATTTTTTTTATTCATTTGGTTAACCAAAAGTAATGCCGATAGGCATTTTATTTTCATTTTTACTCATGCATCAAAAAAATATCCTTTCTTCCCTTTTCAACTCTCTGTATTTTCCGGTCACTACAATCACCGCCGGTCAAACTCCGGCGATGGCAAAAACATAAAAAAATTACCTTTCCTTTATATTTCTACCTCCTGAACTCAAAACCTAAGTTAGTTCTACCAAAATATAGGTCAATCGACGTAAATCTAAGATTTTACATCCGAATCTCACCTCTCTCGATTTCGGAGATCTACCGTCGGATCGAGTTGCTCTTCGGGTATGATAGTCTACTCGTGATCACGAATCTCCTCACCGCTCGGATTTTGTCGTTGTGTCTTCGATCGCCGAAAATCAAAGGTAGACTGCTCAACTTCTCTTTTTTTTTTTTAATTTCAGTCCAACTCTCTACTCGTAGATTCCAATCACCCTCCGTTTCTAATCGTTTTTTTCTTCTTCCCCCCTTTTTCCTTGAAGTTGAGACGAGCATTAAATAGTGGAGCTTGGAGGAGTTAGTTTCCGAGAATGGAGGGGTTTGTTGAGCATAAGAGTTGCGTGCAAGTTTGTGTTTCTATTTTTTTATTTTTTATTTTTCATTTGAGTTTTATCTGATTTTGGGTGTAACTGAATTTGGGCCAAATGACTAGGCTCTGGTAAAATCGATGCTTACAATAATAATTTCGATTTTTACTTATTTCGTGCACAACAAGTTTATACACATGTTATATAGTCGATATTTATTCGTTTCAATCATAGAGTGTGACCCTTGTAGGTTCATGTAATGTTAGCAGTAATATCTAGAACAATTCTAATATTACAAGCAGTGAGTGACATCTAACAATACATCATTGCTACATAAGTTACATGAAGTCATGGTTCGACATAACCTATTTCGTGATTAACTCTTTTTATGTATTACATCCTTTTGTCCTTATATCTAGATCGGGCACAAGTTATGGAATAGTCACACTTGTATTGTCCATCTAATATTTCTTGATATCTTGAGTAGACTATTATAAACGAATAACTATAATATCTCATATCAATTTATTCGAGCATGACCATGCATTTTTAGTCTCAATCAAGTGGCCTATGATATTACTCCTATTATGTAGGAGGGACAAATCCTATCTTGATCAACCATATTTCGCTACATAGACCGCAACATATCAAATATCAATCTTTATAGTGTAGTCAGTTACGACACACGTTTGATTGTATAAAAATATTTCACTCACAATGTTGAAAAAATGATATTCTCAAGTCTGAGGATCATACACGTAGTTATCACTATGAGCAATGTTGTGACTATTACATAATGATCCAAGAAACATGCTCATTGCGGGTCAATCCAGTATGTTGTTCTCTAACACATACTTATGTATTGATATTGACATCTCTATGTCAATGATAACACTTTGTCATCAATCAATTATATATTAGTCTTAATATATTACTCTCTTCCATGCCAACAATAATATTCGGTAAGGACATCTTAAGAATAACTATATTTTTCTAAGGACTTTATTATAATTTAGTTTATTTATAAACACACGGAATAAGATTGAAATAATAATAATGTCTTTATATTAATAAACAAAACAAAATAAGTATGTCTTGTACAACCATCTAATGATTGGTTTTTGGGCATACTCCAACAAAGTTGTTTTTAATTAAAAATAGGGTCAAATAGAAATAATGTTTAAATAATGATTGTTGAATTTATTATTTTTTTCGAATTAGGATTAAATTATTTAAATGTGCAAATGTGGAGGACTGAATGTGTTATTATACAAAATATTTTAACTGCCACATTGCCTTTGTAACGGTAGTTAATGGGTCAGTGGCCAAATTGGAGCAAAACTAAAAGTTTAATAGTAACATTGAAGTACTTGAAAGTTTAGTTACCAAATTGAATAATTAGTCAAAGTTAGTGACAATTTGTGAACTTTACCCTTTCAATTTTTTGCTTGAGTTTGACACTTTAAATTTGATATGGTGAACCAAGTGGGTTCATGTAATTTAAATATTTTTTCTTCTCTCCCAAATTTTCCTGCATTTGACAAGAATTTTTTATAACCAATTAATCCCACTAAACTACACATAAATCCCCATGTATCTTCATGTAACCATTAAACTTGTTTAAAGATTAAATTATTGTGGATTCAATCTTAAACCTTAAGTAGGATTAAATGATATTTTATTTTATGAAATTGTATTTCATCATGATTTTAATATTTAATATTTTTATTCAGTTTGATCCTTACATTTTTCTAACGTGAAACATGATATTTTACCATGTTTTTCTATTATAAAGAAAATATTTAGAATGACGCAAGACACATATGAGGTATTGATGAGGATGAAGAAGAAAATTCGATATTGAACAGCCTTAGCAAAATTGGATTCTCATAAAAATCTTTCTGCATCTTCCACGTTTACCAACAAAATCTACAAGTAGATATTATTGTATGGCAGCAGGAGCAGCATCTTCAACACAACCGATCGGCCACGGTCCCTTCGCTACTGCAAAAGTTTTGCTGAAAACGACAATTAAGGAAAAGGAAAGAACAAGCGTACGCAGCCATCCAAAGAAAGGCCGTAACTCATTCTGTACTTTATCATCTTGGTGGGGAGTGGGGACACTTATCTCTCTCGGTTCTTCTACTTCTGCTCTCATATTTTTAAAAGTTTGTTAATCCTTACAAACTTTATCATTGGATGGTATCTGCATTCTTCAGCGAGGGAGTGCTGGATTACAGGCTAAATAAAATAAATATTGTCCTTATTCTTAAGAAACTAAATCTTTCGAAAGTTTCCCACTTCAGACCGACCAACTTCTGTAATTTCTCGATGAAAGTGATTATCAAAATTCTGACGACGAGACTGAAAAAATTTCTACCGGATATTATTCTTCGCTCTCAATCAGCTTTTGTCCAAGGGAGATCTATCCATGATAACATCATCCTGGCAAATGATGTGTTCCATGCTATGAAACGGGCAAAAAAGAGTAAGAAGAAGATTATATCTCTGAAAATTGACCTTGAGAAAGCATACGATAAAGTGGATTGAGATCTCCTCACTTTCATTATGATTCGTTTGGGTTTCTATGAGTGGTGGGTTGCAAGAGTTATGAAATGTGTATCATCCACCTCTTTCTCCCTCGTCTTAAATGGAGAAAAAGTCAGAAACTTTTCTGCTGGACGGGACCTCAGATAAGATGATCCTCTGTCCCCTTTCTTGTTTACTTTTATTTCAAGAACTATGTTATAGATTTTGGAAAAAGGAAGTTCAGATGGATAGATTTGATGGCCTCCGTATTAAAAGAAGGTACCCGGTTCTTAGTCATCTGTTGTTTGCAGATGATTGTTTTCTGTTTTTCGAGGCAAACATTAAAAATTGTGAAGCCGTCCTTCGAGTTCTTAGTTTTTTCCAACAGTCTACAGGTCAGACGATTAATGTTCAGAAATCATCGGTTGGTTTTTCCCTAAATGTTAGTAATAAGCAGAGGCTCCATCTCTCGAATGTGTTGGGCTTTCGACCAATGGAAAAAGACAACAAATATCTAGGCCTACCTTCCTTCTGGGGGAGAAACAAAAAAGAAGCATTGACTTTCATCAAGGAAAGGGTTCTGAATCGACTCAAGGGTTGGAGAGCTAAATTATTAAATCAGGTCGGGAAGGAAATCCTCATCAAGGCTGTTGCTCAAGCAATTCCAACTTATATCATGCAATGTTTTCTCCTCCCCAGTACTTTTTGCGATGAGATAAGCTCGCTCGTGGCTAAGTTCTAGTGGAACAACTGTGTCAACAAGGAGAAAAGCATTCATTGGATAAACTGGAAAGACCTATGCCGACCGAAGGACCAAAGGGGGCTGGGTTTTCGAAATCATAGAACTTTCAACTGAGCTTTAATCGCGAAATTCGCATGAAGATTGGTCAAGCACCCGAATTCTCTTCTTGCTCGGACTCTCCGTGGCATCTATTATCCAAACGAAAACATCTTTGACGTCCCCAAGACCTCAAACCCCTCATGGGCCTGGTCAGGTATAAGGGAGGGGATTGAAGTTATTAGGGAGGGTTCTCTTTGGCGAGTTGGGAATGGAAGAAGTATTTCAACCTGGCATGACAATTGGATACCAAATCTGCACAAGTTCAGGGTTTTCACTCAGCCACCATCCAACTTCCCTTACCCGTTTGTTTGCAGTCTCATGAATTCGGATCAAATATCTTGGGACAAATCTAAAATTTTGGGCTTTTTCTCTTTGGCTGAAACCAACGCGATTCTGACTGTCCCAATAGGAGGTCTAGAAGTCAGAGATACCCTCATTTGGGCGGAAACGAAAAATGGGGAGTACAAGCTAAATCAGGATACCACTTTATCGATGAGAACTCTAGATCCTCCTCGGAACCATCCTCTAGTAACTCCCCGGGTGATAACAGAGCCTTATGGAAGTCCATTTGGAACCTGAAGGTTCCGTCAAAAATTCGTTCCTTTCTCTGGAGGCTCTGTCATAATATTGTGCCTACCAAGAGTACCATCGCGGCTCGCTTTCAAGGAAATTTCTAGGACTCTGATTGTTGTCCTAGATGTGGAGACCAGAAGGAATCCACCTAGCATCTTCTCTTTTTCTGCCCGTTTGCACAAGATGTCTGGAGAGCTTCAGGTTTTAACTACTTGCCTTCTGTCCTTGGTTTTCCTGGTTTTCCAAAATGATGGTGTAAGGTTAATGATTTTCGCAAACTGGAGAATTCGAAGAAGGTTGTGCTCTTATCGCTTTTCTTCTTTGGGTTATCTGAAAGTCGAGGAATGTTTGGGTTTTTGAAGGGAGGAAAGATCTTCAAATTCAAGGATTTTTCCCTTGCTACACATGTTTGCTCTATGGAGAAGCTTCAAATTCCTAGGGAACCGAAATTCCGGTCCCCCTCCCAATGTGATCAAGATCAACTGTAATGCCGCTTTTGATGGACAAACAAGAAAGACTACAATGGCGGCTATTGCACGCGATAGCTCTGGATCTTTTATCAAAGGTTTAACTGCACCAGCAACTGCTCCATCCGTTGCGGTAGCAGAAGCCTATGCCATCAGGCTTGGTAGTCAAGCCGTGATCGAAAGGCTTCGTTCGAGATTCCTCTCAGAATGGGCTTCCTCGGCAGTGGAGGAGGACATTAGATCTCAATCTAAATTTTTTTGCGTCTTGCTCATTTTCCTTTATCCCACGTTTCTGTAATCAGGCTGCAGATTGCTTAGCCAAAACTGCTAGAAACATCCAATGCCAAACTTTCTGGGGACCTGTTGTGCCCCACTTCTTGCGGATGTACTTGTGATCTAATGTGAAATGGAAATTCCTATTTGAAAAAAAAAGTTTTCACCCTTCAAACTTACAAGTATATGAACAATCATCTACGATTTTCCGCGAATATAACATGCATAAAATTTTTATTAAAATTTTGCCAATCGTAAAACATAACATGTGAACGGTTATCTTGGATTACGTAGCAACTCAAGTAGTCTTCTTTAATAACAAATTAATCTAAACCGTCACATCTTAATAACAAATTAAATAAGAAATCATACAACAGAGACGAAGAAATGCGTTCATTCTGCTTCTACTTGACCAAAACTGAAACTTTCCAGAGCAGCCTCAGACTCTTCATTCTCACCATCTCAGTAACTTTGTTTTACAATCTAAACACATTGTTCATCCTATCAGTCAATTCGAATCGTTTAACAAATGATATGAGACCAAACCTGAATAAACAAATGCTACAAACTAAACATATTTCTTCAACGATTGGAAAAGATTTCAAGCCCCACTTGTAGGGGTGTTTATTTTCGGATATCATATCTAATTCAATTCGAAATTCCAAATCAACAAAATAATGTTTCGTATTCGATTCGGAAAAATTTAGATATTTGATCCTTAGATCGGATATTCAAATATCCAATTATTCGAATATATAATTTAATTTAAATATTTTTTAGAATCTAACGGTCATATCTATAAAAATTTTAAATTTTCAAATACAAATCACCAAATTGTCAAATATAACAAGATTAATATCTATAAAAAAATTTATTGTAATTCTTATTATAGCAAATATCTGATCCGGAAATAAAAATTAGATCAAATATTCAAAATTTTCGATCGGATCAACAAATAATCAGATCGGATATTTTTAACAGCCCATACACTTGTGTGCTCTGCTTAAAGTAGACTTGCAAGTTTGAAACAGGTTTCAAAACAGTGCAAAGACAACCAACACGATTAGTCAAAAATTAGAACACAACATCGCCGGATACCTCGGTTCACCAACCATCTACATTTGTCAAAAGATTTTCAAAAAAGTGCCTAACAATCAGCTCCTCGGTAATGGGATTTTAATTAAAGACCAGCTGTTGACCACCACCGGAAAAGCAACTTGTATTAGAATTCTTGAATGAATTCTTGAAATTAGGGTTGGAAAAGGGGGAAAACGGGAGGATTATCCGAAGAATAAAGAGAAAACTTGTATTTATTAAAACTGAATTAAAAAACGTTAACTACAAATATATCCTATTTATATATTTACAAAACTACTTAACTAACACCCTCTTATTTACAAGAATACCCTTTTCTTTCTTTAACTAAAGAAGAAACTAACTCTTAATAACTTGCAAGATCATGCAAAATTTAGAAGAACAATTCAAACAAAGGAACAAAGCAATCTAAAAGATAAAATTGAGAGAGATTAAGCACACCATAAAGGTTAAATCTTTATTTGCAGGTCTTTTCTCTGTTAAATGAGAAAAACAAGGTGGAATACATAAAACCAACAACTTTCAGTACTTAATTTATAAGTAATTCTAACCCAGGAAAACATAATGGATTCAGATTTGATTTAGTGGGAGGAAATCTTCAGACTCAGTGATTTATTAAACCATGCCTTCCAATTCCCAGCTGACTTCCTAGTAGTAATGGATTCAGCTGATTTCCCATCGGTTTCCATTTTCTCAGTCCCCGGCTTCTTGCACAGCATGAAATTCCGTGCCCCTTGTGATCCAATTGTTTCCCATGGAGACAGTGCTGCAATGAGCCAAAACAAATAAATAAAAATCCAATCTTTCCCAAGTAAAAATAAAATGTTTGGATTTGAACAAAAACTTACCATCTGAGCCAGCACTGGGGCAATAAAGGAGGAAATCGTTAAGATTGGAGCCGAGAACAGGGAGGCGACCCTCACGAGCATATGATTTCAAAGCAGTATCAACGACAGCAGCGACGAGCTCTTCCTCGTTAACAACAAAACGGATCGGCCCGGCGCTTCCGAGAACGGTTACGCTAATCAGAAGCCGGTTCCCCTTGGGACCCTGGTTCTTCTTCTGCTTGTAAAGCATCATTCTTTCAACTTTTTTTAATCAAAAAACCAAAAATGAAATAGAATCTAAACCAGAAAGAAATGAATGAATGATTTCACCAACAACCGAAAAAACAATGGGTTTTTTTCGTAATTTTTTTTTCTGGGATGTTAACAAAAACAAAAATCTGGGTTATTGGTGGGGAACAGAGATTTTTTCAAGGGGGTTTGCTGTTTGTTTATGGGTCAAGGCCGAGGCAGCGGTAGTACCAGCCTTCTTTGCAAGAACCGAATGCGAAAGCGGAGGCGGCGGAAGCAGGGATGAGTGAGCTCGCCCTCGATTCGCAAAGGGAGAGCATCAAAATACTACAGCTCCGAATTGTTTCCACCATTCACAAAAATACCAAAAAGATGAATGCTTTCGATTTCCTTCTGAGAGTTGTAAAGTTTTGATTTTTTTCCCCTCAGCGTTATTGTGTGTATTTAGGGTTTGATTTGTGCGAGTATATATGGGAGTTGTTTCCGTGTTGAATTCGTATTAAGGCCTGGAAATAGGTAAATTTGCGTGTCCGGTCCCTCACATAATGAATGCCCCTTCACTCGGCCAACCGATGTACCAAACGGCCATGTTTGGAATTTTCTCTTTCTTGAATAAATAATAGTAGTATTTTATTTCTTTTATGACCAAAATATAAATATTAAATTTCTTTTGACTTATTTTATTTTAGCAAAATATTTTTAAATTATATTATGTTTTAACACAAAAAATAATTTTATTTGTACTTAGATCCAGATTATAAGTGTCTATGGACCGGATCCATTTCAATTGCAGCTTGAATTAAAAATATCAATTTTAAAAATAAATAAAAAATTATTCAAATATAAATAAAAAATTATGAATAAATTAAACGTGAATTAAATATTAAGAATTTCTATGTAAAAATTATATGAATAAAATGATCAATTTTAAAAATATCATTTTCAATAAAACACACGTTTTACTTTCTTAGTGTTCCTTTGCCCCCTTTACAATTTTTTAAATCAACCTGTCCAACTTTGTTGACTTTTTTTTACTTACATATTTTCGCTAATATGATGGGAGTAATCATCAAACCAATCCGTCTAATTTTTTTGATCAAACATAACTTCCATTAACATCAAAAGAAAACTACAGGAACAGAAAAACAAAGATCACATCAACAAAACACCCGAGAAAAGAAAACAAAAGGCCATGCAAGACCTAAAACACCGAAGACCACAACCACGAGCCATAAGCTATCGTGGGAGCCATAAACCGCGGAAAATAACCAGCATATACGAAATGCTGAAACAAAGGTAGCGTCCACTGGTGCAACCAGGGATAGCTTCAAACAACAGCCGGAACCCGGCAGAAACAACAACGATCCGTCTACGAACTGTCGGGGCTTGAGACAACAGGGATATGCTCGAAACTCGCCTGAGAGCTCCCTCTGGAGAACGGCTCCCACTCTACACGAGATGGGCCTTATCAAGGCAAGCGGAACGTAGCCCTTACGTTTTGGCCCCGGCACGTAGGAACGAGACGCTTCAGCTGAGGTGAAATTTTCAAGAGACCAAAACATTCGAGATTTTCCTGAAAAATTTGGGTCCTCCCGGGTCCCAATCGAAGCTCCAATCCATTAAAAAACGTGGCCTGTTGAGAGCCCAAAACCACATCCGGGTGGGGCCAACATAGTACCAAAGATCTTGAAAAATCTAAATTCCAATGGGTGAGGATTTGTTTGACTTTAATTGGAAAAACTTGAAGCCAGATCCACCAAAACCGGGGAAAAGAAAGAAGCAGATTCCAAAATTGGAAATGTGGGGCCCTTGAGTGAGTTGGCTTGGTAGAGAGTAGTAATACCAAAATGCCCTTGTTACTGTAGCCTTCTCCACCAGCAGCACACTCCAGTTTTGCGAAGAAGGGCGGAACCAGGCTCCGGCAAGCTGACGACCGTCGTGGAGCCAAAAGCCCAGACCTGAAACCTCACCCGGCCTTTGACTTAGCGTACCCAGCAACGTTTTTTTCCATATGTCTTGTTTCCCATCGACTTGCGACACCAGGACGATGGGTACGCCACGGTTTTCGGCAATCAAAACCAACAACCCACAAGGCTCTGAATCAGGAGGCTCAAGGCCAGCTTGCCGCTCTTCCCTTATCCCGCCTGGATCGAAGCATTCTCTTGCCGGAGAAGAGCTTTGTCCAAAACCCGAACAGAGGTACTCCCCAAACGAGCCAACGAGAAAATTAGTTACAGCAGGGTGGTTATCGAGGGGTTTTCTGCAGGGGAGGGAAGCCCATTTCCAGGGACATCTTTTGTGAGCATCGTTCACTACGGCGGCTGCAAATCTCCCTGCAACGGTTAAGCCGTCGAAAGCCACCGAAGGGGACCTGTAGACGGTTCCAACATCAGACACACCCGGGCTGCGAGCCTCCCTCGTTTCTCCACCGCCGAAGCCCCTGTGAGCAAACCACCAGTCAACGTCGTCCCCTAAGAAGCCGACGATCAGCTGGCCACTCGACGGCGACAACGGCGTCCGTATAGCGACCAAGCAAAAGGGCCGGTTCCGGCAGATCAAATCGCTTGTCTGAGGCTCGGATAGCTTTGGGGGGAGAAAAGTTTGGCGCGCGTGGGGCGCGTTCATTTTGTCGGATTTTGTTTTTTTAAACCAATCCGTCTAATACATTTCATATTTTATTGATGAAAAATTGAGAGTTAATGTCACGAATCAATTATACACTAACTTAACTGAAAATGATCAAAATAATCTCAATTATTATGAAGGGTAATTATTTTATACATATGCGGTGAAAATTAAAAGTTTCCACAATCACCTTAGTTTTAGGTTTAGTGGTTAGTTTAGGGTGTACGATTAGGGGTTTAGAATTTAGGGATATGGTTAAAATGTAAGGTTTAGGGTCATAATTTAAGGTTTATAGGTTAAAATCTAAACCTTCACCATATTACCCTATAAACTAAATTCTAACCCCAAACCCTAAATTCTAATAACTATCCCTAAATTTTAAACCTATACACATAATCTCCTAAACCCTAAAACTAAAGTGCTTGTAGAAACTTTTAGTTTCCACCACTGCTATATTCAATATAAATCTTATCAAGAATAACACATTTTTGTTTTGAAGGTGTATTGTCTTTTTCACATTCATACAAATATTTGTTTTTGATAAATCCTAATTCTACTTAGAGGGGAGGGGAATGAAGGACTCTAGGAGAAAGAAGGTGATGTTCTTAGTGAATCTAGAACCCATAACATAAGGAAAATAAGAGAACAAAGATGAGCAGCTTGATCAACCGGCCAAATATGGTTACATTCGTACAAATATTCAAATAAAACAAACTAAAATCATTTAATATTAATACAACTTTTACAAACCTTTATGCATTCTTAAGGAGTCAAACTCAAAACCTAAGTTAAACTAAAACAATTATGAACCAGTTGATCAAAACACTTGACGATAAATATACTACAATCACGTTGTTAGTTTACTATCCTCTAAGTTTAATTAAATATTAATTTAAATAGGGTAAAATATATAAATGATAACTAAATTAAGTAAAACCAATCTTTTTTGTCACTAAGGTTTAAAAAATTAAAATTAATTATTAAATTTATCAATCAATTACAAAATGGTCCTTAAACAATTGTTGAAATTTATTACTATTTTACGAGTACCGACCATTTTATAACAATTTAATAAATTTAATAATTATTTTGTAATTTTCAAAATTTTAGTAATTAAAAAGATCGGTTTACGATTTCAATAAAATATAAGGTATTTTAAATAATTATTTAATTATATATTTTTTTTTCAAACTAAAAATTTTAGAGTGCAGAGAACCATGTATTAAAATAAAAATAAAGATTGGATGCGATCATTAATTTTTTTAATCCTATAATTAAGTAATTAACCATTGATTTTAAGTAGTAGGTGGTATGATTTTTCGTAACCAGTCGTCATGCATGATTCCAACCTACTTGCTTTTATTATTATTATTATTAAATACTTAAATTTCATGGTCATACCTACTTCTCCTCCCTCGAACGTACAAACGTATACCCACCATCACAATGATGAACACATTATTATTTTTTTATTGAATCTAATAATATTAATTATGATTAAAATAATGTGTTTTATAAGTAAACATATGTTTGGTTGTTATTATAATACAAGATCTATATTAATAATTAATGGCGTTCGACAGGATGTACCAAAGAGTATTGGAGAGGGCAGTTATACCCTTGAAATTTTTAAACCCCTATATAGTTTATATATTTTTATCGAAGATTTAAGTTCACATCCCTAACTTAAAATTCTGCATTCGTCTCTGGCGTATGGTAAGGGGAGCAACATGAGGGACCGCTCAGAACCCCACCTTCTACCTTCATAACGTCACAGATTTTTCAAGTGACAATCTAATAAGTTAATGGTTGCCCCTTATTTTTTAGTTGTCTTTATGGGATTTTCTTAACAAAACAATGAAAATAATGTGTTTGATAAAATTCTAGTCATTGTCGTGACCATTTTTAAAATAAAGTGTAAAAATAGCATGACGATTGATTCTTTTTAAAATTAGGGTTTTTATCTATTTTAATTCATTTAATTCTAAAAATTAGGGTTTTTCATTTTAAATCGGGTTTCCCTTTATTTATTCTTGTGACACACGTCGTATAGTGTCAAAAATAAATCCTTAAACTCAAATAAATAAGATTAAAATAATATAGCGAGAGTAAGGGTCGATCCGCAGGGAATAGGAATTCTAACACCTTTCGTTCTGATTTAGACCACTAACCTGTAGAAAATAAAAGGGGATTTTAGAGAATTGATTTGAGTGATAAAGAAAAATAATAAGAACATAAGATAAATATTGAAAATGAATTATGGATTGAATTAGCCTCAAGCCACGCTTTGCCACGACATCTTCGATCACTGAAGTTGATTTTTCTTCGACTTTCCTGCCAGTTACAGTCTACAAGGCCCAACCCTTGCAACTTACTTCTCTTGGGTAAATTCAACTCCCAGGGCAATCCTTGAAGTCAAGCTTTAGTGAGTTAGCTACGACAATCGATGCTAACTCAAATCTGAGTTAGTGCTGGAGAAGTTCGTGCTCGGTTAATCGTCTTGATGAGAATTGTTTCCGATTTTGATTCCCCTTAGTGGACCGCCACTAAGTTTGTTCTTAGGGAGTTGAATTGGCTACAAGCTTTTCCTCATCCCCAACGATGGATCTAAACCACTTCAACCCGATGCGCGCTCTCGGAATGAAACAATTGAGATGCCTAAAGATTAGGCCGATTGCCTAATCAATTTTACAGAGAATCTAAAAAGGAGTTGTTGAAGGATTGAAGCACTTTCCTAATCTCACGAGTTTAGTCGGGTTTGACGTTGCTTTTGGCTAAAGGGAATTTAGTTAAGCATGGTTGGTGAAAAAACCATACTTAATTAAATAAAGAGATAAAAGGAGAAAAATGGAAATGGAGAAAATATAGAGCTTTTATTAAACTCAACGAAGAAGAGAACAATGGAATAACTTGATGATTTAATTCACCCCAAAATGGAGTATTTATAGTATCTAAAAACCCTAAAAACCTAAGATGATAAATCCCAAATTTAAATTAAATTACATAAGATAATTATCCCAAGTTTGAATTTTAAAAATTAAAATCCGGATGATAAACTATCTGATAAGCGGCTTGATAAGCTATCTGTGTTGCTGACGTCAACTTCTAGAAGGTGCTGACGTAGCGCCCAGTCAGCATTCATGCCCTGGTTCATGCCCATGAATCTGCCCACGACTCCAGTATTTTCTGCAGCATTCCAGCTTATTTCCAGCATCATGTAACCTGCATGAAAACAACATAAAAACAACCCATTTAAGTTCTTCAAACTTATATTCAATCTAAATAAGGACTAAAAACATAACCGAAATAAATACTTATCAAATTCCCCCTCACTTATCCGGTGCTTGTCCTCAAGTATCTCAAAATTAAACAAACCTAAGTTCAAGTTTTCATCCTTAATTTCACGAAGTCTCAAAGGTTTCGATATGATTAAGCATCTAAACATGAAAGAAAAATAAGGAGCAAAATAGATAAATGGCAAGATTAAGAAATTAAAGCAAAAACGACATTCTAATACCTCTACTAACATCAATGATGCAAACCAAGTACCCTCACAAGGAATCACTCATGTCACTCAAAGTGTTTAAGGGTAGAGAAAAATCACTCGAGCCAAAACTAATTAGAGCATTACCATAGGCTTGTGGTTAAATCTAATCTCCACTACTAACATGAATGTGATGCAAAAATCAAGAGGTCTTAAAGAAGGGTTGTAATGGGGGCTAAGGTAAGGGTAGGATAAAGGCTGAAAAATAAGGGTTAAAATTCAAGACAAAAAATCATCCCAAAAATATATTCAAAACTTCTTTTTTTTTTCATTCGAACTAAAACTGTTTTGTAGTGTATATATTTTTTCGAACTGCACTGTTTTTTTTTGTTTTTTTCCTGCAGACTCAAACAATTTCCTGCACTTTTTTTTCTCTGCACTACATATTCGAACAGTTCTGCACAGTTTTTTTTCCTACACAATATTTTTTCTGTTGTTGGACTGTATTTATTCGAATATGTTTTTTATATATATTTTTGAAGACGATTTTGTCTTGAAAAGGGAACGAAAAATAATGGAATTAAGAAAAGTGGATTAGGCTAAAATGTGGTGATTTTCAAGAAAAAGGTCAAGACTCAAAAATTGTTTCACTAGGGGAAATTAATTAAAGGGTAGGCAATTTGTTTGGGAAGAGAAATGGTTAAAACCTAGTGCCTCTATCATATTTAAGCATCATATTCAATCAATGTAATCTCAAAAAGAATTTAAACACAAGTTCTAGAATGCAACTAATTTAGCTAGGCACACTCAAAGAAACAAAGATAAAATATAATACATGCTCATTAGGCTAAAAAACTCACAAATTTGTCTTTTGTACTTAGGTAAGCATCATGTGAAGTAGAGAAAGAAATGTCATATAAAGGATTTCAATCAAAAAATTAATCATGCCAAATCTACCATGCAACTTAGAATTTTCTAACAAGATAGATACAAAATCATATGAAAACAGTGAGACAAGGCAACACTAAGGATTAAACGAAGAACTTAAATTAAGTAAAATCAAGAAATCAAGAGAACAACCAAAATGGATAAGCAAGATAAAAATTTGATAAGCATATCTCTCTCCCCCTCACTTAAATCATTTTGCCTCAGAATGAACATAAAATAAAATACAAAAGAGAGAGGGTGAAAATACTCCCCGATTGCAGAAGAGCATGTTTCGGTAATGGGCTCTGAGTATAGTGTAGGGGCGGAGGCGAGCTTGCTCTCGAGTTCGGACCATGGTGGTAATAATGGTGGATGATCGGGTGATGAAGGTTGAAGATGAAGTGATAATGGCGGCTGCAGAATAAAGAAAAAAATAAGGGAAAATTATGTTTTTTTTTTTTAAATAAACGGGTAATTTTTTTTGCAAAAGGATAATTTTATTTTAAAATTTTAGATATAGTTGATAAAGATATATATATAGATTAAAAAGATATATAAATATAGATTAATCATTTAAAAGATATATATATATATATATATTATGATTTAAAATCAATAATAATAAAGATAAGGGTTAAATTTAAAAATAAATAAGATAATAGATAGATAAAGATATATATATATATTTTAACTTACGTAAATCTAAAAAAATATATATTATAAATAATATATAATAAATTAGTAATAATAACTATATTATTAGGAGGAAGTAAATAAAATATGCTAAGAAGAAAAGATAAAAGGAAAAGTAGACGTGGGTTTTAAAAATAATAAAGAAAATAAGAATAAATTCGAAACTGAAAAAATCAAAATCAAGAAATAAATGAAATGGGTTGCCTCCCATCCAGCGCTTGTTTATCGTCATTAGCTCGACGACCTGGTTCAGAGTACAAGCATTGCGACAAATACTTCTTCCAGTTCTTGCGCTTTATCCAACTGAGTATTTCCCTACGAGAAATTTTGCGATTATGGGGTTTTTTTACTGGAAAAAATTTTCTTTCACTCTTCAATTTATCTAGAGGTAATTTTAATTCCAAATTCAATCCCTGCAAAATGAAAGAAAAACATTTTAGATTTCAATGGAGTTAGGCGTAAATCAGAATGAACAGAAGAAACATTTTTCAACTCCTTAATTCCTTTGTCGTGATCCTTCAAGTCCTTGCACGAATCATCAACAGATTTAGATTCTATAAATTTTTCAACGACGGGCTCAATAACATCTATAAAATTTATACTAGCAACATTATCAGGATGTCGCATCGCTTTGTAAACATCAAATTTTACCACCTCGCCATCGAACTCCATTGTAAGGATCCCGCTTCTCACATCGATTTTCGTATTTGCAGTACTTAAAAATGGACGACCAAGGAGGATTTCGGAAAAATTATTAGTCCGATCGTTTTCCATGTCTATGACATAGAAATCTGCCGGAAAGATTAAATCTTTTACCTTTACCAGGACATTCTCTAGCAATCCTTCTGGGTAAATTATGGATCTGTCTGCCAGCTGTATGGTTACTTTCGTATCCTTAAAAGGCTCAGCAGAAAGTGAGTTATAAAATGAAAGTGGCATAACATTAATAGAGGCCCCTAAGTCACACATTGCTAGTTTAATACCCATTTTACCGATTTTGCAGGGAATGGCGAACATACCTTGGTCCTTCAATTTTGGTGGCAACTTTCGCTGGAAGACCACCGATACATGTTCTCCTAGATTAACTTTTTCAGCTCCTATAAGACGACGTTTGTTAGTACATAAATCTTTCAAAAATTTAGCATACCTTGGGATTTTTCGGATTACGTCAAGGAGTGGGATATTGATTTCCACTTTTGAAACATATCTAGGATCTCCTTTTCTTCGGCTTGTTTATCTTTCTTCACTAATCTCGATGGGAAGGGAGGTGGCACGTCATAGGGGGATGGTTTAGGGGTCGGGTTCGGTGTATCTTTTTCAATGGGAGATGTTGTCTTTTCTTTACCTTTCTTTTGAATGCCATCCTCCGTGGCTTCTGGTTCGACGACTGTACCACTTTGTAGAGTGATGGCATTCACACTCTCTCTTGGATTGAGCTCCGTTTGAGAAGGTAATTTCCCTTTGGATTCTAAGCGACTTATCGCTAACGTTAGTTGACGGCCATCATCTTCTTCTTGAATCATCGGACAACAGTCTGTCGGATGCTCTAGACTGGTACAGATTCCACAAAGTCTAGTTGTTTTCCTCTTATCTGCAACAAGAGTTTGCACTATTTCAGCTAATTTATCAATCTTATTTTCTAAAGAAACTGTACTTACCTCGCGAACCCTTCGAGATGGTTCGCTAGATTGATTGAATCTTTGCGAGTTGGCGGCCATGGTTGATATTAGTGTTTTAGCCGCTGTTGGTGTCATGTTGACTAGAGCTCCGCCACTTGCTACATCTATTACTTTCATATCCATAGGCGTCAATCCTTCATAAAAATACTGGAGAAGGGTTTGTTCCGACAATCCATGTTGTGGACAATTTGCACACAACTTTTTAAACCTCTCCCAGTATTCATATAAAGATTCAGCTTCTTTTTGTTGAATGCTCAAGATGCTGCGCCTAATTTCTCTTGCTTTCGCTGCAGGGAAGAACCTGTCAAGAAAAAAGTTTAGCCATGTCAGTCCATGTTGTAACAGAATTAGGGGGTAAATCAAATAACCAATCTTTTGCTATATCTGCTAAGGAAAATGGAAAAGCTCTAAGTTTGATTTGGTCATCGGATACTCCCTGTGGCTTTGTGCTTAAACAAACCATGTGAAATTCCTTCAAATGTTTGTGAGGATTTTCTGTTGGCAAGCTGTGAAAAGTAGGTAGGAGGTGGATTAAACCCGTTTTTAGCACGAACGGTGTTACGCCATTTGGGAAGGTTATACACATTGGTTGCTGGCCATCGGGTGCCACATTTAGTTGGCGAATGGTTTGATTTTTGTCTCCAATTGGATTTGGTTCGTAATTCGACTCTGCTTCGGATGTGATTTCTAGATCGCGTTCGAATCTTTGCTGGTGTCTTTTGTTTTTCTTTTCCCGAAGTGTTTGTGCGTTCAACTTTCGAGCTAGTGCTTCGATTTCCGGGATGAGTTCAAATTGTTCTCCCGGATTTCTCCTGATCATAACTCAAATAAAACGATATTAGTACTTTGCCGTATTCCCCGGAAACGGCGCCAATTTTGACACGCGTCGTATAATGTCAAAAATAAATCCTTAAACTCAAATAAATAAGATTAAAATAATATAGCGAGAGTAAGGATCGATCCGCAGGGAATAGGAATTCTAACACCTTTCGTTCTGATTTAGACCACTAACCTGTAGAAAATAAAAGGGGGATTTTAGAGAAGTGATTTGAGTGATAAAGAAAAATAATAAGAACGTAAGATAAATATTGAAAATGAATTATGGATTGAATTAGCCTCAAGCCACGCTTTGCCACGACATCTTCGATCACTGAAGTTGATTTTTCTTCGACTTTCCTGCCGGTTACAGTCTACAAGGCCCAACCCTCGCAACTTACTTCTCTTGGGTAAATTCAACTCTCAGGGCAATCCTTGAAGTCAAGCTTTAGTGAGTTAGCTACGGCAATCGATGCTAACTCAAATCTGAGTTAGTGCTGGAGAAGCCCGTGCTCGGATAATCGTCTCGATGAAAATTGTTTCCGATTTTGATTCCCCTTAGTGGACCGCCACTAAGTTTGTTCTTAGGGAGTTGAATTGGCTACAAGCTTTTCCTCATCCCCAACGATGGATCTAAACCACTTCAACCCGATGTGCGCTCTCGGAGTGAAACAATTGAGATGCCTAAAGATTAGGCCGATTCCCTAATCAATTTTACAGAGAATCTAAAAAAGAGTTGTTGAAGGATTGAAGCACTTTCCTAATCTCACAAGTTTAGTCGGGTTTGGCGTTGCTTTTGGCTATAGGGAATTTAGTTAAGCATGGTTGGTGAAAAAACCATACTTAATTAAATAAAGAGATAAATGGAAATGGAGAAAATATAGAGCTTTTATTAAACTCAACGAAGAAGAGAACAATGTAATAACTTGATGATTTAATTCACCCCAAAATGGGGTATTTATAGTAGCTAAACCCTAAAAACCTAAGATGATAAATCCCAAATTTAAATTAAATTACATAAGATAATTATCCCAAGTTTGAATTTTAAAAATTAAAATCCGGATGATAAGCTATCTGTGTTGCTAACGTCACCTTCTAGAATGTGCTGACGTGGCGCCCAGTCAGCATTCATGCCCATGAATCTGCCCACGACTCCAGTATTTTCTGCAGCATTCCAGTTTATTTCCAGCATCACGTAACCTGCATGAAAACAACATAAAAACAGCCCATTTAAGTCCTTCAAACTTATATTCAATCTAAATAAGGACTAAAAACATAACCAAAATAAATACTTATCATCTTGAAAATCAATTTGGAGTCGCCACTGGTCACATTGGTAGATCGGACACTATAAAAACAAACTAGAGATTCTTTTTATTAAAATTAGGGTTCGGGAGCCGGTTATGTGTAGAGAAGGATTAACACCTCACAAACTCCCGTTATCGGTACCTTATTAGTTTCACGTGGCATTTTGACATTTCGAGCAACAATTTGAATTTAATTAAATCCTTAATCGTTAAATGAATTTCATTCAGAATGAAGGTATCCTTTTGCAAGAAAATACATTTAGAGCGAATATATGTTTTGAAACATCCAGTTACTTTAGGATACTTCAATTTATATTCAAAATGTATCTCAACACAAAATATTTTAATGCATGTCCATTTATTTTCTTGTCACTTTTTAAGTTCAAACCTAATTAGAGCTCCAATTGATTAAATTAATTAAGAAAACTATAAATACGATCAAATTTAGGGTTTCTGTGATAACACCCAAACAATTAAGCACTATCCATACTAGGCCCTAAATTAATAATTTTCCTAATCATTTTGTGTCACTAACTATTTAAATCCTATCCTAATTTCATTTTAATTAGATTAACTATGCAATTTCATTGTTCTAAGTTCAAATGAAATATTAAATATTCAACTAAAATGTTCTATTGATAAACATCTCATTACTATGGGACACTAATCAACTTATAACATTGAAATTTCCATTTAATATTCATTTATTTTTCTACAATCATCTTCCTATTTTAATTATTTAATTTAATTAAAGAACCTAAATTTGAAGGTTCTAATTATTTACACTAAGTGAATTAGTCACCTAAGCAAGTATATTGCATGCCCATTTAAATTAAACAATTAAATTTAAGCTAAAAAATTAAATTGGGGATCAAATTGAAAGAATTGGAACTTCAATATTGATTTTATTGAAATTACTAACCAAATTGAAATACAAACCAAAGCTTCATGGACCAAAACCCTAATTAGCCCAAAACTCTTTAAATCTTGCGAGTCTTTATTACCCGACCCGTTAGACGAGCGCGGCTCTTGGGTAACCCGGACTCAAAACGACGTAGTTTCACCCAGCCTATATAAGGCTCAACTCAGCCCAAAACTCGGCCTTGACTCATTTCAGCCACTCTCTCTAGAACCGAGTCAGGCCCCCTCTCTCTAAAATTCTCTCCCCATAAATATAATTTTTTCATATTTCCTACCAAAATGGATTAAACTTCATTGTTCATCTCTAAAACCAAACTCGTTGTTCATTTTTCATAACTTTGATCCTCCCAAGCCCTGGTCTGATTAGACTCTACCATTTGTCGGCCACCGCTCCACCTTGCTGGCCCCCGTTTGCCTTCGATCAGTCGTCGCGGGAGATTTTTGACCGCCGGCCGAAACTCTAAAATACCTTAAAATCCCAAATTTTAACCTTATAACTAGATTTAAACCCTAATCCAACAAGATTCTCATCTTTCCCACTTAAATCTACTATATCCGAGCCCATACCCTTTTCAACTCCACCGTCGAGATTCTGACCAAACACCAATGAACTTTCTGGCCACAACTTATTTTTGATTTATTTTATTTCCGTCTTTCTAACACTTTGCTTATTTATCTTGCAGGAAATTAAATGGAGAAGGAGCATACCTCTTCAGTGATGAAGACGACATTCCGGTGACGAGCAAGCATACGACGACGGTTCAAACGGTTGATGGCTTTCCAGCTTCCATGGGACGATTTGAATAACCGGCGACTCCTCAATTTTCGATGACCCCTCAAATTCCCCAAAGTAACCCTCTCTCTCTCCTCACTTATTATTATTTATGGTATCTCATAAATGTAGATATTAAAGTCTGACACACTCTCTCTTATGCTATTTATAGGGTTGACTGGGATGACGTCATGGTTTTTGTAACACCCAAGTTTGGGGATCGGGTGAAAATAATATTAAAATAATGTTCGGGTTTCGGTTTCATAATTAAAATAATAAAATATTATTTTAGGCCTCGGGTTTTCAAATAAATAAATTATGTTGGACATGTTTTGATTTTAAAGCCCAATTCTATGGAAATTGGGAAATTTAAATGACTATCCTCATTAATGGCAAGATTGTAAATAAGTGGACCTTCAATTTAAATTCCCTTTTTATTAAAATAACCCTTTTGTCATCATCTTCCTCACTCTCCCATTTTCCTATCTCACGACCAAAGAGAGCTCTTCTCTCCATTTTACTATTCCATCACCTTACATCTTCATCTTTGAAGCTTTTCAAAAGGTAATCTCGTTTTTGACTTGACCTTGTCTTCCTCTTCATTTTGGTACCATTAGTTTTCATTAAAACATTGTATTTTGTATTTTGAGTTTTCAAGGATTTTGTTAAAGGTTGTGACTTTATGAAATTTTAACAAAGCTTTTGATTTATAATTGTTAGATAAGTTGTTTACAACCCTTAAGGTCCAACATATGTGAATTTTAAAGAGTTTTATAAAGATTCTTAGATTTGGGTTTTAATGGAGTTTTTGAAGGGTTTAAAAGCTAGTTTTGGGTGTGTTTGATGTTGGAAATTGAGAGCTGATGTTAGTGTAATAGTTTGGGGTTGTTTTGGAAGTATTTGAGTGTGTTAAAAAGGTTGAAATCATGATTTTTGGATTGGGTTTGAAGGTTGCTCGGGATTGAGGTTTTGGGGTTGTTCTTGGCTTGAGAATCATGTGTCTTATACTTGATTAGTGTTCCGGGTTTGCTACATTGATGTATGAACTGATTCGAGGTTGTTTTGTTTGTGTTGAGTTGATTAGAAGCAAGAGTTTGTGTTGGTGAAGCTTTAGGAACAAATCCGGAATCGTTGGAAGCTTGACCGGCTAGTGTGTTGAGCTTGGAATAGTCGGTGAGTGGTTAAATGCTTTTAAATGGTTTTTAAGTGTTGGTTCAAGCATATGGACTAGGTTGGGCTTGGTAGACCCACCTAGAGTTGGGATTAGGGTGGTAGCCTAATCCTAAGCTTTAGTAGAGACTTTGGTTGCACTTTAATTGTTGCTTATGCCTCATGTTAAATTGTGTTTATGGTGGCTATGTATAATGTGTTATACATGTATGTTGAGGCATGGTTGTGATGCATGGTGATATGCATGTGGAATGTGCATGATGATGATCATGGTGAGTACGTGCTAAGCGCGGAAGTTGTCATGAAATGATATTGTGGATTGTATTTAATATTGGCACTAGTATGCTTGGGTACAAATGATCGATCATTAGGATGTTTAGTGTGCACTTGTGAGTCAAATGCGCTCATGGTCTTGGTGATGGCAGTCATCAAGATGGAGTACGGGTTCGCCCGGAAAACCTTCGTATATATATGTTAGTCGGTGATGAGTGTAATCCCATCAACATGGTGTGAGGATGAGTGGAATCCCCTCCGCGCGAACGGTGATGAGTGTAATCCCATCGTAAGGTAATGGTTGTGTTGGATGTGAGTTACAACGGTAATCTGCGTATTCGAGTCATAACTAGGTGCCAATATGGACTGATATATGTGGTTGTTAATACATTGATTTATGTATTATGATGTGGTTATGGACTTGTTGAGCATGACATAATATTGAATATATGTTCATGCATCATATGTATTGTGACTCATGTGGATTGAAGGTAAGAACATGCATTTTACCTTGGTTGTGCTCGTGCTTGGACCCTGCATTTTCGAGGTTTGTTTTAATGAGCTTTCCCTCACTAAGCTTTAAGCTTACGCTCTCTTTTGTTCGACAATGCAGATCTGTAGTTCGTGGGTTGCTAGTGCAAGAAAGGGGCCTCCAAGTGTGCTAGTTGGGCTTTATTAGTTTAAAGTATCCAATAAATTTAATTTAATAGAAATTTGGCCAATGTTAAATGTACATGGATTTTAAAATATTTAACAAAGTAGGGATATGACTAAAGAAAGGCGGGCATATGCCTTTATTTTTTTTAGTCTAATAACAATTTAGGTTCATACAAGTTTAAATATCAAATAAATTAGACATTTCTTGACAAATTATGAGTTCAAACACTTATTGAATCTTCATATTTTTTAAATTTAGTAATTTGGCCTCTCCCAACATTCAATTCCGACTTTATCATTAAATTTTGACTACAAATTTTAAAATTGTTTCATATTTGGTGAAAAAATCACAAAATGGCAATTAAACTTTATATTTTAAAACAAAATGGTAACTGGGGCGTTAAACCCCGTTAACTCTTAACGGAGAACTCACTTACTTGCCCCATCACCTTACTCATCTCCACATCATCCTCTCTCATTTGCCATGTATGATTAATAAAATAATAAAAATTAACTTTGACTTTGACTTTGACTTTCACTTATCATATTCTTCTTAAACAAAAACCTCTTCACTGCAAATGGAATGTCTCCTCCAAGAAATGCTCTAGTGTTTTGGTTTCCCCTTTGATTTTTGCCGAGCTGCAATCTCCTTGACTCGACTCTACATTGTTGTCGTGCTGAAAATTGCAGTTGAGATGATTATAAGAAATTAGCAAAAGTAACACAAAAAAGTACCATTTGATTTCAAATTGTAGCAACAAATAAAGATGTTGCAGATCACAAGTAAAAACCATTGATGTCATTGCTTACCATTCGCTTACAAAGATCGTCGGTCTTCCCTTGAAGCGACTGGTATCGACTGACTTGCTTATGAAGCAAAGATATCAACAATATAAAGGCTTTCATCCCATTGTCACCACCACCATCCATACCCTCCCCACTTTCTTGCTTTCCTTTTAACCTCTTAAGCATGAGAAGTTGATGTTTCAACCTTTTGATCTTGTAAGAAACTTCAAGTGCTTGAAGATCCATTCTTCATGGATTGTTTTTGGTTTTAGCACCCATCGACTGCGCAATTCATACCAACTTGTCAGTAGACTCGACCGCAGATGAACCATTAGTGTCTTTCTGGATTGAACCAGGGTCAATAGGTTCTCTTTCTTCTTCAAACACTTTTTCAGATGATTGAACAATTAATCTGATTTTTTGGAGTTGGGCTCAATATAAGATGAGATTACCTCTTCTTTAACCTATTTCAAAAGAAATTGTTTCTGTTGTATCCAACTTGAATTTCCTTTACATTGCAGACAAGATCTTATCTTTCTGCTCTGAATCCTTGCGCATTTTCGTGACTTCCATGGACAAGTTTTGTGCCAACATAATTGATTCCTCCTTCTGTTCCAACACTGCATCAAGCTCCATTTTTGTAGCTTCAACTTGCCTCAAGGCTCGCCCCATCTCCGCTTCGACTTGCCTTTGATTCGAAACAATCTCGATAAAGGCAATTTTGTGTTTCCAAACCTCAGTGGAATGCTCCTGAGCTTCACGCTTTAATGTTTCTCTTAGTTCTTGAGCCACACTTTCAAACTTGATTGTTTTTTCTTCGAATTCCTTCACTTTCAGCTCCATTTCTTCAATCATCTTATCCTTCGAATCCACCGATATCTCCATTTCATTCAATTTGTTATTCAAGTCTGCAATTTTTTCATCTTTCTTTTTCTCCAAGGCTCCCAGTTCATTTACAAGAGCAGTGAAGGGGTTTTTGTTTAAGAAAAAGATGATAAGTGAAAGTCAAAGTAAAATTAAAAATTAAATTTTATTATTTTATTAATTCTACGTGGCAAATGAGAGAGGATGGTGTGGAGATTAGTAAGGTGATGGGGCAAGTAAGTGAATTTTTCATTAAGAGTTAATTGGGTTTAACGCCCAAATTACCGTTTTGTTTTAAAATATAAAGTTTAATTGTCATTTTGTGATTTTTGAAAGTTTAATTACTATTTTATTTTTTTTACCATATTTCAATGACCGTCTGTGTACTTTACTCAAAAAAAATTACGTACGTTTAACTTGCGCATAGGGATGTAAAAACAAGTCAGAACCTGGTAACCTGACTGAAATCTGCCCGAGTCAGAACCTGATTTGACCCGAGTTTTTGTTGACCCGAACCCGATCTGCAACCGACTGTTGTTGATCCGAACCCGAATTTGACCTGTTACTGTAGCAACCGAACCCGATCTGCGTCCGACTGAAAACGACCCGAACCCGAATTGGACCTGTTAATTTGGACCTGAAACCCGACCTGCGTCCGACTGAAAAGAACCCGAACCCGAAGCCGACCTGGCAAATAACCGAAATTACCCGACTGAATTGACCCGATATCCGATTTTACCCGACCTGAAATGGACCCGACCTGAAAATGGACCCGACCTGAAATGAACCCGACCTGAAATGGACCCGACCTGAAATGGACCCGACCTGTTTTGAACCCGACTGAAATGGACCCGACCTGCTTTTAAACCCGACCTGTTAAGTGACCCGACCTGTTCTTGACCTGAACTGATAAAATACAAGAAATTTGTTTGTAATAATATTAGCTCTCAGATCTTATAGCAAAGACATAATTTATCTCACATAAAATAATTTATTTCAATACAAAGGAGAAATCAATATTGAACATCTGATAGAATTAAAATATTGAATTTCAAAATTACAAGGACTTAATAAGTATTCAAACTCAAAATTTAGGGACAATACATAGTTTATCTAATAATTATACTTATATAGACCTAAATTGTTATTAGACCAAAAAATTGAGGACACATGTGAGTTGTGACATGTTCATCCTTCTTTTAGTTCAACCATGTTTAATTAAATCTAAAGAAACTATACCAAAAGTTAGCACTAAAAAAACAAACTAAAACTTAAATAATCTAAACCCTAAACATCTAATTAAGGAAGGGCCTAAAGGGTAATTAACCCATAAATAACAAATTCAACTCAATTTTCAATCAATTTGGCGCCCCCCTCCCCCCGCCCCCGCCCATTCGAAATCCCCCCCCCCCCCCCCCCCCCCGCCAATTTGGCTACAAACTTTCCCCAAATTAAAAATTAAAATATTTTTAATTTTTAACCTTCCCCCTAAACTAAAAACTAAAGTATTTTTAATTTTTAACTTTTCCCCTAAACTAAAAACTAAAGTATTTTTAATTTTTAACTTCTCCCCTAATTAAAATTTTAATTTAATGATCATAATTAATAAAATGATTTAAATTTTAAATAATTTATTTTTAATTCATCCATCACAAGTTATTAATTTAATAAAATTTAAGTTATTAACGCCAGAAATAATTCACATTAAATGAGTTAATACTAAGCATATTGAATTATTTAACAAAATTTAAAATTTAGAAGCATGAAATGAATATTTAAATACAATTTTTTATACATATATATTAAATTGATTATATATGTATATTTAACAGAAATATTATTTAACAATTTAAATTGATTTAAAAAATTAATAGTTAATATTTTACATTTATCAACACTTTAAATTCATCAAATCATAGACCCTAAACTCTAAACTCTAAACTATAATGTATATAAGTATGTATATATCTATCAATGTATGAACTCTAAACCCTTGATGAGTTTTACCTTAAACCTTAAACTCTAAACACTAAACCCTAAATCCCAAACCATAATGTATGTAAGTATGTATGTATATACCTATCAATATCTAACGCCTAAACCCTTAATGAAGTTTTCCATAAACCCTAAACCCTTAAATCCACAACCTAAACCCCTAAACTATAAACTCTAAACCATAAACCCTAATGTATGTAAGTATGTTTATATCTATCAATATATGAACCCTAAACCCTTAATGAGTTTTCGCTACACCCTAAACTCTAGACAATTGATCATAAAACATAAACATTAAACCCTAAACTCTAATATATATATAAGTATGTATATATGTAGCTATCAATGTATGAGCCCTAAACCCTTAATGAATTTCTCCCTAAACCTTAAACACTAAACCTAAACCTTAAACCATAAACACTTAGTGAAGTTTTCATAAAACTCTAAACCCTTAAATCCACAACCTAAACCATTAAAACATAAACTCTAAACCTTAAACCCTAATGCATGTAAGTATGTTTGTATCTATCAATGTATGAACCCTAAACCCTTAATGAGTTTTCACTACACCCTAAACTCTAAACATTAAAGCTTAAACCTTAAACCTTAAACCCTAATGTATATAAGTATGTATATATATAGGTATTAATGTATGAGTCCTAAACCCTTAATGAATTTTTCCCTAAACCCTAAACCCTAATGCATGTATGTAAATGTACCTATAAATGTATGAACCCTAAACTCATATTCATTATTTTTTAATCCGTCCAATATTTTATAATTTTAATTTGATATTTTCATCATCCTAGACCCTAAAACTTTATTTTTATTCCAATTTGACCAACATTTTTTTTTATTTTGTCTAATGTTTTATTATTTTAATTTAATATTTTCTTTATTCTAGTCCTTTAACTTTATTTTAATTCCGTATTGACCCTTGTATATATTTTAATTCATCATGTTTTATAATTTTAATTTGAAACTTTGTTCATTCTAGACCCTAAAACTTTATTTTCATTCTAAATTGACCTCTACTTATTGTTTTGTAATTACTCTAATTTTTATATTTTTAATTTGATATTTTTGTTCATTCTAGTCCCCAAAACTTTATTTTTATTCCAAATTGACTCATTTTCCTTGTTTTTCTTTTAAATTTGTCTAATGTTTTATAATTTTAATTTGATATTTTTGTTCATTATAATCTGTGAAAGTTTATTTTTAATCCAAATTGACCCATTTTCAGTCCAAATTGACCCATTTTCATTATTTTTTTAATTACTCCAATGTTTTATAATTTTAATTTGATATGACTTTAAACAATTGACTTAAAATCAATGACGATTGACGGAGGCCACCCTAGAGTCTATCAACTACATATACGGTTGTACCGAACTCAAACTCAATACGAATTTCAATTCCGAAAATACCCAGACCTGAATTACCCGACCTGAAACTACCCGACCTGAAATTACCTGACCTGAAATGCACCTGACCTGAAATGCAACCGACCTGAAATGAACCCGACCTGAAATGAACCCGACCTGAAATGGACCCGACCTGAAATGGACCCGGCCTGAAACGAACCCGACCTGAAATGGACCCGACCTGAAATGGACCCGACCTGAAATGGACCCGACCTGAAGTGTATCCGAACCCGAATTAACCTGTCAATTACCTGCTTCGGACCCGACCTGTTTTGACCCGACCTGAAATGGACCCGACCTGAAATAGACCCGACCTGAAATGGACCCGACCTGAAATGAACCCGACCTGAAATAAACCCGACCTGAAATGGACCCGCACCCGACCCGAGTCGAGTCAAAACAGAAAAATGACCTGAAATGACCTGTATCCGATTTTACCCGACCTGACAGTACCCGACCTGAAACCCGTCCGATTACCTGTTTTTACATCCCTAGTTGCGCATGTGCTGTCCTCCATGAAAAAACAAAGACACCGTCGCACGAGGCTAAGGGGTAGGGGTACTTTAAAAGTAGGACTGTAGGAGAGTAGAGTGAGAAAAAAACTACATGCGTACAAATAATAAGAAATTTGATATTATTCAAATAAAATATTAAGTTTAATTTTCGAATGAAAAAGTTTTAAGAAATTTTTATTAGGGTTAACTACTGGAATAATCACTTATATTTTTCTTTAGTACAGAGTTGGTCACCGATTTTAAAAAACGACCAGTAAGGTCACTTACGTTTTCGGGGCGTAAACTTTTGGTCACTTAGCGGTTTGTTGCCGTTAAACACTGACGAATTGCTGACATGACAACAAAAAAATAAGGGTAAATTACTGCAATGGCCATTAAAATTTATCTCATGTACATTTTTGCTCCCCCAATTTTAAAAAATAAACATTATAGTCACTAATGAAAATGTTTCTTTATAATTTCACCCTTGAATTTTTAAAAATTAATTTCTCAACCCTAAAACTTTACAATCAGTTAGTATAATAATATTATAAAGGCTTAAATGAAAAATATGTGCCCAAAGTATACCCTTTTTAAATTTAGGTGCTCAAATTGCTTCTATTTAATAATTAAACTTTCAAATTGCTCCTATTTTTTCACTCTGGATTATTTTTAATATTATTGTAACATGACATGTAATTTTTTTTATTATTTTTAAATTAAAAATAATTTTAAAATAAAATAAAATCATTTTTATTATTATTAAATTTAAAATATATATTTTAAAAATATTACTTCTTAAAATAATTTAGGTGTTTAAAGTATTTTTTGTAAAAATAGGTGCCCAAATTTACCATAGTTACAATTTTAGGTGTCCGATTGTTAAACGAGTGTTAGAAAAAATGTCAATCAATCGGTACTTGACATGTGACATTAATTTTATTAATTTTTAATGGAAAATACTTATAACTTTCAAATCATTATAAAATCTCAAAATTGACAAGCTTCACAAAACAGTCTCTAAATCCCTAAAATTCCCAAACATCCGTTGTCGATTGCCGCCGCTTCCGCCGCCAGTTGTCATCGCTGACCGCACCTACTTGGTCGCTAGACCAAGGTGATCACTTTTCCCAACATAGGGTCGTCAGAAATGCACAACGACATGCAACCAAACGTCAAACACGAAATCGACATTCGCGTTTGACGTTCAGCTGCACACCGTTGGGCGTTTCCGGCGACGTCGTGTTAGGGAAAATTGTCGCCTTGGCACGACGACCAAGTGGGTGCGGTCAGCGACGACAACTGGCGGCAGAAGCGGCAGCAATTGACGACGAAAGCTTGAGAATTTTTAGGGATTTAAGGATTGTTTTGTGAAGCTTGTAAAATTTTGAGATTTTATAATAATTTGAAAATTCTGAGTATTTTCCATTAAAAATTTAAAAAATGAAATTAATGCCACGTGTCAAGCACCGATTGATTGACAATTTTTTAACACTCATTTAACAACCGGCACCTAAAATTGTACATATAGAAACTTTGGGCACCAAATTTTACAAAAAAAAATACTTTAGACACTTAAATTATTTTAAAAACTAATATTTTTTAAAATATTTTAAATTTAATAATAATAAAAATAATTTTATTTTAAAATTATTTTTAATTTAAAAATAATAAAAAATGACATGACATGTTATAATAATAATAATAATTAAAATAATTCAAAGTGAAAATATGAGCAATTTGAAAGTTTAGTTATTAAATAGGAGCAATTTGGGCACCTAAGTTTAAAAAGGGTATACTTTGGGCACCTATTTTTCATCTAAGCATTTATAATATTATTGTACTAATTGATTGTTAAGTTTTAGGGTTGAAAAATGAATTTTTAAAAATTTAAAGGTGAAATTATAAAGAAACATTTTTATTAGTGACTATAATGTTTATTTTTTAAAATTGGGGAGCAAAAATGTACATGAGATAAACTTTAATGGTCATTGCAGTAATTTACCCTTATTTTTCGTTGTCATGTCAGCAATCCGTCAGTGTTTAACGGCAACAAACGGTTGGGTGACAAAAAATTTACGCCTCGAAAACGTAAATGATCTTACTGGTCGTTTTTCAAAATCGGTGACCAACTCTGTATTAGGGAAAAACATAAATGACTATTCCAGTAGTTAACTTTTTATTATTGTTTAAGATTTTAATATGTTCGGTTTTAAATGTAAGATTCATGTGACAACCAAATATAAAAAAAAAAATCTCACAATTTCCCCTCCTTTCTTCTTCTGCACATGGGTTATTTCAATTTAAATGAAATATCCTAAAACCTAACTGAATTAATGATTGTGTTGACTTTAAGAGCCAAAAACTTTGGTTTTTTTTTAATATGTTGCTTTGATTATAATATAGTATAGGTTCAAATTTTTTAGATCTTTAATAACACATACACATCGTGTGTATATATAGTGCTTAAACTCGAATTATGTAAATAAAATACATTATCCTTTATTATTAGTACTACTCAACGAGTTCAAAAATTTTGGGTTAATTATGAAGAATTACACAATGAGATATTCTGACCAAAGGCTATTCAGATAATTAATAATGTTTTCTTCACACGTTAAGTCAAAACTAGGCATTGAATGATTACTTTGAATATTAGATTTAATACTGTAATTTTTAGAGATTATAATAAATATGAGTGATCATTTGATCGTGTTGAATAATAAAAGAGTAATCGAGTTGATTAGTTCTTTTATAACTCAAATTTTATTTGATGTTTTTTAATTCAATTTAAGTTGAGTTGTTCGAGTTTTTGTTTAAATTTAATTGTAAACATTTATCATGTTATGGTACTAACGAGTTTCAATTTAAATGACTTTCTATAATCATATACAATATACACATATTTTTGCATATATCAAGCAAAGTTATTCGAAGTTCCATTTTACAACTCAAACATTATTTTAATTTTTTTCGAGTCGAGATTATGAAATTATAATTTAAATTAAATCGAGTCTAATTTTTGTGTTGAATCGAATATTTTTTAAATTGAGTTTTATTCGCCCTAACAAAAAAAGTTTTACTCCAGTCTTCTTCGGTTAGGTTTAGATGATTATATATAAATGCAACTTGCTAACTTTCACGTGCTTGAAATATAAGGAAACTTTTAATTTTGAACGTCAATTCCATTCTTATGATTTATGAATGATCAACCCATGTGGCTGGAATTGGACTCGGAATGCTTTTAAGAGCTGATTTTAATTAATTTCACATGTTAAATGATAAATCGAAACGGAATATTCTTAAAATTTTATTTAAAAAAATAGGTTGTGGTTGGATATTATATAATTATTGTAAATATAATTATTAAAAATAATGATTAAGTTTCATGTAATTATAAAAAATTAATTCTTTCTGTTTGGTAGTAAAAAACAACCTAATTGTTGTAAATAAAATAAAGAAGAACAATAATAAGAACAAAGAACAAGAATGGAAGAACATAGAGATGAGAGGAAAAGAGATTTTTATTATTCTCAATACTCAAGTGTATACAATGCCTTCATTAGATCATCTATTTATAGACATAAGAAGTACATAATACATTAAACTCTAATTAATGAAGATAATATTCCTAATGATAAAGTAAGTCAAATCTCCATGATAAAGTCTTTATCATTATAGACATCCACATAGATAAATATTCATAACACTCTCCCTTGGATGTCTATGAAGATAACGTGTCTCGTTAAAACCTTACTAAGATAAAAACTCAATGGGAATTTTTTTCTTTAGTGAAGAAAAAAAGAATACACACATCTTTGATAAGCATAACATGTTGCCTCATTAAAAATCTTACCAGGAAAACTCATTGGGACAAAACCTCAGTTAAGGGGAAAAAAGTGCAACATGTATTTACTCTCCCTCATGAAAACATCACAGAAGATCGTGAGGGATGAAACTTTGGAGTAATATGTTCCATGATGTATCTACTTTCAAACTGAGATATACATCTTGCATTATCCTCACACAAGATAGCTTTTATCATATCTTATAAAAGTAAATTCACATATCTTTTGGATATGCTGGGTCAATGGTCTTAGCAAAACACATTTTTGGCTTACCTCGTGCATAACAATTATTTAAACGACATTTGGGGAGGCATCAACGAATGTTTGAAGATCTAAAGGTAATGATCTTTGTATATCCATAGATATTTCTTGACCAACTAATATATGGTGCTTCAAGACCAAGAAAAGATATAATTATCTTTCTTCGCATCCACAATCTTACAATAGATATGATTTACCCATATTGAATCTTCTTTAAGGTTCTTTCAACTTATGTCCATTCATAGACAAAAGCGCATATTTAAGTGTTCGATCTTTAGGTCGAGACAAAACCACATCTCACGATTCTTTTTCTCAAATCATTTCCATAAATAACAAATGCTTAGAAAGCTCATCAGGGGTTCTAATAATATAATGAATCTTGATTCAAATTCCTTTATAAAATACATAAGAAAATCTTATCATTCTTATAGTATTTCCTCAATTAGTACTCACTAAGGCGATTATATCAAATGCGCCAAAATATTCAATGAGACATGTCTAAATAATTAGACGCATGTAATATATTTCATACTGCCAAAGTAATTGCATCCACCATGAAGTAATTAAAACTCTTCATAAATCATAATTCAAGTCGAATTTACGACTACTTATTTGTGCCTCACTTGCATTGCATCTTTAGGTGTTTGGACTATTGGTCCAAATACTTCTCTTTTAGAAGTTCAAAACGTCTTTCTATATTGGCCAATTCAATATCTATACTTCTTGATAAATTTCTATACAAGATCCTCGTTTTCTTTATTTACTTTTATAGAAGTATTTTATGTAAAATTGCTTGCAAGATCGTTGTCGATAACTTTTTAATTTTCTAGTTCCATTCTCGTAGTGACATAACTCATCGAGATCTCTTCAAGATTTCAATCTTTATTTCAGGTACCTGAAACTTTTCAAAAGTTTTATAATTAGTTATGTCAAGGTCTCTTCAGGAGCACCGACCTCCAATATATGACCATCTCATACTACTTTCTATTTACGAGAATTTTGATCATTGGAACCAATTTCAACTATCATGCTTCAGGCATGCTTTACATCCATTCGCTCTAACATGTAATTTAAATTTAGAGCATTTTCAGCTGGTATATGATACTTGATTACTCTTATTAGGTCAGTAAATATGTCAGGCAGTTGACATGTAATAACATGAATTATCTTATAAACTTCTGGTTCATATACGAGTATCTAGATAGCGCTAATTCATTTTCTTTTATCCAGCTGATTATTATCTTCCCCTGATGTTGAGAAAAATCATGTCATAAATAATTCTCCAATTAATGTTTAAGAGTTTAAACATAAAAGGAGACTCGTACTCAATATATATTCTCAACCCTTTTTATTTACCCATTTTGTGCGTTGTGGTAGAGCAATTCATATCGCACATTCAAAAATTATAAAATGGGAAATGTATGGCTTCTAACCAAAAACCAATCATAACGAGTAGTTTATTATAACTCGTTGACTTGATGCGTATAAGTGTTGCTATATGGAAACACCATATAAATAATAACTCTTTTGTTCTCATAGTTTAGCTATTAAATATGAGGCATCTAATTGAAATTTTGTTAAACTATATTTTTCATAATTAATAGGCTTTGTAACAACTGATATAGCCTAAAATAAACTCACTAGCTTTTCAAGACGAATAGTCTAACTGCATAATCTGAATCCTTTTATAACCAATCTCACAAACTTCTGGTTGTAAGTTGATAAAACAATGTAGATGCATCTACTAAAATCATATAAAACTTTCCACACTTGTGGATATATGAGCCCATATTTCATTCAGATATGCAAGACATACAGTCTCAACTTTAGTACAAGAACTTCAAGTTCTTTTGATAAGTGAGATCTTAATTTTTTTTAGAACAAGCAACACAAGAACTTCGTGTTCTTTCAATAAGTGGAATTTAGTTAATTCTTTTGATAACAAGCACCACAAGAACTTCATATTCTTTTAATAAATGTGCATATAAATGTCAAAAGCTTTTGCATCATTATTGATCAGGATGGTCTAACCGATCATGCCAACTATATACAAGTGTGTATATAAATTTTGAATTTGGCAAGCTTCTGGTTTACCATAACATGTGATTCAATCTCACTCGTACATGTCTAGTACGACCATCGAAATTGTTCATTTGAATAGGAATATATTTAGCTCATTCGAAACATTCAATAGAAATTATCTTTTGGTGGCAATATATAGCTCTTCTAGAGCTTTCAACTGACTTTTTGGCTACCAGAACTTATATTCACATTGGCTTATTTTAAATGCCAATTGATAACATATGTTATCTATAATTCCAAAAGAATATTTTACAAACTCATATTGCTCTCTTAAAATTTCCACTTCTAGTGGTGACGATATTACTACCATTAGGGGTAATTATTGCAATATTACACTTTTCATAATGTGCTTTCTCTCAAGAACTTTTTTCTCTTCTGGAGCATTAATACTTTTAGTACTTTGAGATATAGTACTCACATTTTTCCCTGGCGTTTAAATGAAAAAATATATCTTATGCTTCTACTAAGCATAAATCGTCACCATAAATTATATTTAATAAGTAATCATGTTAAACAAAATAAATAAATATGATAATATATAAATATAAATATTAACGTGAATATAAATATGAAATGTAAATAATTAATGTATAAAGTAAATAATCATAAAACAAAATAAATAAAAAGATGATTAATTCTCTTCAAAGTTATGATAATAATTAGAAGATGATTTATTCCATTCGAAGGTTATAAGGAAATCAACAACGTCCAAATGAGTTGGACTAACAATGTCCAAATAAGTTGGACCAGTATCATCTTTGTCATTTTTCGCAAACAGAATTTGCTTTTATTTTCTTTCCTTTATCATTCAATCATTGTTGATTTTTTCAACGTACAATAAGTACGAGACCAATGGTTTATAACATCACATTGGTAATAAAAAACGATTCCACTTTCTTAAAATGATCTTTATTGCTCTTGTCATCCTTATAACCTCACTACCAGTGGGTAGAAGTATTCTTAAAATGATCATAATGTCTATGTCCATGTCTCGACCATGATTACAACTTCTAATGTGGCTTTTATTCTTTCTGTAATATAATCTCACATTCACTTCAGGGAATGAAGTAGAGCTAGCGGACCTTTGAAACCATTTTCATGATATTGTGTCTGAGGACAATATTATTTGTCGTGAAAAGTGGAGTATGTTTTTATTAACATATTCTTATCATATAGAACAAAGATTTAATCCTCGTACGCGACATTGTTAAACCAGTCCACAAGGTCCTTTAAAAACCTCCTTTGAGACCAGTAGCCTCGCAGAACGGGATGTCCAACCAATATACTTGGATTATATCGAAATTATATCTCTAAATGAATAATGATTTACCATATTTGCATTCACTTCAGAGAATGAAACAGTTCCAATAATCGCATGGAATAAACATCATGCTTGCATTCACTTCAGGGAATGCCCAATCATTAATAATCGTATGAAATAAACATCATGCTTTGCATTCACTTCAGGGAATGCCTCCCATAAAACTTTTTGGATTAAGACAAATTTTCGTAACTTGAAATTGGGAGAAGTCCATGGTCGAGTTTTTCAACAAAGAAGAAATATTGCTTTCGAGCAAATATAGATTTATAACAATCTTTTTATAGAATGAAATTCACCATGATTTATCGCACATTAAAATCATAATTTGAAGAGAAAAAAAATAAAGTTTACCGATAATAATTTTCCTCTCGAGAATAATGGAGACATAACAAATGACCGGAACAACTTCTCATAATTTCTTTACGTCACATCTCTTTCCAAGCCATTTAAGCATATCATGTAAAACTTAAAATATGGTTAAATAAAATAAAAAAAACATTCAGCATATTATATATCATGAATCCATAAAAAATATACTTATCTGCAAATATACTCAAGATAATCATCTTCTCCCCCATGATCCCCTTGATATGGATTTGGGTCGCTTGAGAGATCATTTCTTTGAGCGAGATTGGATTCGATGCGATTAAGCATGCTTCTATTTTTTTCAAAAAAAATTAAAATATAAAGAGAGACAAACAATAGCTAAAAAATGAGAGAAAAAAATTTATCTTTAGTTTCATTCTATAATAGAATTCATTCTTTTCGATATCTTCTTTTGGATTCGAACGATGAAGATCTCAGTTGATTAGAGTCTCGTGTTGATAACGTGGATTGAATAAAACAAAGAAGAACAATAACAAGAACAAATAACAAGAATGGAAGAACAAAGAAATGGGAGGAAGAGGGAGATTTATATTATTCTCAATACTCAAGTGTATACAATGCCTTCAATAGATCATCTATTTATAGGCATAAGAAGTATATAATATATTAAACTCTAATTAATGAAGATAATATCCCTAATGATAAAGTAAGTCAAATCTCCATGATAAAGTCCTTATCATTATAAACATCCACATAGATAAATATTCATAACACTAATTAATTATTTGTGTATCATATTTCTCAACTACCATAAACATTGGAACAAGTAATAATGTTTAAATTAATTTCACTTTATGATCGTTTATTTATATAAAAATTTACAAGTTATAAATTGAATTTCATATACACATAATTCATAATTTCATATTTTTTATTATAGCAAAAAGGAAAGTCACACCGAGCATCAGTCGAAGTGAAGGTCTCCTATGAAAAGAAAGTTGGAGAGGTACAAGTAGAAAGAGTCATCCAACGACCGAGTCACCGGTCAAGGCATGAGTACTTTGTGTAGTGGAAGAGACTTCCCGACAATGAAGGGAGTTGGGAATTGGCCGAGGCTCTTTGGCAGTTCAAAACCCAAGTGGAACAATATCATTCCGATCAAGCGTTCATGTCACGGACCGCATACCAGCAACCGAGTCAAGTCAGCACCAGGGTGTAGCCAGCACGCACCTGGGGTGCATCCATCACGCACTAGGGTGCATCCAGCACACACCTGGGGTGCATCCAGCACGCACCAGGGTGCAGCCAGCACACACCTGGGGTGCATCCAGCACGCACCAGGGGTGCATCCAGCACGCACCAGGGTATAGCCAGCATGCACCGAGCCACCTATGAGGCTTGTTACAGCATCACGGGCCTGCCCTACCGAGCCTAGGAGGGTCCAATCCGAATTTGACTTAGTCTTGGTGAATTTTCAGCCATGTACTTTTAATTTACTTTATTTATTTTATATTTTCATGGCTCCCCTTGAATTTAGGGATGTTTAGAGATTTAGAGCGATCTTAGCTGTTGATGTAATTCAATCTAAGTCGTTGGATGTATGGGGCCTTAACTATAAATAGAGTCTTGCCCTACCTCATTTACTCACTCATTCATTGAGCAATACACTCAACATTCTCTCATCTCGTGCTTCTTTGTGTTTGTCATTTCTCCTTTTTGTTGTTCTATCTGTTTCCGTAAGGACCTAAGCCTTTGTGCTTGATCGTTTTAGGCTTACTTAGTCGCAGAAGTTTCCAAAAGTGAGCTAAGTCCGCACGTTCGAGTTAGCAAAGTTCTACGGGCGTGACAAGTGGTATCAGAGCCATGTTTATCACAAGAAATGGCACCACAAAGCAACAACGAAGTTCCTGCAATTGATCGAGAGACTCGTGCTACAGCTGCGAGAAAGAAGCGAGAGAGTTCCAGGGACATCATTGCGTCCATGGAGAAGAGGGTTATCAAGCTGGAGAAGGCCATGGGCGACGTCTAGGAGACCCTAGAGGAGGTAGAACCTCGCCTCGAAAAGCTTGATTCCATGAAGGATGGGATCAAGGAGGAGCTTCAAGTCATCATCGATGATTCGTATGAGACTTTGAGCAAGCAAGTCGATTCCCTTCAAGAAGCAATGAATGCTATGAAGGCGAAATTAGTGAGGGAGATCAAGAAGCTCATTGTCGAGCTACTCCTCTACAAGAATGCCATGGTAAATGGCATGGTGGGCGAAGCAGTGGTGGCTAAGCCCAGGATCGGTGTTCCAAAGCCGAAGGAGTTCAAAGGGGCAAGGGTCTACAAGAATGCCATGGTAAATGGCATGGTGGGCGAAGCAGTGGTGGCTAAGCCCAGGATCAGTGTTCCAAAGCCGAAGGAGTTCAAAGGGGCAAGGGTCGCCCAAGAAGTGGACAACTTCATTTTGGGGTTGAAGTAGTATTTCCGACTCATGGGCATCGATGATGAGATTACTAAGGTAAACACAACTTCTGTTTATTTGATTGATGCCACTCTCTTATGGTGGCAACACAGATGTTCCCAAGTGGAAGATGGGTCTCTCCCCGTCAAGACATGGAAAGACTTCCAGTTTGAGTTCAAGGAGCATTTCTATCCAAAGAAGGCTCAATAGGAGGCTCGAGAGAAGTTGTACAAGTTGAAGCATGAAAACTCCCTCCGAGAGTATGCCAAGCGCTTCACCGAACTTAAGCTCCAGATTTAGGGCATGGGTGAGATGGACACCCTCTTTTCCTTCAAAAATGGGTTGCAACATTGGGTAAAGTTAGAGTTGGACTGGAGGGACATTCCTGATCTCACCAAGGCAATGGCTGCTGTCGAATCTCTTGCAGAGTTTGAGCGCAAGAAGTTGGAAGCTACCAAAGATAAGCCGATGTACAAAGGTAGCGGAAAGAGAGGCAAGGAGAAGGCATCCAAGAACGGGTCCGAGAAATCCGAGAAGCCATCTAACGGAGGTTTTAAATTCCAGAAAGTTTCTGAAAAGAGCCAAAATGATTTTAGGTGTCACAATTGTGGGGGAAAGTACATGGTGAAGTAATGTCCTCAACTTGAGAAAGCGACAACCATTCAAGGGAAGAGTGGCGAAGAGAAAGAAGTCGTCATGATTAACTCCATCATCAATTCAATGGAGATTAAGAAAGGTTCCAAGAAGAAGGGGCTGATGTTCGTAGACATCACTTTGGCAAGTCAAAAGTTGAGTGCACTTGTGGACACCGATGCCTCAGAGTTGTTCATGTCCGAGCGGGTTGCCAAGAAATTGGGTCTTCATGTTGAGAAAACAAGTGGGTTTATCAAGACCGTGAATTCCGAAGAGGCTTCAATTGTCAGGGTTGTCAAGGGAATCAAGCTTGACACTGGTAATTGTTCCGGTAAGGAAAGTATCAAAGTAATTCCCTTAGATGATTTTGATTTTATGATTGGGATTTCTTTCCTTGACCAGATTAATGCGTTCTATGTTTCGTTTTGTGATTGTTTGTGCATACTTGACCGATGGAAGCAATGTGTTGTTCCGGTAAGCCGAGGGGCTGGAGTTGGGGCCAAGATGCTTTCAACTATCCAGTTTAGCAAGGGGTGCGCAAGGAGGAACCCACCTACTTGGCCGTATTAGTGCAAGATGAGCCCAACATGCCCAAACCAGTTCCACCCGAAGTGAGCCAAGTCTTGGCTGATTTTAGAGATGTGATGCCTGCCAAGTTGCCCAAGCATCTCCCACCTAAGAGGGAGGTAGACCACAATATTGACCTTGTGCCCAACGCGGAGCCGTCAGCCCGTTCCCCTACTGAATGGCTCCGCTCGAGTTAGAGGAGCTACGCAGACAATTGAATGAGCTCCTTGATGCGGGGTATATCCGACCGTCCAAGGCACCCTATGGTGCACCGGTGTTGTTCCAGAAGAAGCATGATGGCTCACTTCGGATGTGCATTGACTATCAAGCTTTGAATAAGCTCACAGTGAAGAACAAGTACCCGATCCCACTCATAGCCGACTTGTTCGATCAACTTGGTGATGCAAGTTGGTTCACCAAGTTGGATTTGCGGTCCGGATACTACCAAGTCAGAATTGACGAGGGTGATGAACCGAAGACAACTTGTGTGACACACTACGGTTTGTTTGAATTTTTGGTGATTTCTTTCGGCCTCACAAATACTCCCACTACCTTCTGCACTCTCATGAACAAGGTACTACAACCATTCCTTGATCAGTTCGTTTTAGTTTATCTTGACGACGTTGTCAACTATACCAAGACCCTCGGGAAGCATGTGGAACACTTAAGAAAGGTGTTCGAGGTTGTTAGGTGGAATGAGCTATATGTCAAAGAGGATAAGTGCTCATTTGCCCAAGAAGAGGCTCCATTCCCAGGCCACATTGTTGGAGGTGGAAAGATCTAGATGGATGGGGCCAAGGTTCAAGCCATTATTGATTGGGAGCCATCGACCAAGTTAAGATCCTTCTTGGGGCTAGCCAACTATTACCAAAGGTTCGTCAGAGGCTATTCCAAGCTCGCCACCCCTTGACCGAGTTGTTGAAGAAGAACAAGGCACGAGAATAGGGTCCCGACTGTCAAAGCGCTTTTGAGGCCTTGAAACAGACAATGACGAGTGAGCCCGTGTTGGTGTTGCTGGATTACACCAAACCTTTTGAGATTTTCATCAATGTATTCGATGTGGCCATTGGAGGGGTCCTTATGCAAGAAGGACATCCGATTGCATATGAGAGCCGGAAGCTCAATGAGACCGAGCAGAGATACACAGTCCATGAGAAGGAGATGACTGCGGTGGTGCACTGTTTGCGCACATGAAGACACCACATCCTTGGGTCCAGGTTTGTGGTATTTACATACAATGTTGCCAATAGTTATTTTCTGACCCAAAAGAAATTATCTCCCATGTAGGTCCGTTGACAAGAGTTTCTTGCAGAGTTTGATTTTGCCATGGAGTACAAGCCGGGGAAAGTCAATTCAGTTGCCGATGCCTTAAGCCGAAGGTAGAATATAGAAGTGGTGAGCTTGCTGAAGCGATAGTTGTTGGGGCGCATTAAAGAAGGGCTATCATATGACCCTACAGCCAGGATGTTGATTGATTATGCCAAGGAAGGAAAGACCAGAAGGTTCTGGTTCGAGGGAGACTTGCTCTATGCTCGAGGTCATCGCCTCTTTGTGCCTCAGTTCAGAAAGATGCGCAAGGAGATCATGAAGGAGTGTCATGACTCAAAGTGGGCTGGACATCCGGTGATGGACCGGACTTTAGCACTCATTGCGGAGCACTACTATTGGCCACGTATGGGGGAAGATATTGAGACTTATGTAAGGACTTGCCTTGTGTGCCGGTAGGACAAGATCGAGATGAAGAGACCCGCAAGACTATTGCAACCATTGCCCATTCCGGAGCGACCATGGGAAAGCCTTTCCATGGATTTTATAGTCGGTTTGCCCAACAATGACGACATGTCTAGTATCATGGTTATGGTTGACAGGTTTTCTAAGTATGAAACATTTATTCCAGCATCGAAGGTGTGTCCAGCTGAGGAAGTGGCCCGTCTATTCCTCAAGCACGTTGTGAAGTATTGTGGAGTGCCAAAGACGATTATTAGTGATCCGGACACGCGGTTCACGGGCAGGTTTTGGACCGAGTTGTTCAGGCTTATGGGATCAAGCCTGAACTTCTCCACCAGTGTTCATCCGCAGACAGACGAGCAAACTGAATGAGTGAATGCTTTATTGGAGATCTATTTGAGGCATTATGTGAGTGCCACACAAAGGAACTGGCCGAAGTTGTTAGATGTGGCCCAATTTTCCTACAATTTACAATGGAGCGAAGCGATCAACTAAAGTCCATTTGAGATCGTAAACGGGCAGCAACCGCTCACACCTAACGCGGTTGCCACCAAGTATGAGGGGCTTAATCTAGCAACACATAATTTTTCCAAGGAGTGGCAAGAGCATCATGGCCTAGCCTGAGCTTATTTACACAAGGCGGGGAAGCAGACCAAGAAGTGGGCAGACAGTAAGCGAAGGGACGTGAATTTTCAAGTTCATGACTTAGTCCTTGCCAAGCTAACCGGGATTTTGCGCAACCCAACCGTGCACAAGGGGCTTGTGCAAAGATATGAGGGTCCATTCAAGGTTGTGAAGCGGATAGGCATCATGACCTATCGTTTGGAGTTTCCATAAATCATCCGAGCTCATCCAGTGTTCCATATTAGTCTACTCAAGCTGTACCATCAAGATGAGTCAGATCCAGATCGAGGCAAGTCGCACCGAGCGCCAGTTGGAGTGAAGGTCTCCTATGAAAAGGAAGTTCGAGAGGTACTGGCAGAAAGAGTCATTCCACGACCGAGTCACCGGCCAAGGCACGAGTACTTTTTGTAGTGGAAGGGACTTCTCGGCAGTGAGAGGAGTTAGGAACCGGCCGAGGCCCTTTGGCAGTTCAAAACCCAATTGGAACAATATCATTCCAATCGAGCGACGAGGGCGTCGCTAGCTCAAGTTGGGGAGAATGTCATGGACCGCGGACCAGCAACCGAGTCAAGTCAGCACCAGGGTGCAGCCAACATGCACCTGGGGTGCAGCCAGCACGCATCGGGCCACCCAGGGGGCTTGTTACAGGACCACGGGCCTGCCCAACCGAGCCTAGGAGGGTCCAATCCGAATTTGACTTAGTCTTGGTGAATTTCCAGCCATGTACTTTTAATTTACTATTTATTTTATATTTTCATGGCTCCCCTTGAATTTAGGGATGTTTAGAGATTTAGAGCAATCTTTGTCGTTGATGTAATTAAATCTAAGTTGTTTGATGTATGAGGCCTCAACTATAAATAGAGGCTTGCCCCACCTCATTTACTCACTCATTCATTGAGCAATACACTCAGCATTGGCTCATCTCGTGCTTCTTTGTGTTTGTCGTTTCTCCTTTCTGTTGTTCTATTCGTTTCCGCAAGGATCTAAGCCTTTGTTCTTGATCGTTTCAGGCTTACTTAGTCGCAGAAATTTCCGAAAGCGAGCTAAGGCCGCATGTTTGAATTAACGAAGTTCTACGGGCGTGAAAAAAAGAAAGAAAAGGATTATAATAAAACTCGAAAATATTAATTAAAACTAAAACAATATATTTGATCAATACAACGGTATTTGTCTACTGTTCACAATTTTGAGCTTATTTATTATACGTAACTTACTATTCACACGTTAGAAAATGGATATTTTATTTTTTTAGGTAAAGTAATATGACCATGATATTGATAAAGTGTCTTTCGTATTTGCAGACCGAATTGGTAATGATAATATTAGTCGGTCTAAATAATCGAGTTATATTATAATTTTTTGTACGTATTCATGATTTTTATTTTTTCAATTCAAAATAATTATACGTATTTAAACTCATAATAACCAAATTTATACTCAATCAACATCTCATTAGCAGTTTTTATTTAGGGATGGCCATTTAACCAATTCTGATGGGTTCCGACTTGATCTGACCTTATAGGGTCGAGTTTTTTTTAAAAAAATTAAGTTATGCTTGAGTCGGGTTGGATTTGAGTTTTTACTCTAGAATTCGGATTCGGGTCGAGTGGAACATCATAAAATGTTGGGTCGAATCAGATTTTAGATGGAGGTGTTAAATTTTTAGGTTGGGTGCGGATTGACAAAAAAACCCGACCCATGGTCATCCCTAGTTTTATTCCATGAGTAATCTATAATTATAGAATATAAATTATCTGTCATTTTTTGTGTCCCTATTTATATCCCTACACTAAAAAATTAGTGTTAGGGTTTAGGATTAAGGTTTAAAGAATCATGGGTATGATGCATTTTAGGGTTTAGAATTCAAAATTTAGAGTAAAACCTTGCATTTAATTTTTTAATGTTGTGACATAGAAAGAGATACTGAAAAAAGACAGATGATTTTTATACTTTTTCTGTCCTACTAATACTGTCACATGTTGACATTTTTTGGGCCAAACTTTTTTAACTTTGACCTCTTATAATTTAAAATTTATTATTGATAAAAATATGAAAAATATATTTTAAAAATATTTAGTCAAGTAATTTTTAAATATATATTTTTATAAAATTTAATTAATTAAATTATTTAAAGAAACTATAGTCAAAGTTGAAAAAAATTGACCAAAAAAATATCATGTGATAGTTTTAGTTAGGGGTGTTCAAATCCAAGTACCCGGGTATTCAGGTACCCAAAGTACCGGATACCCGAATCGTCGGGTAGTTCAAAGTGCGGCCCGTGTCCCGACCCGAGTTTTGTGGGTACTCAAAAATTTTGGTATTTAGGTACCATACATAAAAATATGTAATTTTAAAATATAAAAATATTTTATTAATTTAATATAAAAATATATATTTATTAAATATAAAATGTAAAAAATAAGATTTTTATTAATTTGATATAAAAATGTGTATATTAAATAAAAAAATATTAATTTTAAAAATATCCGAGTACCCGGTTGTAACCGAGTACTAAAAAATTCTTAATTTTGTGATGCGGTTCCGACTTGGGAAATGGCGGGCCGGGTACTCGACGGGTAAATAAATCAAGTAAATACTCGGTTATTTATGTACGGGTAATCAAGTAGTCAAATCGGGTCAAATATTTTTAAACACTCCTAATTTTAGTGGTACGGAGGGAATAATTTAAATAAAAAAAAAAACAGAATTAATCTTTGAAAAAAAAATAAAAGGTGCTAGATGTTAGCCGTAAATATTGTATCCAATAATAATTAAAGCATAAAAAAGTCCTGGTTTGGAATTTTGTTTATCTGCAGGTAAGTTATCATTTTGAGCAGAGATTTCACATGCATGCACCATGATACCAGATTCGGTTCAAATCTAAATCTGAGCTAATTAAGATTTGTAATTATGTACGAAACCATGGGGTTGCCGTCGATCCATGTCATGCCATGTGCTGTCTTCATGGATTCAAGTCCAGTTTTCATGGCTGTCATTTGCTAAGCCTTGAAGTTTGAGACAGAAACTGTTTGAATGCCGCTTCACTGTCATTGTCTGTATTCTCTGTATTAATATTTCGGCTACCTTTTTGTTATTCAATGTTCTTCCACCATGTGATTCAAACTAAAAGCAAAAATGTTTCAAAGAATATTCTTATGGTTTTGGAAAAATAAAATGAAACCTATGGTTTTGTTTATATGAACGTATGGAAAAGATCATGTTAGGTGGTTAGGTCAGTAGAATGTTTTTTGTTTGTGGGTGGTGGACTGGACTCGCCATAAACTTTTTGTGGAGGACATGAATCTACGTATCAATACCACAAGGGATTGCATGGTTTCGAGTAGTCATGTAAATGAATAGTGCGTTTGATCAGATGAACTGTTCGTGAATCCTTCGTATAATATTTGTTTATTAAATTTTTTATGTTCATTTAATATACGAGCAAACACAAACAGAGATGTGTACGGTTCGTTTATGTTCACGAAACAATCTCGTTTATTGACTCGTTTATAAGCTCATTCAACGATTTTATTTTCTTTTTGTATATATATATTTTAAATATTAGTAAAGACAAGACTAAATTGAACACAGTAAACTTTGGAGTTAAAAATGTGAAGCATGAAAAGCTTAAGGATTAGTGGCGCAATTTCTTCATGTTCATGAAAGCTAAACAAAAATGTGAAAACATATAAACGAACATGTTAGCGAATGCTGAAAAAATATGTACGCGAATGCTAAACAAATTGAACACAAACACTTTACAATATAAACAAATGAACACAAATACAAACGTATTCATTCAAGTCTAGTTTATTTACGCCCTCTTTCGCCCCTTTAAACATTTAAAAGAAAACCCTACCTTATCCTTACCTGCTGCATACATGACAGTGTGTAATATGAGCACAGCAGTCGGCAGAAGGGCTTACGGAAATTGGTTTGGATGCTTATTTAATGTCATGAAGATGGGTGAGGGCAGAGACTCACATGCGATATGTAGAAAAGAATGGCACTTTGGTTATCCCACTCGATACCTTATGGGGAATACCACCAAATACAGAGGATATATTGTATTGTTGTATGTAATCTAGAGAGCGACTAAGGAGTTACACGGTGTAGGAAGCAGTTTGAACTAATAAAAAATCAATCTCTTCTTCTCAATATGTATACACAGGCGAAGATATGCTTCTGCATTGCTTTTATTAACAATAAAATAGATCGTAAAACAGAAAAATAACGTTTAAATTTGTGTCACTAAGATATGTAGGTAGTAGATTTTTGCCGTGTGACACAATTTTTGTCTATCTTTATAATAGTTCGACGTTCGTGTATGTTGTTATTAGCATAACATTTTCTGTTATGGGTTGTTGGGGCTGTTGCCTGCTGGGCCCGTTTGGGTATAACCAATTTTGGTTAAGTTGTACCAATTGGCTACTACTCAGCTTGGGCTGTATAAATTGGGTCTTGTGACCCTGGCCCGATCAGTTAATTTTGGTTGAGGCCAACATTTTTTTTTTGCTTTTGTATCATATTTGGTGTAACCCTAAATTCTCCCTTCATCTAACATGGTATCAGATGCCGTCGTTGGATCTTAGGGTTTTTATCTTTTTCTCTTCCGCCGTCGTTGGTTTTTAGGGTTTCGTCTTTCTTTTTCTCTGTTGTTTCTCTCTGGTTCGCCCTTGTTGACCGATTGTTTGCCTCTCGTTTCTTTCTTGTTTGTGGTGGTTATCGTAGATCTAAATCGTTCTTTTGTTATGGCCCCTGGTGCTGATGCTTCTGTCGACGACGGATCCTCTGGTTCTGCTTCGTCTCCGTTTGCTGGTCGTACGTTTATCAATAAGAAGGTAAACGTCATGCTCGATGACACCAATTTTTTGATCTGGAAACAACAGATCCTTCTCACCGTTCGAAGCCATCGCTTGGAGAAGCTTCTCAATGGCTCGATTTCTGCTCCGCCGGCAAAGGTTGCGTCCTCTGACGGCACGATGGTTGATAACGACGCATACGAAAAGTTTATCGCTCAGGACAGTGCCCTGGCGTCGTCGCTTCTCTCTACCATGAGTCCTCATTTGTTGTGTAATTTTGTTGGAGCTGAAACATCGGCCGTCGTCTAGAAGATCGTGGTGGAGTATTTTAGCTCTCGGTCAACGACTACTGTGATGAGCCTCCATTTTAAACTCTGATCTGTGCGCAATGGTGATCTGAGCATGCGTGCGTATATTTCGAAGGTCAAGGAAATCTGTGATGCTCTTGCCTCTATTGGAAATCCGGTGTCCACAACTGAGCACATTGCCTGAGTATCAGCCGTTTGTTGCAGTCATTACTGCAAGCTGGAAGAGGTTCACTCTGGATGCTGTTACTGCGACGTTGATTGATGCTGAGGCGCAACAGATCATTTTTGATCAGGCTCATCATCCTCTGATGAGTGCTCATACAGTTTAGCTTTCTGCTGACTCCTCATCTCCTGGTGCTAGTGACTCTAATCGTCGACAACAGTCAAGCAGTTTTGGCCGTGGTCGTGGCCGCAGTCGGCATCAGTGTCAATTATGTGGCAAGTTAGGCCACCTTGTTGATAGGTGTTTTAGGCGTTTTGACAAGTCATTTGCTGGTGTCTCTGCGTCCGTGTCGAGGGCCTCGTCTGCTGACGGTTCCCCATCAGTTAATTTGTGTGTTTTGGATACTAACAATGCTGCTTGTCATTCAACAGGGGTAACTTCATCTGGTGCCTGTGCTCACTGCACTGTGGGGAACTCTGTGTCTTCAACAGGCTCTGATCAGTGGTTTGTGGATACTGGAGCCACGCATCATGTCTCTCCTAATGCTTCGGCTGCACATCATAGTATTGACTATTCAGGACCAGGTAAGCTGATTGTTGGTGATGGTAAGGGTCTTCAAATTTCTAAAGTTGGTAGCTCTTGTTTGTCTTTTAATTCTCGGCTGAGTTTGAAAGACTTATTGATTGTACCTCAGATTACTAAAAACCTTGTTTTGTGTCTAAGTTTGCTAGAGACAACAGGGTTTACTTTTAGTTTCATGCTACTCATTGTTTGGTTCGTGATGAAGATACTGGGGAGGAGCTTCTTCGAGGCACTAAAAAGGGAGGTTTATATGTTTTCAACCTTTTTTACATTCTGTTAATAATGCTGAGGCATGTGTGTCTCATGTTGATTGTTCTACTGCTGAATTGTGGCATCGTAGGTTAGGCCACCCTGCTTTATCTACATTGTCTAATGTCTTGAATGAATGCAATGTTTCTGCCTCTTTACGTGGTCTTAAAACCAATCTGTGCACTGCTTGTCAAATGGGTAAAAGTTGCAAGTTGCCTTTTGATGAATCTGCTACTGTGTATAGTAGACCTTTTCAGTTGATTTTTTCTGATTTATGGGGGCCTGCTCATGTATCTTCGAATGGTTATTCTTATTATATCTCGTTTGTAGATGCCTATACTAGATATACTTGGCTTTACCTTCTGAAAACTAAGTCTCAAGCAGTTCATGCCTTTGAACTGTTCTCTAAGTATGTTCAAACTAAGTTTGGGGCTACTATTCAAGAGTTTCAGAATGATTGGGGAGGAGAATTTCGTGGGTTAACTCATGTGTTAGCTAATAGTGGTATTCAGCATCGTATTTTGTGCCCTCATACTTCAGAACAGAATGGGGTTGTTGAACGCAAGCATCAACACATTGTCGAGCTTGCTCTTACTCTTCTTGCTCAAGCATCCCTACCATTGAAATTCTGGTCATTTGTTGTTACTACCGCATTCTTTCTAATTAATAGACTCCCTACTCTTGTGTTTCATAATGTTTCTCCTCATGAAAAACTTCTTGGTGTGAAACCTGACTATTCCTTGTTGTGTGTCTTTGGGTGTCAGTGTTTCCCTTATACCAGACCTTTTCATACACACAAATTAGAATTTAGGTCTGAATCCTGCACCTTTTTGGGATATAGTCCTCAGCATAAGGGGTATCAATGTCTAAATTCTCAGGGAAAAGTCTTTATCTCTAGACATGTTCGTTTCAATGAGTGTGTGTTTCCTTTTGGTGAGTACAACAAATCTGGGAAAACTGGTGAGTGTCAAGGGTTTAAATCTTCAGCTCTATTTGTTCCTGAGAGGTGTAGTGGTTCTAAGTCTTTACAGTCCAGGTCTGGTGTTACTTCTGAGTTACACTCCACAGCTCAGGTTGACCCTACACCTACACAAACTGAATCTACCTTCCCTACACAAACTGAATCCACCTTACCTACACAACCTGAGTCCACCTTACCTACACAAACTGAGTCCCTTTTACCTCCTCAACCTGAATCCACCTTACCCATTCAAACTGATCCTACCTTATCCTCTCAAACATAGTCCATTCTACCTATACAACCTGAGCCCAATTTACCTATGTCTCCTCTTGTTGAAACTGTTTCACCTCCTCACACTGATCAACTGTCTGGTTTCTCTGAGTCTTCTGCCTCTGAAGTTGGCTCTCCTGTTGTTGCCTCTCATGTACATGACATTGTTTCTGCTTCTGCTCCTGTTCTTCAAGATGTTCATGTTCTTGGCACTTTTGGGGTTCACTCTTCTTCCCCAATTACTGTTGAAGTTCTGTCTGATAGTGGTAACCTTGGTCTTGCTGTCAACTCTCATAGTATGATCACTAGAAGTAAGAGAGGCATCTTCAAACCTAAAGTTTTCTCAGTTGTTGTGGAAGATGGTGTTGTTGTGCCTGCATCTGTTGAGGAAGCTCTTGCTTCTTCAGAGTGGAAAGCAGCTGTAATTGCTGAATATGAGGCTTTGGTCAGAAATGGCACTTGGGCTTTAGTTGAGCTTCCTACTGGTAGGAAAACTGTGGGGTGTAAGTGGCTATTTAGGATAAAACAGAATGTTGATGGCTCTGTTGCTCGCTACAAAGCTCGTTTAGTGGCAAAAGGGTTCTCTCAAGTCCCTGGTCAAGACTTTAGAGATACGTTTAGCCATGTGGTTCGATTTACTACCCTGAACATTGTCCTTTCCCTTGCTATTTCAAACAATTGGAGGCTTCGTCAAATTGATGTCAACAATACGTTTTTGAATGGTGACATTGAGGAAGAAGTGTTCATGCAGCAGCCTCCTGGTTTTGTTCAAACTGCTGCCAATGGTTCACCTTTAGTGTGTTGTCTCAAGAAGGCCCTATATGGCCTTAAACAGGCTCCACGGAACTGGTACACCAAGCTACGAATGTTTCTGTTGAAGCTTGGGTTTCGTGAGTCTAAGGCTGATGTGTCTTTGTTTATCTGTGACAAAGGAGAAGTCGTTACATACTTGTTAGTGTATGTGGACGATATTATTGTCACTGGTCAGTCTGGAGCTGAGGTTGAATATGTAATTCTTAGCTTAAGTACCACATTTTCCTTGAAGGATTTGGGCGATCTACAATTCTTTCTTGGGCTTGAAATTCATCGTACCTCCAGTTCTATTGTTCTTTGTCAACGCAAGTTTATTCTTGATTTGCTGCATCGCACCAAGATGGATCAAGCCAAGTCTTCACCAACTCCTATGTTACCTACTGTTAAGTTGTCTTAAGATGATGGTAGTCCCTTACTTGATCCTCATGAGTATAGGAGTATAGTAGGTGCTCTTCTGTATATATGCCATATCAGGCCAGACATTTCCTTTAGTGTTAATAAGGTTGTTGTTGAGTGTGTAAAAGTTCTATTATTTACACCCTTTTTAACCCATATTTCTGCTGCATTCAAGCATCATTGCATTGCATTTAGGTTAGTTTACAGCAAAACATCACAAATGGATTAAAGGCACGGATTCTACTAAAAGATGGCTGATTTTGCAGGTAGCTGCCATAGTTGACAAAGAAGGCAGGCGCAGGGCAGAGAAGCAGAAGAGCTGAACTGGACAAGCAGACGAGGAGGACGAAGCTGCCATGGATCTGTCGTGACAGCAAGGTGACAGCAGCCTTATGAAAAGGAAAAGTAAAATGGACCTCGATAGATAGAGAAAAATCTGCTCGTCTGTCGTGTGAAAGCCAAATATTTTTCCAAGCTCTGGATCAAAAGATATGTCAAGCCAAAGCTCAAGGAGAGGAATTCCCATGAAACAAGGAGGCGGCTGAAAAGTAGGAATCCTTAGAGATTAAGCATTTATTAGAATCTTACTTTTCATTAAAGTTGTAATCCTTGTTAACTTAGAATACTTGAGCCCAAAGCTTATATAAGGGCATAGATTTAACCTAGGAGGTATCCAATACCCCATAACCGATAACCTAAACCCCTCCGCCGTCTACCCGTCGTCGACATGTTCTAAATTCCCCTTAGGGCTACGAGTTGTTTTGTAAAGTAGTTGTAAGGGTTGTTTTGTTTTAGGATTTTCCAAGTTCAATAAAATAAACTTCAAGTTCTCTTATTTTGGTTATTAATATCTTGCAAGAGCATCGGGAGAGCATTGTGAGGTTATCCATTTACTTAGCATCGGGAGAGTTAAGTATACGAAAGAAATAAGAGCAAGTTCTCTAGTTTATAGTTGAACTATCTTGTGCCTAGGGATAGGGCAAGGTTAAGTGGCTAAGGAAGAATTCATACACATCGGTGTTCATCCTTCGATTCATGCCGGGAGGTATCATCAAAGACGTGATCATCGACAGACTTGGACCTAGGGATAGGCCAAGGCAGATCTGGGATTCTTGCCAAACTTGAAGTACGGAGTTGGTGTGTTTGCTGCCGCGACAGCCAACGGACAGCCGCCGCGACAGGTGCTGCCGCGACGGGCACGACGATAGAACTGGAGTTCCAAAGCATTGCAATACCTGCACTACTAAGCAATTCAATACCAGCCCATTCTCTCTATCTTGATAACTCAATTCTTTTATTTACGTTTTTTACTTTATTATTCTCGTGACAACTCTCAAATATTTCTTTTACTTTCGTGTAGTAAACTAAGGTGAAGCTATTAGCCCAATCCCTGTGGAGACGATATCTGATACTTCATATCACTTTAGTACTTGCGTCATGTACACTTGCACTACAATTGCGATAGACTCTTTTACATGCAACAAGTTTTTGGCGCCATTGCCGGGGATTGGCAACATAACTACACCTTTCTTTTATTGCACTTTTCGTTTTAATTTTTGTTTTAATTTTTTTTTCTATTTTTTCGTTAGTACTTTCAACTCTTGCTTTTCACGAGGTTTTTTTGTTTATGCACAGATCTAAAAGAGGTGAAGATCCTGAGTATAAATTAGATCCGGAAATCGAACGTTCCTTCAATCTCAAGAAACAACTTCGCCGCCTTTTAGACAGAAACGAATACCTCGAGGAACAGCTGGAGAAAATGGGCCATAACCAACCTGCTGGCGGTGGCATACCACCCCTTGATGATAACAACCCGCATGTCGGTGATCCGCCCGCAGCAGCTAGACGACGGTCCTGTCGAGACTACATGCTGAACGATCATGTAGAACTGGAGACCACGCTGCCGGATATTGAAGTTGACAACTTTGAGCTTAAACCTATCATGTTTAGTATGATCAACAATGCCGGACAATTTAGTGGTTCTGTGACAGAAGATGCTAGGGAGCATCTCAAAACGTTCCAGGAGATCTGTGGTTCGTTTAGACTGCCAGGAGTTAGTCCGGAGATACTGAGGCTTCGGTTATTCCCCCATTCATTGAGGGACAGAGCTAAAACTTGGTGGAATAAACTTACACCGGGTTCAATCGTAACTTGGGCAGATTTATCTTGTGAATTTTTATCTCGTTTTAATCCTTCGCATTTATCTGAGCGATTACGTAATGAAATTGCTACTTTTCAACAGGAAGACGACGAGCCGATGCACGAGGCCTGAGACAGATTTACTACTCTTCTTCGGAACTGCCCAATGCATGGATTCCCCGTCTGGAATCAGGTAACTAAGTTCTATAATGCTGCCAACCTACAAACTCGCATTCGAATTGATTCTGCAGAAAATGGATTATTATTGGATAAAGATCCAGACGAGGCATTGCAAGTTTTGAAAAATCTGGCCAAGAATGAGGAGCAGTTTCTGACGGCAAGAAGAGGGGGTAAACGGGTACTTGCTGTCAAGGATTATGAGGCCGACAACACTTTGAAATCACAGGTAGCATTCCTTACTAAAGCAATGAAAAGGTTATTGAATGAAGATGAATTACAAGGATTTGCTGTCGAGGAAGTTTGTACCATCTGTGAGGGAAATCATAGTCGGGATGAGTGCCCAATACAAATAGAAGAGGGAAAATATGTTGGAAATTACAAGCCGAATTACAATTCCAACAATTATAATCCGAATTGGAGGAAGGATCCTAAATTTTCCTGGAGTAATCCCAATAATGCCCTGAATCCGCAAGCACATAATCAGAATCAGGGAGGACCTAGATTGCTGACGCGACAGCAACTGCCGACGCACCTGCCGCCGCAGCAGCAACAACAGCCACCACCTGCCACAAGCAGTATTTTGGAACAGACTCTGGCCACCTTTATGTCTCAGACCGGTACGTATATGGAGAATATGAATCAGTTTGTCAAGAAGACAGAAACCTTTATGGATAAAATCGAGATGAGGATGACAAATCATGAAGCTACCTTGAAGTCTCTAGAGACACAAATGGGTCAGGTTTCTCAACATATTAAGCCGAGGCAGAATGGAGGATTCCCTAGCAATACTGAAAATGCTAGACCGCCCACACATGAGCAATGTAAGGCAATTACTACTAGGAGTGGGAAGAAACTACCAGGGCTGGAAAAAGAAGCTGAAACAGAAAAGGAACCTGCCTTGGATCAACCTGCCGAGGAAGCTGCCCCGACAGGTGATAAACAGACTGCTGCCGATGAGCCTGTCACGACAGCAAAAGCGACAGAGGAGAAAAAGATGATTACCGTCCTCAGATTCGCATGCAGTGGGAAGGACGCATTGCTGACTATCGTGTTCCGCCACCTTTTCCTCAACGGATACAACAAGCTAAGCATGAATCTCAACTTAAAAAGATTTATGATATTTTTAAGCAAGTTCATATTAATATTCCGTTGCTAGATGTTGTTAGGGAGATGCCCGATTATGCTAAATTTCTCAAGGATGTTATGTCGAAAAAATCTAAACTTGGGGAATTTGAAACGGTAAAGATGACAGAAGGTTGCATGAGTATTCTTCATCGACAGCCGCCCCAGAAAAAGAAGGATCCGGGAAGTTTCATCATACCTTGCGTAATCGGAAATAAATTTGTGGGTAAGGCACTTTGTGATCTTGGTGCTAGTGTTAATTTAATGCCAAAGTCTGTTTTTCAGAAATTAGGTATTGGAAAGGCGCGGCCCATGACAGTAACTCTGCAGTTGGCAGACCGCTCTTACGTTCATCCCGAAGGAAAAATTGAAGATATTCTGGTAAGAGTGGATAAGCTTATTTTTCCTGCTGACTTTCTTATCTTAGATTGTGAAGCAGATGAAAACGCACCAGTCATCCTTGGGCGACCCTTCTTAGCCACGGGAAGATCACTGATTGATGTGGAGAAAGGAGAACTCACCATGCGAGTAAACGATCAAGAGATTAAGTTGAATGTTCTCCAAGCAATGAAACATGCTGATGTGGATGAGGAATGCAAGGCTATCATTGAGGTGACCCTTGATCACCCCTGCATCAGGTCGGGCTGCCGTGATATAAAATTTGGTCACTGCCGCGACAGCCACCTACAGGCCTGTCACGACAGCAACGATGACAGCAACGACGACAACGACTCCTCTGAATCCGATACATCTGATACTGTAGATCAGGAGAAGGTAAACTGGTTAGGCCATCGTCCAGGTAAGTTATTCGAACCTTTGAATTACACTTCGAATAACCATTTAATCCAAAAGCCATCTACTGTTGAACCACCTGCCTTAGAACTTAAGCCCCTGCCAGGGCAGTTAAAATATGCTTATCTTGGTTCCAATGACACACTGCCCGTAATCATCTCTGCTAAGCTGCCGCAGGGACAGGAACGAAAGCTAATCGGCATGCTAAGGCAGCACAAAAAGGCGATTGGATGGACGATAGCAGACATTCAAGGCATTAGTCCGGCGTTATGCATGCACAAAATCCTCCTAGAGGAAGGTCATAAGCCGACTATTGATGCCCAAAGGCGGCTAAACCATGCAATGAAGGAGGTAGTGCGTAAGGAGATAATTAAGTGGTTAGATGTTGGTATTATTTACGCCATCTCCGACAGCAAATGGGTGAGCCCGGTGCAATGCGTTCCTAAGAAAGGAGGAATGACTGTGATAACCAATGAGAACAATGAGTTAATCCCAACCAGGACTGTGACCGGTTGGAGGGTTTGTATGGACTATCAGAAGCTTAACAAAGCTACCCGAAAGGACCACTTTCCTTTACCCTTTATTGATCAAATGCTTGATAGATTAACGGGTAAACCTTACTATTGTTTTCTTGATGGTTATTCAGGTTACAATCAAATTGCTATCGCACCAGAGGATCAAGAAAAGACAACTTTTACATGCCCCTACGGAACATACGCGTTTAGGAGGATGCCGTTTGGACTCTGTAATGCACCTGCCACCTTCCAAAGGTGCATGATGGCAATATTCTCCGACATGGTAGAGGACTTCCTTGAGATTTTCATGGATGATTTTTCCGTCTTTGGAGACGATTTTGAGAGCTGCCTCGGCAATCTTCAAAAGGTACTTGAAAGATGTGAAAAGGCTAATCTTGTTCTAAATTGGGAAAAATGCCATTTTATGGTGGACGAAGGGATAGTCCTTGGCCATAAGATTAGCTGCCGTGGGATAGAAGTCGACAGGGCTAAGATTGAAGTAATTGAGAAGCTGCCGCCGCCAACTACAGTCAAGGGCATTAGAAGTTTTTTAGGGCATGCTGGTTTTTATCGAAGATTCATTGCAAATTTTTCAAAAATCACTAAGCCGCTATGCCATCTTTTAGAGCAGAACCGACCCTTTGACTTTAATGATGAATGTACTGAAGCATTCAAGGTTCTGAAGGAAAAACTAGTGACAGCCCCCATAGTACAGCCACCAGACTGGACACATCCATTTGAGATCATGTGTGATGCTAGTGAATATGTTGTCGGGGCAGCACTTGGGCAGCGCAGAGATAAGCTGTTTCATGTCATATATTATGCCAGCAAGACGTTGAATGACGCCCAAGTGAACTACACCACCACAGAAAAGGAGCTGTTAGCTGTGGTGTTCTCCATCGACAAGTTTCGTTCTTACATACTTGGGACGAAAGTAATAATACACACCGACCATTCTGCCCTAAAGTATTTGTTCGCAAAGAAGGATGAAAAGCCTAGATTGATACGGTGGATCTTGCTATTACAAGAGTTCGACCTTGAGATCAAGGACAAAAAGGGGACAAAAAATCAGGTGGCAGATCACTTATCAAGGTTGGAGAAGGGACAGAGTCTACCAATCGACGAGACAAACATACTGGAGACCTTCCCAGACGAGCAGCTCTTTGCTGCCGCAATCGCTGCCGCGACAGCCATGGCGGCAGGTAAGTCTTCTGAACTCCCCTGGTATGCTGATTTCGTTAATTTTATAGTTAGCGGAATACTTCCTTCTGATCTTAACTATCAAGCCAAGAAGAGGTTCCAAAATGATGTTAAGCATTATTATTGGGACGAACCTCTTCTTTTCAAAATGTGTGCAGATCAGGTTATAAGGAGGTGTGTACCACAAGAAGAGCAAGAAGACATTCTCCATCACTGCCATGCTTCACAATATGGAGGTCACTTAGGAGGCAACAAAACTGCTGCCAAGGTGCTGCAGTCAGGATTCTACTGGCCAACGCTGTATAAAGATGCACACGACTTTTACAAGAACTGTGACAGGTGCCAGCGGACAGGTAACATCTCGAGGAGAAACGAGATGCCACTGCAGAACATTCTAGAGGTCGAGATCTTTGACGTTTGGGGGATTGATTTTATGGGACCTTTTCCATCTTCATGTGGAAATCTATACATCCTCCTAGCAGTGGATTATGTCTCTAAGTGGGTTGAAGCCATCGCCACTCAAAAGAATGATGCCAAGACAGTCCAGAAGTTTTTGCACAAAAACATTTTTTCTAGATTTGGCATCCCTAAGGCGATTATCAGTGATGAAGGGAGACATTTTGATAATAGGGTAATTGCTGCCGCCTTAAAGAAATATGGTGTTAAGCACAGGATCGCGACAGCATACCACCCACAAACCAATGGACAAGCTGAGATATCCAATAGGGAACTTAAGAACATTCTTGAGAAGATGGTTAAGCCAACTAGGAAAGATTGGTCTTTACTTCTAAATGATGCATTATGGGCATATATGACAGCTTTTAAAACTCCATTGGGCATGTCTCCATACCGTTTAATTTATGGGAAAACCTGTCATCTGCCTGTCGAGATCGAGCACAAATCATATTGGGCAATCAAGGCAGTGAATATGGACTTGGACAAGGTAGGCCAGAAAAGGCTATTAGATCTGAACGAGATTGAGGAATTACGGACAATGGCCTACGACAATGCAAGAATTTACAAGGAAAAGACTAAGAAGTGGCATGACAAGAAACTGCTGCCGCGACAGTTCTGCCCAGGGCAGCTTGTGTTGTTGTTTAATTCTAGACTTAAACTCTTCACAGGAAAGCTAAAGTCTAGATGGTCTGGCGTGGTACAAGTTTTTCCCCATGGTGCCATCACGATCCGATCATTAAAAGACGGGCACCAATTCAAGGTCAATGGACAGCGCCTTAAGCACTATCAGGGGACTGAAGCCCCAGGAATACAGGAAGTGGTTACTTTAGGAGATGCCCCACAAGGCGTCCCTAATTTAACCTAAATTTTATTTTTATTATTTATTATTTATTAGGAAATTAGGTTTATTTTATTTGAATAAAGTTTTTTTTATTCTCTGTTTTTAGGAAATAAAGGAGTCAAGAAGAAAAGGAGAAGTGACCCAAGCCCACCATCCATCCATCAGCCCAACAGAGCCCATTTATTGAAGCTTGTCGTTTCGGCTGCCGCCGCAGACGAATAAGACAGGCTGTCAACAGACTGATACGGCAGACGCAGAAGCGTGTGGCAGACGCGTAACAGACGCATAAATGTGTGTCAGACGCGTCAGACACGCCAAATCCCATCCGTCGCCCCGTTATCCACGCCTGCCGTTACAGCATTAAACGGGCAGCAACTCGACCGCTATAAAACCCCGTTCTCATTTTCATTTTCCTCACTTCTGCTTATTCTTCCTTGCTTTCTCCTCTAGTTTTTATTTGCTTTCTTTATTTTCACAACCCTTGTAACTAATATGTCGTCTAGACAGACCCGCCGCAGTGTTGCCTCAGCCTCTTCTTCAGCAGCAGCGACGCCCTTCGAAACCAAAGATTTGTGGGAGGAAAGGGGTTTCGTTTACATCCGAAAGGCACCCAACATGAGACTCCGGCCATTCATTGCTAGGGCGATAAGGAATTTGCTATGGGAACAGTTCGCAGCCCAACCCGCAGAACTGAATGATACATTAGTCCGGGAGTTCTATGCTGCTATCGACAGCAGAACGGCAACATCTGTCACCGTCCGAGTAGTAAAGGTGCCATTCACAGATGACAGTATCAACCACATGTTTGGCATATACTTTGGCCCCGATGATGATGCCCACCAGAAATTTCTGGACACCCTCGATTCTGCCGCCTATGGTGCTGTCATGGCGGAGGTGACAAAGGAAGGAACAACATGGACCACAAGCAAAAAGAACCCCAACTCTATCAAAAGGGGGCAGCTACTCCCGAAAGCCAAACTCTGGAACGCTTTCATCAAAAAGCGTATCATGCCTTCCTCCCACCACACGACAGTGAACCAGCAGCGGCTCGCCCTCATTCATTCAATCATGCACGACCGGCCTATCAACGTGGGCCGTTACATGAGGGAAAGCATTTTGGACTGCACCTATCGAACAGACTCTCGCCTCTGCCTGCCGTTCACAATAACTTCCCTATGCCGCTGTGCTGCTGTACCCGAGGCATCCACCGACAAACTAATCCGAGGTCGAGGCTGGACCGACAACAACATCACCAGCCATATGGAGCTGATCGTGGCAACCCCTATCTCCTCCTTCAACCCAGCCGGCTCCCCAGCAGAATCATCCGAGGAGCCTGCCCCTGAACCTGCCGCCGCCACCACCCCGACAGACCAGTCTGCCCACATCCTTGCTGCGATACAACGGGTGGAAGAGAGACAAATTGGATTGATGACCTTCATCCGGGATTTCACCAATTCGACGGTAAACTTCATTACCAACACTTTAAATTATCTCGATGTTATTTTCCCTACTTTTCCTGCCCATTATTTCCACATCCCCTCCCCTGTCCACACACCTACACCACCTGCCTCCCCCCATGCACACTCTGCTGCTTCCACCCCATCACCTGCCCCGACGGCAGCCGGCAGTCCAACGGCCGAAACCTCGGCCAGAGGAACGAAGAGACCTGCCTCAGATGACAGCCCTCTGATCAGGAGGAATTTGGAGAGGGAGTTTACGCCTGTCAAGAGGCAGAAGCACGTGGTAGACAGAAAGCTGATGCCCAAGGCTAGCACCACCACCAGCAGCACTTGGGACAGTGGCAGCAGTTCCGACGTCCAGCTCGTAGAGCAACCTGCCCAGCCTCCTCCACAACCCAGACGCCGCCGTCAGATCCGTGTCAGCAGCAGCAGCGAGGACAACGATTGAAAATTTAAGTCTTTTATTTTCCTTTTATTGCTGCCTGCTTATATCTTTTGTGATGTACTTGCCTTCATGTTTTTGTTTTTCCTGTCATTTTGCATTGAGGGCAATGCAACCCTCGAGTTTGGGGGTGGCAACCCTCCATCATTAATGGAGTCGTAGTACATCTTTCAATTATTGTTGTGTCTTCTTTTTAATTAAGTTCTCTTAAAAAAATTTAGAAAATATTAAACTGTTGGCTTAAAACTGTGAAGTTAACTTACCTGTCATGACAGCTCTGTCGTGGCAGCATCTTTAGGACAGTTTAAGGAGAAGTTTAGAGCCTTTCTATAGTTCTGAAAAACTTAAACACCTTTGTGACTGTTATATTGCTTAGATTTCTTTTAGCCAAACTAGAATAGGATGCTTAGTACTTGAAAAGCCCCTAGAGGTGCCTAACACTGGCTCTAGGAAAGAAGTTTAGCAAAAGAAATTCAAAAACCTAGAGGTGCCCGAAACCGGCTCTAGGAAGCTAACTAGAGGTGCCCAAAACTGGCTCTAGAAAAAAATTAGCTTGAAAATAGAAGAAAAAGAAGCATGAAAATGTGTCTTCAGAAAAAATAAACTTTGGCATAAAAATTCGAGTTAAAAAGTTGAATATTCTAGTGAAACTAAGAGAGTCTTAGCATATAACTATTCACAAGCATGCACACACTGCACGAGGACTATAGTGAGATTCCGGACAGATCCTAACCTTTCCGACAGGTTGCTGCCGCCACAGAGAATGAGCGACGGGTAAGGGACAGTTCACTGTTTGAAAGCCAACACAAAATATATATATATATATATATATTTATTTTTCTTTTAGGTCTTAATTGCTTGAGGGCAAGCAAAAACTTGAGTTTGGGGGTGTGTTGAGTGTGTAAAAGTTCTATTATTTACACCCTTTTTAACCCATATTTCTGCTGCATTCAAGCATCATTGCATTGCATTTAGGTTAGTTTACAGCAAAACATCACAAATGAATTAAAGGCACGGATTCTACTAAAAGATGGCTGATTTTGCAGGTAGCTGCCATAGTTGACAAAGAAGGCAGGCGCAGGGCAGAGAAGCAAAAGAGCTGAACTGGACAAGCAGACGAGGAGGACGAAGCTGCCATGGATCTGTCGTGACAGCAAGGTGACAGCAACCTTATGAAAAGGAAAAGTAAAATGGACCTCGATAGATAGAGAAAAATCTGTTCGTCTGTCGTGTGAAAGCCAAATATTTTTCCAAGCCCCGGATCAAAAGATATGTCAAGCCAAAGCTCAAGGAGAGGAATTCCCATGAAACAAGGAGGCGGCTGAAAAGTAGGAATCCTTAGAGATTAAGCATTTATTAGAATCTTACTTTTCATTAAAGTTGTAATCCTTGTTAACTTAGAATACTTGAGCCCAAAGCTTATATAAGGGCATAGATTTAACCTAGGAGGCATCCAATACCCCATAACCGATAACCTAAACCCCTCCGACGTCTACCCGTCGTCGACATGTTCTAAATTCCCCTTAGGGCTACGGGTTGTTTTGTAAAGTAGTTGCAAGGGTTGTTTTGTTTTAGGATTTTCCAAGTTCAATAAAATAAACTTCAAGTTCTCTTATTTTGGTTATTAATATCTTGCAAGAGCATCGGGAGAGCATTATGAGGTTATCCATTTACTTAGCATCGGGAGAGTTAAGTATACGAAAGAAATAAGAGCAAGTTCTCTAGTTTATAGTTGAACTATCTTGTGCCTAGGGATAGGGCAAGGTTAAGTGGCTAAGGAAGAATTCATACACATCGGTGTTCATCCTTTGATTCACGCCGGGAGGTATCATCAAAGACGTGATCATCGACAGACTTGGACCTAGGGATAGGCCAAGGCAGATCTGGGATTCTTGCCAAACTTGAAGTACGGAGTTGGTGTGTTTGCTGCCGCGACAGCCAACGGACAGCCGCCGCGACAGGTGCTGCCGCGACGGGCACGACGACAGAACTGGAGTTCCTAAGCATTGCAATACCTGCACTACTGAGCAATTCAATACCAGCCCATTCTCTCTATCTTGATAACTCAATTCTTTTATTTACGTTTTTTACTTTATTATTCTCGTGACAACTCTCAAATATTTCTTTTACTTTCGTGTAGTAAACTAAGATGAAGCTATTAGCCCAATCTCTGTGGAGACGATATCCGATACTTCGTATCACTTTACTACTTGCGTCGTGTACACTTGCACTACAATTGCGATAGACTCTTTTACATGCAACAGTTGCCCAGTATATGCATAAACCTTGTGAGGGCCATATGACTGATGTTCGACAGATACTTCGATACCTTGTGGCTACTGTTAATTTTGGGTTATGTTTTCCTGTTTCTCCCTCTAGAACAGTTGAGATCACTGCGTTTGCAGATGCAGATTGGACCAGTAGTGTGGATGATCGTCGATCTACTACTGGTTACTGTGTGTATGTTAATCGATGTCTGGTTGACTGGTGTTCGAGAAAGCAGAAATCAGTGTCTCGTTCTATTACAGAGGCTGAATATCGAAGTATTGCAGAGGCTGTTTCAGAGTTAACCTGGATTGTGGCTGTGTTGAATGATATGGGTATAACTATTTCACCTACTCCAGTTGTATGGAGTGACAATACTGGTGTTATTGCTCTGTCTGAAAATTCTGTGTTTCATGCTAAGTCCAAGCATGTGGAGTTGGATGTTCATTTCGTACGAGAAAAAATTACTGAAGAAAAGCTGTAGGTTAATTATGTTCCTTCTCAGCATCAAGCTGTTGATGGTCTTACAAAGGCTCTTAGTAAGTCTTTTTCCAACACTTTCGTCTTAAAATGGGTGTTCAGGAGAAGTGTGTCTGATTTGGAGAAGAAGATGGGTGAATGTTGTGGTTGTTAAACCGGAGAAGAAGAGAGTGGAAGAAGATGGGTGAATGTTGTGGTTGTTAAACCGAGAAGAAGAAGATGGGTGAATGTTGTTATTAGCATAACAGTTTTTGTTATGGGTTGTTGGGACTGTTGCCTGCTTGGCCCGTTTGGGTATAACCAATTTTGGTTAAGTTGTACCAATTGGTTACTACTCAGCTTCGACTATATAAATTGGGTCTTGTGACCCTGGACCGATCAGTTAATTTTGGTTGAGGCCAACATTTGTTTTTTGTTTTTGCTTTTTTATCAGATTTGGTGTAACCCTAAATTCTCCCTTCATCTAACAGTGTAGCGGTAATCACGATTATTGTTTATTTTTGACACAATCAAGGAAGCTCAAATGTCTAATATGATTATATTCTATTTTGTGGTAATTAAGACCATTAGTGAAACAATTTGTAAGATTAAAAGTGAGACAATGTCTAGTTGGATGACATGAAAAAATTTCATGATGGTTGTTGAATTTTTTATTTCTATAGAAGATGAATTACTTATTTAAGAGAATGTTCAATATTTTTATCATGTCATTTCGGTTATATGTTTCTAATTTTTTTTTCAAAAGTTTTTTTTTGGGTAGACTTAATCTTCAATGTTCTTTTTATGATTTGAGTATGTTATATTTATTGTACATTTCCTTGTTTTATGCTTTTCTTTCTTCAAGAGTTTTTTCGTGGACTTGGTATCCAATTTTTTATAATTTAAATGTTTTGTATTTACTGTACATTTATCTACTTTTAATGAAATACAATTTTTTGCTCTGGTTGAATTTCCCCCCAGGGTTTTGTTGCTGCGATTTCCCATTTTGAATAATGAAATGTTCTTGCTTCGGAAAAAGAAAGGAAGAAATTGGGCGTTTATGTAAGCTGTCCGAGCCTACAAATTGGGTCATATTTACGTAGGCTTGGATCAAGAACCTTACATTTGTGAGATTCTACATCAATATATTGGCCCAATCAAAAGGCTTGAAGATCCAGTCCAAAAGAGAAAAAGCTTGGAGATGAAATTCAAGATCTAATAATACATTAAATTTATTATACTTTGATGCTGTAATTTTACCATAAAATTAGTAGGTCCAAATTGATATTATCTTTTAGTTGTTGTAGTTAATGAGATGTCGTGAATTTTGAACTTTAAGTATTCTACCAACATGTAAAGTTATTATTAGCTAAACCAGGTTGATTAAATTTCACATGGTCCATGTTCGATACATCGGAGATGAAAAGTTACTACCAAAAAAAAATATGTACTATGAAATGAACATGAAAAATTAAAAAATAGTCATAAGATTTAATTGGTTCAATTTTTTGATTTCAATAACTTAATTGATATAATTTTTCAATTTGAGGATTCAATTGAATTCAAAATATTAACAAATTTCCCCAATGTTTGAGGGCTTAATACTAGACATTTTTATAATGGTTTGGGACTCATTCGTTTTCTTATAGTACATGTATATTTTATGATTCATATTTGAGATTCGTAGCTCTCTCTTCCAACAAGATTTTCTTTAAAATTTGAACTTAAATTCTCTCATTAGAAGAACAATGTGTCTTGCCATTGCACTCAACACTTATTGGCAGTACTATTAATTCTTTAATGTTTGGATAATTAACTCTCATTATTACACTTTTCTCTTTTATTTTTTATATTTTGTATTCTAGTAAATAATCAATTATCATAATACTTTTTTCAAATGTCATGTTTGATAAAGAGAGGTTTAAGCCAAAATTAGAGGTTTGAGCTAAAATTAAAAGCTTGATCGGTTAAATCCGTTAATTTAGATGCTTGGTAAAGAGCAGATTGAAATAGCGGATTGAGGTGAAACCTCTAATTTTAAAAAAAGCTGCTAATAATAGCTTTTTAAAATTAGAAGTTTTGACATAAGAGTCATAAAGATCCTTTTACTCTTTAACAATTACCGAAAATCTCCAAATAACCTAAATTTAACCATTTCTATTTTAATTCTTCAACCCCATGTATTCACATTGTGACATTTATAAACTAATACTTTCTTATTTATTCTCACACATTATATTTGTATTTAAATTTAATAATTAATTAAAATTGTATTAAAAATAATTATATAAACAATAAATTAATATATAGATCATTCAAATATGCTTAGTAATGTTATATTAAAAATTATTTTTCATAATCTAATAAATATTAATAGATACAAAATATTGATAAGTAATAAATTATTCAAATAAATATCGAATATAATCATGTCCTTATATGTCATTTTGATTGTTTGAATAATGAAACAACTATCAATTAATTTTACCAAACATTTTTTTACAATCAGCTAATACAATCTGCTAGTCAAATCAGCTAATGCAATTAGCTATCAGCTAATACGTAATCCGCTATCAACTATCCGCTAGTTGCCAAACAAAGCCATAATATTTCATTATGCATAGAACTATGTGTAAGCAAAACTCGACTCGAAAAAATTGAAATTGTCGACTTGACTTGAGGCGAAAAAACTCAACTCGTCTTGACCTGACTCGAAATTTCATAAACTCGGCTCGACTCGAAAAAATTTCAAATAAAGTTTGAGTTGTAAAATGAAAATTCGAATAACTCGAAATTTTTAGTAATTAGTGGATTAGTTTTTAAGTTAAAGTCGAGTCTCTCAAATTTTCCTTGTATTTATATACCGATATAAAAAACATGAAGAAATATGACACATACGAAAAAAACATGAAGAAATATATATGCATATCTTACATAATTAGAGAAAGTTGTTTAAATTAGAATCAAATTGTACTATAACATGATAAATAATTACAATTAAATTTGTATATGAACTCGAAAACTCGACTCGAATTTTATAAACCCGACTTGAATAAAAAAATTTCAAATAAAGTTTGAGTTGTAAAACATGACGCATCAACTCGAATAACTCAAATTTTTTTGACTCAACTCGATTCGACTCGATTGAATGCTCACCCCTACTGGTATAACTAACATATATAGCCGACTCGAATGATAGTGAATTCATGTACTAATTAGTATGGTAAATTGTTTACAGCTGATTTGTCTACACCTGCAGATTTTTTAAAAATCCTTTTACAACGATATATTTATGCTTTGGCTGCTTGGCAGATATTTGAAATTTTCCTACAATATTGAATCTCAACAGCACCAAAGAAAAGAATATCCTGTTGTTTTCATTGTTCTAATCTAGAGAAATATCATTCCATGCAAAAACACGAGAAAGAAGCATAGAAATGCTATAAATCAAATACAAACAAGGGTAAATATCAAGCAATTTGGAAGCTTGTTCACAGATATTTTTCTTCATTCCTGGATAGAAACTGCATTCCATCGTAGGGTTATAGTTCATTCGTTCAAGGGGATAATAATCTTATCTTTCCCAAAATTCATCGTTCTGAAAGATATTTTCCAAACAAACCCACAGCGAAATCCATGGCTTCCACCTCAACATCCTTGATCCCCTTACGAGGAAATGGTCGAAGAACCAGTTCTTCATCGCCACTAACCAAAACTGAACTCCAAAAAACGCTGAGTTTCTCGTTTTCGTCGAGGTCAAGCATGGTTATAAGCGTTAAATCTTCCAGCACCGTGAATTATAATGAAGCGGTCGTTGATGAAGAGATGGACAGGATTAGGAGACTCCAAAACGGGTCCGACGTTCGTGGGGTTGCGTTGGAAGGCGAAAAGGGTCGAACCGTGGACCTTACCCCGCCGGCCGTGGAAGCCATTGCGGAGAGCTTCGGTGAGTGGGTTATCAAGGCCTTGGAGAAAGAACGGGGACGACCGGTGGAAGATGATGTTACGGTTTCACTCGGCAAAGACCCTCGAGTTTCCGGCCCGTCGCTCAGTGTAGCGGTGTTTGCAGGCCTTGCTCGTGCTGGTTGCTCGACGTTTGACATGGGGCTTGCTACTACACCGGCTTGTTTTATGAGCACTTTGCTTCCTCCATTTGCTTACGATGCATCGATAATGGTAGAGTACTGCACCTTCAAAACTGTTACGATATAACCGTTTACGTTACGACCGCAATTTAATACTATACTATAAACATATGCTTGGATATGAAAAAAAGGTTGAATTTAATGTGTCGCAGATGACTGCTTCTCACTTGCCTTATACTCGCAATGGTCTGAAATTTTTCACTAAGAAAGGCGGTCTAACGTCGCCGGAAGTGGAAGAGATTTGCGACATAGCTGCTCGTAAATACGCCAACAGGCTCACAAGAGTGTCGACGAAGCTCAGCTCTCCCCCAAAGAAAGTTTTTTTCATGAGGGCTTACGCAAAACACCTTCGGGACATTATCAAACAGAGAGTGAACCACCCGATTCACTATGACACTCCACTCGAAGGATTTGAGGTTTTATTTCCATCTTCACATGTACTTCCCTACGTTGAATATTGCATTCTCAATTGAAATTCTATTGGGTTCTCACTGTTCTTTTGCATCCAATATGAAATATCATTATGTAAAATATATGGTGCTTGTTAAGCTGTAGGCAGTAGGCTTATCCAAAATCAGACCAAGTTTTCCTGTGGCCAAGAATTCTTCAAGTTAGGCCATATCTCTAGGCACCAGGCCAAGGGCTTGGCATGCTGTACTCAGCCCATTATATATATAACTTGAGTATGTACCAACATTCGGGTTTAAATTTAGAATTTAGTGTCATAACTCATTTGTTATTATGATTTAATTGATGTCCGAATAAACGATATGAGTATTTAGGAGTACTTTAAACATTAATTTGAAGGGACTTGGCTTGACATTCGACCTAGTTTGCAGATAATTGTAAATGCCGGAAATGGATCAGGAGGTTTCTTCACATGGGATGTGTTAGACAAGCTTGGCGCTGATACATTTGGTTCTCTACATCTCAACCCTGATGGGATGTTCCCTAATCACATCCCCAATCCTGAGGACAAGACTGCAATGGCATTAACCCGGGCCGCCGTGCTAGAACACTCGGCTGATCTCGGGATTGTTTTCGACACTGATGTAGACCGCAGCGGTGTGGTCGACAACAAAGGCAACCCCATCAACGGTGACAAGCTTATAGCACTCATGTCCGCCATTGTTTTGAAAGAGCATCCCGGTACCACCATCGTTACCGATGCCCGTACGAGTATGGCACTCACGAGGTTTATCACAGACAGAGGAGGTCATCATTGCTTGTACCGCGTCGGTTACCGGAACGTTATCGATAAGGGGGTTCACTTGAACGAGGATGGAATTGAAACACATCTCATGATGGAAACTTCAGGACATGGTGCACTCAAAGAGAACTATTTCCTGGACGACGGTCGGTCTTTCGTTTCGTAATGATCTTTTAAATTGGTTTCCAGGATTGAATTAACCTAAGGTTTCTGATTTTCAATTCCTCTAGGGGCTTACATGGTAGTGAAAATCATCATTGAAATGGTACGCATGAAGCTTGAGGGATCAAATGAAGGAATAGGCAGTCTGATAAAAGATCTCGAAGAGCCATTGGAATCCGTTGAGCTTCGGATGAACATCATCTCCGAGGCTAAATATGCAAAGGCAAGAGGTACAGAGCTAATCGAAGCATTCCGATCCTACATCGAGGTACCGAAATTATAATCAAATCAATCTGAATCACATAATCAATCAATAAAAGAACATAAACTCAACTTCATCTGATTGCTTGCAGGAAGGTCAGCTTGAAGGATGGGAATTAGACTCTTGTGGAGATTGCTGGGTAAGTGAAGGCTGCCTTGTCGACTCAAACGACAGTCCGACTGCCATCGATGCTCACATGTACAGGTACTGCCAAAAAAACATTTTAAACTAGTTTAAAACATTCAAAACATTTTGTTTCAACCATAGTTCTGTTTTTGATGTCAGGGCTAAAGTTTCAAATGAGAAAGATGAAGAAATGGGGTGGGTACACATAAGGCAGAGTATCCACAACCCGAACATAGCTATAAACATGCAATCCTCGGTTCCCGGAGGCTGTCTACAAATGACAAGAGTTCTCCGAGACAAGTAAGGCAGACAATAATAAACCCAAATGATATGTTGTGTTGAATTTTTCGGTTTCTGTGATTAATATTGTTGAACATTTCCAGGTTTCTATTGGCAAGTGGAATGCATGAATTCCTGGACATTTCTCAGATTGATAAGTTTGCCACAAATGGGAAAATGGGTTAAGCTTCAGTTAATATGGGAACATCCAAGGAAATGGTACATTATCTATATATTGTGTGACATATACATGGGTTGTATTCCAATGTATATTGAAGACTGTATATATTATAATGTTGTTGTTTCTTCATTTTGAAAATAATAAAATATTATTTAATTATTATTAATATATAGTGAAATGAGTCAATCACGTAAATTTGGTTTCAAGATTCAATTTTGTATTTAAGTAATTTTTTTTAGTTCAATTGGGTATTTGAACATAGTTTTAAGGTTCAATTTGACACTTAAAAGTGTTTTTTTGTCTAATCAGGTGTTTGAATTTGACTTCTTGATTTAAATTAATATTTGAACTAATTTCTTTTGTCCAAATTGATACATGTTGTACATGACTTATTTGAACTGATGTGAACCAAAACGTCTTGTTAAAGTATCTAATTGAACTAAAAAATGTTTAAGTACTTAATTGAATGAAAGAAAAAATTATGTACCGAATTGAACCTTAAAGCTAAATTTAGTCATCAAAATGTATTTTTACCCTTGCTTTTATTTCAATGTAGGTTTTCCTTGATTGTTTCTGAGTAATTTTTCAATAAAATTAATTTGATGTCAATTCAATGACAGTTTTATAAATTAATTTAAATATACACGTACGCAGTTATATAAAATATTATCCAATTATATAAATTAATAGTAATGTTACCCATTTCCCATTAAGAATTGTTACCCACATGTGATATATTTTTTGTTATTTTAAAAAATTCTCAGAATTTAAAATCTCTTAATACCCAAAATCACAATTTTTTATGTTGTCGTCGTTCGTCGCCGAATACCACCACTGATGTCTTCGGAGGTCCAACTCATTTCTCTCAACTACCCATCGTCTGTAATCGCCGATAAATGTGTCAATTAAATGTCATTCGACTAAAATTACTCATGTTTGTCGTTAGCTGTCCGATGGGCGATTGGAGAAATGGACAATGACCTCGTCAACGACAATTGTGGTGTCCGACAATGAAAACGACGGTGATAACGGTGACAATTTGAGGAATTTATAATTTTGAGTTGTAGGGATTTTGGGTTTCTTTGAGAATTTTTGAGAATTTTTAAAATTTTATGTTATTTTTTTAAATTAAAAAACATGTCACGTGTCTCGTACTTAAAGGGTAATGGTTCTTTTAAACGGTCGGAGACTTAAAATTATAATAGTCAAAGCTTTAGGCACATATTTTTATTAAAAAGTACTTTAGGCACCTAAAGTTATAAAGATGTATAATTTTTTTAATCAAACACAAGAATTTATTAAAATAATGAGAAAAAATACACAAATAAGCATACACTAAATACAAAATTAGACGTAAAAAACAAAAAGTATGCAAACATGAAAAGCAAACATAAATCTTCTCATAAAATCTTCAACGGTGTTCTTCAAATTTAACACCATAGTCAAATCTTGTGGTGATCACTAGAAGGGTGCATATCCTTAAATTACTCCAACCAACAAAAAGAGAGAAAATGTCATTGTTCACTCCACAAACAACCATCCCAGGCAATATTGTGCGGCAATGTTCAATTGTAACATGCAACATGTCGAAAATGTCTTTAATATCAGCGTGTCACAGAGGCAAACAAAAAACGCGCCATAACGACAGATGAAGAAACATACGAAAACAACCGACAAAAAAACAAAAAAAAACAAAAATAAGAAACAAAAAAGAAATTAAAAAATATCACCGGTAAATGGTCAAAACTGCTATCGTTGGCTTAAAAAACTAAAAAGCTATTTTGAAACTTTCAGCCAAAATAATAATCGCTTCAGAGAATATGTGAGAGTGAAGAAATGTGAGATATTTTAAAATATAAGATATTTATTTTAAAGATATATACAAAAATAAGCCTTATATAAATTTATAATAATTTCTGTTGTGTTTTGTGTGATGATATAAATTACTACAAAATCGTAATGATTTGGGTAAAGTGAATTCTACAAAACCTTTACCTAATTACATGATATAGTATAATTTTTGTAGGGTCTGCTTGATTCAGCAAAAAAAATTAGAAAGAAGAGAAAAAGAAGGAATAGTAAAAGGAAAAAAAAAAATCGAGTTGTTTGGTACAAGAGAAAATAGGAAGAAAAAACTGGGACGAAAGTACTTCTCTTTGTCACCATGTAAATTGGAAGGAAGAGATTAAAAAAATTGATTGAATCTGATTTTTAAGATTAGCAATATTAATTTGCTTCTCATTAAACTTAAAATCATCTCTTTTACTCTTTCAATCCTTAGGCTGCTAATCTCATCTGAAATTTCTTAGAAAAACCTAAAGAAAGGGATGGCTCTTGATTGGGAATACTATTTTGCAATTTGAATATATATTTTTGATATGACGCCATAAGGAAGTAGTTAAGATCTGCCATATTAATTTACTCATTTCCAGATTTTGTTGACGTAATAGTTTGGAAATGGCTTATATTACAAATAAGTATTTAAACTATATTAGTCTTTTTTATTTAGATACTTAAAATATTTATTGGTCAAAATAAGTATTTGAAGTATATTTTTTGGTTAAATTAAATACATAAAGCATATATTAGATTTAGAGAGAATTTTCAACGAGGCTCAAGTCGGTGTTTATTTAGTGAATTATAATTAAAATTTCAAAAAATAACATATATAATTTTCTCTCAGCAAAATAGATTTTATTGACAGAAATAAAACTCTAAAATACCGTAGTATTACAAAAACATAGACCAAAATTCCTGAATCACTCTCGAGCTTCTAAATTGCCAAATCGTCGTCAAAATAACTCCCTTGAAAATGGCCTTTGAACCCCACAACGAGCTGCCAAACTCAAAACTCAACGACATCGAGCTTTAAAATCGAAGACGAGTGATTAAAGATGTTTATGTTGTTTTATTTTATGTAGATTTAAATTTTTACATTTGACTTTAAAATGTAAAGGCTTCTTATTCAATAAGAACATAACATATATATAATTATAGTATATTTTTGGCTAAAGAAGTATTTTTGTCTTCGAGTTCGACCTAAATAAGTAATTTAACTTTTCACCGAAAAACGTGATTAATTAGGTTTTCTAGTTCGCGAATTGCATAATTTTGCTCCTTGACCATGTTGACCGTTACAAGACTAGCGTGACGGTCCACTATGCTGACGTGGCGGTACACATGTGTTAATGATGTAGCATATGGGCTAAATTGATCTTTTAACCGATTTCGAGGGCATAATCAATTTTTTGTCGAGTTTAGGGGAATATTTGATTTTAATTGAAAATTCGATAACCTAATTGATATTTAAGCTAAAAATTAAAAAACTAAAATTTTAAAAATATTTAAATATTCATAATTTTTTTAGAAAAATAAAAACACTAATGAATTTAAAAAAATTAAGTGAAAAAAACATAAAGTTAAAAATATCAAATGAATAGATATAAAAAAAATTAAAATTTAAAAATATTTATAAACTATAAAAAAAAAGTCTTCGACTGTTTTTGGTAATGCTAAGCATACTAATATTCTTTGAACATATTTTCAATGGAATCATCCTTGTATTAGAGTAGTAAAAAACTGAAATTATCCTTCGTTTTTCTATATCAAATATTGAGGAGCATCAATTTGAAGTAGAAAATCAAAAGAAAACTTGAGTTTTATTGTTACTCTAATTCAAGGTTAATTCCACTAAAAATTTGTTTAACAAATGGTAATACTTAGATTGACGAATTTGTAAATATTTTTCGATGAAAAACGTTTCAGTTTTTTACGGGATAGGTTTACGGGAGTCTGTCATGGAAAAAATTAATCTAAGTTATCGAAATTGTTAGGGCGTTGACCATGTTTGACCTATCTTCGACGGGTAACAAGAGGCGATGTTTGACCTATTTGTCCAATCTGCCCTTGTGATCCAAGAAAACCGTGCCTCCCTTGCCGTCCTTGATGACCGTGCTGATCATGAACCCCTTGCCCTTGTCGTCCACACAAACCGTGTCTCACTTAGGTTTACGGGAGTCACGGTTTGTTAAACAAATTAAGATTTGTTGTGAGAGTTCTCACTTTATTTATTTTTAAAATTGTTAGGAATCCAAAAAATATTTATATTAATTTGTTAATCGTTTTTTACGTATTCTATTTGTAAAATTTTAACTCGAAAAAATAAATTATTTATCAATTTTTATTAAAAAATTAAATAAATCGATTAAATTAACTTGAAATTTAAACAAATTATTTATCTAATTTTAAAATTTTAATGATTTATTAAATTTTTATTTTTTAGCTTAAATATTAAATAAGTTATCAAATTTCAATTAAAATCAATTATGCCCCTAAACTCGATAAAAGATCAACATGTCCTCGAAGTCGGTTAAAAAAATCAATTCAGCTCCTTTGCCACATCATCATTACACGTGTACTGTCATGTCGACATCATAGACCGTCACGTCGATATCGTGGACCGCTACGTCGACATCATGGGCCACCACGTCAGCATCGTTAACTGTCACGTCAATACTGTAACGGTCAGTGTGTATCAAGGGACAAAATAGATGCAATTCGTGAACTAGAAGTCTTTTTTACTGTATTTTTCGACGATTGGTTAAATTATTTATTTAGGTCGAACTCGGGGCAAAATACCTTAAATAACTTTAATTTATAGCCATATGTTATTTAAAAGATTAAAATTAATTATAAGGTATTATAATTTATCAATCTATTAATAATAATCCTATAAACAAAATCATATATCGCAAAAGAAATCGAAGTAAGGTTGCATACATCATACCAGCCATTAAATCATAATTCGATTTACGATAGACAGCAAATAATTGAGCTGACCCATGGTATTAAAAGGAATTTTAAATGCGTACAGTTGAATTTAAATGAAAGTTTTATGTGTAGAACTGAATTATATATTGGCTCTATTTGGCTATTACGAATAGCGGATTACTTTAAATGATAGTTAATTGTATTAGTTGATTGACTAGCAGATTGTATTAGTTAATTGTACAAAAGTGTTTGGTAAAATTAACAGATAGCTTATAGCTGTTAGATTATTTAAACAAGCAAAATGACATATAAGGACGTGATTATATTCAATACTTGTTTGAATAGTTTATTAGTTATCAATATTTTGTATCTAATTAATATTAATTAGATCTATAAAATTATTTTTAATATAACTTTCCTAAACATATTAGAATGATTTATATATTAATTTATTGTTTATATAATTATTTTAATATAATTTAATTAATTAATTAATGTTTACACATATAAATATGTGATAATAAAAAGAAAAAGTAAATAGTATTAGCTTATAAATAGGGTGAGAAAATATTTAATTTAGGTTATTTTGAGATTTTTTACAACTGGTAAAGGTAAAAGAGTCTTTAAAACTCTAATATTAAACATCTAATTTCAAAAATTCATAATATTAGCGGATTTTACTGGTCAAACCTTTAATTTTTGTTCAAACCTCTCTTTACGAAATAGAGCTATATTTATATTTTGAAATTATTATTTTTATTAAGATGAATGAAAAAAATATATAAAAAACAATATACTATCATTTATCAGATTTTCTTAGCCATTTTGAGAATGATGAACCTAATCTAACGACTCCCACGACGATTTGTCGGTTGAGCTAATTAGTGACAGAAGGAAGCAACATCGGAATTGACCCAAGGTAATATTTGCTTATAGTTTTATAATTTTAGGTATTTACACGGTAATATTTTTTTATATTATTTTTAATTATTTAATAATAACACACCTTGCAAACAAAGTTGGTTGAACTTAAATCTCTTAAAATAAATAATATCATCTCTTTTAAGATCACTCGTTGAGTTCTAATTCGATGGAATTGATACAATATTTTTATAAGAGATCAATAATATATTTGAGATAGAACTAGAGGTGTATATAGTCCGGCAGGATTGAGTTTGGATTAGGTTTATATATGATATTACTACGTTTTATATTTATTCATGTTGTACCCGACCTAAGATACGAGTCTCATATATTTGAAAAAATTTTGTTTGTTCATCAAACTTAAAAAGTTTTCAATTTCACCATTAAACTTGTGAATTTTGTTTGTTTCTATCACTCATTTTTTAAGTCTTTAACTCGGTCTGGCTTTTTTTTTTTGGTTCATTTATGTAATAAAAGACTGAAATTTTTCTTTTGAGACAAATATATCAAAGTATTTTCTTTCAAATCTAAACGGTGTGATGGAGTCTCAAAACTCTCTTGTTTAATTCTGGGTTCTGTTACATTCGTCAAAGATTGCTTACAACTTATTTTATTTGTAATATTTTAAGAGTTCACTAGATGAACAATTAAAGGGTGTTAATTTTTCTCTCAGCAAATATTATTTTATTAAAATCAATATCCGTGGACAAATTTGAAGATAGAATTAAAATGTTTAAAAAATTTAGGGATTAATTTTAAATAAAAGTCATAGTTTAGTGATAAAATTAGAATTTTTAAAAATTTTAGAACTAATTTAAAGTTTTAGGGATTAATCTAAAACGAGGGTCATAGTTAGGTAATTAACTTTCTGTTTTTTTACAAACTTCATCATATCCGTTATTTTCTCTGATCAATTCGTATACTGGAGATCGGAAATTTTGTTCTAAGGTGAGGACAATAAGATAAGGATTAGTTACATAAAATATTATCCAATTATATAAATCGATAATATTTTCATATAATTGTACATATTATTCAATTGCACAAAACATTTCAGAATTATATAAATTATTATAATTTCTGCAATTTGAAAATAAATAAATAAACTGAAGAAAGTGATGGGTCTTGATTGAGAAAATATTTTGCAATTTGAAAATAATAAAATAGAAATTTGATATGGCCCCATCAGTTTGGAAATTGATGCCCTATCACTAAATAAAAAGAAAACCCTGTAGAAATGAAGGAAGACAAAGAAATCATATGTAGCACAAAAGACATTCATATAAAAACATAAAACATACAGAGAAACACAGGAAGCTGCGGTCTCTAATTCTTACAGACTTACTAATCACACAGCACAAAGATCCCAGTTTTATTCATAGATCGGTACTTAAAGACTAATAACTGGGATTTTACATTCATTAATCGTGGAGTTAATTTTCTTTGACGAGGTGAGCACCCATATCGCGGGTAAGCTCGATGAAGAACTGGCGCAGACTCTCGGGGTGACCGATGCCCTCGTGCAGCATTTCGTATTCCAAAGTCCAGTGCGCTATGCAGCCTTTCCCTTCCTTCTTGGGGAGAGTTTGAAGTGTAATCACGAAGCTCTTGTATTCCTCCATCAGGTCCCCTTCAAGCATCTTGAATCTTATCGACTTGTTCTCGCCGTCTATTTCTTCAACCACCTGCTTTGCTATTTTAGCCTTTCCATCTAAATACACACACAAAACCATGTCGGATATCTTGAAAAAGAAACCAAATATTTGTTGGTTTGGGTTAAATTATATTTATATACCGTGCACGTATTTCCAGCAAATCTTCACACCGGGCTTCCCGAACTCGCCTTCGTGTAGATCGCACCCTTGAACTTTCTCGGAGCTGGTGTGGTGCACATGGTGCGGCCTGTGTGCCCACATATGGTGGAACTGCTCGGGAGTGGCGTCGATCTCTACATCGAACTCAAGCTTGCCGGTCAGGGGCGACGATGCCATTGTTTCACGACTCGGTTTCTCTTTGATTTCTGCGAGATTTTGTTTCCAGCTGAATTGTGCTTATGTGCATTCGGTGGTGACCTTTTTATATGACAAAAATCCACATCCACTCTTTGGTTTACTCTTTATGCTCAACATTAAAAAATTAAAATTTAAGTCTCAACTCTAAATTTTAAATTTTAAACTTTAAAAATACATTCTAACACTAATTTCGTAAACCCTAACCCTTAAATCTTTTTTTTATATAAATATAAATATGGGCATATGTGGGAATAAATACCCCTAATTAAATATATATTTAAATGTAAAAAATAAGGAAATTTAATTTGAAAATAGAAAAAAGAGGTGAGAAAAAAAAATGAGAAGTTGCTCCCAGGTTGTAGGATGGTAATCTAATAACCCAACCGTTTAAGCTATAAAAGCTCCTAGTCATCTACTATAAAAAGTTTAATTTGAACCAATGATTAAAAAGATATTGAAATATAATAATAATAATTTTTAAAATATCCCACCTAACCCATTTATTGTGCATTTATTTCGCATTTATTTCAAACCAACCCCACCCAAGCGAAGACATCAACCTTTCATCTCCCCTCACTCAACTCTCTCCACTCAACCTCGGCCACTGCTGAAACCTTTCCACCGCCGCGTCGTGCCACTTACCGCCTGCACCGGCCGATTCCCCGTCGAGTCTTGACCAAAACCCTTAGAGTCACTCGCACTGTCGCTGCTTAAATCGCCGGTAATCAAACATTGAAGGTTCAACGAACCTAAGGCAAAACCCTTATGGTTTTCGTGTTTTTCGGCCATCACCGGCGTCCGTTCGCCGTGTTGTCACCGCGAGCGAGCTCCCCACGTTGAGGCGAACAAGACCCATGGCTCTGATCATTCGTCCATCAGAGTTTTGAAGGTCGCCGGAGTTGCAAGGAAACCGAAAGGTTTCCTTTTTTGTCACCCTTTTCTGTCGTTGGTAAGTCGGTAAGCTTGTTAAATTTGAAATGGTTGAATTATTTAACACCTTAGGCAATTTTTGGTGTGTTTCTGGCCGAAATAGGACGCCCGTGAGCTTCATGCGCCGTTCGGGGCAATTTCCGACTGCCATGGACGATGGCCGTTGAACCAGCCGGCTCAAACCCGACCTAACATTGACTGAGCTAAATCGAGCCTCTTGAACCTGTCCAAAATCCAATCGAACCAGCTTGTTTTGGTCTAAGCCCAAACCCGACCCGAGTTAACCTGACCCTGACCCGAGTTTGACCCATTGACCGAGTCAACCCAATGAGTTAACTCGCCTGAGTCAACCCAGTTACTCAACTCGCCCGAGTCAGCACAATGAGTCAACTAGTGGACTAGTGACGTCAGCTTGATGTCAACGTTGACTTTGAGTTTAACCCAAAAGTCAACTTTTCCCGAACATCCTGATTTTATGTTTTTCGACGTCTTGAGCTCGATTTTGAAGCCCGTTTCATAGAATTCTAACCCGAAAAGCCTCTAAATTGGACGTTGAATCCGAATGTGTATATGTATTGAGTTAAATTATTTGAGAAAGGCTATAAATCAAAGGATTGACATTGTTCTTTTAAATTGAAGGTACTCATGAATCTCCCGGTCGTGCCTACGCCCAACCCAGCTCGTCACGATTAATACCACCTCGAGAGCCCATTATTACTCGTATGATTCCGTAACTTAGAGTATTATTTTGATAAAATGTAAATCAATTAGTAATCATAATCCTTGTTGATCTATGTTACAGTACCGTAGCTGAGCGTGGTCCCGGTGCCCAGCAGATCATCGAACCTGCCCGACTTTTGAGGTGTGTTCCTTATGTGCTATATGACTGAATGTGAATTGTTTTACCTAATTTATATGTTATTTAAACTGGCCATGTGCACATGATTGATACACTTGATTTCGCATAAACATAACTAAGTATGATTATGATATAGGTTTGATATATGCCCTAGTACCCGATATGACAAGCATGTTCTATGGTTACCATTTAACAATATAGAAATGTATTTATCAAGCATTGTTATAACTATTTTTCATTGCATATTATGATGCTGTCTGGACTGATTAGTAGGGGTACTTGGGTCATGATATGAAGTATCGTAAGGTTCAGCCCTCATCCGGCTGGTAATTTTGCCCGTATAAGGTTCTTATGCTAAGTCTAGGGTAATTTCTCTCGTATAAGGTTCCTAGTTTCGATTAGGGTAATTCCGCCTGAACCTAAGGTATTTCCTTAGGATGGCACCCACGCCCAATGAAATCAGGTTAATGCCAGTATATGATACCATTCTAGAAACTGTATCGTGGAGTTTGGTTGAAGGGTAGATAGGTTGCATAAAAACTTGTATGCTTTTATTACATGTTTTCCCGAATTGTTTTGTTATATAAATATTGTTACTTGCACTGTTGGGACACAAGGAGCTCTCTAGCTCATACCTCTTTTTCTCCATTTCAGATATTTTGCATAGGCTACCCTGCTCTTGACATTGGAAGATCAACACATTTTGTACTTCAGCTAGTTTGTAATATTTCTATCCACCTTTTTGGTTATTTAGGGTGACATGTGCCTATATTTTGAGATTATATAATGTTTTTTCATGATCATTTTGGTACACTACTTGATGATGCTTATTTTGTAATCATTATCTGTCGGGTTTATGAAGATGATTTCACCAGTTTATGTAGACATGTTTTCAAATTAGACACTTGAATATTTGACATGTTTTCCATTTGGATATTTGAATTGAGATGTACCCTTGTAGACTTGGTCCTTTCGCATAGGCTGGTCTAGGGGTTTTATGTGGTTGATATCAAAGCTTTTGATTTTAAAACCTCGGACTGTGGATAAGTCCATTTAAAGTATTACTTTAAAATGTCTTTTTAATGTTTTATCAAATAAGTCATGTCACCAAGTTTTATATATTTACTTGTGTTTGATTCCCCACTATCATAAATTGATCCTAGGTTCTATTCTTTGTAGAGATTATCCTCCGTTATGAGCACCAGCAGGGGACGTCGACCCGCTCGTATGCGAGGTTGACCCGTTACATTTGCAGACTCGGTAGACGATCTGGTGGTTGCAATATCTACTCATGCTGATGCTCATGCCCCCATAGATCCATCATCCTCTTTCGAGCCTTCTGCTCCTCGTGGTCCTTCAGTTTCAACCACCCTGAATGCTTCAACACCTGCCTCAATTGCTCTATCGTCTACTCCTGGTATTGATATGACTACTCTGGTTAGAGGAGCAACGATTTCTGGGCCCGAGCCTACAACTAGAGTTACTGATGAGGGTTGAGTAGGAAGTTTCTTCAGCTGATTCAGGGTGTAGTCAGAGTATCAGGTGTCGCTTCAAAAGTCCCCATCTTCCAGACCTTGTCTGCTAACATGATCAAGACCTTCTCGGGATCTCTTAGTGGAGCACCGATTGAGACTAAGGAATGGTTGTATGACACCGAGCGACGTATGACTGAGATGATTTTTGAGCTATCCAAGAAATACTTGGGTGTTATATCTATGCTGAATGGGAGTGCCCGCACCTAGTGGGAGTCTATTGTGAGTAGCGTTTCCTCTGATCGGTTGACATGAGATTTCTTTAGAGAGTGTTTTAGGAACCGTTGTTTAGGCGATCGTTTCCTGAGGGAGAGACGTCATGCATTCAAGGACTTGGTGTAGGGTTCCATAAAAGTGGCCGAGTATGAGATATATTTCTGGATTTGCAAAGATATGGTCCTGGTTTGGTTTCTACCGAGAAGGATAGATGCGAAAAGTTCTTAGAGGGCCTCCGTATTGGTATACATGATCGAGTGGCTACACATCACGATGAGGCATCTGAGGATCTGGTTGATCGGGCCAAGACTGTAGAACAGATTGAGATATTGGTTGCTAGTCAAAGCCGTAAAGACATAGATAAGGATCGAGGGCGAGACTGAGATTGATGTTGGAGATCTTCTATCCAGGGAGAGTCTCATGCGCGCCTTGATAAGAGGGCATGCACTGCGGCATATTAAAAACTTGGCCCGAGTTATAGGCCCCCGGTACACCAGGGCCCAACTGTTAGTCGAGGTGATTCATCAAGGTTCACTCATGTACCTTTGTGTGAGTATTGTGATAAGTCACACCAAGGAGTGTGTAGGAAGATGTCGGGTGCTTCCTTTCAATGTGGATCCATTGAGAACTTCATGAAAGAGTGTCCACACCCACCATCTGTAGACCGATCATTGTTTCAGACCCCTGCTCAATCCTAGACTCTAGCTCGTTCACAGACATCTATTCAGACACCAGGTTCAGGGAGTTATCAGAGTAAAGCTCCTGGGTCTTCTACTAGATCTGATAGTAGAGGTCGATCACATTAGAGTGGGGGGGTCAATCATGACTGAGGCCAGACAGTCTGCACTTGTTTATGCTACTAGACGTCATGACAATAGAGATTAGCCAGGCATCATTGCAGGTACGTTTACTATATTTTTAGTTTCATACTTTGCATTGCTTGAAAACGGTTCCACCCATTCCTATGTATCAAGATCTGTGTCCCAAGACCTTTAGATTTCAGATGAGACCATCGAGAGAGTAGTTACTGTTATAAGTCTAGTGGGTCAGTCAATGGTTGTGGATACTAGATATGGTGTTCAGACGATGTCCCCTTGAGGTTTAAGGGAAATATTTCCAGTCGACCTTATAGAGCTACCATTAGAAGAGTTTGATCTAATTCTATGAATGAATTGGTTGACTAAACATCAGGTTAACTTAGACTATGAGTCCAAGAGAGCAGTTCTGAAGACTTCTGATGATCGGACAGTGGTTCTTGTTGGTGAACGCCGAGGGTATCTGTCTAATGTCATATCTGCCTTGGCTCCTGACAGGATGATCTGAAAAGGATATCAGACCTTCATCGCATGTTTCTCGAACACCAAAGGTTCTTTGTCTAAGATTGAGGAGATTCGCACTGTTAGCGAGTTTCTTGATGTTTTCCCCGAAGAGCTACTTGGGTTACCTTTGGATAGGGATGTTGAGTTTGAGATTGAGAACTATTTGGGATCCGCTCCAATCTCCATGAACCCTTATGATATGGCTCCAAAGGAGCTTAAGGAGTTGAAGATTCAGTTGCAAGAGATCTTGGACTGAGGATTTATATGACCTAGCTATTCGCCTTGGGGAGCCCTTATTTTTTTCGTGAAGAAGAAAGATGGTTCTCTCAGGTTATGTATTGACTACCGGAAGCTGAACAAGCTGACGGTAAAAAATAAATACACGTTACCCAGGATCGATGACTTGTTCGATTAGTTTCGTAGAGACACGGTTTTCTCAAAGATTAATCTTCGTTCCGGATATTATTAGTTGAAGAAAAAGGGGTCTGATGTTGCGAAGATGGCCATTCGCACCAGATATGGTCATTACGAGTTTCTAGTAATGCCATTTGGTCTGACTAATGCTCATGCCGCCTTTATGGATCTGATGAATCATGTATTTTGGCCCTACTTGGACCAGTTTGTAGTGGTGTTCATTTATGACATCTTGGTTTATTCTTGGTCTGAAGTAGAACATGCAGAACATTTAGGGATTGTATTGCAAACTCTCAGAGAGCATAGATTGTACTCTAAGTTGAGAAAATGTGAATTCTAGCTCAACGAGGTGACTTTTCTTGGCTATATGGTATCAGCTCGAGGTATTCATGTTGATCCGAGCAAGATTAAGGCCATTGTGAGTTGGAAACAACCCATGAATGTTTCTAAGATCCGTAGTTTCTTGGGTTTAGCTGGGTATTACAGACGCTTCATCGAAGGTTTCTTTATCATTGTTGCTCCTCTAACGAAGTTGTTAAGAAAGAATGTTCCATTTATTTGGATTGATGCTCAGTAGGTTAGTTTTGTGAAATTAAAGACCGTTCTAACGCAAACTCCAGTTTTAACCCAGCCCAAGTCTAGGAAAGACTTCACAATTTATAGTGATGCATCGTACTGCAGACTTGGATGCGTTCTGATGCAGGAAGGGAGGGTGATTGCTTATGCGCCTCGTTAGTTGAGGTCGCACAAGTGTAACAATCCTACCCATGATCTAGAGTTAGCCGTTGTGGTCTTTGCCTTGAAGATTTGGAGACACTATCTCCACGGAGAAAAGTGTTATATCTATACAGATCATAAGAGCCTGAAGTATTTTCTCACATAGAAGGATCTTAATCTAAGACTGCGTAGGTGGCTTGAACTTCTTAAAGAGTATGATTGTGTGATTGAGTATCATCCGGGAAAAGCCAATGTTGCTGTTGATGCTTTGAGCCGTAAGGCTATATCAAACCGTAGATCTCTGTTTTCCAGGATGAGTATCATTGATGATGGTAGTCTATTAGCAGAATTACAAGTTAATTCAACTCTGGCCGAGGATATTAAGGCCAAACAGCTTCTAGATAGTTCATTACTTCTTGTCATGCAGCAGGTTGAGCATGGATCTACATTTGTTTATGCTTTTGATTAGGATGAGGTCCTGTGCTTTAAGGGTCGATATTGTGTACCAGATGATGCTGAGTTGAAGCAGGCTATCCTCAGTGAGCCTTATAGTAGCCCTTATGCCATGCATCCTGGCGGGGACAAGATGTACCAGAATCTGAGATAGAGATATCGATGGGTTGGAATGAAAAAGGACATATCTAATTATGTATCACGATTTTTGACTTATCAGCAGGTTAAGGCCGAGCACCAACATCCTTCTGGTCTGTTACAGCCCATTAAGATCCCCGAGTGGAAATGAGAGCGTATCACGACGGATTTTGTTATAGGGCTACCTCTGACTCCTTCTAAAAAGGATATTGTCTGGGTGATTGTTGACCGACTCACTAAGTCAGCTTATTTCATTCCTGCTCGAGTTACCTATTCTTCAGAGAAGCTGGCTAAATTGTATATCTCTGAGATAGTTAGACTATATGGTGTAACCTTATCTATCATCTCTGATCGTGATCCGAGGTTTACCTCTCGATTTTGGTTGGCTTTTCATAGTGCTTTAAGTACCCGTCTATATTTTAGTACATCTTTTCATCCACTGACAGATGGACAGTTGGAAAGGGTGATTCAGATTCTCGAGGATATGTTGCGGGGATGTATGGTTGATTTCCATGGTAGTTGAGAAGATTTCTTGCCATTGGCCGAGTTTACGTATAACAACAGTTACCAGGCTAGCATCCATATGGCACCATATGAGGCTCTATATGGCCGTAAATGCCATACTCCTATATGTTGGATAGAGTTGTATGATGGGAAGACTTTGGGCCCTGAGTTAGTTTGAGAGACCAAGAGGACCGTCAGATTGATCTGTGATCGTCTGAAAGAGGCTATTGACAGACAGAAGTCTTATGCTGATCGGAGGAGGACAAACATTGAGTTCGAGGTCGGTGATCAAGTCTTCCTAAAGGTATCTCCATGGAAGAAAGTTTTGAGATTTGGGCGCAAGGGCAAGTTGAGTCAAAGATTTATCGGGCCATATCATATCCGGAAGAGATTTGGACTTGTTGCTTACCAACTTGAGTTGCCTCCCCAGATCCGAGTCATATTATTCAAATTCATGATGTAGAGCTAAGGCCAAACCTATCTTATAAGGAGAAGTCGGTATAGATTTTAGATCAAGATGAGAGAGTTTTGAGGAACTAGTGTATTCATATGGTCAAAGTACAGTGGAGTAATCGTGGTCCAGAAGAAGTTATATGGGAGACTCTTAAGTCAATGGAAGAGCAGTTTCTGCATCTGTTCAACTCAGGTAAATTTCGAGGCTGAAATTTCTTTTAGGGGGAGAATTGTAACACTCCTAGTTAAATATATATATATTTAAATATAAAAAAGAAGGAAATTTAATTTGGAAATGGAAAATGAGGTGAGAAAAAATGTAAAGTTGATGTCAAGGGGAATCGAACCCACAACCTTAAGATGGTAAGCCGATCACCCAGCCGTTTGAGCTATAAAAGCTCTTAGTCATCTACTATACAAAGTTTAATTTGGACCAATGGTTAAAAGGATACCAGAATATAATAATAATAATTTCTAAAATATCCCACCTAACTCATTTATTGTACATTTATTTCAAACCAACACCCCAAAAGGAAGACATCGACCGTTCATCTCCTATCACTTAACTCTCTCCACTCAACCTCGGCCACCGCTGCAACCCCTCCACCGCCGCATTGTGCCGCTCACCGCCAACGCCGGCCGATTCCCTTTCAAGTCCCAACCAAAACCCCTAAGGTCACTCGCACCGTCGCTACTTAAATCGTCGGCAATCAAACATTGAAGGTTCAGTGAACCTAAGGCAAAAACCCCTATGTTTTTCGTGTTTTTCGACCATCATCGGCGTCCGTTCGCCGCATTGTCACCACGAGTAAGCTCCCCACGTTAAGGTGAACAAAACCCATGGATCTGATCGTCCGTCCATCGAAGTTTTGAAGGTCACCGAAGTTGCGAGGAAACCAAAAGGTTTCTTTATTTTCGTCACCCTTTTTCACCATTGGTAAGTCGATAAGCTTGTTAAAATTGAAATGGTTGAATTATTTGACACCTTGGGCGTTTTTTGCCGAAAAAGGTTGCGCAAGGGCTTCACACACCGTTTGGGGAAATTCCCTGTCGCCTTGGACGGTGGTCGTTGAACCAACCGGCTCAAACTCGGCCTAACTTTGATCGAGCTGAATCGAGCCTCTTGAATCGGCCTAAAATCCAACCAAACCGACTTATTTTGGTCCAAGCCCAAACACAACTTGAGTTGACCCGAACCCGACTCGAGTTTGACTCATTGACCTAGTTAAACCAATGTGTCAACTAGCCCAGTCAATCTAGTGAGTCAACTCACCCGAGTCAACTCGCCCGAGTCAACCTAGTGAGTCAACTCGCATGAGTCAACCCAGTGAGTCAACTCGCCCGAGTCAGCACAGTGAGTCAATTCACCGAGTCAACCAATGGACTAGTGACGTTAGCATTGACTTTGACCCAAAAGTCGACTTTGACCGAACAACCCGATTTTATGTTTTTTGACGTCCTGAGTTCGATTTTGAAGCTTGTTTCGTAGAATTCTAACTCGAAAGCCTCTAAATTGGATGTTGAATCCGAATGTGCATATGTATTAAGTTAAATTATTTGAGAAAGGTTATAAATCAAAGGACTGACATTGATCATTTAAATTGAAGGTACTCGCGAATCTCCCGATCGCGCCTATGCCCAGCCTAGCTTGTCCCGATCAGTGCCGCCTCGAGAGCCCATTGTTACCTGTATGATTCCATGACTTAGAGTATTATATTGATAAAAATGTAAATCTGTTAGTAATCTTAATCCTTGTCGATCTAGGTTCCAGTACCGTAGCTAAGCGTGGTCCGGGTGCCCAGTAGATCATCGAACCTGCCCGACTTTTGAGGTGTGTTCCTTATGTGCTATATGACTGATTGTGAATTGTTTTACCCGTTTATATGTTATTTAAACTGGCCATGTGCACATGATTGATACACTTGATTTCGCATAGACATAACATGTTTTCTGGAATAAGTATGATTATGTTATAGGTTTGATATATGCCCTAGTACCCAATATGACAAGCATGATCTATGGTTACCATTTAACAATATAGAAATGTGTTTATCAAGCATTGTTATAATTGTTTATCACTGCATACTATGATGTTGTATGGACTGATTAGTAGGGGTACTTGGGTCATGATATGAAGTATCGTAAGGTTCAGCCTTGATCCGGCTGGTAATTTCCCTCGTATAAGGTTCCTATGCTACGGCTAGGGTAATTCCGCCCGTATAAGGTTCCTAGTTTCGACTAGAGTAATTACGCCCGTATAAGGTTCCTAGTTTCGGCTAAGGTAATTTCGCCCGAACCTAAGGTATTTCCTTAGGATGGCACCCACGCCCAATGAACTCGGGTTAATGCTTGTATATGATACCGTTCTAGAGAACTGTATCGTGGAGTTTGGTTGAAGGGTAGATAGGTTGCATGAAAACTTGTATGCTTTTATAACATGTTTTCTCGAATTGTTTTGTTATGTAAATGTTGTAACTTGTATTGTTGAAACACACTGAGCTCCCTAGCTCATACCTCTTTTTCTCCCTTTCAGATATTTTGTATAGGCTACCCTACTCTTGACATCGGAGGATCGACACATTCTGTATTTCAGCTAGTTTATACTGTTTCTATCTACCTTTTTGGTTATTCAATGTGACATGTGACTATATTTTGGGATTATATAATGTTTTGTCATGGTTATTTTGGTACACTACTTGACGATGCTTATTTTGTAATCATTATTTGTCGGGTTTATGAAGATGATTTCACCGGTTTATGTAGACATGTTTTTAAATTAGATACTTGAATATTTGACATGTTTTCCATTCGGATATTTGAGTTGAGATGTTGTTTTCTAGACTTGGTCCTTTCGCATAGGCCGATCTAGGGGTTACAATATTTCTATTCCTTATTATGGGAAGGTGTCCATGTATTGGAAGCAATCCTCTCTGCCAAGACTCACCATATTCATAATGATGGCACTGTTTCTGTGTATTTATATCTTACCCCACTCAGAATTCGGAAATAGATAACATATTTATTCGATCCTCATAATGACTATTTAGGTGACAAGTTTATGGTTATAACGGTATTATTTAATACGAATATTAATTGAGTATGGGTTATTATATGGGTTCGGTTTTAAATATGTATAGGTTCAAGCACACTTACAAATTAAAGTTCTTGAATAAGAATAGTTATCTACTTATCTTTACCATTAAAATCATTCCTTGAGTTCAACTGTAATTTTTAAATTAAACTAGTATAATTGATAAATTTCTGAGTACCTGGTGTACCAGTAGAAATTGACCTAAATAATTATCGTGGATAAAATAAGTTAATACTTACCTAAATAATGAAGAGTAAAATTCTAAGTAATATTTTTCCTAAAAACATAAGTTGATAACACTTAATTTAAATACATTGAAAATTTAATTTGAACAATCAATAAAATTTCTGATGTTTTATACTTATAGAAAATGACACAAATGATTATCTGACAGTCCAACAATATTTTTTTTGAATTTGACAATCGAAAAAGTTTCTGATGTTTTATACTTATATGAAAGAGTGGTGAAAATACCAATAATTAGTTAGTTCAATCGATGAGGCATATATCATTTAAATAAGATTGAGAATACAAATTCTAACATTGTGAATGAAGAAGAGTCAAGTCGAATTAAAGCTGAGACTGACTTTTTGGCGTTGAGTCGAATAATTTAAATTTTTCGAATTGATTTGAATTTTGTTCATCCCTAATCATCACTATTATAATATATATATATATATATATAAAAGAATACGAGTTCAAACATATTTTTATTCTTTTTAATATTTTAATGTGCTCTTATTGTATTAATTATTTTTAAGACATAAATTTACATATACTATATATACATTCCGAATGAATAGATCAATAAATTAGATATTTTTAGTTTTGAAAAAAAAGAGAAATTACCTTGAAATTATTGTAAGAAGCGATGAATATTTAAGAAATACACTTATTAATGCAAAGGACCTACATGGGCCACCTCTCCATCATGTAGTCCCTATTTAATGTAAGCCTTTTTGGCTTCTTCTTTAATTAAAAAACGAAAATTTGAAATATTATTAGCCGATGCTACGTGGAATTGATCAATTAATAAATATTTTTTTAACAAATGAAAGAGAATTGATCAATTAATAAATATTTTTTTAACATTAAGGGCGACGTCGTCCGAGCTACTTTGGATGGCCTCATCTACATTGACTTCTCTTATCGTGTCCATGCCTTGGTTGTTAAAAGTTTGGATCACACGGTAGTCGGCACAGAATGGGCGGGAGGGACGCCCGCCAGGGTCCCATTTTTTTTAATAATATTCGATACTAAGATTTAACTTTTTAATATTTATTATTAGGTGTGTATTCTTAAAATTTATTTATTTAACACTTATAATTAGGACTTAATTTTTCTTCAACATTTGTTATTAGGGGCCTACTCTTAAAATTTAGGGTAAACTACATAAATGACCATCATACTATTACAAAAGTCGCGATTTGACCACCTTACTTTTTTTTGAAGCAATTAAACCATCACACTATTAAATTGGGTGCAATTTGACCACCAGCCGTTAAAGGTTAACGGCAGGCTGACGTGTCAGTTAAAAAAATAAGGGTATAATTACACATTTAGTCCTTACTACTTATACATTCTTTCAATTTAGTTCTAATTTTAATTTAATAAAATAAATTAATTATTTAATTAGGTAACGACACGTGTCACTACCTTATTGGAGGGATTTAATTATTTATATTTGATTAAATAAATTTATTTTCATCTTCCAATCAGGTGGTGACACGTGTCACCACCTGATTAAAGGAAGAAAATGGATAAAATTACAAATGCAAGTGGGGGAGTCAAACCTACGTCCCTAGCAAAGAAGGGTGATAGCTTACCACCACGCCAAATGCCACATTGTGATATATTTCCTGCAATATATTATATGTACATAAACATAAAAAACTGGGATATTTGAGGCGAAACCAAAACAATGCGATGGGTTCACCTTTAGGAAATTTTACTTTCTATTTGTTTTTCAATTCTGGGTGGCAGCTCATGGGGTTGAATATGTGTTTGGGGCTCACGAATACCCAACAACTGGGATATTTGAGGCAGAACCAAAACAATGCGATGGGTTCACCTTTAGAAAATCAATTTTGATCGGGAAAACAGAGCTGGGGCATGTCGATGTGAGAGGAGTTATGGAGGATTTGGCTGAGGAATACAAAGGAAATGCTTACAATTTAATCACCAAAAACTGCAATTATTTTTGCAATGATGCTTGCATCATGTTGACTGGGAATCCAATCTCAAGTTGGGTCAATGGCCTTGCTAGAATTGGTAAGGCTAAGAACATCTTCTGTTTATTTCCAATCCAATTTTGCTGTTTTAACTTTAAGTTTCCATAGAAATTGATTTTTTTTTTCTGGGTAGGAATTATAATGGTTGAAAGTGTCAACAATGAAAAAATTGAGTTAATGCATTAGTTAGTTTTATGTTATTCGGATTCGGATTAAGTGACATCTATTAGAATGGTTTTGAAACACATGACCTTCTGAAGATCATATCCTATATCGGAATATGTTCTTTATATGAATAGTTTTAGAAAAAATTAAAAAGTTTGTATAACATTCCTCAATTTTATTGAATTTGATTCCTCAATGTTGGTGATGTCGTAGGGTTCTTCTGCAACTGTGTTCTTCCTGTGACTTTAAATGAAACCAAAGTGAGGCAGCACAGAATTGAAGACAAATCATGTGAAGGAGAAAAGAAGAAATTAACATACGATGATGGAGAAGCGCAAGGCAATGGAAAACGATTTCAGTTTTTGATGTGTATTTACATATACTATATTACATGAATTATATCACAATGTGGCATTTGGCTTGGTGGTAAGCTATCATCCTTTCTTGCTAGAGGACGCAGGTTTGACTCCCCCCACTTGCATTTGTGATTCTATCCATTTTCTTCCTTTAATCAGGTGGTGACACGTGTCATTACCTAATTAAATAATTAATTTATTTTATTAAATTAAAATTAGGACTAATTTGAAAGAATGTATAAGTAGTAAGGACCAAATGTGTAATTATACCCTTATTTTTTTAACTGACACGTCAGGCTGCCATTACCCTTTAACGGCTGGTGGTCAAATTGCACCCAATTTAATAGTGTGATGATTTAATTGCTTAAAAAAAGTAAGGTGGTCAAATCGCGACTTTTGTAATAGTATGGTGGTCATTTATGTAGTTTACCCTAAAATTTAAGGGCCTATTTTTCCCAATATTTATTTTTAGTGACATACTCTTACTTTTTCAATACTTGTTATTAGACCCAATTTTTTCTAGTACTTATAATTAGGAGCACAATTCCCCATATTTGTTATTAGGGACATTCTTTTAAAATTTATTTTTTTAATGTTTGTTATTAGGGATCCAATATGGACATGATTTTTTCCTCAATATTTGTTATATGAACATACTCTTAAAATTTAATTTTTTTCTAATATTTGTTATTAGAAACCTAAATTTTTTTCTAATACTTGTTATCAATGACATACTTTTACCAATAATTGGTATTAGAAACATACTCTTAAATTTATTTTTTTAATATTTGTTATTAGAAACCTATTTTTTTCTAATACTTGTTATTAGAGGTTTACTTTTAAAATTTATTTTTAATATTTATTATTAGGGGCTTAATTTTTTTCTCTAATACTTGTTATTAAGGGCCTACTTTTAAAATTTATTTTTTAATTTTTATTATTAGGGGCCTAATTTTTTGGTTCGTCCTTGGGCCACTAAAATCTCATAAACGACTATACGTAAAGCTCCTGAGTCATCGAATTGGCTACAACACTCTTCGCACCAGTCTTTATGATATGCGGAAGTTCGCTCAGGCTTTTTAACTCATGGATATAAAAAATGATTATTTCTCGGTTTCCTTCCTATCACATATTGATTATTTGAATGCCCTTGCAGGTGGTCCTTTGGTAATCTTTGGCCAATACCTTATTGTTGAGCCTTGGACGATCAATTTTTCTACATCCCAACCGCACCCCTACCGTGTTGTGGCTTGGATCCGCCTACCAGGGTTGCCAGTGTTGCTCTATAAGCCGAGTATTATCACTAAGATTAGTAAGAGCATTGGCCTAGTGGTTAAACTGGATTATCACACAAATTGTGATCATCGCGACCGCTTTGCTAGAAAGGCAATTAACTTGGATATTCGTAAGTCTCTTGTATCAAGCTCCTCACCAATCGTCGGCTTCAGATAGTTGAGTATGAATCTCTTACCCACCATTTACTTCGAATGCGAAAAGTATGGCCACGTTCAACATATTTGTCCCACGATTACAGTAATAAGTTTTAATTCAATGCAATAAAATGGTTTATTACATTAGATTTTATAAATATAATTTATTAAATCTCATTTAATAAAAAATATGTTAATAATTAGATTTTAAAAAACAAATAAGGTAATAAGTTGAGCAATCACATTTTGGTCGATTGGTCAAGCTGTTCATCTTTATTCTTTTATATTTTTTTATGTCATGAGTTCTCAACTAGGAGCACTCCCTTTTTTCCGCCTAAAATCTTCCATTCCCCTCCCTATAGGTAAGAATAAGATTATTAGTATTTGTAAAAAAAAAAAAAAGTTTTGATCATGAATTCAATTTAGGCTTTAGAAGTTTATGTTTAGGAGTTAGAATCTAGGAATTGTGGTTAGAATTTAGTGTTTAGAGGCTAGGTTTTAAGATAATATGTTAGAGATTTAAGGTTTAACCTATAAATAAAGACGAAGCTAAAGGGGGTGGGGGTGGCAATTGATAGTTTTAAAATATTTGCAATTAAGTCATTGTCCCTCCCAAACAAATATTGGTTTATTATTTTAAGACCCCTTAAGTTAAAATTAATGAAATTAAGCCATGAACCCTCATTTTTTAGTTTAATCACTTTTTAAGACCCTTCAATTTTAAAATTAGTGAAAATAAACCTTGATTCCCTTATTTTATGATTTAATTACTTTTTAGAACCTTATTATTTTAAAGTTAGTTAACTTGCCCCCTTATGGTTCAATCCTGGCTCTGTCCCTGCCTATAAACCTAAAATACTAATCCTAAAGCCTAACCACAACCCTTAAATCTTAAACTAAATCTCTAAACCTAAAAATTAAAATGCTTGCGAAAACTTTTTGTTTTCACCGTCAATGTATGATATAATTAGTCATAATAATTATAAACATGGACGGACATAGTCACGCAAAAAGGAGTGTGAATTATTAAGAAGTTACATTAAAAATGTACGGGTATGAAATTAATTTTTTTTACATGTACGAATTTAAATCATCAATAAAAAATAAAAATAAAATATCAAAACTACATAAAAATTTAAATTTTTTAGAGTTACGATACATCCTTATCATAAACAGGACACACAAGTGGATTTTGTTCAAGCAATAAGTGAGCGTTCCTGGATTTTTCTAAACTAATACTGGAAAAGGATATTGTTGTTAATATAGAAAGTTGCAGACAACAAATAATTGAGCTGACCCAGTCTCGTCTTATTAAGAGTGGGGCAATGTTATCAAAGAAATTAGTTTAAATATATATTTTTATGAAAATATATTAATTTTATGCAACTGAAAGATATAAATATATCTTCAGAATATTTTCCAGTACAAATTTATTAATTTTTGACATGTTTAAAAATTGATTAACATTTTAACTTGTTTAATGTCATTCTAAGTTGGGTTATATTTTTATATTTTATAATTATTCATTTTTATTAAGAGTAATGAAAAATATAAAAACATTATATTATTAATCAGATTTTCGCCTAACCTAATCTGACGACTCACACGACGATTTGTCGGTTGATCTGATTAGTGATGTAAGGAAGCAAAAATCTAGCGATTTTAATTCCTTGCACTTGGAAAAGAAAATTAAATATTTTCTATTGAGTAGAGACAATATTAGTATTATTAACCATTCAGTCAATTAATAGATTAAAAAATTTAATATTTAATTCGATGGATTTGATGCAATGTTTTCATGAAAAAAAATAATGTATTTGATATAGAATTAGAGGTGTTTATATTGGGATAGGAATGAGTTTGGATTATATTTTGTATTGTATTAATATATTTTATTTTTGTTTATATTATACTCGATCAGAGATGCGAGCCTCACTTTTATACAATTATTTTTCTGTCGATTAATTTTAATTAGTTTAAATTTCACCATTAAACTTGTGAATTTTGTTTGTTTTAATCACTCGACTATTAAATCTTTAATGTTGTTTACCTTTTGTTGATAAATTTATGATGAAAAAACTTTGAAACTTTCCTTTGGTTCATAGATGCCAAAGTATTTTCTTTCAAATCCGATCGATTGAAATGTAACGTGGGATGGAAGATGTAACCCCCTAGACTTGTCTATACGTTACAACGGATCATAGGAAGTCACATTATGGTCACAAGAGCAACCCACAGTAAAAATACATGTAAAAAACATTTTTTTCTCAAAACATTTATTAAACTCTAAAAATCAACTTCTGTTTAAAATAACATTTCAAGAAGTCATTTAAATGCTTAACAGAAATTTCAAAAAGTGCTTTACAGACTCTATCATAAAACAATACATGACATGCATGACATACATGCCCACTAACTATACAGTACCGTACTCCAGAGGCAACGCCGAGAGAACTCTGAACACTGATGTCAACATTATACCAAGATATATTCTTTTAACCTGCAATGGTAGAAACAACGTGAGCTTGGAAAAACTCAGTAATGCAGAACTACCAAAAGATGTTATAAGCTCATGCAGATATACGGTAGGCATAACATTTTCATGATGTTCCAAACAGTAATAGTCCTCTTTTTCTTTCCGTTATTTCAGGGTAACATTATACTTGAGAATAATGGTACTTGTTCTTTATTCAATCATCGAGTAACAAACGAAAATTATACAAGCTGATAGATTACGAAGATGAAAACAACGAGTTTAATGTCTAGTGTGTCCCAATAGGTGCATATCAATCATATCATGAGAACACATAACAATTCAATGCAAATGTTCAAGTACATACAAGGGTTTACTACTAACTACCTTCCAACCTTACACCAATATGCAGTCCCCCAGAACTGCATCCATAAAGACTTACCCTATGCCCGATGGGCATAGGTGCCACCTAAGGGGTTGCCTTAGGTTCATAAGGATTTACCCGTGCTAAAGAATCGGTACCAACTCAAGGGGAGATCTTGAGTCCATAAGGATTTACCAGCTTGATCAAGGCTGTACCAACGGAGACTTCATAACATAACCCAACAATATACCCCGGATGACAATCGGTATTCAGATTTCAGACATGAGTAACTGAATACATGTGACAGACGTATTCTATTCAGAGTATCAGAAACAGAAGATTCATGATTTTGACAGATAAATAGGCATACCATTGAGCAGAACAGACATTTTCATCATTCATCATGCAAACAGATTGTACCATCATAGTGTCACGGGGCTAGACGTTGGCTCGCTAACCCGTGCGGCCTTAGTCGACGATCTTAGGTCGGGGACTAAGTAAGCCTTTGAAATGCTAAGCGATTGTGCTTAGACGGAGTTGTGCGGAAGCTTTGGAAAAGTATTTGGGTGATGGCAAACAAGGCAAAGAGAAAGGAGGCGAGGAATTAAACAAGCAACGAGCCTCGTTAAAAACTCCCTCTAAGCCTAGACGGGGAGAAAAGAGTACTCGAGCCCTCTTGTATTAAGAAAGTAACGAAATGAGAAAGATGGTGAAAGTGAAGTGATTACAATGGTTGGGCAAGGCTCTTATTTATAGCCTTGGCCCCCTAGATCTAATGGCTAGGATTGACTCGATCCAATGGCTATGGATGAGTCTTACAAAGAGAATCTTTAAGAAAGGAAAGCTAATCAACTATACATGGCAACTAAATCACTATATTACATGGTTGCCTAAGATAAGAGCCCAATGACATCATTGTCTTGGTGGCATTGGCTTGTTTCCTCGAATGTGGCTTCAAGGATAGATACTTTCCTCGAATAGGCTCCATGGAAGATACCTTTCCATGTGCGTTGGTCCAAAGATGACTCCTTGGCTTTGGTCTTGGATGCTTGGGCGGATTGGGCTTGGTGTGGCCCGGATATTGGCTCCAAAACCTCCTCTTTAGCAAGTAAGGTGCTGAATCGGGCCCTAGGGGTGTGGGCAATGAGAAAGGACAGCCCCTAGGCCTCTTGGCATGCACATTGGGTGCGGACTCGGCCTCAAAGGTGTGCACGTCGGGTGTGGGCTTAAGCTTCATGGATTGGGCACCATGAAGGGTGGAAGGCAAGACCCCCTCATATGTGGACTCGGCCTCCTTGATGAGCACGTCGAGTGCGGGCTCGGGCTTCATGACTTGGGCGGCATGAAGGATAGATGGTAAGGCCCCCTCGTGTGCAGACTTGGTCTTCATTGTGCGCACATCGGGTGCGGGCTCGGGCTCTATGCCTTGGCCGGCATAGAGGGTGCGTAGCAAAGGCCCCTCGGGTGCGTGTGTTGGGGCCCCTCGGGTGCAAGGCTTGCGGGCAGCACATGGGGTGCTAGATAGGGACCCATGGTGCGGATAAATGGGCCCAGGACGGATCTCTTGGGCGCGGACACCACCAAGGGCGTTGTGCATGGCCCCTTGGTGCGTGAAGACAATAGCACTTTGTGTCCCTCGGTCGGGTTGTGCGGGTGGTGCGCGGAACTTAGCACCTATGGGTGCGGGAGACTCGATCTTGAAAAGAGAGTCGGTAACATTCTCCCACACTGAAGCTATCGACGTCCTCGTCGATTGGTAGGGATGAGGCTCGGTCGCCTTGAACTTGAACAGCCCCGGCTCATCGTCTTGTCCCCACTCGGATAAGGGAAAACTCGTGGAAAAGTCGAGGCTTTCATGCCTTGGCCCTCGATCAATCTCGAACGGTTGCCACTCCTTGGCAAACTCACGATCATCCTCGAATAAAGGATTATTCCTCCAAAACACAATGTCTTTGTGCCTTGGCAATTGGCTCGTCTCGATGGTTGGTCTCACCTTGCTTTGTGCTTGGCTCGATCGCATCGGCAGCCTGAAAATAGAACCAGAGTAAGTTAGTCGCGAATCATCACAATAACTTAACTTACTTACCTCAGACATAAAGTTCTTGTCGGGTGGCTTCACTTCTCCTTGTCGATACTCAAGGCAAGTGATTATGGCGGGGTCTTGTAAGACTAGATCCCCTTCGTCGCTTTCTAGCATTCTCTCAAATTGAAATCCATCTTGGTAGGCCGTCGTGCCTACTTGCTCTATGAAAAGGCTTTGTCCTTCGCACTCTCTTGTTGGCGATCTACAAACAAAACCATAGTGAGTTAGTCCCAATTTAGATGGAAAAATGGGCTCACTTACCTTGGACTCAAAGTCCACGTCGCTCGGCTCCTTGTCGCATGACTCGACTAGGGAAGCAACTCGCCCCACGTCTTGGTTTGGATCTTCACTCAAACATGTAGAATCCTTACAAAAATCCAAAGAACGATGGGTTAAAAAGGATTCTTTGAACAATAAAGAATCACTTACCTTGGACTCAAGGTCCGTGTCGTCTCGATCCACTTTTCCTTGCCGATACTCAAGGAAAGTGTTGGCATGATTTGGCCCTTCTTCAATGGGCTTGGGCACTTCGGTGCTTTGATTTGCTTCCATGGATTCATGCCACTCATCCATGGAGTTGGTCCACTCATCGAACTCGACTTGCACTTCCTCAAGGAAAAGTGCTAGCAGATCCCCATCGACTTGATCTACTTCACCAAACTCGGATGGCTCTCTAAACGCTTCATCATACTTGGATGGTTCGGATGGGTACTCCACCTCATGAACCATCTCGCTCTTTGGTGCCATTGGCAACTCCAAAGACTGCTCCTCATCTTTGATCTCTTCAAAGACTCGTCCCGTTGTGTCGGAACTTTCCATGGATTCGTCCATGGCTTTATCATCGTCGGCTATCATGGTTGAACCTGCATAATCCTTATCTTCGGATTTTGGCAGATCAAGTGCATCAATTTGTTTCAAACAAGATAAACCAATAACAAACGCATGTACATCAAAAGAATCACAACGTAATACCTTGATGTTTGTTGTGCCTCGGAATTCGCCAATTTGATAGGGCACATCCCTCGCGATTCCCACAACTTGTTCATCACTAAAGCTGATTGTCTCAACTTGTTCATTTACCTTCTCAACTTGAAGGTTTAACGTCTTCGCAACTCGCGTTGACACGAGAAGTGAATGTGCACTCAGATCCACTAGTGCACGTAGTTTTGCATCGCGAAACACTACATCGACCAATATAGGCCCCTCCCACTCGAAGTCACTATCGACACTCCAAGAATCACAAGATGAATCATCATCTTCGTCGCTGGAATACTCCACGCAATATGTGGACTCGTTGCACATTTGCAACCTTTCCTTAACCAAAGTTGCGCTATCGAACTTTGACGCCCCAACAATCACCGAACTTGGTGATTCACCGAACAAGGAAGCAATCTCTTCGGCCTCGGTCTCGTCGGACTCGTCCCGTAACTCGAACTGCTTGAACTCGTGCGGGCATTGGAAAGACAAGTGTGAATTTTCACACATCCAGCATTTCGAAGGTTTGCTCTTTGGGCAATCCTCAACATCATGATTTATCCTACAAAGGGAACAAAACCAAGTGTTAGTAAAAACACTATTCAAATGTGATTTACTTACCTCGCTTTCAAACGAGAACTTGGTTGACTCCACGTCCATCTTTGTCGCAACGTCCCTTCTTCTTCCTCGCGCCATCTCGTCTTGAACGGAGCGTAACTAGCTCTGATACCACTTGTCACGGGGCTAGACTTTGGCTCTCTAACCCGTGCGGCCTTAGTCGACGATCTTAGGTCGGGGACTAAGTAAGCCTTTGAAATGCTAAGCGATTGTGCTTAGACGGAGTTGTGCGGAAGCTTTGGAAAAGTATTTGGGTGATGGCAAACAAGGCAAAGAGAAAGGAGGCGAGGAATTAAACAAGCAACGAGCCTCGTTAAAAACTCCCCCTAAGCCTAGACGGGAAGAAAAGAGTACTCGAGCCCTCTTGTATTAAGAAAGTAACGAAATGAGAAAGATGGTGAAAGTGAAGTGATTACAATGGTTGGGCAAGGCTCTTATTTATAGCCTTGGCCCCCTAGATCTAATGGCTAGGATTGACTCGATCCAATGGCTATGGATGAGTCTTACAAAGAGAATCTTTAAGAAAGGAAAGCTAATCAACTATACATGGCAACTAAATCACTATATTACATGGTTGCCTAAGATAAGAGCCCAATGACATCATTGTCTTGGTGGCATTGGCTTGTTTCCTCGAATGTGGCTTCAAGGATGGATACTTTCCTCGAATAGGCTCCATGGAAGATACCTTTCCATGTGCGTTGGTCCAAAGATGACTCCTTGGCTTTGGTCTTGGATGCTTGGGCGGATTGGGCTTGGTGTGGCCCGGATATTGGCTCCAAAACCTCCTCTTTAGCAAGTAAGGTGCTGAATCGGGCCCTAGGGGTGTGGGCAATGAGAAAGGACAACCCCTAGGCCTCTTGGCATGCACATTGGGTACGGACTCGGCCTCAAAGGTGTGCACGTCGGGTGCGGGCTTAAGCTTCATGGATTGGGCACCATGAAGGGTGGAAGGCAAGGCACCCTCATATGTGGACTCGGCCTCCTTGATGAGCACTTCGGGTGCGGGCTCGGGCTTCATGACTTGGGCGGCATGAAGGATAGATGGTAAGGGCCCCTCGTGTGCAGACTTGGTCTTCATTGTGCGCACATCGGGTGCGGGCTCGGGCTCTATGCCTTGGCCGGCATAGAGGGTGCGTAGCAAAGGCCCCTCGGGTGCGTGTGTTGGGCCCCCTCGGGTGCAAGGCTTGCGGGCAGCACATGGGGTGCTAGATAGGGCCCTATGGTGCGGAGAAATGGGCCCAGGACGGATCTCTTGGGCGCGGACACCACCAAGGGCGTTGTGCATGGCCCCTTGGTGCGTGAAGACAATAGCACTTTGTGTCCCTCGGTCGGGTTGTGCGGGTGGTGCGCGGAACTTAGCACCTATGGGTGCGGGAGACTCGATCTTGAAAAGAGAGTCGGTAACAATAGGTCAAACTAACAGATCATACTATCAAGTTCATCAGACAGTCAGGCAATACCATCACAGATCAAGCAATCACATAACAAGTATGCATATTGAGCAGACATACATCAAGTAGGCAGAGAATGTCATTATATATTCAGTTCATCATTTCATCTCATTTCCCCAACATAACATTGTTCATGATTAAATCATTATACAATCCATTCAACAGAATATATCACACATGGAACACACTAGGTGGGACAAATCATTTCTTGGAGATACTTAGCATTTACGGAAGGGGACACATTAAACTTTTGACAATTTGAACGAATTTCTAAAACGTGACCCCTATTAAAAGGGGTTCATACTAACGGTTTAACCCAGATATTCAAGAGGTGATACATCAAGATCTTTGAGAGTTTAGACACATCATGAGTTATTTAGTCATTTAAGTATGCAAGGGCATTATGGTCATTTTATCACATATGGATATTTTGGTAATTTATTCCAACAAGGCATAAACAGTCGCTCAGGAAATTCTATTTGCTCATCAGGCTTCCAATCAGGCATTCAGAGATTTCTATGTCAAGATCTTTCACGATATCGGATACATTCAGGGCTATCTTAATTGCTTTGGCCAACGAGGGCATTTTAGTCTTTTAACTATCAGGGGTGATTTTGTAATTTAGCCCACTAATGATAAAATGACAATTTATAATATTTGATATATATTTGAACGGTTGCTTTCATAATTCACCACAGGACTTGCCACATAGTAGCCGAACTTATATTTTTGTGCGGAAAACATCCAACCTTATATTAATATTAGGAGTGATTAACATACATTAGTGTGCTTCCTAACACTTGGGGGCACTTTAGCCCTTAAATACTTATTAGAAATCTCTGAATTTCATCAAATGCATAACTGCCTATTTAACTTAAGAGGGCTTTTCAGTCATTTTGGAAATTGGGATAAATCCACCATTTTTGTCAATTCTACTATTTAGCACCTCCGTCGTTACGTACTCGGTAGAAATTAGGTCGTTCTAATCCTTTCGGCCCTTACAGACGGTTTACTCATTTAGAACTTAAGGGCATAATTGTCATTCTGATTAATTAAGAATTTCGGTGCTCGAAGGCACTACAGTCTTTTTGGTAATTACGATCATTCTAGTTAATTCATTCATTACTGTCGTAAGGATCAGCTCAGGAATACAATGATATTTCTAGTAAATTCACCTTCGTGTGTTATATAGAGCTCAGGGGAAAAATCCAAGTTTCTTTTAGTATCACGACGACAGAAAACACGCAAAGGGACGGTGAGCGAAAGGGGTCTATCGGACTTTCAATCCAATCTCCCCGCCGGATAGCTGCGTTAAACTGCGAGTGGCTCATCGGGTTTTGGATGCAGAGAGACAAGGAAGACGATGGCGGCGGCGGTGCATGCCACGGGCCGACGGTGGCCAAGATCGATGGACGGACGAATTTTTGGGGAAGGTGGAAAGTTTGGAGAAGCTTTCAGATTTTTTTGTCTCTTCAAATGCAGGTGCAATAATTGGTTGAGGTTGATTCGAATTATTTTATTTTTTTGGTCCAACCCGAGAAACATAAATCACATAAAAAAATTGAGCGAAATTAAAACCAAAATAAAGGCTTAGCTCATATGGTTAAGCTTCTTGTACACCAACCCAAAGGTCACGGGTTCAAACCACATGATACCCATTTTTATTTTTATTTTTATTTTTATTTCTTTTTTTTACATACATTTTAAACAACCAATTCATGGGTGTTACAGAAGAAAACAATATATTTCGATTTCACATTGATCATGCAAGAGAGATTGCAAATTAGACCAATATAAGGAAAAACTTTGATTTAAATTTGCTCGATTCCGAATAAAAGCAAATTGAGGATAAGAAAGAGCGGAGAATGAGAACATTTTAGTATTAGTTACATCACAAATGATGATTAATAGATGTTGAATGACGATAGAAGAGAATTCTGTAATTAACGATATGGTGACAATTTCGCAACAAAAGCAAAAGTTTATTGATTATTTTTGAACTTCTAAAACGTCACCGGCCAAAAAAACATTTTAGCTTAGTGGCCATTAGTGTACTATAATAATTATACACTTTTATATATTTGTGTCATGTTTATATTATTTTTATAACATGGGGTGACACAATGGGGCATGTGGGCCATGTCCTCCCAAACTTTGAAAAATTATAATTTACTCCTTAAAATTTTCAAAAATTAAATTTGATCAACATAAATTTTTTAGAAATTCAAATTAAGCTTCAAAAAATTTGAATGTTCTTAATCCTTCCCATAATTTTTAAAATTTCTCATAAAAACTCTCAAAATTTCAAAAACTTTAGTTAGACCCCAATTTTTTTGAAAAAAACTGTAAATTGAGCCCTTCAAATTTTTTGAAAATTTTAATTTAAACCTCTAATAATTTTTAAAAAATTTAAATTGGCCACCCAAACTCTACCACCAAGTTCTGCCACTGTTTATAACGTAACAATTTTTTTAATAGGATGTGACATATATATTTTTGACTTATGTAAAAATTAATAATTACATCATATATTAATTAAATATCATAATTAAAATTTTAATATAACTTTTTATTGAATAGAGACTTTTGACATTCTAAATAATAAGTGTTAAAAATTAGAAACTACACACATTGAGATAATACGAACATCTTTGGCAATAACTTTTAAAAGCGTGGTAGAAAAATACTGATGAAATCGCATCTCCTTTAACTATGTCTCTTTTGGTGTCCCATTTTAAAAAGTAGGTTTACGGTTTAAAGTTAAAGTTTAAGAAATTAGTGGTAAAGTGTATTTTTAGAGTGTAGGTTTTAAGATTTACGATGTGAAATTTAGAATTATGGTTTAAAATTTAATTTTTTTAATATTTTTTAGTGTGGAATATAAAAAAGGATTGACATGTTTGGCAATTAGCGGGTATCTTATAGTAGATAGCGGATTACATTAGCTGATAGCTGATTGCATTAGCTGATTTGACTAGCGGATTGTATTAGCTGGTTGTATAAAAGTGTTTGGTAAAATTAATTGATAGCTGATAGTTGTTAGATTATTTAAACAAGCAAAATAACATATAAGAACATGATTATATTTAATACTTGTTTGAATAGTTTATTAGTTATTATTAATTAGATCTATAAAATTATCTTTAATATAACTTTTCTAAACAAATTCGAATGATTTATATATTAATCTATTGTTTATATATTTATTTTAATATAATTTAAATAATTAATAAATTTAAATACACATATAAATATGTGATAATAAAAAGAAAAAGTAAATAGGATTAGCTTATAAATAGGGTGAGAAAATATTTAATTTAGGTTATTTTGAGATTTTTGGTAATTGGTAAGGGTAAAAGAGTTTTTATAACTCTAACATAAAACCTCTAATCTTAAAAAGCTCATGTTATGAGCTTTTTTAAAATTAACGGTTTCACCCCAATCCGCTATTTCAATCCGATGTTTACCAAATAATAATATTAACGGATTTGACTGATCGAACCTCTAATTATGCCTAAAACCTCCAATTTTTGCTCAAACTTCTCTTAACCAAACAGAGCGGACATATTTAAGGGCAGGTGATTTAAAAAAATACATACTCTAATCTTTCATAAAAGTAGAAGCACAGCGTACAATGTGGACTTAAAAAGTGTTTGAACCGTCAGCTCCATGCCGTAATTCATTTATTCACACACACGCACATATAAGTGATATGATTTTAATCCGAATCATCCAGCTGGATCCCTTAAACTCGCTTAATTTCCCAGGGCGACGTGATACCCCACGTCTTTAAAGATCTGAGCCGCTAGCTCCATCAATGTCTCCGGATCTGCGACCGCATCGTGCAGCTTCTCGTACTCCACGGACAACCGTACAACACAGCCCGGACCTTGCTTCTTCAGCGGCGCTTGTAGTTTGAACACGAAGCTCTTGAAATCTTTCAGAAGCTCTCCTTCAATCACTCTGAAAGTGATCGAGTTGTTCTCCGGATCAACCGATTCAACTCTGTCTTTCACGACTCTAGTCTCCCCATCTGTAAAACTTGATTAAACTAATTAATAAAACATCAAACTTTTGAACATTTCCATGGAAATAAAAGAAAAGAAGTTTCTTTTTTATCCAGAACTTGCCATGAACGTAGGTCCAGGAGATGATGGAACCCACTTTGCCCCATTCACCTTCGTGCAGAGAACATGCAAGTACCTTGTCGGAGGAAGCATTGGATACGTGGTGAGGTCTGCTGCAGAACATGTCAAGGAACTGCTGGGGAGAAACATCAAGCTCCACTTCAATCTCACGGTTACCAAATAAACATGACATGGTTAAAATCTACACTCTCAATGCTACTATTATACGCTAGTCGTGTACATTATACACATTTTCAAAGGTCTAAACCCTTTTTAAAGAACCTCCTATCTTTTTTTTATGTCCACGTTTATGTTTTTTTTTATAAGTAGTCCACGTGTATGTTTTATACTAAAAAAATTAATTTAAGATTTAAGTTTAGCGAATTGAAGACAATATATATTTTTAAAGTTTAAAATTTAAAATTTAGTGTTAAAAATTTGGAATTTAATATTTTAAATATTGAAACGCAGAGAATGACGCAGAAAAGGGGAGAGTATTCTTGTTTTTTTGCATAAGTCAGGTTGTGGTTAAATCTTGACTCTTCTATTTTTATATATTGGAAATTTTAAAACTTATCTTCAAATACATTAATAATATCATCTGGCAGCCCACATATATTTATTTGGAAAATTTTACAACGTGCGACGAATACCGCTGAACACCAATAATGATAAACACTATTGAACTTCAATAAATTAATTAATAAAAATTTAAAATTTCAAGGACTCATTAAATAATTAATAATTATTTTAAAAAATCAATTAAATTATTTTATATATATTAAAATTTTATTTTTTAATAAGAGTAAACTATATATTTGTACCTCACATATTTTTGTATTTCTATTGAACCCTAATTATTTAAATATTATTTTAATCTGACCCTATTCTTTATAAAAATAAATAATGTAACCATTAACCCTCAATCTAAAATCCTAAATTATTAAACCTTAAACTCTTAAATTTATACCCTAAACAAATTTGGGGAAGGTATAACTTTGAGAGTTAAAAAATAATTGCAGGTTTTCACTTGATGGAGAGTTAAAAGGTTGTCCACTAGAGAGTAGCATCGCCTCTCTAACTTTGAGGTTTTTTACTGTCAACTTGGGTGACGCTGCTTCTTCCTTTTGAAGCAGTAACCACCCCAAATCCTTTTATTTGTTTTTTACGTCTTTTCTTTGGATTTATATTTTTAATAAATGTCGACCGTAATTTTGCTGTGAGCCTTCGAACGGTTTTATTTTAGAAAGAACGAGAAAAAAATTAAAACCGGTTTTATTTTGGAAAGAAAAAAAACAACATAAAAGGATATCCTATTGAACAGGTTTAAGAAAAATTAAGCCGGATTTTTTTGGAAAGAATAGAAAAAATTAAACCGGTTTTGTTTTGGAAAGAAAAAAAATACGAGTAATTGATTTGGGATAGGGTATCCCTACTCTATGTTTGTCTTTTTTTATTCCTATATTCTCTGAAATTATTTTGCTCCAATTTATTTTTTCTTTCTACCTTCGCTAGTTTGTTGTTTGAGATCTATAAATTTGTTTTGTAACTCTTCAATTTCTTTATTGCGATGTGAGAATTCAGGGAGTTAAAACTATTAGAGGGTAACCAAAGATGATTCTTGCCTCGTTAATTTCAAATCTACATTGAGCGGTCGTTTTAGGCGGGTAGATAAGTGTGTGATTATATTGATAGGTTCCTACTCAAATAGATGATTATCTAAGTTCTTCATTTCATTTAACTCTCAAAGTTATACCTTCTTTAAATTTGTTTAGGGTATAAGTTTAAGAGTTTAAGGTTTAATAGTTTAGGGTTTTAGGTTCAGGGTTAAGGGTTACATTATTTTTTATAAAGAATAGGTCAAATTGAAATAATATTTAAATAATAAGGGTTTAATAGAAATATGAAAATAGGTGAGGTACTAAATATATAGTTTACCCTTATTAAAAAAATAAAATTTTAATATATATAAAAAATAATTTAATTGAAAATTTTAAAGTAATTATTAATTATTTGATAAATTTTTAAAATTTTAAATTTTTATTAATTAATTTAATGATGTTCAACAGTGTTCATCATTAGTAGTGTTCAACGGTGTTCGTCGCACGTGGTAGACTCATCCTATTTATTAGAATCATCGGAAAAAAATATTTGGTTAAGTTTTAGTTCGATTGTTATTATTTAAAACATAATGATTAGATCAAATACGGTAAATGATAAGCTGTGTATAGGGTGAGACATTGACAGAGGAAGTTTTATATTGACAAATTGTCTTGATGTAGCGGTATTTTCTGCTATCTTGGATTAAATGAAATTATTTATCTATAAAAAAGAATTTTATAAAATTAATATAATAAAGGCAGAATATTATAAAAAGAATTTTAATAAAATTCTTTTTAAAATAAAGATTTTTATCTTTTAAAAAAATCCTAACGGTGGTTTAAAACGCGCAAATTGCAGGTTATTGAAGCTGAACTATGGGAGAAATTATTATATGGACCCTTCCCACCACGTCATCCATGGTCCCTAGTAATAAAAAAAATTCCACGTCATTATTTTTTTACACGTCATTTACACACTCAAATTTATAATTTCCAAATCATCTTCTCTAATTTCTCCAATTAACGTAGGGTTTAGGGTTAGGGTTTAGGGTTTAGGGTTAGGGTTTAATGTTTAATGTTTAAGGTTTAGGATTTAGGGTTTAGGGTTTAGGGTTAGTGTTTAGAGTTTAGAGTTTAGGATTAGAGTTTAGGGTTTAGGGTTTAGAGTTTAGGGTTTAGGGTTTAGGGTTAGTGGAAGAAGCTATCGTTCTTGAAGAAAAAAAGAAATAATAAACCCTAATTTATTTTTAATTTGATACGACACCATGATTTGGAAAATATAATCCCAGTGTACAAATGATATGGAAAAAATAATGACGTGGAATTTTTTTTATTACTAGGGACCATGGATGACGTGGTGGGAAGGGTCCATATAATAATTTCTCGAACTATGGGGTGCTTATTTAGGTCTATTGTTAGCATAAAATTATAGCTTTTAGAGAATTATTTTTGAGATTGATAGTTTGGATGTTTTACGTATTCTACGGATCGATAAAGATTTACTTGAAAATTGTACTTTGGCTTGGCATTTATTTGATCTTTGACAACGGTCTTGGGAGGTAAAGTTGAGTCATACACCACGTGAGGTAAATACGGTTACGGATGGCCTTGCCAAACTTTCTAGTCCTGAAAATTTGGAGGTGTTGCATTTTGTTGTACCCCGAATTCAATTCTACAGCTTCTTCATAAGGATTTGAATAGGAATTGTTAGGTATTTAGTTGTTTTATTGACTTTATACTCTATGTATTTTAGACGTTTGATTGCTTTGATTGTAATTACTTTCGTGTGTACTCTTTTTTCTCCATTTAAATTTAGGGAGATTTTTTAATGAGGCATATGAGTGTAATCCCTTTTATAAAAAAAAAAGGCTTAAATATACATTTGGTACCTAAACAAGTCACCTTCTCCCAAGTTGGTACTTAAAGAATTTTTGCTCCCAAATTGGTACTTGAACTATGCACCTTCTCCCAAGTCGGTACCAAACGAATTTTTGCTCCCAAGTTGGTACTTGAACTAGACAACATTTTCCTTGCTACAAAAACTTATATATTCTATCGGTTTGGTCCTAATTCGAAACAAATCAATAAAATTAACCCTCATATTAAAAAATTCTATCAATTTACTATGTGTTATTCTCCTAACTTGTTTGTTCTTCTCCCTTAAATGTTATATTGTTTTTCTTGTATAATAAAAGTATAACAGTAAGTTGTTGTTTTATCGTAGAATGCAGTTATCTAATTGTCATTTTGTTCCAATAGACTTGCTTGATTTGACAGTATCGTAAAAGATTACTAAATTGTTTTAACTTATAAATGTGAAAGATTAAATTTATTGAATTGTTTTTAATTATGATCAAATTAATAGAATATATAAATTTTGTGGACTAAAATTATTAATAAAAGTACTCAAACAATGAATGAAATTAAAGTTCGGGTACCAACTTGAGAGCAAAAACTCTTTAGGTACCAACTTGGGAGAAAATGCCTTGTTCATGTACTAACTTGGGAGTAAAAAATCTCTAAGTACTAACTTGAAAAACAGTGATTAGTTTAGGTACCAAATATATATTTAAGCCATAAGAAAAACATGCAAATTGCACATAGTCAAGTATTTCATTATAACGAGCGGCTCCACGGAAAAATGATGTTTATTATAGGATATTTAAGTTTGAGCACATATATGTGTACGGTGTGTGCGTGTTAGAATTAAGAAAAAATGTAAATGTGTACTACCATATAATCGCATTAGTATATTAAAAAAATATCTCATTAATAAAAGTTAATAAGGTTAAATATACATTTGATATCGATCTATATATTTTCTTCTAAGTGGGTACCGAATTTTTTTTGCTTCCAAGTTTGTACTTGAGTTAGACACATTCTCTCAAGTTGGTACCAAAACTTAAACATTCTATCAAAACAATAAATTATTGTTAAACTGTTATTATCCATTAAAAAATTTAACCCTTCATATTTAAAAAGTTGCATAAATTTAGTCATTTTTTATGATACTGTCAAACCAAACGAGTCCATCATATCAAAACAACAATTGAATAATTACATTATACCGTAAAGCAGCAACAAATTATTGTTAAATTGTTATTATACCATTAAAGAAATAAAACATTTTAGGAGAAGAACAAAAAGTAAATTGATAAAAGAAATATTAAATATAGATGATTAAATTTATTGAATTATTTTGAATTAGAACCAAATTGATAGAATGTAAAAGTTTTAGTACCAAATTAAGAAAAAATATTTAGTTCAAGTACCAACTTGAGAGTAAAATTAATTAAGTATTATCTTCAAGAAAAAAAGTGTATAATTCAGGTTAAATTAAAAAATAATAATGTGGGGTTAGTTGTACAAAAATTGTTTATTGAATAAATGATCAAAGTGCTTTGAAAATGTGGGAGCTTTTTAATTATATTTTTAGGATGAGTCTACCACGTGCGACGAACAACAATAAATATTATTAATGATGAACACAGATGAACATCATTAAATCAATTAATAAAGATTTAAAATTTTAAGGATCCATCATACAATTAATAATTATTTTAAAAAATTTAATTAAATTATTTTTTATATATATTAAAATTTTATTTTTTAATAAGGGTAAACTATATATTTAGTACCTCACTTATTTTCGTATTTCTATTGAACTCTTAAACATAATTTAACCCTCAACCTAAAACCCTAAACTATTAAACCTTAAACCCCTAAAGTCTTAAACATATACCATAAACGATATACCATTAAAAATAATTTCACCATCATCGATTCAATTCAATTCAATAAATCGTTGAATTCTCCTAAAAAATTTAATTAAATTATTTTTATATATATCAAAAATTAATTAAACTCGAATCTCTTAGAATTAATTAATAAAAAACATTTCCCGACAATCGATTATCAGACAAATCAATGGAACTTAGCTTCAGGTTTTCGAGATTCTTTGGAATTGGACTTACCGTTTCTCGAAAGATTCAAAGAGTTCAAGGAGGGCATGAACGAAACTGTTGGTGGGATAATGCCACTGAAATCATTACCAGCAAGATTCAAGTCCACCAACCTAACACAGTTACTTAGTTTCGCCGGTATCGATCTGGTTATTGAGTTTTGCTCGAGATGCAACGAAAATAATTGCTTCAGCGCACCAATCTCAGCAGGTAGATTGCCAGAAAAGTTATTATTATTCAAAAGAAGCTCCTCTAAGTTTTGTTAATTTTAAGAGATTTGAGTTTAATTAATTTTGATATATATATATATATAACAATAATTTAATTAAAATTTTTAGGAGAATTCAATGATTAATTGAATTGAATTGAATAGATGATGGTGAAATTATTTTTAATGGTATATGATTTAGGGTATATGTTTAAGAGTTTAAGGGTTTAAGGTTTAATAGTTTATGGTTTTAGGTTGAGAGTTAAATTATTTTTTATAAAGATTAGGGTCAAATTGAAATAATATTTAAATAATGAGAGTTTAATAGAAATACGGAAATAAGTTAGGTATTAAATATATAGTTTACCCTTATTAAAAAATAAAATTTTAATATATATATAAAATAATTTAATTAAAATTTTTAAAATAATTATTAATTGTATGATGGGTCCTTGAAATTTTAAATCTTTATTAATTAATTTAATGATGTTCATCTGTGTTCATCATTAATGGTATTTATTGGTGTTCGTCGCACGTGGTAGAATTTTCCATATTTTTATAACTATTTGATTCATTGCCAACAATCTTTAGAGCAATTGGTTAAAAGTTATCAGCTGACACATTCTCCTCTCCTTAGGAGCAAAATTCACCATTTTCCCTCCCCTTAGGTAGAAATTGTTCAAAAAAATTAGATTTATTAGATGGTTAATTTGGACAGATTTATTATGAGAATGATTATTTTAACTTAATTTATTCTATTCACGATGTTGAAATTTAAAATTTTAAACCTTAAAATTAATTAATTATTAATTAGCAAGTTAGAATAATTTATTAATAATAATTAGGGTAAAGTATGTCAGGTACCACCGAACTATAGGGTGTGACTTGTTTTTAACATCAACCTTTCAATTGGTCCAAACTTACCACCAAACTTTATTTTTCGACTCGTTTATACCACTCTGCCGTTAAATCGTTAACTCCGTGATGACGTGGACGCTGCACCAAAACGACGTCGTTTTGGTGCCGCTATTTTGATAATAAATGACCCAAAACGACGTCGTTTTGCTAGCGGAAATATGTAAAATTGTGCACTTAATGGGATTTGAACCTAAGACCTTAAGCATCAAAGACAACCTCTTAACCACCAAGCCAACCTAATATCTTTGAATTAGTTTTAGCACAAATAATATATATTCTCAACTGTAGTTTGTCATATAAATATATTATTTCTAATATAATAATATTCAAATATTGGTATACATATATTAATACATAAATAATAAATCAAATGAAACTAGATAAATATTTTTACATTATTAATAATATTAAATATATAAATAGATAAATATATTATTATAAAAACTAAAAGACTAATTTCTAAAATAAAATTTGTTTAAAAAATTTAAAATTCGACAAAATCTTAATCCCTAAACCTATAAACCCTAACCCTAAACTATAAACTTTAAACCCTAAAATTTTATTCATAAACAAATAATAATAAAATATATAAACAAATAATATATTATTATAAAAACTAAAAAACTGATTTAAAAAATATAAAATTTTCAAAATTTACGAAAATCGCAAAAAATTCACCAAAATTTTAAACCCTAAAGCCTAAAGCTTTTGGGTTTTAGGGTTTATGATTTAGGGTTTAGGGTTTAAGATTTTGGTGAATTTTTGGTGATTTTCGTAAATTTTGAAAATTTTATATTTTTAGTTTTTATAATAATATATTATTTGTTTTTATATTTTAATATTATTTGTTTATGAATAAAATTTTAGGGTTTAAAGTTTATAGTTTAGGGTTAGTGTTTATAGGTTTAGGGATTAATATTTTGTCGATTTTTAGATTTTTTAAACAAATTTTATTTTAAAAATTAGTCTTTTAGTTTTTATAATAATATATTTATCTATTTAATGATATTAATAATATAAAAATATTTATATATTTTCATTTAATTTATTATTTATGTATTAATATATGTATACTAATATTTGAATATTATTATATTAGAAATAATATATTTATATGACAAACTACAGTTGAGAATATATATTATTTGTGCTAAAACTAATTCAAAGATATTAGGTTGGCATGGTGGTTAAGAGGTTGTCTTTGATGCTTAAGGTCTTAGGTTTGAATCCCATTAAGTTTACAATTTTACATATTTCCGCTAGCAAAACGACATCGTTTTGGGTCATATATTATCAAAATAGCGGCACCAAAACGACGTCGTTTTGGTGCAGCGTCCACGTCATCACGGAGTTAACGATTTAACGGCAGGGTGGTATAAATGAGTCGAAAAATAAAGTTTAGTGGTAAGTTTGGACCAATTGTAAGGTTGATGTTAAAAACAGGTCACACCCTATAGTTCGGTGGTACCTGGCATACTTTACCCTAATAATTAAGTGTCTTAACTACTTAAAAGATTGGTAAAGGTAGGTCACTAAACACAATTAGATAAAACTGCCCCCAACTAATCCAACCCATCAACACAAATTGACCCAAATATATTAAAATAATAACACGTCATTCGATTGAAATAATAAATTATTCTATCATTTTCTATCCCATTATTAAAGAAGTTCTTTCGATGAATAAAATTTGACAGTTTTTTTGTGTCTATGTCCAAAAATGATTTTATATTACATGTATTTATATTAATAAAACAAAAACAATCAATAATACATGACATAAAATTATTAATAAAATATATAAAAAGATAGACAGATTTTATTTTCTTTAGATACCATTTAATATCAAGTGAAAATATATTAATTAAATATAAGATGTGATAACGTGGTTATTTGCGCTAAAACTTGTTTTTTAATATAAATATACTTCTTTAATTTATTCGATTAGATTCAATAATTGAGCTGCGGATGCAACATGCAAGATAGAAAGATGACATAATATATATATTCATTAACATTAATGATGAATTGATGTGCCTTGACCAAGCTAAAAAAGTTGGGTGGGTGGGTAATTTATATTTTAGATCACTAAACTTATCACTCATTTTCATTTATATTACAAATTTTTAATTTAATCAAATTACATCATGTAGCTTTTTGTTATTTACAAATTAAGTCACTTATGTTGATACAATCAAATAATTCTAATGGAAAAATTAAAATTGAAACTGCAACTTTTATTCAATATATTTCTCGCATATCATCAATAAAAATTATTTTATTGGCAATTTAAATGTTTTTGTTATGATTTATGGAGAATTTAATTATTTTTCCTTTGAATTTATTTACATGAAATATTTAAAAAATTATTAAATAAAATTAGTAATTAAACATTAATTGAGGATGATATGTGAAAGTTACATTAAGTAAAAGTGTCGATTTTAGTATTTTTGTTAGAATTAATTAACGATAATAGTATAAGTAATTTAGTTTATTAATAGAAAAAATTTATTGATGTAATTAAATTAAATTAAATTAAAAGGTTTGTGATATAAATAAAAGTAAATGTTAAGTTTGAAAATGTAAAATGTAAATTACCCTAATTTGGTGCGGAACTTGAACTTGTAAGCACCAACTTGTAAGAAATGATTTTTTTTTTAATTTTTAAAATGATAGTACATAAATATAATAATTTATATGTAATAACACGTGAAATGATCGGTGGTACGCGATGCAATTGGAGAAATTACATCTGATTCCACCCACTAGCACGATCAATTGTCGGGTGAGAGCATTGTTTTGGCAAAATGTATTTAAAAAATGAAAATACATGGGTGATATTTGGTAAATAATTTTTTAAGTTAAAATTAAAAGTTTAAACCATGTTTAAAGTTTTTATTCGTCAAATCCGTTAATTTGAATGTTTGGTAATCAAATAATTGTAGAAACAAATTGGGGTAAAATCTTTCAAATTGAAAATTATGATCTTAAGAGCTTTTTGAATTATAAAATTAAATATAATAGTTGTAAAGACTCGTTTATCATTGACAATTACAAAAAAGGTTATTCAAAAAATCTAAATTTGAATAACTAATCAAATTAAAAGATCATTTTTAAATAAAAATTACCACTCAACTACAGTCGTTGACTAGAAAATGTCAACTTTAAAAAAACACTGAATTTTAGTTTGTGACTCGAAGATACCACTTCGTCGTTAACTCTTAACACCTCGTTAAGTCAAAACGACATCGTTTTGAAGCTTAATTTAGCCCAAAACGACGTCATTTTGCTGGAGGAAAAATATTAAAATCATGTGCTTAGAGGGGTTTGAACCCAAAACATTCGAACATAAAGGCTAAATTTTAACCATTAAACTTGAAATTATATAATATTTTACCACAAATATTATATATATGAAACTACTTAAAATAAATTCAAATTATTTTATGAAATAAATAACACTATATATAATATTAATATATAAATAATATAACATATTATATATATATATATATCAATATATAAAAATAAAAGTGTAATTTTATATAATATTTATAATATAAATATATTATTTAAAAATACTTCAAAATATTCATAAAAATAATATATTTACATTATAAATAATATATAAAAATTTTGAACCCTAAATCCTAAACATTAAAGTATAAAGCCCAAACCTCAAACCATAAACTTTATGATTTAAGGTTTAGAGTTTAGGGTATAAGGTTTATGGTTTTGTATATATTATTTTAATGAATATTTTTTTAAAAATAATATATTTATATTATAAATAATATATAAAAACCATAAAAATAATATATATTTTTATTGATATATGTAAATAATATATTTTATATATTAATATTTTTATAGTATTATTTATTTCATAAAGTAATTTGAACTAATCTCAAATAGTTTTAGATGCATAATATTTTTGGTAAAATATCATGTTAGTTCAATGGTTAAAGTTTAGCCCTTATATTTGAAGGTCCTGGGTTCAAACCCCTCTAAGTGCATTATTTTAATATTTGTTCTCAGAAAAACGACGTCGTTTTGACTTAATGAGGTTGTTAAGAGTTAATGACGGAGTGATATTTTCGAGTCACAAGCTAAAGTTCAGTGTTAATTTTAAACTTTTTTAAAGTTCGATGATATTTTCGAGTCAACGGTCATAGTTGAGTGGTATGTGGTGTAGTTTACCTTAAAAATTAATATATCGATCATAGTTGAGTGGTATGTGGTGTGGTTTGCCTTAAAAATTTAATATATACAATCAGCTCATGCAATTATCAAATGTAATTACTAGCAATTAATGTAATCTGCTATCAGTTATCCACTAATTGCCAAACAAAGCCACGATAAACATATAGTTTATAAATGTATCCTAAAGCTATATTAATTGGATAAAATCAAATTTTACAATAGAGGTCGGTTTTCTTGTAATTGAGGAAAACAATTTAGAGATTCATTGATTGACTGGTGATTAAGGAAGTTTATGTTACCTCATTCTATATAAGATAATAATTAAAAAATAGTCGATTTGAATTTTAATATTTACCTTAAAAAAATATAATTACTCTCTTCTTAATAAAGAAAAACAATTTGGACATTAATTATACATTTTTTGGACATGCTTTTTTTTTCATCCTAAAAAAAGTTTGGAATAAGACGCCGAATAAAAAGTTTACGTTATGTCATTAGGGATGATAATTAAATTATAATTTAATATTTTTCCACTAAATTTAATTACTAATTTAAAAAATTATCAAATCCAATTAATAATTTATATAACAAGGGGTGAGTATGGGGTGCGCTTGGTCTAGGATGTGGCTAAAAAGCGACAAATTTCGAAACTTGTCTAAAAACTTAAAATGTTAGACTTTTAGATAACGTTTTACATTTTTTTCCGTAAATTTTAACAAGTTTTGATACTAACAAAACAAGTTTCGACACTTTCTCCAAAAACCTAAAATGTTAAAGAAAAAAATAAGTATCGAAACTTGTTTTGTAATTATCAAAACATGTAAAAAAATCACGTAAAAACCAACTTAAAATGTTATCTGAAAGTTTAACATTTTAAGTTTTTAGACAAGTTTCGAAACTGGTCATTTTTTAGCCGTACCTTATACCTATTACATCTTAAACTCCCCCTATAACAAGCCAAGTCTAAACAAAAGCTTATGATGAAGTCTTGTCCATCTTGAGATTTTCACAAAAACATGAAATGTCGCCATGAAAACCTTGATTGATTACTTAGCCAAGGAACCACCTTAAACACAAATCTTTCAGTCACATAAGGTGGAGATCTAGCAGCTAGACCTAATTTTCAGTTCAACCAAACACCTTTCCAGCAATGTCCTTAGACAGGCACAATGATAAAGAATTTGTCCTGTCATGTCCTGTCTGCGAATTTAACACCTTTCCTAATTTTCAATCTGTATCACCTGTTCTGTCACTCCAAGTTTGTTTTTAAGATCTACTCTATGCCTATAGAGAATAGAGATGCCCGATTAAATCTTCCAATGCTTCAATGTTTATGGTTCCTTTTACTGTTTCAGACCAAATTAAGTGCATAAACCAGTTTGTTTTCTGACAATACACATTCTCGGTCTACCAGTTGAACACTCATGCCGCAAATGATGACATTAGTTCAGTAGGGTCGGGATATCCCCGCCCTCCGAACCGGACGTGAAGGTCTCCCCTCACCCGGCTCTCTGATTTTGAATGATTTCTTAAAATTGACACTCGAAGAACTGCGAGATTAGTGGATCTATTTTATCGAGTTATTTGATCTATCGGGTTATTTAAAGATGCAAGGTAGATTCAAAAAAATAGGTTAATTCAATTAATGATTTATTAGTATTTTAGTAAGTATTAAGGTTTTAATCTTATCGGATGATTTACAAACCTTTTTTTTCTCAATGAGCCCAATATAGCCTTCCCCACACATGGACAGAACAATTAAAAGTGTGGGAAGGCCCTATCCCAAAATTTAGGTCAACCATTTGTTAAGCCCCACCGGTTTTGAAATTAGTCAAATTAATTCATAATATTTCGGCTCTTAAACTTTATGGTTTAGCTTATTAGGACTTCGTTGTTTAGAAGTTAGTCAAATTAAGCTATGGCCCCATTTTATGTTTAAATGTTTATTAGGTCATTGAAAATTTTAACTAAATAAATTAAGCCCCAATCCCCAATGTTTAAAAATACTTATTGTATCCCAGTTAATTTTAAAGTTACACAATTTAACCACTAATGTTCATCCTAGTTACATCCCAATTTAAAAGTTTAGAGATTAATCTAAAACGAGGGTCATAATTTAGGACTTGTAGTGTAATTAACTTATATATATATATATATATATATATATATATAGAGAGAGAGAGAGAGAGAGAGGATCCGTTTACACAATGTAAAACTCTTTAAGTTTTACACGTTTTTTGGACCGTTGGATGAGTGAAACGAATGGATGAGACTAACAGTAAATATGTGAACTTTCTCGTACCTGGTGTGGTGCACATGGCGCGGCCTGTGTGCCTGTTGTGTGTAAAATAGTCTATCGCAATTGTAGTGCAAGTGTACACGACGCAAGTAGTAAAGTGATACGAAGTATCAGATATCGTCTCCACAGGGATTGGGCTAATGACTTCACCTTAATTTCACTGCACGAAGTAAATAAAATAGTTTAGAAAGTTGTCACGAAAATATTGAAGAAAACGTAAATAAAAGAATTGAGATATCAAGATAGAGAAAATGGGCTGGTATTGAATTGCTCAGTAGTGCAGGTATTGAAAATTTAGGAAATCCAGTTCTGTCGTCGCGCCCGTCGCCGACAACACCTGTCGCAGTGGTTGTTCGTTAGCTGTCGCGGCAGCGAACACACCAACTCCTTACTCCAAGTTTGGCAAGAATCCCAGATTTGCCTTGGCCTATCCCTAGGTCCAAGTCTGCCGATGATCACGTCTTGATGATACCTCCCGGCGTGAATCGAAGGATGAACACCGATGTGTATGAATTCTTCCTTAGCCACTTAACCTCGCCCTATCCCTAGGCACGAGATGGTTCAACTATAAACTAGAGAACGCGCTCTTATCTTCTTCGTATACTTAACTCTCCCGATGCTAAGTAAATAGATAACCTCACAATGCTCTCCCGATGCTCTTGCAAGATATTAAAACCAAAATAAGAGAACTTGAAGTTTATTTTATTGAACTTGGAAAATCCTAAAACAAAACAACCCTTGCGACTACTTTACAAAACAACCCGTGGCCCTAGGGTGTTTTTAGAACATGTCGACGACGGGTAAACGGCGGAGGGGTTTAGGTTATCGGTTATGGGGTATGATGCCTCCTAGGTTAAATCTACGCCCTTATATAAGCTTTGAGCTCAAGTATTCTAAGTTAACAAGGATTACAACTTTAATTAAAAGTAAGATTCTAATGAAGACTTAATCTCCAAGGATTCTTCTTTGCAGCCGCCATCCTTGTTTCTAGGAATTTCCTCTCCTTGAGCTTTGGCTTGACATATCTTTTGATCCGGGGCTTGGAAAAATATTTGGCTTTCACACGACAGACGAGCAGATTTTTCTCTATCTATCGCGGTCCACTTTACTTTTCCTCTTCATAAGGCTGCTGTCACGACAGGTCCATGGCAGCTTCGTCCTCATCGTCTGCTTGTCAAGTTCAGTTTTTCTGCTTCGCTGCCCTGCGCCTGCCTTCTTCGTTAACCATGGCAGTAACCTGCAAAATCAGCCATCTTTTAGTAGAATCCGTGTCTTTAGTGTATTTGTGATGTTTTACTGTAAACTGACTTAAATGTAATACAATGATGCTTGAATGCAGCAGAAATATGGGTTAAAAAAGGTGTAAATAATAGTACTTTTACACACTCAACACACCCCCAAACTCAAGTTTTTGCTTCCCTCAAGCAATTAAGACCTAAAGAAAAATGAATATTTTTGTGTTGGCTTTCAAACAGTGAACTGTCCCTTACCTGTCGCTCATTCTCTGTGGCGGCAGCAACCTGTCGGAAAGGTTAGGATCTGTTCGGAATCTCCCTATAGCTCTCGTGCAGTGTGTGCATGCTTGTGAATAGTTATATGCTAAGACTCTCTTAGTTTCACTAGAATATTCAACTTTTTAACTTGAATTTTTATGCCAAAGTTATTATTTGGAAGGCACATTTTCATGCTTCTTTTCTATTTTCAAGCTAAGTTTTACTAGAGCCAGTTTTAGGCACCTCTAGTTAGCTTCCTAGAGCCGGTTTCGGGCACCTCTAGGTTTTTGAGTTTCTTTTGCTAACTTCTTTCCTAGAGCCAGTGTTAGGCACCTCTAGGGGCTATTCAAGTACTAAGCTTCCTATTTTAGTTTGGCTAAAAAAATCTAAGCAATATAACAGTCACAATGGTGTTTAAGTTTTCAGAACTATAGAAAGGCTCTAAACTTCTCCTTGAACTGTCCTAAAGATGCTGCCACGACAGAGCTGTCATGACAGGTAAGTTAACTTCACAGTTTTAAGCCAACATTTTTTAAGAGAACTTAATTAAATAAAAGACACAACAATTAAATAAAGATGTACTACGACTCCATTACTATGGAGGGTGCCACCCCCAAACTCGAGGGTTGCATTGCCTTCAATACAAAATGACAGATAAAATGACGGCAGGTACATCACAAAATATATATAAGCAGGAAACAGGAAAATAAAAAAGAAAAGACTTAAATTGAATCGTTGTCTTCACTGCTGCTGCTGACACAGATCTGACAGCAGCGTCTGGGCTGTGGAGGAGGCTGGGCAGGTTGCTCCACGAGCTGGATGTCGGAGCTGCTGCCACTATCCCATGTGCTGCTGGTGGTGGTGCTGGCTTTCGGCAATAGCTTTCTGTCTGCCACGTGTTTCTGCCTCTTGACAGGCGTAAACTCCCTCTCCAAATTTCTTCGAATCAGAGGTTCCTCCTCGCTATCGGATGTGGCTGGCCGCTTCGTCCCACGTGCGGGGCTGTCGGCCGGAGGACTCGCAGCTGCCGTTGGGGTAGGTGATGGGGTGGAAGCGGTGGAATGGGTATGTGGGGAGGCAGGTGGTGTAGGTGTGTGGACAGGGGTGGGGGTGCGAAAATAGTGGACATGAAAAGTAGGGAAATTAACATCAGGATAATTTGAAGTATTGGTAATGAAGTGTACTGTCTAGTTGGCGAAATCCCTGATGAAGGTCATAAGTCCCATTTGTCTCTCTTCCACCCGTTGTATCGCAGCAAGGATGTGGGTAGACTGGTCTGTCGGAGCGGTGGCGGCGGCAGGTTCAGGGGCAGGCTCCTCGGATGATTCTGCCGGGGAGCCGGCTGGGTTGAAGGAAGAGATAGGTGTAGCCACTACCAGCTCCATGAGGCTGGTGATATTGTTGTCGGTCCAACCTCGTCCTTGGACCATTTTGTAGGTGGATGCCTCGGGGACAACAGCACAGCGGCACAGGGAAGTGATTGTGAATGGTAGGCAAAGGCGGGAGGCGGAGCGGAATGTGCAGTCCAAGATGCTTTCCCTCATATATCGGCCCACGTTGATGGGCCTGTCGTTCATGATTGAATGAATCAGGGCGAGCCGCTGCTGGTTCACCGTCGTGTGATGGGAGGACGGCATGATACGCTTTTTGATGAAAGCGTTCCAAAGTTTAGCTTCTGGGAGTGGCTGCCCCTTTTAACTGAGTTGGGATTCTTTTTGCTCGTGGTCCATGTTGTCCCTTCCTCTGTTACCTCCGCTATGACAGCTCCATAGGCGACAGCATCGAGGGTATCTAAAAATTACTGATGGGCATCATCGTTGGGGCCAAAATATAGGCCATACATGTGGTTGATGCTATCAGCTGTAAATGGCACCTCGACTCCCCGGTAACGGCGCCAAAAACTTGTTGCGTGTAAAATAGTCTATCGCAATTGTAGTGCAAGTGTACACGACGCAAGTAGTAAAGTGATACGAAGTATCGAATATCGTCTCCACAGGGATTGGGCTAATGACTTCACCTTAATTTCACTGCACGAAGTAAATAAAATAGTTTAGAAAGTTGTCACGAAAATATTGAAGAAAAAGTAAATAAAAGAATTGAGATATCAAGATAGAGAGAATGGGCTGGTATTGAATTGCTCAGTGGTGCATGTATTGAAAAGTTTAGGAAATCCAGTTCTGTCGTCGCACCCGTCGCCGACAGCACCTGTCGCGGCGGCTTTCCGTTAGTTGTCGCGGCAGCGAACACACCAACTCCGTACTCCAAGTTTGGCAAGAATCCCAAATTTGCCTTGGCCTATCCCTAGGTCCAAGTCTGTCGATGATCACGTCTTGATGATACCTCCCGGCGTGAATCGAAGGATGAACACCGATGTGTATGAATTCTTCCTTAGCCACTTAACCTCGCCCTATCCCTAGGCACGAGATGGTTTAATTATAAACTAGAGAACGCGCTCTTATCTTCTTCGTATACTTAACTCTCCCGATGCTAAGTAAATAGATAACCTCACAATGCTCTCCCGATGCTCTTGCAAGATATTAAAACCAAAATAAGAGAACTTGAAGTTTATTTTATTGAACTTGGAAAACCCTAAAACAAAACAACCCTTGCAACTACTTTACAAAACAACCCGTGGCCCTAGGGAGTTTTTAGAACATGTCGACGACGGGTAAACGGCGAAGGGGTTTAGGTTATCGGTTATGGGGTATGATGCCTCCTAGGTTAAATCTACGCCCTTATATAAGCTTTGGGCTCAAGTATTCTAAGTTAACAAGGATTACAACTTTAATTAAAAGTAAGATTCTAATGAAGACTTAATCTCCAAGGATTCTTATTTGCAGCCGCCATCCTTGTTTCTAGGAATTTCCTCTCCTTGAGCTTTGGCTTGACATATCTTTTGATCCGGAGCTTGGAAAAATATTTGGCTTTCACACGACAGACGAGCAGATTTTTCTCTATCTATCGCGGTCCACTTTACTTTTCCTCTTCATAAGGCTGCTGTCACCTTGCTGTCACGACAGGTCCATGGCAGCTTCGTCCTCATCGTCTGCTTGTCAAGTTCAGTTCTTCTGCTTCGCTGCCCTGCGCCTGCCTTCTTCGTCAACCATGGCAGTAACCTGCAAAATCAGCCATCTTTTAGTAGAATCCGTGCCTTTAGTGTATTTGTGATGTTTTACTGTAAACTGACCTAAATGCAATGCAATGATGCTTGAATGCAGCAGAAATATGGGTTAAAAAAGGTGTAAATAATAGTACTTTTACACACTCAATAGTGCCCACATATGGTGGAACTGTTAGGGAGTGGCGTCGATATCAACATCGAACTCGAGCTTGCCGGTCGGGGTGACAATGCCATTGTTTCACGCATCTGTTTCTCTTTGATTTTGTTTCCAGCTGAATTGTGCTTATGTGCAGGGACAGAGGTAAGATTTTATGTTGGGGGGGCGAACCTATAAAATTTTAAAGAAGGGCGAGCTTATAAAATTTTAGGGGGCAAAAATAAATTTTCAATAAAAAAATATATTTATTCGATATTAATACTTTTAATAATATTAAGATATGGTGATTGATTTCCAGTGACAAAAATCACCTACTTTTTGGAAGAGAAAAATCATTTATCTTTTTTTTGTTTCTTTCTATGCCTAATACTAAAAAATTAAATTTTAAATTTTATTATTAAATTTTAAATTTTATTATTAAATTTTAAATCTTAAATCATAAACCTTATGTAACCCTTAGACCTGGCTATGCGACACACTTAAATCTAGGAGGTCATATTAGGATCACTGGAGCGACCCATATTAAAATTTTCAAATAAAACAAGTTGTCAAACCATTTAAAATCATAAATTAAGTTATGAATTAAAATACAATTTTTCAGAAATCATTCAGACAATGAAACAGAAACTATGATACAAGTTACTAGTACAAATTTCAAACTCAAATATGAAACAAGACATGACATACATACCTCTAATTACACAGGTGTCGTACTCCGCAAGCAAAGCCAAAAAAACTTTCATACCGACGTAGATAACTGCAACATGATCAATATTTTAACTTGTGATGGTAAAAACAACGTGAGCTTCAGAAAGCTTAGTAATATAGAACTATCAAAATATGCTATAGGCAACATGCAGGTATAAGGCAAAGCATAAAGCTGTCATGAAGTTTCAGGCAATTACAGATTTCGATTATGAATCGATGATTTGTTGAAGCGTTATATTTGAATCATAACAGAATTATTCTTTATTTAGTCACGTGAATACCTGGAGATAAGTCTAAAGCCGAAGATTCAGAAGAAATCCAGATTATAGAAGTTGAATCGAGGAGTTTGGTGTGGTTCATTGACCATATATTTGGAGCATACCGAGAGTTTTAAACTTTGGCACATTAATTCAATAAGGTAGACTTCAGAAGAGGTCAGAATGTTTTATTTATAATCACATAACTACCCTTCATCCGTACGCCAAGATGCAATACCACATAACTATATATCCATAAAGACTTACCCTAGGCCCATTAAGCGTAGGAGCTTATAGAAAGGCTTACCCTAGGCCTGTTGGGCGTAAGAGCTTAGGTCCAAAAGGGCTTACCGGCGTTGAGCCTATGGATTTTCAATCATATCCCATATAATATACCTTCAAATTAAATTAGTTGTTATCTAGTGAACAGTAATATCAAAAAATAAACATCAGATATATTTTTGTATCAGAAGAAAGAAGCCAAGAATTGTGCTTTCTTTTCGGGTAACTGAGCCAAACTTCCAATTTAGAGCAGATAGTCTTAGTTTAAAGCAGAGGGTATTCACGGACATATGGTACACACTTTATGGTCCAATATATTTCTCAGAAACACTTGATAATTGTAACACCCGTGTTTTGGGCCTAGGAGTTAACCGGGTTATAGTTCGAGTCAAATAAAATTTAATTAAAACAATCCAACTTCAAATAATGACCTAATTGAGCTTTAATAAGAAGGGAGGGACCTATGTTGCAATTTGACCCAAATTTAAAAAGCAAGACCACTTTATGGGAAAAGTTGTCTTCCCTTTTCCCATTTCCTTTCTTCCCAACGTTGGAAGCCCTCCCACCATTTTCAAAGCTTCTTCAAACCTTGGTTACTATTCCATCCATTATTTCCTTCAATCAAAGGTGTTTTTCAAAGGTAATTACGTTTTCTTAACCTCCTCTTTACCCTCTACCTAACTATGGTCTTGGATTTCAAAAACATGGGGTTTTGAAGATTAGGGTTTATATTAAAGTTTGGGTTTTTAAGGGGGTTTTCCAATTGATTTTGATAAATTGAGTTGGGGTTTTAGTTAATCTTGTTAAAAGGTGTATCATATATTAATTTGGTTGATTTTGGATGAAAATTCGTGGTGGGTTCTTAGGGCAATTTTTGAAGTATTAAAACTTGGGTTTTTGGTGGGTTTTATGTTGAAATTGAAAGGCTGATGGTCTACATATGTTAGGAGGGTGATTTGGGATGTTTTGAAGGTCATTTGGGTGTTTGGAAATGGGTGTTTCAGCCAAGGGTTATTGGAGTACGAAAATTGGGTTTTTGAGATACTAGGTGGTTTGGGAAATTGTGGAAATTGGGTTGTGTTTGCAAAGTAAGTTGGTGGTTGAGTTTACCATTGAATTGGGAAGTAATGTATGTGTTTTGTTTGACTAGAAGCAAGAGGAAACGTTGAAGAGGGCTTGGGACCGAATCCGGGTTCGTAAGAGGATTGGTTCGAATTGCTAAGGAAGGGCGGTGAGTGGTATTAACTTGTTTTAAAGTTTGGTTCGAGCATGAGTAGTGTGTGTGTGTAAAGTGTGCTTGGTAGGCCACTTCCTTATAATCCAAGTAGTTAATTTAGTCTTGTTTTCCTTAAATGCCAATGTGCTTAATGACTATGCTCTTGTACTTGTGATTATGTGGTGGATGTATATATATATCAAGGAGGAGTACGGTGATGTAACATTCCACCGGAAGCTTTTATTAATTTCTACGGGATGATGAGTGGAATCTCATCTGTAGGGCATGTGGCGATGAGTGGAATCCCGCACATGCAAGGTCCGGTGATGAGTGGAATCCCACCGAGGTAAAGTGTTGTCGAGGTTAAATCCGCACAATCGGGGTAATTAAAGTGGCCAATTAAACTTGTTCATGTATTGTGTTATATGATTGTGATATATGATCGTGGTATATGGTGTTGTTGCATGATGTGGATGTTGATGTTTAAACTTGATAGGATTGAGAGACCATATATGCCACTTGAAAGACTAGCTAGGTATACTTGATTTTATGCCTATGCATGATGTATGTAAGACTAGGATTAACATGCTTGAACCCTGCATTGTTGATGTTTTTCGTTTTAGAGCACCCTCACTAAGCTTATAGCTTACACCCTCTATGTTCAACAATGCAGATCATTAGCGTGGTGTTAGCTCGAGGTAAGGCAAGAAAGGCTTTCCAAGTTGTTGCTCAAGTATGGTTAATTTTGTAGTAGTTAAGCAATGTGGCAATAGGGTGTGTTTGTATGAGCCTTGTATGACTCTTTCAAATGATGTTGTTTTGGATTGATTGTGGATTGTAAGCATGTTATACTTTGATGAATGTTGGTGTGTAAGATGGCATGCTTTAGGATGTTTTAGGTTGCCTTATGCTGAGTGCAAACCTCTTTTGATTGACTTGTGGCTTTATGACCATTTGAGCCTTTGAGTATGCACAATATGACCTAAATTGCTCTCCCATTAGAATGCTATGTATGAATGCTTTAATCCATGTTTGAATGACACCCTTGGCTTAAATATGTGTGCTTGCATGTTCGTGTATGCTTAGGTGAGTCGAGAAATGCATTTAGAGTCGTGTTGGGGTCGTTTAAGTTGAATTTGAGGAATTGCAGTGCAAGGGGTATCGATACCCCTAGCTAGGGTATCGATACTCTCTTTCCCAAAGGCCTCAGATTTTGCCTGGGGTATCGATACCCCCCAAAGTTACTGGAATTTGGAGTTTTGAGTGAGAGTAGAGCGTATCGATACGGGGTTCCCGAGTATTGATACGGGGGTATCGATACCCCTGATAAGGGTATCGATACGGTCTTCTCGTGGTTGACCTAGGAAGGGGGTATCGATACCCCTGGCAAGGGTATCGATAATGTCTGCTTGTAAGCTTAAAAATGGATTGTTTATGCATGGTCGGGGTTCGAATGTGTTTTCCTTGTATGTTTCCGCTGTTGTGAATCACTTAGGGTTTAACCATCCTCTAGACAAGATTAAAATAAAAAGAAAAAAATAGGGTTGCTAGCCGAGGGAGAATCCTTTGGGTTTCGCTTCGGTTTTCCCCGTGTAGCTCACTCGGACCGGTCATCCGGCCAGACCGAGACGAGGGGGTTACAATAATTATTAGAAAGTGGGCATTGAACATCTGACGATTTTGGACTAATTTCTGAATGAGGTCCATGTGAAGAAGGGGCACGGTACTAACGACTCAAACCAGATATTCAGAAGTTGGTACATTAGGATCAGTGAGATTTCAGGTATAACATGAGTGATCCAATCATTAAAGCATGTGAGGGCATTATGGTCATTTTGATCTATGAGGGTAATTTGGTAATTTAGACCAATAAGATATAAATGGTGATGTACAGAATTCAGGAATCCTAGTTTCTAATGAAGTTTTCGAGTCCCCTTGAACTATTTGGAATCCATCATTAAGTGTTTATTATTTAATCGAATGGGTACACCTTAAGTATTCATTTCTTAGAGCTGGCAACAGAGTATAACAAAATAAATCGCCTTCGCCAATCTATCATTTAACGCACAACGAGAAAATGAACATGTATTTAAGCGATGTTTTCCAAGTATTCGAACATGTGCATTACACCCGAACTCAATCCATAGTATAGAACGTACCTTCGAAGAACAGGTTACTCTTACCATTGACTATATGCATTCTCCAAATCAATCAAACTTGACTTCAAATGGTACTCTCCCAATATCACATTAGTATCAGAAATGGCCAACAAATATGAGTCGTCTATTACCACGTTCAAAGCCATTACATTTGTTTGGTTTATTGGTATTTCTTATTTCGAGTCTTAGATGTATTTCAGTCATTTTAGCATTCAAAGGCATTCCAAACACTCGATGTTCGAAGGTGGTTCAATTATTCAGAGCCTTTCGATCCTTCCAATTATTCTTTCATTTCAAAACTCGAGGATATATCAATCATTTCGATTAATTTGGCAGTTGGTGCTGAGGATATTTCAATCTTTTGGTCACTCCGGTCATTCTAGCCATTTCGGCCTTATCAATATTTTCAATCCTTTTTAGTCATTTCAATCAAATCAGTCTTTTACGCTACATCGATTAATTCAGACATACAAATATTTTTCCGTAAATTTATCTTTGGAGATTCATTCAGAATTCTAACAAATTCAAGTACTTTACAATCTCGAAGGCCTAAGACCTGTTACCATAACATCCCGAGTAATATGAAGTTTTCATATGCATCAGATGTCTTATTAGGTTAAGTGTAGCTTCCCATGTTGTTTTTATTGTTAGGGGTATTTTAGTCAATCTTGCACTTCAATTGTATTTTTGTCATTCATTATCTAAATATTCCCGACATTTGTCCTTTTAATAAAAATAATCAGACTTAGAGATGAATTGTTTTATTAATCATTTACTGAACTCTGAAGCCCTTATCAATTTATTAAATCTCTTATTCGAATATTTTTACCTTGACCATTACTATTCTTATTTCTTAATTGATTGATAGAAGTAGAATTAATCATATGCTCAATCATGGTCGTGCAAGCATTAACCGAATACCAACAAGTTTCAAAAGCATGCAGAAGGTGGTAATATATTACCTTTAATCCTTGATATATCGGTCAACCACATTAATCCATTCGATCAATCTCGAACTCGAATTCGACCTCCCACAACAACACGGATACGAAAATACATGAATACCTTCAATAAAAAAATACTCTTAATCAGTCCTTAATCACATTGTCTTTAAACTGAACTTAAACATATAAGTAGACTCGAAATTTTACGAAACAAACTTGGAGGCTTTCAAAGTCAATGATGATGTCACCAGTTAAAGTCAATGCTGATGTCATCAGTCAATTGAGTTGACTCGAGCCAGTTAACTCACTGAGTTGACTCGAACGTTTTAACTCACTAAGTTAACTCGGACATGTTGACTTAGTCAACGGGTAGGGCAGACATGTCGAATAGACAAGTCGGGCAGATGGGTCGAATTAAGTCGGGTCAAAGAGCATTGGGCTTGGGTTCAGACCGATAATTGGTTTGGGCCAGGACTGGATTAACTAAGGGTAAACTACACTAGTGGTCACCAAACTATCACTGTTTTCCTATTTTGGTCCCCCAACTAATTTTTTCGTCAAAATTGTCCCTCCCGTTAGATAGTTTTCCTATTTTGGTCTCCCTCTGTTAAAAAATTAACCAAATCGCTGATATGGATTTTTTTATATTTTTATTTTCCAAATCAACATCTTCTTTCCTCGCAAGCATATTATATATTATTTTTTATTATTTCAACCAAACAATCAGGAGGTGACACAAATTTCAAACAAATCAAAGGAGAAAAAATCCTCTTCATGTGTGCAAGTGGGAGGAATCAAACCAAAGATCCCTTGCATGAGGGGTCCAATACTTAACCATTAAGTTAGGCTTGAGATTTGGTTAAATTTTAACCAAACAAATATTTATGTTATACATTTTCAGCCTAAAAATAACTAAAACTACATCTATGGAGGTTTGAACCAAGAACACTTTGAACTAAAAGTTATATGCTTATCCACTGCACTAAGTTAACAATTTATTAAGTATCTACAAAATCTAATATTTAATTTAAGATTTATTATCACTTAAAATTATTTTTTTTTTCAATTCTTTTGGAATAAAAAATTAATTATTTAATATTGTTAAAATGAATTAGATCATTCTAAAATTTTTGAATTATTTGAAAATAAATATTTAGATTTAAAATTATTATTTTAATGTTTTAAAAAACTTTTTAGCTTGAAATGTAATTAAAATTGAAGATAAAACTAGAATTATTTTCACTTTGTTTTGAAATAAAAAATAATAATTGTTTAATTAATTTATAAAATTAATATTAAAGATTACATTTATAATATTTATTTAGGATATAATATAATTTTTTTTAAATAACATTTAATTCGTTGACATGTATATGAACAAATTATTTTACATTTAATTAATTTTTAGAATGATCTAATACATATGTATAAAAATAAATAATTAGTTTTTTTATTTCAAAAAAAATGAAAAAAATAATTTTAGATTAATTTTAGTAATAATTTAATATAATTTGAGGTGACAATATATTTTAAATTAAATATTAAAATTTGAGGATATTTAGCTTATTGGTTGAACCCTTTGCTTTTGGTGCAATGTGTTCACGGTTCAAATTATTTTATAGGCAAAAAAATATTTTTGAGGTTGAAAGTGTATAACTTAAATATTTGTTTGGTTAAAATTTTACCAAATCTCAAGCTTAGCTTAATGGTTAAGCTTTGGACCCTTTATGCAAGGGGTCCATGGTTCGATTCCTCCCATTTGCACAAACGAGGAGGTTTTTTACTCCTTTGATTTGTTTGAAATTTGGTGGTGACGTGTCACCTCCTAGTTGGTCGATTAAAATAATATATATATATAATATGTTGACGAGGAAAGAGAATGCTAATTTTGAAAAATAAAAATATAAAAAAAATTTATATCAGCGATTCCATTAATTTTTTAACGGAGAGGGGCTAAAACAAGAAAACTATTTAACGAGAGGGACGATTTTGACGAAAAAATTAGTTGAGAGATCAAAATAAGAAAATGGTGATAGTTTGGTGACCACCAATGTAGTTTACCCATTAACTAACTAGACCGATTCAGACTGATTTACAGATTGACCGGTTTAGACCGATTTTTACCTTTGAATCTTCAGATCACCGACTGGTCAACGGAGATGATCACCGGAGACCCCAATGGTCACATTTCTACCGAAAAACAAAGGTTATCAAACAATTATCTAACCATTGCCAGAAATCAACCAAAAAGCCGAAAAACTTACGGAACGGTGCAAAACCGACAGAAAAGTGACGTAACTTCGACGAAGCCTTGTCGGTGTCGGAATGATGGGTGACCGGCTAGGCTTTGATCTCCTCAACATGCCGAGCACGCCGGTGAGATCGACGCGACCAACGGACGCCGGAAACGACCGGAATCAAAGTTGGAAACTTAAACTCCGACGAAGCTTCGAACAAATCTCCACGGCAAACGGGGGCCACTAGCCGCGAGTGGAGAACAGGGCTGAGGTCGAGGTGGAGTTGCGATTCCGCTGGTGAGGGCGTGGCGGCTATGATGGCGGGGTGAGGGAGATCAGGACAGTGGCCGATAAGGGGAGATGAAGAGTTCGAAAAAAAAAACAATTTTAGATATAGAAATTTCCGCACCTATTTAAAATGAGAGATAACTGAGGCAGCTGAAAGATTTTAACTTTTATTTAATTTCGATATAATCGAGACAAATAGCTTAAGAGAAAACTAAGGTAGACTATAATTGAAAATTACCTTACGTCAAATGGCTAAATTTGAGGGATACACTATAAGTGTCATGGGTTCAAACCCCTTTGTTGCCATCATTCATTTTTTACTTGCTTTACTTTTCCTTCAATTTTTTTATTATTGTTACAAAATTATGGGTGTTACACCTTAAACTCTGAAAAATACACCTCATAAGTAATTTCTTAAATCTTAATCCTAAACCTTAACTTTAAATCTAGATTTTTGGTGTGAGACATAGAGAGGGATATGATTTCTATTCCTTTTCGGTGTCCACTATGCCCCAACACTAAAAAATTAAATTCTAAGCTCTAACCATAAATTATAAATCTTAAATTTTAACCCTAAAAATACAGCCTACCTCAAATTTTTTAAACCCTAACCTTAACCCTAAATTTATTTTTTTTTGTTTAAGAGCATATATAAAAACAACGAAAAGGGCGGAAAATTTCTATTTGATTTTCTGTTGATTTCGAATAATGTTGTCTACATAGACTAAGGAAAGTAGGTTAAAATTTTATAATCTAATAAATAGTGGTATTAATTAAATAAAACCGATAAACTCCAATTATGTGGCATTAGCATTGTCACATAAAATGATTATTTAGGTGGCAAGTTTAGGGTTTTAACGGCATTATTTAATACCAATGTCGATTGAACTATTAAATTTTAAATTATTATTTTTATATTCGATTATAAGCAAGGACGGAGCTAGAATTTAAAATTGGGGGCAAACTATAAATATTTGAAATTGGGGTGGCAAATTTATAAATAAATAAAATTTTAAAAAAATTTAAATAGAATGACAAAGGTGAAAAAAAAAATTTCTTCGGGGTAGGGCGATTGCCCCTCCCAAAACCTTATTGGCTCCGTCCCTAATTATAAGTTAGTATATATATTCGGTTTTAAATATATATAAATCTATTTATACTTACAGACTAAAACCCTCGAATATAGATCACCTAAATGGCTAAATGAAACACCTTTATTATTGGAACCTAAGTGAAATACAGATCAAGCAGTGTGCTTTCCTGGATTTTCTAAACTGATACCGGAAAGGAAACTTTTGTTAATATATTGCAAAAGAAATCGAAGTAAAGTTGCAGACAGCAAACTTTTATCAATATATATTGTGAAAATAGATCAATTTCATGCAACTGAAAGATATAAATATCTTTTCAGAATATTTTCCATTACAATTTTGTTTAATTGATTCATTTCTCGACATGTTTAACAATTGATTAATATTTTGTTAAATATCATTCTAAGTTGGGTTATATTCTATTTATATTTTGTAATTATTAATTTTTATTAAGAGTAATGAAAAATATATAAAAAAAACATAGTATTATTTATCGGATTTTCGCCCAACTTAATCTAACGACTCACACGATGATTTGTCGGTTGATATAATTAGTGATGGAAAGAAGCAACAACGGAGAAGAAAAAAAACAAAAATCTAATGATTTTAATTTCTCCCGCTTGAAAAGTAAAACTCTAATATTTAATTCGATATTTTTTTAATAGCCACTTAACTTTATAGTTTTAGAAAATATCACAATTACAACGCATCTAGAAATGAGAATAATGAGACTAATCTATCAAAATCTTTTACAACTCAAAAACAAAAAAATGAATACTTTCATAGAGATAAGCATACTATCAAAATTCAAAAGCTTTTTCGAATCCCCTTGTCTCTATCCAATCGAGACACGTAACATGTGAAAAAGGATGGTGAGCGACCCAAACCATCAACCGAGTAAGGATCTAACTTTTCATGACCACCGATAAAATTATAAACAGAAACTAGCACCGTTAAAATCTCTATGAGAGCAACAAACGATTGTTAGAGTATTCTGAATCATGCCACAAGGACAGATGAAACAAATCACAAAATAAAAAAATGTCATAAGGACTGAGGAAAACACGTGTCACAAGGACAACTACAAAGGCAGAGAATCTTATTAAAATATGAAAAAATAATAAATCTGATGGTTAACAACTAATATTAAAATTAATTGTCGACCACTAATTAAAAGAAAAAAAATTACAGCCGCCAATGAGAAAAAAGTGAACCGCGAAAGAAAGTTAGAGAACTATTGATGTAATGTTTTTATGAAAAATAATATATTTGAGATAGAAGTAGAGGTATTTATAGCCTCATATTTTATTGTTTGATTATTTAATTTTAAATTTTTTTGATTTCACCATTAAATTTGTGAATTTTATTATTTTTATCACTCGACTTTTAAGTCTTTAACTTTGTCTGATTTTTTTTATGAACTTATGCAAAAAAAAAAAAAAAACTCCGAAACTTTCTTTTGATTCATAGATGCCAAGTATTTTCTTTTAATTTCAAATAACGAGGAGATCATAAGGGAGAGAAGAAAATAACATCTCTCGATTTTACGTTTGATCATGCGAGAAAAATTGCAAATCAGACCAATACAAGACAAAACTTTTATTTGAATTTGCTTGATTTCAAGAACACAATAAACTATAAAGTAGGAATAAGAAAGAGGGGAGAATGAGAACATTTTAATATTCGTTATGTTGTAAATTTAATGATGGTTGATGGAGGTCGAATGGCGATAGAAAAGAATTTCACAATTAAAGACGTGGTGACAATTCTATAACAAAATCAAAAATTTAATGATTAGTATCTAGTTCTCAAACGGCAGTAGTCAAAAAAGACCATTCTAACTTAATGACCATTATTGTACCGATAATTATATGCTTTTATATATTAAAAATGTATTTATTGTACATTTAAACACTTTCTTATGTTAATTAGAAAATAGAAAAGAAGAATTAAGAATATATATAAACAAATATTATCTTGTAATTACTCTTAGACCATTTAAAAAAAATTCACATTTAGAAAATTATCTTGTAATTAGGTTTGAAAATAAACAGATTAAACCTTAATCATATACACACGCACATATATCAAAGTGATATGATTTTAATTTAATATTTCTAGATCATTGTTAGTTTTGAAAATAAACAGATTAAACCTTAATCCCTTAATTTTTAAAATTTTAAATTAATAAGTTAACGGATGAAAACCGTCTGTCCTCTTATCACGCCTTTATGCCCCCACTTTAAAATAATGGGTTTAAGGTTTAGAGTTTAGGGTTTAAGGTTAGGGAGTTAGGGGTCGGTTTTATTTTTTAGGGGTAGGATTTAAGATGTAAAAATTAGAGTTAAGGTTTAGAACTTAATTTTTAAGTGATTTTTAGTATGAGGCATAGTAGTGGGCATGATTAGGGGGAAGTGTCGTCTCTGGGCATGGGCAGGAGGGACGCCCGCCCAGGGCCTCATTTTTTTTTAATATTTGATATTAATATTTAATTTTTTTTAAATATTCATTATTAGAGGTTTACTTTTAAAATTTCTTTATTTAATCCTTATTATTATGACTCAATTTTTTTTTCAACATTTGTTATTAGGGCCTACTCTTAAAATTTAATTTTTCTCAATATTTGTTATAAGGGGTCCAATTTTTTCAATAATTCTTATTAAGGGCCTATTTTTTTCTCAATATTTATTACTAGTGACATACCTTTATTTTTTCAATGCTTGTTATTACACTCAATTTTTTCTAATACTTACAATTAGAGGTCTAATTCCCCCATATTTGTTATCAAGGACATTCTCTTAAAATTTAATTTTTTAATATTTTTTTATTAGTGGTCTAGTAGGTGCATGGTTTTTCCCCAATATTTATTATTACGAAATACTCTTAAATTTTTTTTTCTAATATTTGTTATTAGAAACCTAATTTTTTTAGTACTTGTTATTAGGAGCCTACTTTTAAAATTCTTTTTTAATATTTGTTATAGAAACCTATTTTTTTTCTAATATTTGTTATTAGGGGCCTATTTTTAAATTTTATTTTTTAATATTTATTATTAGGGACTTAATTTTTTTATTCGCCCTTGGGCCACTAAAATTTCAAAAACGGCTCTGTTAGGGTAGATGATTTTACCCTAAGTTAACAAGTAAATCATGACTATCGTTTTATTACTATCAGTATTTGACCCCTTGAAGTTCCATCTTAACTCTATCCATGAAAATGAAGTACTATTTTTATGAGTATTATGTAAAAATAAAAAGATGAACAACATTACACATACTTGGCAATCACAAGCGAATTTATGACATTTTATTATAATTCCTTTACTTCTTTCCCCATACGTAGGATGGCTGTCTTCGATGTTCCCTGTCTGAAATGGAGCATAAAAATCAGACATTAAGAAGATAAGCATCGATATTCTTGGCCAAGGTGACCAAGAAATCGGCATACTCGACGGGATCGGGGATGTCGTCGTTTTGCTTTTCGAACTCCATACTCCATTTCACCAAGCTTCCCTCACCCATAGGCATAATGTTGAAGACGGTCCTCCAACTTTTATAATAACTCAACACTTGACCCTCCACCATTTTGAAAACCATCTTCTTATTCTTGTCGTCCACGCTTTCGTATAACTCCTTAACCGTCTCAGTCTTGCCTAAAAAGAACATCATCAATAGGAGTGGAGCCAGAAATCAAGATCACGGGACAAAGTATGATTAATTATTCAAATACATCGAGTATAGCATGTACCTTGGGAAACATATGACCAGAGCCTGATAGCACCAACAGTATTCCAATCACCCTGAACAAGTTTTCCATCCCTCATTATTCCGTTGGACATCTTTGGTATCCAACGGGCTTTGGTTCGGAAGGCATCGTAGAACTTATCGGCAGGGGACTCGATCACTACTTGGCGTTCCATCTTCCTGATTTGAGCCATAGGTTCACTTCCTCTGCTTGTTTGTAGACCGAGAAAATAAGTAATAGGATTTGCAGAATTGTTGTGTATGGTCGATTGCCTTATATACTAGGATGATGGACCCTTGAAAGAATATAGTAAAGTCTGCACTTAGATTATCAAACTGATTAAAACTGGGGGTGGCCGATCGAGGGGGATGATTCCATGAAGATAGTGGACCAAAGTCCTCAGCTTTTTGGCCAAGTCCAACGAATTTGATTCCCGATGTGGTGTACGAATAGTTGATTAATTAAACGGAATACAACTTTAATTCTAATTTAAATTGCACAGAATGAAATAGAGTAGAATAGCTTTCGATATATTATTACAACGCAAATGGATTCAGAATATTGTCATCGATAAAGAGAAACTCGATATATGATAATATTGTAATGATATATGACCATTCTATTTATGAATTCACCTCTTACTCTCAAACATTTCACTTTACATCCACGGTTGATAATTATTGACTGCTACTCTCCGTCCAAATAAAAAAAAATAACTATCCAAATGCCAACAATCACCGCTATGTCTTTTTGTTCGTCAACAATTTTACTAACATCTCATTTTACCCATCAACAGACAATACACATTAACATCATACATCAATTTAATATTTTTTTTCTTCAAAACTTAATTACTAATTATATATATATATATATATCAAATTCAACTACTAATTTACATAACAAGCTAAATCAAAACAAAAGCTTATGATGAAGTCCTGTCCATCTTGGGATTTTCAAAGAAACATGAAATGTCGCCATAAAAACCCTGATTGATTACTTAGCCAAGGAACCACCTTAAATGCAAATCTTTCAGTCACATAAGGTGGAGATCTAACAGCTATACCTAATTTCCAGTTTAACCAAACACCTTTTCAGCAATGTCCTGAGACAGGCACAGTGATATAGAATCTGTCTTGTCCTGTCTGAGAATTTAACACATTTCTTAATTTCCTATCTGTATCACCTGTTCTGTTACTCCATATTTCTACATTCTTTTTAAGATTTACTCCACGTATATAGAGATGCCCGATTAAGTCTTCCAATGCTTCAAATGTTTATGGTTCCTTTTACTGTTTCAGACCAAATTAAGTGCATAAACTAGTTTCTTTTTTGACATCAAAAAGGCTGCGAGACATACATACTGAGACACATTGAATACAGTACACATTCTCGGTCTACCAGTTGAACACTCATGCCGCGAATAATTACATTAGTGTTAATTCAATTAAGGATTTAGTAGTATTTTAGTAAGTATTAAGGTTCCAATCTTATAGGATGTTTTATAAACATTATTTTCTCTCCATGAGCCCAATATAGCATTTCCTAACCTTGGAATTGGGTATCCTCGCACACAAGGACAGAACTAGTAAAAGTGGGGGAAAGGCCCTATCCCAAAATTTCTAGGTTAACCATTTATTAAATCTAGCCAGTTTTGAAATTAGTCAAATTAAATTTTAATTGGTCGGCTCTTAAGTTTTGATAGTTTAACTTATTAGGACTATAATTTAACCACTAATTCCATCCCTAACCATACCTAAACATTTTCTTGATTAAAAAATGTTTGAAGAGATGAGTGATTCTGTGGTAAATAAACACATCAAACTAGGGGTGTAAATGAGTTGAATTGAACCTGAGTAGTGTTAAGCTCGACTTGGCTCGTTAAGAACTCAAGCCGAGTTTGAGTCGAGGCCAATTGAATCGAGTGTTGGTCGATTTTTGATCGGGTTGGACTCGAGTAGCTCGTGATCTGTCTTGTCTCATTTATAACCCAACATCAAACATATACCAAACTTTCAAAGCCAATTATAATTGTATATACTTCCTTCGTCTCACTAAAAATGTCAATATGTGACAGTTTTAGTGGAACGGAAAGAGTATTCACAATTCACATATAAGAAAATGAGAAACATTCTCATCAATAACTCAAGACTTCTCATGGATAAACTGACTAGTTAGAATCTCTTTTAAAAGAAAAAAATACATTTCCCAAAGCATGCAATTCATAGAGGAGCAGCATGAATGTGACCTACATTGACTAACATTAATTCAAGGTGTGTTTGAGTGGTTGGTATTCGGTGATAGATTTCAGCAAGGAGAACAAAGAGGTGGGTGGAAGCAATAAAACAAGGTGTTTGGTTTTATGAAAGTTAAAGAAAGAAAGAATGAAAAAGAAAAATATTAAAAATCCAGAGTAAGATGAAGGTTCGAGATGGTTGCCCTCGTAACAGATTTATACAATATTAAATTTAAATTAGTTAACTAATAAATTAGATATCAATGATTAAATAAGAAAAATAAGACTATGGTAGGACATGCACCCCTAGTACTGGTAAAAATTTGTAAAATAATATATTTTGAGTTTTATATTATTGTACCAAATAATTATCTTTCAAATGATAAACAATCTTTAATCAATTTCTTCCTAAGGGCACCCTATTCCTGTAACAATAAAAATTGAAGGAGCAGTCTTGTTTGTACTTAGTAATTAAATTACACCAAATAGTTTTTAAGGCCATTAATAACATGTTGGGAGGGTGCAGTGCCCAAGGTGTTTTGAGAAAGCGTGTTGGCCCAGCCAGACAGGCATCCCCTTTGAGAAAAAAACATAATGGAAGCATTCAAGTCAATCAAATCAGATGTGCATGCATGGCTGCCATTTCAAGGAATACTATTAATAATGTCCATGGTCAATGTGGGATGCTGTCATGGTGATGATTTTAGAAGATTTATTCTTTTTTAGTTTAGGCAAAAAAATCAAAGTCAATAGTCATTTGAAAAGAAGGTAAAAGAAGGAAAAGTAAAGGAAGAATTGAAAAAGATGATGAACAACAGAGTTTCTACTCAAATAAAGTTTTTGTTTTTGTTTTGTTTTCAAAATAGGGTATTTTCTATTTTAATTATTAAAACATTGCATTTGTTATAGTACCCCAAAAGTCGAATTTAACAGAATTTGATTTTGAACCGTGTTTTTTCTCAAAAAGTTTTAAAATCGCCTGAAATCGTACTTTCTTGTACTTGTCTTTAGGGATATTTTAAAATTTATTATTCAAAGTCGGATTCTATTGAATATGCTGTAATAAATACAACATTTTGGAAATTAAACTGGGAAATACCCTATTTTGATTAAAAAAAAAAACAGGAAGCGATATTTATTGAAAAACTCCATGAACAATAGTCTTGATGTTAAAAGTTTTGTTTTCAATATAGTCCGTGTGAGTATTTATATGTCTCTTACAACAAAGATTCTCTTGAGTAGCGTTGTGGCTGGTGTTAATGTTATTGATGGGTTCACAGAAGCAGTACGGCTATTAGATGATAGAATTATTTAGTAGGCCAAATGAATTTGATAACAGTCATGTTCAGGGACTAGCTCTAGACAACGATCATGTTAAGAGAATGAGATTATCTCCGAATAATTTAAAAAAATTAGATTTCAAAAACTTACACGCGATAAAAATAATTAGGATGAAGGTAGAATAAATAATGTAAACAACTTAAACTATGATAAGCTAAATTAACAAGCTGGGGTGATCATTAATTAATAACTAAAATTCATCGGAATTTAAGATTATGTATTGTCGAGAACTGAAATTTAACCTAACCACCCTACGCTGAAACCCCTAGTTATAGAATAAGTGTCAGAATTCTTTCAGCTTCACCTTTTCTATGTTTTCCTTTTTGGAGCATTAATATTGTCAGCAGAGTCGAAACTTAAACTGGTTTTGGTTTGTCTCATTCCAACAGTATGTTTATATTGGTCGAATTTTGTTATTAGTCTCTTAACTATTACATAAATTTTAGATTTACTCATCATGTTATATTTTGGTCAATTTGAGTCCTTATATTTCTTTGAAATTTCAATTCTGACCGAACAATACAACTAAATTATCGATGTGATGAAAATGAGAACAATAACTACATTTACAACTTTTTTTTGTTCAAATAACTACATTTACAACTTACAAGTACTATTATTATGTTTAAAAAATATAAGTAGTATTATAATAAGGGGCCAAAATTGAAATCTACTTTCTTTGAAGAGTCAAAATGTAATTTTAATACTCCTCTTACATTAGCTTATAAGTTTATAATTTCGAAGGCTCTGTTTGTCCCCCTCTAGTATAAGTACTAGTAGACAGTAGTAAATTGTAACTTAACATATTCAACAATTATGGTTTACAAAAATTTTAAAATTTGAAAAGCATAATAACTAAAAACGATAAGGACCGAATCCGCAACTTAAGCATAGGACAAAGCCAACAAAAAGAGCATTTACACTAGCCTTTCCCCTTGTCTTCAATTTCTAAACCTACACAGTACACTCTACTGCCCACTGCCCTATAAACCCTCATTTAAAACACCACTGAAAAGGCTAAAGTCAATGCTCTCAGTCTCCTTCACCTATACTATTATCACCAACAAAAAGCTGCTTCTTCTTACACTCTTTTTTCTTCTGCTTCAATTCCAACATTAATGAACATCTAAAAAAACATGTACTACTACTAAGTAACTTACAGTCTTACAAGACCAACCAGATGTTTTGTCACTTGTTGTGAAGTGGATTCGGACCTGTATGAATTATCCTCTTCTCATCTTCGTTTCCAGTAAACTGAGGTGAGCTTGATGATGGAGGGCCCTCAAAATAAGCATTGCTGTCGGAATTAAACCGGGCTTTCCTTGGGGGAGACATAAAAGATTGCTGGTTTTCATGAACAGCAGAATGCAAACCTAACTTAGAAAGAATTAAGATAATCCAGAAGAAGAAAAGTGCAGCTCTACATCCTCCATTACTGTATCTGCACCCTCTAAAAACCCTCATTTGAACCAGATGGAGACTGGGTTAAGCCAACTAATGGGAGATTTGAGAAAACTTAGAGATGAAGCAAAAGAAACAAGGTTTTGAAGTTTGTTTGCTGGTTGTGTTAAGGGTGTGGTTTCAAGGATGAATATGAGCTTGGACCTTGAATCCTGGAACCTTCTTTATATACTAAATCTATATTTCCTTTTTCTGAAATCTTTGGACTTTGCACTTTTGTTTCTCTCCCCACTGTGCTCGAATTTTTCTTTGCTGTTGGATTTTAATTTATTTTCAAACTTAATGTTGAGAGATGGCAGAGAGGGTTGTGGGACTGTCCAGTATTAATTGCCGTTGTCTGCCGGAAAACTTTGATGTTGGATGTTTTTATATATATTTAGTATATGTTAATCTATGTTTTGACTTAATATAAATACAAGTTGATGGTGGTTTTGGTCAAGGTCTAGTTTAAGAAAAAGTTCAATTAAAATATTGTCTCTTTTTCTTTTATTTACTAAATAGGTTAAAATACATAGACGGTCACTGAACTTTGATAAAAAAACAAAACAAAATAGTAATCAAACTTTCAAAAATCACGAAATAGCAATTAAACTTTAAATTTTGAAACAAAACGATAAATGGGACGTTAAACCTCATTAACCCCTAACAAAAATCTGACTGGGTATGCCACATCCCCAACCAGTTTTCCACCTCATATCTAAAATATAATAAAACTATATTCCATATCATATTTAAAAATTAAAAATAAATCATTTTTAATCACGTTTAAAAAATATAAAAAAAATCCCAAATAACCAGTATTAATCCCGTTTTTTCAAAACTCAAAGCATTTGAAATTTTTTGAATTCTTCAACTGTTTTGAAGAAATCAAACCTATTCCACAAATCAAATTTTTTATTTTTATTCCTTCTATAATTAAAATCGGTACTTTGTAAATGCAAAGGATTGTCAATAGTGAAACCTAATTGTCAGAATAAACAAAAGGCTATGGATTACGGTAATATTTTGTATAATCCTAATCTAAGTAATTTTTTTAAGGATTTATTATTTTCTGAGTTTAGAATCTTTTGTCCTATACATTTGGATTGTTATTATTCTAAGATTTGTTGTTGTTTTTCTTTTATTTCGTTATTCTCACCTTTTGTCCTTATTCCCCTTTTTTGTTTAGAAACTATCGATAAAATTCGTAGATTAACTCGGTAATGAGACCACCATTGTTAAGTGGTAGTGGTAGGTAGTTGTGGACCACCATTGTCGGAGTAATCAAAACTTTCTCTCATACGCCCTATGCTATACACAGAAACTATTAGAATATTACTTAGTTTTGAACATTATATTTACATTTGTTGAAAAGGTATATTGAATAACTTAATTTTCTACCAATTTCAGTTCCCCACGATTTCATTTTTCTTTGCTGGAATGTGATCTTCTGTAAGCAAAAAATTAACAAAAATAAACTTGATAGGAATAAGAATATTTGGTTTGAATTGTGGGATAAACAAGTTATATGATACTGCTATATTTGGTTTGAGTTTGATAATGAATTTTGAAGTATATTTTTAAAGTCTTAATATAGAGATGTGGTCCAAAAGGTTAATTGGTAATTGAATCTTAAATGTCATATGTGTGAAATGCTTGTAGGCTGATTCCAGCAAAGAAACATGTGTGAAATACTTATTTTTAATTTAATATTGTATATTTTACCTTATATACCATGTAATTTTTTAATGTTCAACAATTTTTAATGTTCAAGATGAGATGCACATAATTTTATAAGGTCTTAGTATATAGAGATGTGGTCCATAAGTTACTTTTAGACATAAGTCAATATTTTTTAATGTTGAAGATGAGTTGCACATAGTCTAAGTATTGTTTTCCTAATATGAATGAGCATGTAAGTTTTTAATTCTCATATAGTTTTATAGGTGCTTTGGAATGCTAACTATTTGTCTACTTAGTTTAGGTACTATTTTCTGGATATTGTTTTTTAATATAAATGAGCATAAATATCTTATTGATGAGCATTTATTATTTTTGTAGGTCCTAATTCAGACTCATTTAGTGTTGTAGTTCATTATGGTGGTAAGTTTGTCAGGAATAGGGGTTTAAAGTTTACTGAAAAATAAAGAAAGCGTTATGATATGGTCAGCAAAGATAAATGGTCAATGTTTGCCATATGTGCTATAGCTGATGACATTGGATTAAAATGTTGTTTAAAAATTTACTGAAAATCTGAAGTTGGGACATTGGATGTTGAATAATGTCCAGTTATTAAAGACTGATTTAGATGTAGTTGGCATGTTAGAGTTTATCTCAAATAATGATTATGTACACATTTATCTATCTATCAGAAAAGGCTGATAAGAAAGTAGATGAAAGTGTTAGTGAAGAACTTTATAAAGCAGAAGACCTTGTTGATGAAGAAGAGGTGGAAGAACCAGAAAATAATGCTACAATAGAAACTGAGGCAAATGATGCAACAATGGAAAAAGAAACTGAGGCAAATGATGCAACAACAACAAATGATGCAACAACAAATGTTGATGTAGTACTAAATGATGCTGAAAATGCAGTGGAAGAAGATATAGTGGAGGACAGATGTATTTTTTAAACCAAGATGTGAAACATATTCAGTTGAAGTTGAAGATGTAGTGAAAGAAGATGCAGATTCCAATAAAGCTGGAGGAGAAAATGAAATGAGTGAAGATGAAGAAGATGTTGACTCAAGATTTTTTATAGTGAAGCTGATGTTGGTGAAGATGAAGTTGTTCAAGAGGATGTCTCCAACAGAGTGGTAAATAACTTAGAGGGATTGTATGGTGATTGGGGAACACATCTAAATGAAAATGAGAATGAGATTGACGATGAAGGTTCAGACTTCTTTCATAGTGTACACGGGTCTGACAGTGATGGTCCCACATGGCCAGAGTTTAATACAAAATGTGATATGGAGAACCCTAAGTTTAAGGTAGGTTTACTGTTTCCTAACAAAGGCATATTGAAAGAGGCTGTAAAGAAATATGGGAGAAAAATAAGTATTTTCTGATTTTTGACATAAATGAAAAAAGAAGACTTCGAACAATTTGTAAAGATGCTACATGTCCTTGGAGTATATGGACTTCAAAAATAGATGCTGAAAATGATACCTTTCAGATTAAGACATTCAATGATGTGCATACATGTGCCAAAGCGATGAAGAATCCAAATATCACTTCTAAGTTCATTACAAAGACTTACCTGCACAAATGGCAAGCTGATAGAAACTATAGTCCTAGCTCATTGAAAGCCGATGTTGAAAAAGATTATGTGGCCCTTTTGAATGGAACCAAATGTATCAGAGCTAGGAAACTTTCCCTAGAAATGATAGATAGAATTTACAATGACCAATTCAAAAAGTTGTACGATTATCTAGGAGAGCTTAGTATCACGCCCCACCGAGTCGCACCCAAGCCAACCGAGGGGCACACTCGCCAAGGTGCACCGAGCAGCACCGAGGTGCCCCACTTAGGTGTGCTACGCACGCCCGAGGAGCCTAATCTAGGAGCGCAATGCGCGCCCCAGGTGCCCTCGGGCCAACAAGGGAGAAATGGGCGCACCAAGCATTTTAAGGCCAAAGGTGTTCCAAAGAAGACTCTAGAACAGCCTAGAAGGCCTCACACGTCTCCACACTTATCCGAGGGGTTCAAGAACGTTCCACAACACTCTAGGCTCATCCAGAGGAACCTAGAAGACCCGGGAATGATTGGGAAGGCTCTGTACAAATCCGAAAGGCTCGAGACAACTCCGAACGTCTCTAGAATATTCTAGAATAACTTAGAATATTGTAGAGCTTTTAGACCATTTAGGATATAACTAGATATGTAGAGAATTATCTAGAGATATCTAAGTTTAGAAGATATTTTAGGAGGCAACATTTGGACCGTTGGATTAAATCGATCTCAACCGTCCATTAAGAAGGTGAGAGCCTATAAATAGGGTCACCCCTCTCATTTGTATATCACCAAAGTAGTCACTCAAGCACTCTTGTAAAGTTCTCTTGTAAAGCTTCTGTTGCTTAATACAAGGTCCTTTCCTTGTAAAATCTTTTGCTCCTTGTGTTTGTCATAAGCGTTGCGCGAGAAAGGCTTGCTAACATCGTGCCGAGAGTGTTAGCGCCGCACGGATTGAGCTTGAGGAAATAAGTCCGTGACGGAAGACTAATCTTGGAACAACCACCATTTGTCACTTAGATGATAGGTTATTTGAGAGGGCCTATATCTGTTATGAAGCATGTAAAAATGGTTATAAGGTTGGATGCAGGCCTATGATTAGTATTGATGGGTGTTTTCTGAAAGATCTTTTGTTGAGTGGATCGAATGATCAAAATGAACCAATAGGGGGTGAATTGGATTTTTAAAGGTTTAGGTTGTGGAAATTGCAAATTAAAAAGATAGACAAGGAATTTTAGAGTGGTTCAAGTTCCAAATGAACTCTACATCCACTACCTTAGCTTCACTAAGGATTTGCAACAATTCCACTAATTGTTCTTCCCCTTTTCTAGGCTACAGAGGTAACCCTTACAATTTTCGGTTAAATTTTCTACCCAAAATTTAACCCAATCCTCACACAAATAGAACAAAGATTTTGTTGGCTAAGAAAGTATCTCTCAATACAAATTGTAACCCAATTACAAGCACTCAACCCAATTGAAATGATAAGAATGAAAAATACAATTGGGGTTTCTAGATAATATTGGGATTTAGGCACAAATGCTTGGGTTTGATGTTTGGATGTTTTCTTTTGGATCAATAGTTGTTGCTGAAGTTTTTAGAGGTCCCTTTTATACCTTCTCATTGATTTCTAGTCGTTGTGGTTGTTGCATTCATCAATAGAGCCGTTGGGGGTGTTATCTCACCTCCATAAATGCAGTCTGCAACCACCCGTTTCGAAACGCCCGACCCTGTTTTGAAACAGACCAAAATAGAAAGAGCCATTGGGGTGCATTTAAGAGCCCGTATCGAAACGGTCTTACCCGTTTTGAAACACTTTTGCCACTGTCAAGGGTCGTTTCAAAACAACTTGAAATCGTTTCGAAACGCCTTAACGGTTTTTTTAAAAATCAGTTAAAAACTTGCAACGGTCATATTTTTCAAATCGAATGAAGAACCGTTTCGAAACATTGTATGTCGTTTCGATACGGGTTCTCTATGTTTTAAAGTCGTTTCGAAACTTGTTTTGAAACACGGGTTGACAGTGTTGAAAACGTTTCGATACCCGTTTCGAAACATGTGTTGACAGTTTCAAAACCGTTTCGAAACGCCTTAGGCTGTTTCGAAACAAGGACTCGAAAATCACTATTTTGGCTTTAAGAACACTTAGAAAATATTTAGAAAACATAGTTTTTAACTTAGGCATATTCTTTAAATCATATAGGGATGTTTGAGGACTTAAAAATTCGTTTTCACATTTTCAATTTAGTTCTTAAGTTCTTTAGTTATATCAAAATTAAAATATCGGTTTCACAATCTCCCCCTTTTTGATATAAGAAAATCAAAGTTAGAATTTTTAAGAGTTTTGAAAATTTTGAATACATTCTAACTCCCCTCAATTTAAGATTGGTTTTTAAAGTTTTAAAAAGATTTAACTTTGAAATTCAAGGTTTAAAACTTAAAAACACTTTAAAGATTTAAAACGGATTTTTGGCTCTTAAATTTCTTCTACTCATTTTTGTTAGATCAAAAATAATAAGCAAGGCTCATAGAGAAGAGATAAGGATTAGTAGCAATAAGCATTAAGCAATAAGCAACAATAATATTAATTCATAAAATTAAAATATCCAAAACATAAATCAACAATAAGTTCAAAGCATAATCCCAAATAAAAATAAAAGCATAGGTTCATAAAACATAATGGAAAGAAAGATGCAAACTTAATCTAAAATGCATAGATAATATGATATGTCATGAATATCCTAGGCCTCGTCATCACCATCATCATCCGAAGTCTCATCATCGCTCTTGACTTGAGAATGACGAAACTTTATCCATTGGCCATAGAAGGTAGAGAAGGACATGTCCATGGCCGAGTGTGAATTCTCAAGGGATTGGAGACGATCCTCTACATTTTGCAAACGTGTATTAATAGCACTAAAGCCCGAAGCCATGTTAGTGTCCATGGCGTTGAACCGCTCGGTAATCAAAGCCGTGAGAGCTTCATTGTTCGCAACTTGAGCTTGTGGTTGAGGTTCAACAGGAGGAGGAGGTGCTTCCCTATCAACGCGTTCCCAATGTCCATTGTTCACATAGCGAAAACCTGACTTACGGAAAGAGGACTCACCAATTTTTGACTTGCGAGGTTCCGGAGAGTCGTAGGTTCAATCAAGATTAAGCTTGCTAAAGATGTGACTTAAAACCGTTCCATAAGTAAAGGATTTCAGAGCATCGGTGTCACGAAGCTTAACATTGTTAACAATTTCGGCAAATACGAGTGAAAATTTTTATATTCGAATCAGAAAATTGAAGATTTTGAAATTTTTTTACAAGATATGAAAAACCCAATCATAAAAACATATAAACTATACAAAAATAAAATTTTCTAACCTAAGATTCGAACATAAATTGAAGGAAAAAGAAAAAGAGGAAAAATACCTTAATTTGGGATTTTGGATGAATGAATGAAAATCCTTGCACAATATTGTTGAAGCTTGCTTAGACTAGTGTTTTAGAGAAAAACCCCTCAAGATTTGGTGAAAAACAAAGAGGTTTAGAGGGGTTTTTTAGGAAAAATTTGGGCTAGGGTTTTTAGGGTTTGGGAGAGTTTTAAATAAAGTGGAACTTTATCATTAAAAGTTCTTCTTAAAGAAGTTTGCGAATCCGTTTCGGAACGGTCTTGACCGTTACGAAACGCGGGCATGAAGGTTTGACCGTCATTTGGACTTCAGCTGACCATTTCGATACGGGGTTGACCGTATCGAAGCCCCGTTGACTCGTATCGAAACTTGTTTCGATACACCCCTTGGCAATAGCCAAAATGTTTCGAAACCCTGTTAAGGCGTTTCGAAACGCCCTTCTCTCAGATATGATTTTAAAGCATCTGTATCGAAACTGGTTGACCCGTTTCGATACACATGGACCTGGAAGTGCAGATGAGGCTCTAAAAGTGCAGAAAAATGAATTTTTCTAAGGCCTAACTTGCATGAATGTCATGAATGAGCAGGAAAAACATATGCAAACATAAACATACTCCCCCTAGCTATAGGCACGGATGAAATTAGGAGTAAAAACACATAAACATGACATTTCACAAGATCAAGCAATTTTAAGCACAAAAGAGGTCCTAAAAGGTCAAGATAGGCTAGCTAGACCTAACTCTCTCTTAAGGGACCAAAAATGCTCTTTGTCTAAAGGTTTTGTAAATATGTCTGCTAATTGATTTAAGGTGTCTATATACTCTATAACCACATCTTCTTTAAGGACATGATCTCTAATGAGATGATGCCTTATTTCTATGTGTTTGGTTCTAGAGTGTTGGATGGGATTTTTTGTTAAACATATAGCACTAATGTTGTCACATTTTAGGGGTATGGTTTCAAATTTAATACCATAATCTAAGAGTTGTTGCTTCATCCAAAGGACTTAAGCACAACAACTCCCTAAGGATATGTACTCAGCTTCGGTGGTAGATAAGGCTACACTATTTTGTTTCTTAGAGAACCAAGATATGAGCATACTACCTAGGAATTGACAAGTTCCCGAAGTACTTTTCCTATCGATTTTACATCCCCCATAATCCGTATCCGAATAAGCATGAAGGTTGAAGGTGGAGTCTCTAGGGTACCAAAGACCTAAACAAGGAGTATCTCTAAGGTACCTAAAGATTCTCTTAACGGCTATAAGGTGAGACTCTCTAGGACTAGCTTGAAACCTAGCACACAAGCAAACACTAAACAAGATATCCGGTCTACTTGCGGTAAGGTAAAACAATGATCCAATCATAGAATGGTAAAGCTTAGAGTCAGCACACTTACCTCCTTCATTTTTGTCAAGCTTTGTAGATGAGCTCATAGGTGTGGCTTGAGGCTTTGCATTCTCCAAGCCAAACTTCTTGAGCATGTCCTTTATGTATTTTGCTTGATTGATGAAGGTGTCATCCTTCTTTTGCTTGATTTGGAGTCCCAAAAAGAATGAGAGCTCCCTCATCATGCTCATATCGAATTCACCTTGCATTAGCTTAGCAAACTCTTTGCAATGACATTCGTTAGTAGAACCAAAAATAATATCATCAACATAAATTTGAACTACTAAGATGTCATTTTTGTACATTTTTATAAAGAGTGTAGTGTTCACCTTACCTTTTTCAAAGCTCTTTTCAATTAAAAAGTTTGAAAGTCTTTCATACCAAGCTCTAGGAGCTTGTTTTAAACCATAAAGAGCTTTAGTGAGTTTGAAAACATGATTTGGAAATTTTGAGTCTTCAAAATCGGTGGTTGTTCCACGTACACTTCTTCATTTATAAAACCCTTTAAAAACACGCCTTTAACATCCATTTGAAAAAGCTTGAAATTATGATAACATGCATATGCAAGCAACATCCTAATGGCTTCCATTCTAGCTACGGGTGCATAGGTTTCATCAAAATCTATTCCATCTTCTTGAGTGTAACCTTGTGCTACTAGTCTAGCTTTATTTCTCACAATGTTACCACTCTCATCTAGCTTGTTCCTAAATACCCATTTAGTTTCTATGGTATATTGATTACTAGGCCTATCAACTAATGTCCAAACATTACTTCTCTCAAATTGATTTAACTCTTCTTGCATAGCCATAATCTAAAAACTATCATTCAATGCTTCTTTTATATTCTTAGGCTCTATGCATGAGATAAATGCAACATGATTCATTAATCTAAGAGAAGATCGAGTGGTTACCCCCTTGGATGGATCACCCAAGATTTCACCATCTTTGACATAATTGAACTCCCTTGGGTAGCTCACTTCCTTTTCCTCAAGAGCCAAGTCCTTCAAGGCTTCAAGAGGTAGATCTTGTGTGTCCTCTTCTTTTGTTGTTGGAATCTCATCCTCCTTTGAAGTTTGTCCTCCATCAAAGGCATTTATGATTCCTACATCATCATCATCACAAGAATCCTTCCTTGGAAGGAGGTTATCATCGAATACAACATGTATAGATTCTTCTACTACTAAAGTTCTCTTGTTAAATACTCGATAGGCTTTAGATGTTAAAGAGTATCATATGAAAATAGCTTCATCACTTTTTGCATCAAATTTACCTAAGTTGTCTTTTCCATTATTTAAAACAAAACACTTGCAACCAAAAGGGTGAAAATAGCTAATGTTAGGCTTTTTAGATTTTAAAATCTCATAAGGTGTTTTCTTTAAAATTAGCCTAATCATTACTCGATTAACAATATAACAAGCGGTGTTTGTGGCTTCTGCCCAAAAATATTTAGGTAAATTATTTTCACAAAGCATGGTTCTAGCCATTTCTTGTAAAGTTCTATTTTTCCTCTCAACTACCCCATTTTGTTGAGGAGTTCGAGGAGTCGAGAAATTGTGGCTAATACCATTTTCATTCAAAAAATCTTTAAACCCTAAATTTTGAAACTCGGTTCCATAATCACTTCTAATATGTGAAATTCTAAGTTCAAGATCATTTTGGGTTAGTTTTGAAAATGTGATGAATTTTTCTAAAGCCTCATCTTTAGTACTTAAAAATAGAACCCAAGTAAATCTAAAAAAATCATCAACAAGTACAAATGCATAAGATTTACCACCCAAGCTCATAGTCCTAATTGGCCCAAATAAATCCATATGGATTAGTTGTATACATCTACTTGTAGAAACATCATTAATGGATTTAAAGGAAGACTTATGTTGTTTACCCTTAGAGCATGCATAATAAATTTATCGTTTAAAAACTTAATCTTGGGTAAACCTCTAACTAGATCAAGGGAAACTAGTTTTTCTAAAACACTAATGCTAGCATGTCCTAGTTTCCCATGCCACAACCATGCATCATTTTCATTTTGTGCTACTAAGCATGCATGAGATGTATGTATGTCATCTAGATGCATCATGTATATGTTCCAATTGCGATGACCTTTGAGCATAATATTATTAGATTTAATGTCAACAATTTTGCATCCATTTTTATCAAATAAAACATTAAATCCTTTATCACACAATTGACTTATGCTCAATAAGTTATGTTTAAGACCATCGACATATAAGATATTTTCAATGAGAATAGTAGAGTGATTACCTATGGAGCCAATACCTTTAATGTGGCCTTTGGAGTTGTCACCAAATGTTACCACTCCTCCACTTTTTGGCTTTAGATCCATGAATCTACTCTTGTCTCCGGTCATATGCCTTGAGCATCCACTATCAAGGTACCATGAGTTTTGACTTTGTGCTTTGGCCTTGTAGCAATGCTCCCCCTACAAACAAAGATATTAAGCTTTTGTTTTTGGTACCCAAATCATTTTGGGTCCATGAGTGTTAGCTCCTAAAACCTTGGTTCCCTTAGGAATCCAAGATGACATAGCAATAATGTTATTAGATTTTACAAGTTCCTTAGGAACCCATACACTTCTAATTCTTTTAGTTTTACTATGTCTAGGAAAGCTACCTTGTTTGTAGTAGTTAGTCTTTTTCTTAGGTTGGTTTGTTCTTGAAGATTCACCTATTTCATTCTTGACACTACCAACATTTTTAAAAGACTCTTTGAGCTTATTTAGCTCATCTAACACCTTTTGGTGTTCACTATTACATTCAGATAAAAGATTATTAAGGTCAACATTTTCATCTTGAAAAAATTTTAGTTCATATTTCAACCTAATATCTTTTTCCTCAAATTTTGAATTAGCTTGAGAGAGTAATTCATTTTTGTCATTTAGTTCCAAAATGATTTTCTTATTCCTAATGACCGACTCCTTATATTTCTCAACTAATTCATCATAGACCTCTTGTAACTCATTATATGCATCATTTAATTCATCATATGTAAAATCTAAAGATGACGAGTTAGAGGTTACCATGGAGGAATCTTCTTTAAGTGCCATGAGGCAAAGGTTGGCCACTTCTTGTTCGTCATCCTCGGATGACTCCTCATCACTCCAAGTAGCAAGCTTGGCTTTGAGCTTCTTCTTCTTCTCAAAGCCCTTCTTCTTGAGTTGAGGGCACTCCGAACGTATGTGGCCGGGTTTATTTCACTCGAAGCAAATGATTTGATCCATTTGCTTCTTCTTTGTTCTTACCTTTGAAGTCCATCTTCCTTTGAATTTTTCTTCCCCGGTTGGACCTCATAAAGCGTGAGAATCGTTTGGCTATCATAGTCAATTCTTCTAGCTCATCCTCCTCACTGGAAGAGCTCTCCTCAAGTAGTGAAGCTTTGAGAGCTATTCTCATCTTCTTCTTCTTCTTTTCAACCTCTAGCTTTTCTACTCTCTTCTCTTCTTTCTTCTTTTCTTCTTCCCTTCATTGCTTCATAATCCCATGTGTAAGGAGAGAACCCACTAGCTCATCAAGCTTTAAAGTCTTCAAATTTTTAGCTTCTATGATGGTGATTCTCTTCCCATCCCAAGATTCGGGAAGTGAATAGAGTAGCTTCCGGACAAGCTTGTCTTCCGGTATTGTCTCTCCAAATCCTTTAAGCCCATTGACTATGGTGGAGAAACGATCAAACATCTTAGACACCATCTCATCGAGCTTCATCTTGAAATTTTCATAACTAAGATTGAGAATTCCAATCTTAGTTTCTTTGACATCATTGGTTCCCTCATAGGTAGTCTCAAGAGTGTCCCACACTTCTTTGGCACTCTCAATGGATGACACTTTGGAATAGATGTCCGGGCCGAATGAACAAAAGAGCATGTGGAGAGCTTTGTCATTTATTTGGATATTTCTCCTTTCTTCTTCACTCATTTCCACCTTTTTCTTCAAAACCATCTTCCCTTCACTATCTTGCTTCAATGGAATGTAAGGGTCATCTTCAATGACATCCCAAGCTAAGTAGTCATTGGACTTAATGAAGAGACGCATTCTATTCTTCCAAAATGGATAGTTGTCACCATTGAAGAAGGGAGGTTTTGTAGTGGATTGAGACTCATACATGCCCGAACCGGAGGTTGAAGCCATCTCTTGATTTTTGATGATCACACTCTTTCTAGGAACTTTTCTTGTGGTTGTTAATCCTCAAAGAGGTGGGCTATGATACCAATTGTTGAGTGGATCGAATGATCGAAATGAACCAAGAGGGGGTGAATTGGATTTTTAAAGGTATAGGTGGTGGAAATTGCAAATTAAAAAGATAGACAATGAATTTTAGAGTGGTTCAAGTTCCAAATGAACTCTACATCCACTACCTTAGCTTCACTAAGGATTTGCAACAATTCCACTAATTGCTCTTCCCCTTTTCTAAGCTAAGGAGGTAACCCTTACAATTTTCAATTAAATTTTCTACCCAAAATTTAACCCAATCCTCACAAAAATAGAACAAAGATTTTGTTGGCTAAGAAAGTATCTCTCAATACAAATTGTAACCCAATTACAAGCACTCAACCCAATTGAAATGATAAGAATGAAAAATACAATTGGGGTTTCTAGACAATATTGGGATTTAGGCACAAATGCTTGGGTTTGATGTTTGGATGATTTATTTTGGATCAATAGTTGTTGCTGGAGATTTTAGAGGTCCCTTTTATACATTCTCATTGATTTCTAGCCGTTGTGGTTGTTGCATTCATCAATAGAGCCGTTGGGGGTGTTATCTCACCTCCATAAATGTAGTCTGCAACCACCCGTTTTGAAACGCCTGACCCTGTTTTTGAACAGACCAAAATAGAAAGAGCCGTTGGGGTACATTTAAGAGCCCGTATCGAAACGGTCTTACCCGTTTCGAAACACTTTTGCCATTGTCAAGGGTCGTTTCGAAACAGCTTGAAATCGTTTCGAAACGCCTTAACGAATTCTTAAAAATTAGTTAAAAACTTGCAACGGTCATATTTTTCAAATCGAATGAAGAACCATTTCGAAACACTGTATGTCGTTTTGATACGGGTTCTCTATGTTCTAAAGCCGTTTCAAAACTTGTTTCGAAACACAGGTTGACAGTGTTGAAAACGTTTCGATACCCGTTTCGATACCCGTTTCGAAACATGGGTTGACAGTTTCAAAACTGTTTCGAAACGCCTTAGGCCGTTTCAAAACAGTGACTCAAAAATCACTGTTTTGGCTTTAAGAACACTTAGAAAATATTTGGAAAACAAGTTTTTAACTTAGGTATATTCTTTAAATCATATAGGGATGTTTGAGGACTTAAAAATTCGTTTTCACATTTTCAATTTAGTCCTTAGGTTCTTTAGTTATATCAAAATTAAAATATCGATTTCACATCCTTATATTGGTTGGTTACTTGCTGCTGTTGGGATAGATGCTAATGATGGTATTTATCCAATAACATATGTTGTTGTGGAAAGTGAGAATTTTTCAGCATGGTATTAGTTTCTTAGTTTGTTGAAAGATGACCTGAAGATTACAAATTCTAACCAAATCAGTTTTATGTCAGACAAACAAAAGGTATATTCTCTTACTTCTTTTTATTGAATATTAATATATTAAAATTCATACTAAACCATTGTCAGTATTTGTCTTGTAAGGACTCAAAGAAGCATTATAAGAATTGTTTCTAAATTCTGAACAACAAAAATGTGTCAGATACATGCACACAAACTTCAAAACAAAAGAAATCAATAAAGGAAAGGCATTGAAAGATGCATTTTGGAAAGCAGAAAGATCTATATGTGTCTCCCAATTCAATGCAGCCATGAATGAAATTAAAGCAATATCAAAAGATGCTCACGACTGGTTTAATGATAAACCCCCTCCATGTGGTCCAAATCATACTTCTCCACAAGGAGTAAGTGTGACATGCTGCTAAACAACCTGTTAGAGTGTTTCAACGAGGTAATTTTTTTTTTTACCTTGCATCATATTCTTTATAGCTGAAAATGATCTTACTGAAAGTTACATAACGGTAACTGAACTATCTGAATGTTACATAATGGTAACTGAACTATCTGAAAGTTACAAAATGGTTACTAAATTTTTTGTTTATTTTGTAGATTATACTGGAGGCAAGAGACAAGCCAATACTTACAATGCTGGAAATTATTAGGACCAAGATGATGAGAAGAATAGTCCAAAGAAGACAAGAAGCTGAAAAATACAATGAAATTTTGTGTCTTAAGATTCAAAGGAAGCTTGATATTCAAATTCAAAACTCGGTTAGGTTAGCATTGATATAAGTTTAATATTTCAATTCTAACTTTTTTTTTATTTATATTCATTATGTTCAAAGCTACTAACACCAAAATTATTTGTTCATTGTGTTCATAGATGCCGGCCAATATATGCTGGTAACTTTTAATATCAAGTTGAATGTGGCTAAGGAGAACAACATGTGGTGAACATCCAAAATCATACATGCACATGTAGAAGATGAGATCTCACCGAAATTCCCTGCAATCATGTTGTTTCAGCTATGCACAACGACAATAAGAATGTAATTTCATTTGTCGATCCGTGCTACAAGAAGGACACTCAACTCTCAATTTATGGGCACTGCATTAACCCTATTAGAGGTGTTAATCAGTAGACCAAAGTGGAAGGCATGAAACCTATACTTTCATAAGTTTTAAGAAGACTAGCTGGAAGACCAAACAAAAAGAAAAAATTAGAAAGAGATGAAGTTCCTACTACTGAAAAAGTAGGTAAAAAGGTGTGGAAATGACTTGTTCCAAATGTGGTAAAACTAGCCACAATATAAGAACTTGCAAAGGAAAAATTGGTGGAAACAAATATCTCAAAAAATATGTAAGTTTTGCTACATTATATTTAAGTTTATACTTGTACTTGATGTTTAGTTCAAACTAATTATTTTGTTCTATTTCTGTCCACATAAGGTTCATCAAGGCAACATCAAGATTCAAGGCAGCCTTCACGGCAACACTAACGTTCAAGACAACACCAAGGTTCAGGGCAGCACCACCAAGGTCCAAGACAACCTTCTATGTAAAAATTGCTAACAAGAAGAGGGCAAAACCAAACTCCTTCAGTTATCACAGTAAGGTAGATGAAGTCTACATAAAAAAATTATGTCTCCAACCCACCAACACAAGCCTCTAATGCACATGATTGAAGGATTTGTTTGACTTATTTTATCTACATTTTGTGACTTATTTTGTGACATATTTTGTGACTTAACAGTGGGGAAACTCGACGCTATTTATTGATTGAGACATTTTAAAATATTTAAATTAAAGGGGACAAAAATATAAATCATATGTTTTTAGGAAACTAAAATATAATTTTACTATTTTCTCAACTTAAAAACTTTTTTAATTTTTAAAATGGGGAGGGGTGCGTCGCCCGCCAATATATATTATGTAACGCCCCTATCTATTTTGGTGGCTTGATTAACAACAAAATAAAATGTTAATAACCTCATTGATAAATCCTTTTATTCAATCATCAAAATAAAATTGGCCCCATAATTTAATGGCTACATAGATAATTTACTCATTAAAATATCAAGCTAAGCTAGTTAGCTAGCTACCCTCCCTCCTTTTCTGTTTTTGGATACAAAGCCTCCATTTCGTGAATTTAAAAAAAAATATTTTTGAATTTTTAAAATGCATATAAAAATAATATATTTTATAATTATAAGTATTGAATTTATTAGTTAATTAATTCAGATCGAATACTGAATATATTTACTATAGGATAAATCTCTCAATCTAATTATAAAAATTACATCATTAATTTTATTTAAAAATCTAATATATCATCCCGCTAAATCAATTGATTATCGATACACAATTACATACAGAACTGTTGTAAATGTTCAGATAAGAGTATTGGAAATTAATCAAAATGCTCAAGGAAGTCAGGCCCAATGTTAGTTAAAAGATAGCCCCACGAGCCATATGTACAGCCCAGGCTCTTTCTACCGGAGCACGAGGGGTTCAGACTTCGATATACCTCAATATTCTTCCTCTGTACTTAAATTTTCAAAGATTATTTGGTTATATTAAGAATTGTTTTTTATTAAAAAAATCACAAGCAGTATTCATCTTTCATCATATTTTAATTAATAATTAATTAAATAAATAAAACACATGATAATAAATTAAAATTTATTGTAGAGAAAAAAATCAGTTATCTTGTACTCTCTCTGTCCCACTAAACTATCACATTTGAGTCAATTTTTTTTTAAGTTTGACTTCTTACAATTTAAAATTTATTATTAATAAAAATATAAAAAAAATACATTTTAAAAACCTTGAATCAAGTAGTTTTAAAATATATATATATTATAAAATTTAATTAATTAAAATTTTTAAATAAATTATAGTCAAAGTTAAACAATTTTGACCAACATGTGACAGTTTAGTGGGACATAGGGAGTATCATACAATTATCCATTTGCTACACTATTCGGGAAAAAATATTCATTTGCTACGACCTAGTTATGATTTTTTCCACTTCATTAGTCTTGTTGGTGTCGCTAACTTAAACGACACCAAACTCAATACAAAATTTAATTATAATATAAATATAGATATAACATGTTCACTAGTTACAGTGGTATTATTGAATCACATAAAATAAAACTTAATCAGACATTTAGTGAACATATTATATCTATATTTATATATTGGTGCAAACCAAACATTATTGATGCAGTGAGCTAAATAAAAACCAAACTATCTGTCAATATATATGTATATAGACTATAGTTGCATGAATACAGTATTAGTGTCTGTCTGCATGCCATAACGTATTCGCTTATGCATGTTATTCAGAGTGTGGCAGCACAGCACAGGCCGTCTTGTTTAAAGCCTGCAGGATATTGTTGTATGCACGGCCACGGCCACGGCATTGGCATTGCTCTTGTTTCTGCACTTTGACTTGCTACTGGAATCTGGAAAACAAACACATTTTCTTCTAAATTTTCGGACGTAAAGCATCTTCAAGGAGAGTCAATTTTTTTTACAAATTTTAATTTTAATCTTATTCCTACTTAAAAGAGAGAAAAAAAACTCTAGGGAAGGAAGGGGGAGTTTCTAGTAGATTTAAAACCTATAACTTAAAAAAATACGAAGAAAAAAGATAAATAACTTAGTCAATCGACTAAATATACTTGCTCAGAGCTAATTTCTTCTGTATGTGCAGGATTTATCTATAAATTATGCAAATCATACTTTATGATTAGTGATGAATAGTGACGAAAAAATAACGGTTGGGAGCTTGACCCCATGTTGGCCTAGGGATGGAATGCTTCCCCAAAACCCATATTGTGAACTGATAACGTGAATGAGAAGTTGATTTTAAGTTTTTTTTTTTGGCAAATCTTAAATCTAATCTTTAAGTCTATTTAGAGAGAAAGGGACTCTAAGAAAAGTAAAGGGAGTATTCTTAGTGAATTTAGAATCTATAACCTAAGGAAATACAAGAGAATAAATATGAACAACTTGACTAACCGACTAAATGTACTTGCTCAAGTTGATTTTAAGTTAATTATTCCTAATATCATAATTTGATATCTATAGAGTTGATTTTAATATAAAACTAATTTTCTCATAAATTTTGTTCTTCATAGACATGGATTTAACTAGTGTTGGTCACATCATGTCAAAATTTTTGTTTGTTTGATTTTGCGTTTAGAGTCACAAAAATTTGATTCAACAGTAAAATGTGCCTCGAATATTGTGCCCACATATTTAGATCTAAAAATTTAAAATCAATTCTAGACGCTAAACGTAATTTTGGAAAAAGTAAGGTAGGGGTAGTTTTTGCGTTTCATCGTGATTTTTACATTATATTTTTATACAATCGTGATTTTTAAGGAAAAAAACTCTCAAACATAAACCACATTACTATAAAATTAATTTTACACAAAATCAATACTATAAAATCACGATGATCCAAAATTAATTCTACCAACACAAAACCAAACATGTTTGCCACAATTTCTTTAGTATTAGATGACACAACTTAAAATACATGAATTAAATCGAAGTTTTTACATAAAACGATGGACTTTGACCTAATCTAAAACTAAAATAATTTGAATACAAGGTTAGTTAATTTCTAAAAGTAGAAACCATGTCTACTTTTCCATATTGCATATATATATATATATAATCATCTTTGATATACCAAGTTCACAACAACAACAACAACAAAAACCCAGAAATCTGTGGTTTGTTGCTTCTTCATAAAAATGGGATACCTCCATATTACAGACCTCAACTTATCTCTTTCATTCAACACTGCAACTGCAAAGCCTTCACCTTTGATTCCAAACCCTACTAACCCCACCAACCTTCTACCTTCCAATCATGGAGATTTCGGTAAACCCCACCTTTTTCTTTTAACTTTTCATTCATTTTCTTTCTTCTTGTTATTACTGATATGTGATTTCGTGTTGTTGGTATAGCGAGTAATGCAAACGAGGGAAGTCAGCAGCCACCAGGGAGTTCACGTTGGAATCCAACGCCGGAGCAGTTACTGACACTCGAGGAACTCTATCGACGCGGCACACGGACGCCGTCCGCGGCACAAATCCAACAGATCGCGGCGCGGCTCCAGCGGTTCGGGAAGATCGAAGGGAAGAACGTTTTCTACTGGTTCCAGAACCATAAAGCAAGAGAACGTCAGAAACGCCTCCGACAACAATGTGATGCCGATTGCTTGGAGAAGAAGGAATCAGCAGGTAAACCTATACATACACATAGAACTTAAACATGTATTAAATGTTTTCATTGTTTTGTTTTGTTTTTACTAGTATTTTCGTTGGCCTGCTGCCGAATTGAACCGACAAACATCAAGGCTTCTCCTTCAAACATATGTAAACCTTCAGAGGTTTATGTCTATCCCCTTTTTTTGTCTTTGCTTCATGCCATAAGTTGCATTGTTTTATGAATTTGCTTTGTCTATATTTTTTAGGGTTTCATACCAACGCATGGAATTGCAAAAGGTGGAGGAAACAAGTGGATGCAAATTCACGACAATGAACTACGCTTGGAGCTGTCTTGTTCTGCAACAGCTTCATCAGACACTGGAAATTCATGTCCATTGAAACCCCACCAAGAAAAAACTACCACTCTCGAAGAAGAAAACAGACAAGACGACCAGACCCTCGAGCTGTTTCCCCTTGGAACCGGCATTAATGTCGGCAACAAAGACACCCACCAACAAGTGCCCATCACAGCCATAACTACAACAGCAACAACTCCATATTTCGAGTTTCTTCCTCTGAAGAACTGAGAAAGAACACGGGGCGGTGGTGGGTAGCTATTAGCTAAGCTTAGCATGTGGGCAACAGATATGCAGCAATTAAATACTAGTTTTGCCATTTGAGTTAAAAAAAGATGGTTAGCAGTTAAGCCTGTTGTTAGTTTTGTTTTTTTGTGACAAACTAGAGGGACTGTTTCATTCTGTGTCTGTCACGCATGGTGCAACTGTGAAGACAGGGACATGTAGTTATTATTATTATTTTTTTTTGTTTTTTTTTTGGTGGGGGAGGGGGGGGTTGCCTTAAAACACATATTGGACCATGTTGGCTAAACCCAAGGAAAGAGCCTCCTTTCATATTTTTTGTACTCTTTAAACGATGGAAAATTGCAGGGTTTTTAAGTTCTTTGTTGACAGTGTTGTCCATTTTATATGAACAATTACAAAAATGAAAATGGGGAGACATAGAACAGCAGAAAGATGTGAAAAGAGTTTTGATGTAAACGTGACCTAAAACTGGAACTGCATATATCTGGTGGGGGTTTTCAGGTATATGTCAGTAAATTTTTGTTTTTCTCATGTATGTTCAATTCCCATATATTCCTGGGGAAAGTATACATCAAAACTCTTTCCAAAGGCTCAAAATGCTACAACAAGATTATGTAAACTCCACCTTATTTAAGAGTTGGACTGGACTCGACTCGAGGTTTTGATATTGCATGGTAGAATCATAATGAGTAGAGCATACATATTTGGTCTTGTTTTTCTTGCATTATGTATCTATCTGACCTGTAAAGTTTGGTGATTTAATTACTGTTCTTTTTACCAATAAAAGGTGAGAAACAGAAGCAAAGAGTTGAACTTGATGTCACACCTGTTAGATTTTTTGTCCTTTCACCACTTGAAATACCCAGACATATTCATTCAATATCCAGGAAAACAAGGTTTAAATCAGAACATAAAAATGTCAAAAAAATAAAATCTCTTGGTCTTTGCATAAGATAAAAGAAACAGAAAAAAACACATGCAATGATAATTAAGGAGGTAAGTATAGCCTGGTGAAAAGTCTGGAGACATAAAAAAGAAAGATACCAATTGAAAGTTTGTCACTGAAACTTTTGCAGCTGAATGTCTGCATGCAGGGCAAGAAACAAGCAAAGAAAAATGTACAGAAACTGAGAAAGAAAGCGCGTATTGCCGAGAAAATCTAATGAAGGTCAGGGAACGGCCAGCATTGATTGGAAATGGCCGAAAATGGGGAAGCTAAGGGGATTGTCCTTGTGTTTCTTTTTACTCTGATTTTATTTATTTTGTTTTGCAGTCAATGGACAAACACAATCTCTCACGCCATGAACTTCAGGAAAATTTAGCTGAGTGGAACAGTTGGGGGGTGATGGTTGTGGGATTCCTTCAAAATCTGTTTGCAGAGGTAGACCCATCCTTCAATAAAGAAGAAAGCTCCAATCTTTTTCGGAAAATTATGTTTTTCAGAATCCATAGCCTTTTTATGTTTTTCTTTCAAGTCCATACCCTCTTTACAATTATTAGTATAGCTTTATATTTTGCCTTGCTTTTCATCTCCATAGCACTGAAATCAAGTTATTGTTTTTACCAACACTTGTTTAAGGTCTTTCAAGTTTCAATTATAAAAGGACCTACTCCATGCAATTACCATATTGTTGAAGCCTGAAGGGGTCAATAAATAATGAAACTACTATATAGATTATGGAAATTTGAGTTATTCAGTAGGGTATATGGTGTGTATACTTTTATTTCTCTAGTAATCGTCATGCCTCGAAATACATGGAAATACTTGAAAAGAAATGGACACGCCCATGCCGGACACGTACATATATCCGACACTCACATCCAAGTAACAAGAGTATAAATACTTTTTTTCATAGGCATATGGAAGCTCCATGGCTTTTCTTCCCTGCTTCCTCAACCTTCATTCTAGCCTGCCAGTGAATTACCAGGGACGAACTCCAGTTTGATCAAGAAGTGTAAAGGGGCTCCGGCTCGACTTTTCTTCGAATCCTGAAAAGGTGAAAAAATCAAGTGAAAAAAATTATATCAATCATCACATAAACCGCATCCATATCTTTTTACATATGGCATCACATTTCTTGTGAATATAATGAAAATCTAATGCAAACTTCAATGATTACTACAGATTACAATTTGGTATGATCATAAGTCCAAGGAATATCAGATGAATTAGATCTTCTCTCAATCTCTCCTACGATGGATGGTAACGGGAGGCAACTACATTAATTACCATTTCTGAATCGGAATATTGTTTTCCCTACGAGGATATAAACTTCACACAAATACAAAGTTAAAAGTCCTTACACATTGCCCTAGCATATCAATACGACGACGAAAATTGTTGCTGGTGCTATAGCATAAGAATTCAGGCAACAACGAGACGGTCAAATTGCTTATGGATCCAAATAAATAAGATTCGTTGGCTAAAAAGAAAATGTTTATTATCAGCACTTTGAGAAAGATACTATGTTTATCCTATAAAGAATGAAGGAATGGAACTGTGGGGCATAAAAAGATACCATCTCAAAATTTGGTGAAAATACACATAAATGATCTAATTACTTACCAGTTATCTTCTGCCCACTTGCAGCCGTCAGTATCTACAACATGCAAGCTGTACGCATGCCGCGAATTTGAAGATTGATTTTCAAAGCTATAGTACCAGCGTAAACAAAAAGACGCTAATGGTTAATCATTAGGCCATTAAGCTGGATGAACTCTGAATATATTTCTTTAAACTAACCTTTGATGAATAAGATCACCATGAATTACGACCAAAGACCCAGCTTTCACTTCAATAGGCACAAAATCTTTCTGGTCATACGATGGCGAGGGGCTATCAAAGAAAACTCCATCTTCATCCCTAATGAACCTTCTTACAAGACCATCTGAAAACAAAATATAGAGCAGATCAAAATAAGGCATCGTTTATATACTTTAAAAGGTCGCAGACAGGGAAGAGTAAAGAAGGATACTTTTTTGAGATTCAGGAATGGCCCAAAGGCAGCCGTTTACAACTGTTGCATCCTCTAGAGCGAGCCACAGACCAGTGCAAGTTTTAGGTTCAGTATAAAGAAATGAGTTGTCCTGGTGAGGACTTACTTCACCTCCTATACCCGGTTGCTGTCAAAATACGTCACATATTAGTACAACAACTCGAAGTTCATTATTCAACAAAATCCATTCGGACAGGATATTAGATTCGAAATTCTTTACAAACTATACAGCATTCAAATCTTCATCTATTAACAGGATTAGTAATGTGTGTTTTTCTGTTTGGAGGAGATACAGAAGGTTGCATTTCCAATTGCAGAAAGAAGTAAAAGCATCAAATAACTGCCATCAACAAAATGTTTACATCTTTTAAATGAAAAACTAAAAAAATATCCGATTAACCACCGCCATAGAAATTTCTGAATTTTACAGAAAAATTCAGATCACTAAATTTAACAAAGTAACAGAAAGGTAACTTAGGATCCACAAACAGAACACAGGTTTTATTGACTGGATATTTGAATTATAGTATATAAATAAAAGGATCAACCTATATGAGCCAATACACTATTTCACTCTAAAGTTGAACTATTAGGTTCAAGTAACTGAACTCAGAGCCTCTCAATAACTTGGGAGTTGAAATTCTCAGGTCGGCAGCAAAGGGTGTTATCACTACGGAAACATTGTCTTCATGATCAAGTAAGAAACAAGTTAAATACCTTACAAATATACATTGACTGAATGATCACTGGCCTCTTGTATCCGAAGGAGAAAAGCAAACTTGAAACTTTCTCAGAGCGAGAAAATTCTTTGAAAACCGGGTCAATCTCATGTAATGCTGCACAAACAAATAAAACCATGGATTAGCTACAATAAACATATCTATAATCTATTTACATGAGCGTGTTGCCAAAATAAGAGCATAACAAAACACATAAAGTTCTCAAAATCACATACCATGCCCAACTTTATTAATAGAAAGTTCCTTTGATTGCTTTAAATTTCCATTATCATCAAATGCTTTTTCTGCCAAAAAAAAAAAAACAGAATTCATCAAAGTAACCAAAAACAGGTAATTGTTTGCTAAAAGCAAATTATTCGACTCTCCTACTCACTAATAACCATTTTAGCAAAGTGTAGGTGCTTTATACAATAGATTACATGTAAAAGCAATAAGGAATCAACTTCAAGCTTTACCCTTTAAAGCTTTTGCAAACAATTCATAACATCCAGACCTTTCACTTTGACACTTTCAATCTAACATCAAGTAATTTGATTTTCTCATAGTAAAATTAAGACCAAAGAAACAAAAGAGTGCAGTATGAATGCAATAAAATTAAAAACATACCTTCAAAGAAAAAGGAGATCTTTTCAGCACTTTCATAGAAGTATTCATTGGTCAACTTCAACTACCAAAAAAACAAACCATAGCCAATTGAGAAACTATCAAAGTTTAAAATTACAATTAAAAAAGTTGGATAATATGACAATTGCAAAAACAAAGACCTGATTTTTGGTGGAGAAAATAGAAGCGGTGGTGGTGGGGTCAAAATCCCGAAGCAAGCCGTCCATTCTTTTTCTCAAGGCATCAATTTCTTCAGGGCTTGCAAATGATTCAATCACAATAAAACCTGCAAACCCCAAAAACACGCAGAATTTTGAAATTGATCGAGTAAAGAACAGATTTTTAAGAAACCCAGTGGCAGCATCGATTTTGAAAAGGAAACATTTTGTTCAAAGAAGCGATGGAGTTGACCTTTGGAGTCGAAAGACTGGCGCTGCTGTGGGGTGAGATTGCCGACGATTCCCATGGCGGTTGTTTTTGGTTCGGACAGAGAAGGACTGCAAAATGCTTTATTATCGTGCGTAAGTACCAAATATGTCTATTTTATTTCGATAAGAACGAATTTGAGTTTCCAAATATGATGAAATATCCAAAGTGTCATTTGTTTGGAAGCCTTAAGACAAGAAAAACTCCAATAATTATAAAAATTAAAACTTTATATATATATTAGTACAAAAAAATTAATTTTAGGTGTTTTAAACCTGATATTCTAACAGTTTATCTACAAGACGTGTTCGGATATTAAAACCCTATATTAATACAACAAAAAGTCACACTGCAAGAATTAATAGCAAACAAAAATCTTGAAATTGGAACAATTAGTAAAGACCCTTTTACAAAATTGAATATGAAAAACCAATAATAATACCCTGATTTCTCATAAAATCTACACCAAAATTCCTTCCAAAACTTACAAAAGAATCATAACACCAGGGTGTAAAAGAATACAATGTGTTAGACTGCATCAAAGTCACAAAACAATCTCCGGTCTGGTTAATGTCGCCACAGTCACCCCTCCGATAGGGGCATCGTTGGCTTTTGTTATCTGAACGTTGTATACAATTCGACATCTGTAAAAAGAACTTCCTCATAGCTCCCAAATTTGAGTTTTCTGCAACTATGTTTACAGGAACAAGATACATTTCACCCATCAAAATCCTCCAAGAAGATTATGTAGCAGACGATGATGATCTTGCTTTTACTGATCTGTTTGTACGACACATGCAATCGGGGCACGGGAAGGTATATATCGAATCGTTGGGCCTTTTAAGTTCACACCCCTTGGTGTCGCTATGAGACCGCATGTTCAGCATTTGTCGCTTGAAAGTTCTCCACCTGAAATAATAAAAACCATCTAATCAAGTTACTTTGGCATATATAAACTCTGGGAGTAAAGTGTACAGCATAACTGTTTCAAGATGTATTTCTTCATGTTTGAATATGGCCACTAAACAAAGGTAGAAACAATCCGATTTTAGCCTAAATCTTAATGGAAATGTTGCTCATTCTTTAACCCCCTAAATCAAATCGGTCTATAAGACGGAAAAAGGTAACTACATACCCGATATTCGGGTTATCAAATAGCAGTGCCAACCTTCGCTTGTCTGGTCGAATCGTCTTGGAATGTCCGCCGTACAAGTACCTCCGGTGTCCCATCAGGAAATGAGGAAAATTTCCACCTTGAGTTGTTACAAACACCTCGCTATGAAGGCAAACAGTATAGTCTATGGCAGCCATCCTGGAAGAAAATCCCTGAAATATGACAGAAACTCAGATCTCAAAGGCATTGTTGAAAGGCTTAAAGAAAGAAGAGATGAAATCTCTGTATTCTTCCGGACCTTATATGGAGCAAGTTCTTCCTCGGATGCCAGCATCTCCTTTGTTTGCAAGTTGGGGAACATTTCCAACAATGGAGCCATTGTTTTCTCAGAATTGTATATCTTTCCAGAAGCCAAAAAGATATATGTATTGTTATCAAATCCCATTCCTCTAAGCATCAATCCAACCTAATTGGTGCAACAAGATATTAAATGAACTATCATCGATACAAGAGCCGGTATCCGTGTATGTACATACATATGAACAATCTTGGGGACATTTAAATTAACACAAGAACGATAGTTATAACACAGTTGCAGTGCTCATTGATGACATGTTAACTTCTGTTTCAAATCTGTCTACTAATTTATGCTAGCTTCTGATCAAGTTGAAGCATAAAACCATAACCGGCAGAGATTACTGCAGTTAAATTTTCAATTGAACAACAAAAATCAACTGAAAATACCTCTAAAGGAGTGAGTGGGCATTTCCCATTAATCCTGATTGCTCCGGGGCGTATAACTCGACCAGGTTTTGTAAATTTTCCTTTCCAGCCTCTTTCCCTGGCTTTCTGCATGTCTTCTTTTTCTAGCTCCCCACCATCAAATACACAACAAGAGAAAGCAACCATATCCTGCATAAGGAAGAGTATGAGTTGATAAATTTCTGCATGAGAAAGATCATCAAGCTTTATAATACGTTTTGTTTTATAAATCAATACTAACCACCTCGAAGCGAAGATGAACGGAAAGATATTTGCCACCACTGTTTGCACTGCGCTCTTTCATTCTCGCAACCAGAGTTTCTCCAAGGCTTAGTATCGGACTCGAAAACCGTAAAGCTTCATAATTCGCCAAGCATCTGAGTCTTTGGACAGCAGGAGGAGCATCAAATGATAAGCGGTTTGCAAAAGGAGAAATCCTTATGACCCTGTGTCGTTCATACAATGTTGCTTTATAACCACTATTCAGCACTCAATTAAACAAGCTAAACCTTAAGAAAACAAATAGTTATGCTATAATCAATGCTTAAACTCACTTCTCTTCAAGCAGTTTCGGTAGGACGACATCCTTATAATACCGAACGGATGACCATGCTTTAATTCTGAAGTTGAAAACGTTGGTCAAATTGTGATCGAATCGTTCCATCATGTAGTTAGGAATCTTATCAACAACTCGTACATCGTTCTTTAAGGTATTGACGAAATACTCTTCATCATAGATGTCTTTGAATTTGCTGGCAAAATAAGATATCATCTTTCATTGATGGCACACAAACAACATGCCAACTGAAAATAAATGATAACAAACCTGGGATCTCTCCATATGCTATGAAAATGGAAATTAGGGATTAGAAGTGTTGCATTAAGATAACCTGCCACGGCAACTGCATTGCATATCTAGAAAGCAACCGTGTAGAGAAGAAAATAAATACACAAGCTTTATAAAATGGAGGTAAATCACAAATACTTATTACAGACTAATAAAGAATAGAACTGACCGATGTCCTCTGCTGATTTAAGCCTCCATTTGCCTCGACATATATGTAACCATTTGATTCAGGTAAATCTATAGTAGTTAAAAGGAACAACCAAATCTTAATCTGATGAAGATAGCCAACAAATGAAAGAACACAATGCGTATAATAAACATAAAGCATGCATATGCATAAAGAACATAACAAATAGTTCAAACAGACAAGAAATTCATACCTTCATAAGACTTGTTTACACAAGGCCTCCATACGCCCCCTCTATAGGAGTTTCTCCAAACAGTTGAAATCTATAAGAAAATCCAATAAGTTTAGGGTAGCTATAAGCACAATGAATCAGAATCAAATGTAAATCCCAAAAAACCAAGCTAAAATGTATAGTCTTAATCAGGCAGCTATTTCAGTAAAAAAAATAACAGTACACATTGAATGGATAAGCAAATTTCTGATGATATTATCGGATAGCATCATTGCATTATAATTCATAATGCTCTTAGGAACCCTAATGAAATTTACCCAATTCAAATGTTAAAATTGATGCTTGATTAAACATTCTGTTTCTTCTGTTTTCTTCATTTTGGATGCAAAGAATCCTATTCACTTCTTAACTTTCAATAATTTGTAGGATGATTGAAAATAACACAATATAATACATATAACCAATGGGAAAAGTTCAACTAACTACGTTGTCCAAGTTCCTCAAAATTCTATCAAGATCAAACCCGGAAGGAAAAGAAATCATACAAAAAAGCTCAAAATTTGGAATGATTCTAAAAGAAACAAAACCAACCCAGCATAGAAAACCATATTCAAAAACGGAACCGCAATCATAAAACCGAAGAATTCATTAAATGCACTAAAAGGAACGAATCAGAAACCAGAAACTCACCGCGTCAGCAGAGGAATTATCAGCATTCATATAAACTTTAAGTTTCTCGTAAACCTGGGGACTCCGGTAAACGGAGCCGGGTGAGGGTCGGTGTCTAACAACGGGAACGGCATCAAAGGAAGCGGTTCCCGTGTTGTAAAGAAGCATCCCGGAAATATAAATGAGAGGAACAACGAGGAAAATCCGTTGTCGACGAAGTACAACATAGAGGAGTAACCAAGAGAGACGATTAGGTAAGGTCCGCCCCGGTTGGAACGGGCTGAACCTACCCGACTTCCTACCGTGGCGGTACCTCGGTGACCGGAGTGGCGATGCCGGAGGTGATGGGGTGCTTTGGCCGTTACTAGGTACCCTATTTTTGGGGTGCATTTGAAGAACAAACAAACACCCGAAAAAATGGAAAAACAAAACAAAATTATTTCCTCTGCCCTTCTTTTTTCAAAATTCCTACCTTACGACTACATCATAGAGGGAGACGAAAGCTTTGCATGTGTTTTGATTGCATGCAAGTGAGGTAAAGCAAAAAAGGAGTACGTGATGTTTTAGAGGTAGGAACAGGGGAGAAGAAGAAGGGAAATAGGAAAGATAAAGTTTTTTTGTATTTTGGGCTGCATCGGTTCGGATTGTATTCGGTTCGAATGATTCATTTAAAACCCGATTTAAGTCTATTACGTTCTTAAAAATTAATTTGAGAACATTTTCGGTTCAATTAAAATTTGAGTGTTTAATTTATAATTTTGAGCTTAAGATCAAATTTGGGTAAAGTTTGCAATTTAAGGTTTATTTAGAAATTACGAATTATGATTGAAAATCAAAATATATAATTGGAATATATTTTCTTATCCCACAAAATCAAAATCAGTTTCATACGTTCAATAAAAATACTTAAATCGTTCCAATCGCATCCTCAATCAAACATTGATAGTGGAATCAAATTATAACAATGTCATCGACAAAACGATGTTTTCTTAGAAATCAAAGTTTCCATTAACAGAGATGAATCAGTTCCATCTAATTTAATTAAACCTCCAAAACCCAGAAACAATAAACAAAGCTAATGCATCATTGCAATCGTTCAATCATGGAGAGTGCCCAAAATATCTTCATCTCTATACAAATGAAACCTGCCAAAGAAACCCCCAGAAAACGATTAACTTCCCAAACCTTAATCTGATGAATAAATAAAAAGAGAAGATGAATGAACATACTCTTTGTCGCCAAGCTTGACCTGGGAACCCCCAAACTCAGGCAAGAGAACGGTATCACCTTCTTTGAACGGAACTGGGATTGCTTTCCCTTCCTTATCTCTCGCTCCCGGACCCACGGCCACCACCTTCCCGGAGTTCAGCTGTTTTTCATTTCCCGATCAGATGAAGCACAACCCTTAAAATTACAGTAAAACGTGGGAAAAGAAGAAGGGAAAGGGAATTACCTTGGTGGATTTCTCGGGGAGGAGAATGCCGGCAGTGGTTTTGGAAGGAGGGAGGATTTTCTCGACGAGAACTCTGTTAAATGTTGGAATCAAACGCTTCGCCATTTTAGAATTAACCAGAAATTATCAGAGAATTTTCCAGCAAATGCGAGAGGAACGGGGGTAGATGGCGAATGATATATGGGGTTCGGCGATTCTAGATCTGGAGGATGATAGAACCTTCTAGGCTCTAGGGTTTTAGTAGGGTTTAAGGGATTCTGAACTTCACATCTGGTTTATCAGCCCAAAACGATGGACTTTTTGGGTTTAATTTTCAAGAGCCCAATTATGGAAAAACCCAACATTCTACTATTCCCATTATCAGGACCTCCACATTGGTAAATGCCACATAACTTTAATATTCCATATCTCTATCATGTTAGTATAAATCATTAAAATTAATTTGAATGGTCAATATACTTTAGCATGATTAAAAAAAATTAAGATATTGGATTTTTAAATGTCAAGTGTGGAGTTCCATTTTAAGTAATTCGTACAATTTTGAGTTAATTTAGTCGTTGAATTAATCATACATTTCAATACAAATCTTGATTACTAGGTTGGTTATGAGTTGAGTTTTTGACTAACATGCACCCGATCTGAAGATTTCACACATCAACTCACATTTGACCTAACAGTTTATGATGTTTATGATATTCAATCTGATTTGTATTAACCCAAATTATAGAGTAAAAATTCGAACTCAACCCAATCTAGTCCGACATAAATTAAAAATTATTTTTTTATTATTATTTGATAAAATATGGAGTTAATTGAAAAAATATAAATTCATAGGAGATATTATAATAATTATTCTAATTTTATTAGACAAAATAGGAAGATAATTGAAAAATATATATAAAGAGAGGGTCATTATAGTAATTATACATAAATATTTAGAATAAAATTAAACAATTATTTTGAGTTGGATATTTTTCACCTTAAACTTAAAACCAACCTCATCCTCAAAAAAATCAGACTCGAACCAAATCTAAACCCAAATTTTTCTTGAAAAAAAACTCAAACTTATAACATCGGGTCAAAAACTATCGCATCTGAATCAAATGATGATCTCTAGATATACCAGAGACACCGATGGGATTACTAAGGGATGTGAGGGGTCCTAACCCTTTAAATTTTGTCTCATAATAATATCGATCCCTATTGATTTGAATACATATCAAATTACATCTTATCAGTCTCCATATTTTGGGGTAATTTGATTAGATATTTCATTTTAAAAATTTATCTGAAAAAATAATCCTCTTAAAGGAACATTTAAAAAAAATACTCCCATTCGACTCACGCCAGGGTAAATTGCATTCTGTAACATACGATTCCAAAATCTCTTTCTACAGAATGCGACTTCGGTCCGATGTAGATTATATTATCCGGTGTTTATTTTTTAAAAAAATTGAAGTCGCATTCTACAGGATGTGACTTCTACGAGAAATTCAAACGACTCATCGCGATAAGATGAAGCCGCGTTGTGTGGGCCGCGATTTTCGCGTTAATAAATTACGTCGGTTGAAAATTTAATCTCACCCCAACGGGTGCGATTTCTACTATAAATTGGTCCCCCCATTCTACCTCACACAAAAAATATTCACTCTCTCTCAAATCTATTTTCTTTCAATTTCTCGGTTGATTTTTCGTGTTTGATATAATGGTAGGATTGATAAGGTTGGATCACAAGCACGTGTTCGATTATCATCGGAAAAATGTAAGTTTTATCCCGTTTTTTTATATATTTTTTTATTTATTTAAATATGTTTTTATATATTCTTTTATATAGTTTAAATTATACATACGAGTTTTTTTAGAATGGGATGGAATGACATCTGGAGGTTTCTTACAACCGGATGACGAGATCACCAAACTTGTTGATCCAACCGTACTTAGAGCAGGCTATGTTTTTGCACGCATCCAAAATTTTTGGAGGTGCAAAAAAAGATGTTGATTTGATAAACGCACTTTTGGAGAGGTGGAGCCGGAGACACACACATTTCACCTTTCTTGCGGCGAGGTGATGATTACCTTGGAGGACGTGTCCTATATCTTGAGTTTGCCTGTTGATGGAAAGGCTATCACTGGTTCCTATACTGAAGATTGGATGGACCTATGTTTGAGTGGGTCAGGGGTTGCGCCGGAGCGTTTTTACGGCGAAAAAATAAAATTAGTGTGGCTGCAGGATAATTTTGATAATGTACCCATTGACGCGAGTGAATATGTGAAGAAGATAACAATATTTTTTTAGTGAATATTATTAAAATAATAAGTTTTTGGGTTAACTACTAGAATAGTCACTTACGTTTCCCCCTAGTACAGAGTTGGTCACCGATTTTGAAAAACGACTAGTAAGATCACTTACGTTTTCGGGGCGTAAACTTTTGGTCACTCAGTCGTTTGTTGCCATTAAACATTGACAGCTTGCTGACCTGGCAGCGAAAAAATAAGGGTAAATTACTGCAATGGCCACTAAAGTTTATCACATGTACATTTTTGCTCCCCAATTTTAAAAAATAAACATTATGGTCACTACTGAAAATGTTTCTTTATAATTTCACCCTTTAATTTTTAAAAATTCATTTTTCAACCTTAAAACATTACAATCAATCAGTACAATAATATTATAAAAGCTTAAATGAAAAATAGGTGCTCAAAGTATACCCTTTTAAATTTTAGGTGCCTAAATTACTCATATTTAATAACTAAACTTTCAAATTGCTCATATTTTTTCAGCCTAGATTATTTTATTATTATAACATAACATGTTATTTTTTATTATTGTTAAATCAAAAATAATTTAAAAATAAATAAAAACTATTTTTATTATTATTAAATTTATAATATTAAAAAATATTACTTCTTAGAATAATTTAGGTTCTAAAGTATTTTTTTTTTTGTAAAAATAGGTGCCCAAAGTTTCCATAGTTACAATTTTAGGTGCCCGGTTGTTAAATGAGTGTTAAAAAAATTTCAACCAATCGGTGCTTGACACGTGGCATTAATTTTATTTTTCTTTTAAATTTTTTAATGGAAAATAATCAAAATTTTCAATTTTTTATAAAATCTCAAAATTTTACAAGCTTCACAAAACAGACCCTAAATTTCTAAAAATCCCCAAATTTTCGTCGTCGATTACCGCCGTTTCGGTCGTCGGCCGTCGTCGCTGACTACACCCACTTGGTCGCTGGACCAAGGCGACCATTTCTCCTAACATAGCGTCGTCGGAAACCCTCAACGAGTGCAGTCGAATGTTAAACACGAACGTCGAATTCGTTATTTGGAAAGATGCATCACTACTATGAGGTAAAAGATCAAAACCATGAAAAATATCCCCTTAAACCTTGCAAATTAACCATAAACAACTTTACCGACCCATGTTCCCATTTTATTCATGTAAAGAAACATGACAAGGTAGCGTTTTTAACGCGATTTATACACCATTTCGAATGCCTTACATACGCCGATTTTTACACTGTTTTGAAGAGATGCATCACTACTATGAGATAAAAGATTAAAACCATGAAAATTTATCCCCCAAGACCATGAAAATTAACCATAAACAACCCTATCGAGCTTTGTTTAAACAACAAGATTAGACGAAAATTGTGTTCTGCAGAACGCGACTTTTGCATATTTCTCGATAAATTAGCGACGAGTCATTTGAAATTCTCTTGGAAGTTGCGTCTTATAGAACGAGATTTTAAAAATCACATCTTGCATAACGCGATTTACCCTGACGTGGGCCAAATGGGGCGTCCTTTTCCAAATGTTCCTCTAAGAGGGTTATTTTTCTAGATAAATTCTCAAAAGAGAATATCTAGCCAAATTAGCTTACATTTTGAGATTAAATGTTTATTAAGAGTCAACTCTACTATATAACCGTCTAATTCTAGTTATGTCCCTACCCAGGGCCGTATTTGGGCCTAGGCAGGAGAAGCACCCGCCCAGGCCTCATAAATTTTAGGGTAAACTATATCGTTGACCACCATACTTTAGTTAAAGTATTAAAATGACCACCTTTAAAAAATCGAGTCAATTGACCACCCAAACTATTAAAATGGGATCAATGTGACCACCAGTCGTTAATGGGCTAACGGCAGAGCTGACGTGGACCGTTAAAACAAACAGTGACGCTTAGCTGTAAAAAAAAGTAAAAAGCCAAGTCAGCTTAATAGAAAACAAAACGTCTCGATTTTTTTTGTTTACTTCGACACGAAACCCCCCCTAATTTCTATGTTTAGGGTTAATACGAGATTAGGGATTTCAGATTACACTTAAAATTTGTGATTAGGGTTAATAAGATATTAGGGTTAATATAAACATCTTGGTTTAGGGTTTTTGAAAAGGGTACTTTTGTCTGCTTGTTGTTGGTTTTGTCTGCTTGTTAGGGTTAATAGATTACACTAATCTTAGAAATTAGGGTTAATAAAAAGTTGTCTTTTTTGTCTTTTGAACAATAAAATACACAACTTTTTTGGCTTTTTTGTTAGGGTTAATAAGATATACTTGTCACATCTCAAAAACCGGTCTAGTCGGAATTAGATTTCGATGACCTAATATTTTGTATCGGTTGAGTAATTCGATCTTATTCGAAACTATAAAATTTGGGCTAAATCATAATAGTTTATTATTATTATTATTATTATTATTATTATTATTATTATTATTATTATTATTATTATTATTAAAATAGATGTGGAACCCACGGTCAGATTCCTTCAAAATGAAGGAATTCTGCCGTGAATTTCCACCTGGGAAATTAAGTGGCGCAAGGTGGCATTGGTTGCCACAACGTGGCCAAGGCATGAGGGTCATGCCCTTAAATGTTGCCACGGCAAGCAATGGGGAGGCCATTCAATTCCTTCAATTTGAAGTAATTGCCTAAGGCCATTCCACATACCGTGGCCACTCGGCCAAACCTTGTTAAGGGTGGCATTTTGCCCCTCCACGTGGCCACACCATAAAGGCCCTGTGCCAATTGACCATGGCAATTCCATGGAGAGAAGGCCGGTTTAATTCAAGTATCAATAGGGTGGGGAGTGTTGCGCAAGAGAGCAAAGAAAAGGAAAGAAAGAGAGTGTGAGGGATGGTGTGCAAGTGAGAAAGAAAAATAAGAAATCAGTGAAGAAACGATAATTAGGTTGTTCAGTATTAGATTGGTGGTCCGATATTTTCGATAGTAATATCGAATTTCTGTCGACGTCGGGGTAAGCTCAAATCTTTGGTTGGTCTAAGTTTCAGTATTAAATCTGATTAATATTTTTATATTTATTCGATATTGTCTTGTTGGTCTTAACTGATTCCTATTTAACCTAGTCCAAGAAATCGATAAAAGACGACCATCAACCAAGGGAAAAGGTGATGTTATACGGAAACCCTAATATCGAGGTGAGTGTAGATGCATTTGTCTCGGGTGACACGGTGTCATTCCGATCTTGGTTTATATGTTCTGATATGTGAGTGTAGCAGCGTCTCGGGTTAGGCAAGGGCCTACTCGAATGTGTCGTTATTTTTGTTAATACTAACGTTGAGTTATAGGTTTTTAAATCTTTGATCATGTGTTGGTAAGTATATGGTAAGTGTTGCATTGATTCTACGTTCATAGCATGGTTATTATTGTTATTAAAATCATTGAAAGCATTGACATGTAATATGTATGACATGAATCATTGTTACTATTTATTTGCCATGACATATTGTTTAAGAATCATGAATGATGAATCATTGTTGTTGAACCTTGGATTCGAAGTATTGGATACAATTGGCATGCCATAGAATTCATGAGCTCATTGGTACGGGTATTTGGCTTCGGCCATTGGTGCGGCGGAGGGATGTGTTGTGTATTGGTCAATTGGTGCGGTGGAGGATTATGACACGACCATTATTGTTGGTGATGTGGTGGAATTCGTGTATCCAAATACTGTTGAATCGGTCCAAGGGAAAATATTGATTATTGATATTACTTTTGTTATAATTGGATAACATGCATTTCACTTATAATATGTTTATAGATTGTTATGTGAAATATGTCATTAAACATGTCATTGAAATATGCAGCATTGCATAACATGCTCATTCATTGTTATTGGCTACCTCACTTAGACTATGTAAGTCTAATGCATTCATTTGCATAACATTTCAGGTTAAGGAAAGTAAGAGATCGAGATCGGGATTAGTTGGAAGATTGGCAAGTCACTACAAGTAAAGAGTAATGTGTTTTGTCCTTATGAACTCCTAGTATGGTGACAAAGTAGTTAAAGTAATTATACTAGTCTTGTGGCCCTACTATTGTGTAAATGTTACCTATGTTTTGTATAAGATTTTAAAGCTATAATGACTTTTGAGATAGTAATAAAATTAATATATTTGACACTATAATATTGATTAAAAGTTTAAGATTTATGTCTCTGATCTCTGTTATATTTTTCGGTAGCGCTCTCCGACCCGGTTCTCTATCAGGCCGAGAAGGGAGTGTTACATTTGTGGTATCAGAGCAACCCTATCAAACCCCTATTGTCTCTGACATAAACATTCGAGCCCCCGTTGAAAAGCTTACATAGTATCCGGTCTACACCTTTTCTGGTCAAGATCTAGATAACCCTGAAATCGTAGAGTACTGGCTAAAGAATACTCTAAAGGTGTTAAACAAGCAGATGAAGTGCCCCGAGGAGCACAAGTTAGAGTGTGCCTTAGCCTTGATTTCTGAAGAGGCCCAGAGTTGGTGGGAAACTGTGGCTCTCATTGTACCCGAACATAGAGTTACGTGGGACTTTTTCCTTCAGGAGTTTCGTAAGAAATACATTAGTGACCACTATATCGCTGAAAGACGTAAGAAATTTCTCCATCTGACACAAGGAGAAAGACATGTGGAGTTGTATATTCGAGACTTCTGCAAATATGTGAGGTATGGTGCTGAAATCATACGCACAGAAAAGGAGAAGTGTCGAATGTTCGTGGATGGCCTTCGTGATGAATTACGTCCTCTCTTCGTTGCTTTGGAGATCGACAACTTCCAAACCCTTGTTAATCGAGCCATCGCTACCGAAGCCTCCCAGAAGGCCTACGAAAAGAGGAAGGAGAACCAAGTACAATCTGAAAAGAGACACCGAGATGAAACTTATTCTTATGAATCTTTCAAGAAAGGGAAGTACCAAGATTCGAAACAAAACGTGTATTCTCAACCTTCCCGACATGAACATTTTGCTAAGCCTCAGCCCATAACTCAGTTCTTTTCTAGTGTTGGCCCTAAAGAAAGCTTTGATGGCTCGAAACAAGACATTCGATTTGTGACTTCTGTCAACACAGGCATCCTAAAGGGCAATGCCGTAAGAAATCAGGAGCTTGCTTTTTCTGCAGTGAAATGGGTCATCATATTCAATATTGACCTAAGAACAGATCTGCCTCTACAACAGTCAATTCGCCCCCCGCTCAATCATTTCGAGGCAAGGGAGTGAGACAAGAATCCTTCGGAAAGCTTGGAGGATCATCTAAGACATCGTACCGACCCGAATCTAAAGCCTCTGCACATATGTACCATATGAAGGGCAAGGAGCAAGAGGGTGATCGTCAGTACTCAGGTAAGAAATTCGAGGACGAATTTTTTCAAGGGGGGAGAGTTGTCACATCCCAAAAACCGGTCTAGTCGGAATTAGATTTCGGTGACCCAATATTTTGTATCGGTTGAGTAATTCGATCTTATTCGAAAATATAAATTTTGGGCTAAATCATAATAGTTTATTATTATTATTATTATTATTATTATTATTATTATTATTATTATTATTATTATTAAAATGGATGTAGAACCCACGGTCAGATTCCTTCAAAATGAAGGAATTCTGCCGTGAATTCCCACCTGGAAATTAAGTGGCGCAAGGTGGCATTGGTTGCCACAACGTGGCCAAGGCATGAGGGTCATGCCCTTAAATATTGCCACGGCAAGCAATGGGGAGGCCATTCAATTCCTTCAATTTGAAGTAATTGCCTAAGGCCATTCCACATACCGTGGCCACTCGGCCAAACCTTGTTAAGGGTGGCATTTTGCCCCTCCACGTGGCCACACCATAAAGGCCTTGTGCCAATTGACCATGGCAATTCCATGGAGAGAAGGCCGGTTTAATTCAAGTATAAATAGGGTGGGGAGTGTTGCGCAAGAGAGCAAAGAAAAGGAAAGAAAGAAAGAAAGTGTGAGGGATGGTGCGCAAGTGAGAAAGAAAAATAAGGAATCAGTGAAGAAACGATAATTAGGTGGTTCAGTATTAGATTGGTGGTCCGATGTTTTCGATAGTAATATAGGATCTATGTCGACGTCGGGGTAAGCTCAAATCTTTGGTTGGTCTAAGTTTCGGTATTGAATCTGATTAATATTTTTATATTTATTCGATATTGTCTTGTTGGTCCTAACTGATTCCTATTTAACCTAGTCCAAGAAATCGATAAAAGACGACCATCAACCAAGGGAAAAGGTGATGTTATACGGGAACCCTAATATCGAGGTGAGTGTAGATGCATTTGTCTTGGGTGACACGATGTCATTTCGATCTTGGTTTATATGTTCTGATATGTGAGTGTAGCAGCGTCTCGGGTTAGGCAAGGGCCTACTCGAATGTGTCGTTATTTTTGTTAATACTAACGTTGAGTTATAGGTTTTTAAATCATTGATCATGTGTTGGTAAGTATATGGTAAGTGTTGCATTGATTCTACGTTCATAGCATGGTTATTATTGTTATTAAAATCATTGAAAGCATTGACATGTAATATGTATGACATGAATCATTGTTACAATTTATTTGCCATGACATATTGTTTAAGAATCATGAATGATGAATCATTGTTGTTGAACCTTGGATTCGAAGTATTGGATACAATTGGCATGCCATAGAATTCATGAGCTCATTGGTACGGGTATTTGGCTTCGGCCATTGGTGCGGCGGAGGGATGTGTTGTGTATTGGTCAATTGGTGCGGTGGAGGATTATGACACGACCATTATTGTTGGTGATGTGGTGGAATTTGTGTATCCAAATACTGTTGAATCGGTCCAAGGGAAAATATTGATTATTGATATTACTTTTGTTATAATTGGATAACATGCCTTTCACTTATAATATGTTTATAGATTGTTTATGTGAAATATGTCATTAAACATGCCATTAAAGTATGCAGCATTGCATAACATGCTCATTCATTGTTATTGGCTACCTCACTTAGACTATGTAAGTCTAATGCATTCATTTGCATAACATTTCAGGTTAAGGAAAGTAAGAGATTGAGATCGAGATTAGTTGGAAGATTGGCAAGTCACTACAAGTAAAGAGTAATGTGTTTTGTCCTTATGAACTCCTAGTATGGTGACAAAGTAGTTAAAGTAATTATACTAGTCTTGTGGCCCTACTATTGTGTAAATGTTACCTATGTTTTGTATAAGGTTTTAAAGCTATAATGACTTTTGAGATAGTAATAAAATTAATATATTTGACACTATAATATTGATTAAAAGTTTAAGATTTATGTCTCCGATCTCCGTTATGTTTTTCGGTAGCGCTCTCCGACTCGGTTCTCTACCAGGCCGGGAAGGGGGTGTTACAATACTAAACTAATGTTGCCTTTTGAACAATAAAATACACATATTTTTTTACTTTCACGTGGGTTGACATCAATATTTAAGGTACTGCAATGGTGGGTGAGGTATTTATTATATGTTTTGTTATTATTTGTTTGTTGCACTGTGAAACCATTAATGTTTAGTGTTGTTGTACAATATTTCTGTTTTTTGACAGGGACTAATTTAGACCAGTTTAGTGTTGTTGTACATCATGGAGAAAGATTGGATTATTTCGATCATTGTAATGTGGATATTATGTCAATGTTTGAGATTGTTAGTATGGTTGAACGATTAGGGATTACTACTGATGTGACTGTGTTTTAGAAGGTTTCAGATAGTCCATTACAACTGAAAAAGTTGATAACTGATTTTGATGTTCTTGAGATGGTAGGGCATTTACCTAGAGATCATTACATGCATTTATACTTACAAGAAATAGTAGTGGACAAAGAGCTTGAGATCAGGGTAGATTCTGAAACTAGGGTAGATTCTGAAAGTAGGGTAGATTTTGAAACTAGGTTAGATTCAGATTCTAACTCAGAAGATGATGAGTACCTTATCGAGTCAGACTCATCCACTGATTAGTCTGAATTTAGTGACAGTGAAACATAAGTTCTTAGTTCTGAAAATGAAATGTGTAGTGGGAATTTTGAGTTGGGCAGTGAGCAAGTTGAATATGAAAGTGACAATGACAGTGGCAAATCTGACTCACTACACAGTGTAGATGAGTCAGATTCAGATGGTCTAAAAAAACATAGATTCCTAAATTTAATGCTGAGTCAGACTTAATGAACCCTAAGTTGAAGGTTGGTCAATTGTTTGCAAGCAAAGACATACTTAAGGATGCCATTAAGATGTATGGTATTAAGAATAAGTATAGTGTTAAGTTAAAGAGAAATGATAATAGAAGGATTCAAGCAAAATGTAAAGGAGATTGTCAATGGGTGTTATGGGCAGCCCCTATACATGGTGAAGATCCTTCTATTGGTACATGACAGATTAGGTCTATAAATGGTGAACATAGTTGTCTTAGGGAGTTCAAAAATTCCAATTGTACTGCCAAGTGGCTAGCTAAAAACTACTTTAGTAGTTTTTTTGTTGACCCTAATTTCTCTAGTACATCCCTAAAAGAAGCTGTCCACAAGGATTAGGGATTAGTTGTAGATAAGTGTAAATGCATTAGGGCAAAAAATCTGACTCTTGAAAACTTGAATGGTAACTACAAAGAGCAGTATGCAAATCTGTATGTTTACTTAGGGGAATTGAGGCACTCTAATCCAGGGACAACAACTGTTTGTAAGTTAGATGAAAGAAAGTTTGAGAGGCTTTATATCTGCATGCAAGCATTGAAAGATGGCTTCAAAGCAGGCTGTAGGCCCATTCTAAGTCTAGATGGTTGTCACTTGAAGGGGTACTACAAAGGTCATCTTTTATCAGCTGTAGGAATAGATGCAAATGATGCAATCTATCATATAGCCTTTGTAGTTGTAGAGAGTGAAAACTAGTCATTATGATTTTGGTTTTTGGAATTACTTGCCACTGATTTGGAGGTTGAGAATTCTTACAACTATACCTTTATGACTGATAGACAGAAGGTATAAGTAAATTTCTTTAACATTTTTTTTTGTATTTTTTTGCTAACTGTGAACTGTTAATTTTTTTTGTTTTTTTTTGTATGTGTGTAGGGATTAATAGAAGTTGTGTCAGAAGTGTTCCCCCATGCAGCACATAGGACATGTGTGAGGCACTTGTACTCAAATGCTAAGAGTAGTGGCACTTTTTGAGGAAAATCAGTGAAGGACCAGCTTTGGAAAGCTGCAAGGACTACATATGTGAGAGAATTTCAATCTTGTATGGATGAATTAAAGGTTAAATCATATTTTTAAAGTTTTGTTGAGTTTCAATTTGACCACTATCTTTTGTTTTTGGTTTTATTTTGACCACTATCGTTTGTTTTAAGTTTTATTTTGACCACTATCTTTTCTGTTTAGTTTTATTTTGACCACTGCATTTTTTATAGGTTTTATTAGAAACAACATGGAAATGGATCTCACCTAAGGATCCCACCAATTGGTCAAAGTCTCACTTCTCTCTTGGATGCAAGTCTGACATGCTCTTTAATAATAATTGTGAATGTTTTAATAAGGTTCACTTTCTAACTTATCTAAATTACTTTCCAACTTAGTGTTTATGTGAATGTTTGACTAATAATTGTGCTAATCACTATTCTTTTAATGCTGACAGCTTATACTTGAAGCCAGAGACAAACCAATAATAACATTGGTGGAATCCATCATATCAAAGCTGATGCAAAGACTTGCCAAAAAGAAGGATCAAGCTGAAAAGTGGACAGGGCTTCTCTGCCCTAATATTCAGAAGAAGTTAGAACATGCCACATCATCAGCACATAGGTATTTTGACCATTTTTTTTACTATTTTAGTGTTTTCATTGTAATTGTGAACTGTGAAATTGATTTTTTTTTGTTTTATGCTAGTTGTTGGCCTCTTTATGCTGGTGGACACATGTACCAGGTTTCATGTGGTCCATCAACCCATCATTCTGTTAACATCCAACATTGGACATGCACATGCAGGAAATGGCAACTAACAGGTATTTCATGGAAATAAGTTTAAGGTATTACACTTTCAATTATTGTTAACTTGTTTTTTTAACTAACAAATATTTTTTAGATAATCTTCACCAGTGGTCCCTTTCGTTTAGGGTGTGTTCTATTTTGGTTACCAGAATTCAAAAAAGATTATTCTGGTCACTGACGTTTAGAATCGTTTCTATTTTGGTCCCTCGGCCGTTAGTCTCCGTTACTTAAAAAAATTAATTTTCTAATTTAACCCCCAAACTTTCAAATTTTTCTTTTTCACCATCTTCCCCAAAAATTATAAAACTAAAACCCCAGAAAATTAAATAATGGCTATAACCCACAAAAAAATGAAGAAATTAACGACCTTTTTGCGATAGAGAATAAAAAATTGCAGATTCATGAGAGTCTGGAGGTCGGACATTGATTAAGCTTCGATAAAGTTATAATTGATATCTTTTATCTCCCCATGTTTGTATCTTTTGATAATTCTCCTTCTGTTCCAATCTTTCCCTCTCGTTTAAAGGATCTATGTCTTTCTATCTGATTTCATCTATTTTAGAACTGGAATCTATGTTGTTACCCTGATATGTTTCTATTTGACACCACCTTTATTTTCTATGCTATGTAATAGGATATGGGCAAATAGGCAGTCTGCTGCAAGGTCAAAGGAAAGAAAGATGCGATATATAGCTGAGCTTGAGCGGAAAATACAGACACTACAAACAGAAGCAACATCACTCTCTGCTCAACTGACTCTATTACAAGTATTTGCATCGGCTTTGAGCCTTCTCTTCATGTGTTTGCTAGTTCAAGGGTTCTGTTCATATACTCATGTATGTATGCAGGCATATATTCCGTTGGACCTTCATTTTCTTTTATTTTGTACTTCATTTGACTCTTACCATGGTAACTTATTAGCAGAGAGACTCCACTGGCCTGACTACTGAAAATAGTGAGTTGAAATTGCGGTTGCAAACAATGGAGCAACATGTTTACTTGCAAGATTGTGAGCACCTCTTGATATACTCCATTCAAATAACAATAGCTTTGCCTTATTGCAAACAATAGATTGTGAGCAGAGAGGCGCCTCTTGAGCACCTCTTCATCGTAATGGAAAAAGGTTTGAAAGATTTTGTATGTGAGAATTCAGTTGGACGGCAATCAGAGAGAGAAAAAATAGACTAAGTCTGCAATAGGTTAGTCTTACAATATTCAGAATGGTGTGTTCTTTAAACATATTGCTAAACATGAATGCTTGTTAACTGAGTGAATTTTACATCTAATATTTGTTACATTTCTTTTTCATTGCTAGGTGATAGAAAGCAAGGAAACTGATAAACAATTGAAACTTTATCGAAGCTTAATCAATGCCTGATAAACAATTGAAACTTTATCGAAGCTTAATCAATGCCCGACCTCCAGACTCTCATGAATCTGCAATTTCTGATTCTCTACCGCAAAAAGGTCGTTAATTTTTTCATTATTTTGTGGGTTATAGCCATTATTTAATTTTCTAGGGTTTTAGTTTTATAATTTTTGGGGAAGATGGTGAAAAAGAAAATTTTGAAAGTTTGGGGGTTAAATGAGAAATTATTATTTTTAAGTAACGGAGACTAACGACCGAGGGACCAAAATAGAAACGATTCTAAACGTAAGTGACCAGAATAATCTTTTTTGAATTCTGGTGACCAAAATAAAACACACCCTAAACGAAAGGGACCACTGGTGAAGATTACCCATATTTTTTTGTTTAGGGATCCCATGTGTTCATGCAATTTCTGTGTTTTTATACATTGAAGATAGGCCAGAAAGATATGTTGACTCATACTATTTCAGCTCAACTCAAAGAGCAATCTATTCCCACTTGATATGTCTTGTGAGGGGTGAGAAACAATGGGAGCCTGTTGAAACACTAGAGCCCGTTCTGCCACCAGTCTTTAGAAGACCTCCGGGACGATCACACAAGAAAAGACGTAAGGAAAGTGATGAAACACCATCTCAGACTAGTCGAGTGTCAAGAAGGTGTATCAAAATCTTTTGTAAAAGATGCAATGTGAGTGGCCATAATATCAGAACGTGCAAGGGAAAGGTTGGTGTCAATCCGAGAAGACATGGACAAGCATTCAGTGGTGTTGCTGCCAGGAAAAATCCTAGAATTCCAAAACTTTCAGTAAGTTACTTCTTGGTTGCTTCTTTGTTACTTGTTTAATTCATATATAATAAATTGTTGTTGCTTCTTTGTTGTGTAAGTTAGAAGACCTGAACCAGTCCATCCTTCACAACCCACCAAAGTGAGATGGATGCCTACAACTGGTGGTGCTGGAACCAGTCAAGGACCAAGTCCAACACCATCTTAGCCTTCAGAAGCCACCACTATGAGATGGATGCCTACAACTGGTGGTGCTGAAACCTGTCAAGGACCAAGTCCAACACCATCTCAATCTTCAAAAGTCACCACTATGAGATGGATGCCTACACCAAGAGTTCCTACAAGTCAACAGGGCTCCTACAATCCATCTTGAATTCTGTTGAAGACTTAGGTGGTCATTTTTTTTAGTGAATGTGTGTTTCATACAATTGGCCAAAGTATACCATGTTCTTCTGATAAGAAACATGAATATCACATTTTGTTAATTTTGTTTTGACTTGCTTTTGGGGGTCAATGTCATTTGCTATGTATTGGTCAAACATTTGTATGACACCATGTTGTCATATTTAGGGTTGAGTTTGACCAAAGTATAACTTGTTGTCATTACAAACATGAAATATCACATGTATTGGTCAAACATATGTATGCAATACTATTATGAAATTATCAAATGAAATATTATATTTTGCTTACTGTTATCATCTTTCTTTTATTTTATGTCTTGTAGATTCAATGTGTAATATAACAATTGGATCAATTATCATAAACAAACAATAATTACATTTCATTTGAATAAGATAAACCCTAAAGATTACATTACATAATCCTTCTCCAAAACATTACAAAATCCTTACAATACATTTCTTTCTTCCTTCCTGAATGTTCTTCCCTAAAACATTTTAATAACAGTCACAAAATTCTAGCTATCAACCAACAATGTTCTTCCTTTTGTCCTCCCTCAATCATAGCTATCAACCCACAAAATCCTTCACCAACACAAAACCCACCCACCACAATAACAGCCCTAACCTAGAAGAAATTTTCCCCCAAAATAAAACCAACCAAAACAACAACAAGTAAACTTGCAACAATTCTTTGCTTCTTTCTTTCTTACTTCATCGAATCAACTTTTTTAAGAAGACCAACAATAACTCTTTTTGACCTATCGGTCATTGGTGGATCAAACCAAGAAAAAAATTGCAAGCCCTAACACCATTTCGAAAATTTCCACAACCCCAAAATCTCCTACCTGAATTTTCATAAGTCTAACTTGTTGTCAGCTTCGAACGAACCTCACAATAGCAATCACGATTCATCTCTGCTGCCATTTTCTTCTACACCAAAACCAGCTGCTATGTTCTTCTTCTTCTTCACGATATACTGTGTTTAGGGTTGAGTTTGGGAGTAATTTATAAACGTTTTTTTCTTTCAATGCTTAGGTGGAAGGTTGATGTGGATGCCTTCTAATCCAACGTGGAAAAAATAATCATAGATTAATAAGCCCAACGGTCCACGCCAACTCTGCCGTTAGCTCATTAATGGCTGGTGGTCACATTGATCCCATTTTAATAGTCTGGGTGGTCAATTGACTTGATTTTTTTAAGGTGGTCATTTTAATACTTTAACTAAAGTATAGTGGTCAACGGTATAATTTACCCTAAATTTTAATAATATTACCCTATATAAATATTAAGGCCCATAATTTTTTCAAAAGCTATCTTATAGAAATATTAGCACCAATCTATATACACGTAAGGCCCCCTATTTTATAACAGCTACTCTATATAAAAATCTGGGCCCATAACTATATAAAGTCATCTTTAATTTTTAACGTTTATGGTAAAGATTTTTTTTAAGCTAAGATGATTACAAGTAGTATTTGTTTTGAATATACTCTTAATCATTTTAGTAATACATGCTCAATCACCGTACTGCAGGCTGCAGCTGCTGGTGCTCGAACCCTTGACCTCTAAGAATAACAATCATTCTGTTAACCATTGAGGCAAGTTGGTTCGTGCATCATTTAATATATTTTTTCGAACATAAAAAGCATTTAATAAATCCTTTGTCACTAATCTAAAAGTTTCATTTTCCAAGGGCACGGCTTTAATATTTAACCATTTAATAGTATTGCTTTAATTAATAAATAATAACGGTAATAAGGCTTTAAATAGCTAAAAAAAACATCTCTTTTGTGGATGGCATACAATTAATTTGAGCCAAAATAATAACGGTAATGAATATCGAATTTATTTATATAATATTGCTTTATTTACATTGATTTATTATTTACATTTCAATTTCTCACCCATATTTCCTCTTCCAAATTCCTTATTTTATTTACTTATATTTTCATAATTATTATTCACAATGTTTGTGGGTTTTTATTTGATTCTTAAAGATTAAAATCTTTTAATAATGATGAATTACAAAAATTTTGCACAAATTTTAAAACTAATTTTGTATTCGATAAGCAATTTGTATGATGCTGATGCAAATGATTTTTTTAGAAAATTGTTGCAAGTGACTTACTAAATGAGTTATTGTCCGCATTTAAAATTTTTAAGTTTGTCAAAGTTGTGAATTGTTATCCAAATGTTTCAATTGCGTATCGAACCCTCTTAACCATGCCTGTAATAGTTGCATCTACTGAAATAAAATTTTCGAAGTTAAAATTGTTTAAAATTCATTTGAGGTCGTTAATGTCACAAGAAAAGTTGAATGGTCTAGCTATTTTATGTATCGAGAAAATTATGTTAGACCATATTGACGTAGTCACGTAGATACTATTATTAGTGATTTTACATCTAAAAATGATTGTAGAAATTGTTTTGTATGAGCAGTTGAGTGTTTAATAATATTTATTGATGTTTTATATTTAAATTTGATGTATTTATATTTTGAGCGCGACAAAAGTATAATATACAAATAAATAAATTTATTTTTATTTACTCTCAAATTTATTTTTTTATGTTTATTATTAAGGGTCTAATTTTTAAGTTCACCTTAGGGTCACTTTAATATTAGAAACGGGCATGTACCTACCCATAGATCTATTTTACAATGACTCCATGATTATCTTTTTGCCTAATATGATAATTTATTGCCAATAAAAGAAAGAAAATGCATTGTAAACATCCCATGCTTGTACATTACAAATATGAAATAGACAAGCACCGAAAGATTCACCTTAGACGTCCAGGTTGACATTATCAACGTGGTTTTCTTTGACAAGCAAAGCGGAAATTCCCAGACCACGCATCATGGCACCGCCCACCAGTCGTTCGATTTTATGCCACTCTGGGACTCTTACATACAGTCAACCTCCCTCTCCAGTTTTGCTTGTACTCGAGCACGCTCGTTGACGTTTGGGCCACATATGCACGTACGTGTCGAGATGGCAGCCCCGGCAGAGCAGAATCGATCGGCTTCGCCCTTTGCCATCCAAATTGCGGAGATGGGGCTACGCCCCTTTCTGTGGTTCAAAACGTTTCCAATAAAAAGAAAACAACTGGACGCATGTTGTTCAGAGTTCTTTCTGGAAAAGCAAAGAAATGAAAATGGAGTTGGCGCCTATCTTTTGTCCACGTTAACTTTGTTTTTTTGCTTTACAGTATTCTCTCTTTCAAGAACCACATACACTATACTTTGAACGTTTAAATCATCCGGAAAAGTAACCACTCAGTTTTAGAGACTGCAAGTGGCTTGATTTGGATCGATTCGGTTTGCAGAAAAGAAATCGGGACGTAATTATCATCGCCATAATAAGAGCTGGTTCGTTATTCTTTAGGAATTTAATAAAAGAGGAAATAAAGAAGAGTTCATCCAATTGATTCCCAATAAGCTATCTTGCCCAAGAAATCATATTGAAAGGTATTTTTTACAATTCAACTATATTTATGTTTCCAATGCAAATTGTTGAGGTTCTAACAAAATAGATAAACATTTTTAATTACTTAATCAATTAAAACTTTTCTTGTCCCTTGACAGTACAGTACATGGACAATAATTTAGGCTATATTAAATATAACTTTAATAGTCAAAAAAATGTCCAACCTATACTTCTTGTTTCAGTTTAGTGTCTACCGTTTTTTGCCACTTTGGTACCTAACGTTTCATTATGTAACTCGGATTGAGTTTTTCCGTCAACAGTTGTTAAAAATTTTCCGTTATCCAATAAAAATATGCCACATGGCCTATTTTATCTATTTATTTAATTTCCGAATTTCTTTAAAAATGTAACTACTTAAAAAAATTTCAAAGTTTTAATTTATTTTAATCAAACCCTCAAATCACATCTCCCTCGCTGTACGACACCCCCCACGCCAATGGTTCACTGTTCACCACCCAAGCATCGGCCACCTCACCTTTCAACATCCCTCACCCTCTAGCCGTCGATTAGAAGCCCAATTGATATCTTTTTCTTCATTTTTGGATGTTCGTCGACGAAGTAATCGTCGGTTCATTTGCCGGTTTTCGAGGCGGGATGATGAGGGTTTCAGTAGTGCGGGGCCGACGAAGGCAAGGGTGGCCGGTGGTGGTTGATTCGGTGGTGAAAGGGAGGAAATTAGGGATCTAGGGTTTCAGTTTGGGGTTTTTAGAGAAATTAAAGATTTTAGGTTTTTTTATCAAATTAAATATTTTATAATTTTTAGAAAAATAAAAATGATAGAAAATACCAAAATATGCCACGTGGCATGTTTTTATTAGATAACAAAAAAATTTTAACAGCCGTTGACGAAAAAACCCAATCTAAATTACAGAATGAAACATTAGGCACTAAAGTGGACAAAAAAAAACGTTAAGCATCAAGTTGGAACGGTTGGGCACTTTTTTTACTATTAAATATTGTAACCCCCTCGTCCCGGTCTGGCCGGATGACCGGTCCGAGTGGGCCACACGGGGAAAACCGAAGCGAAACCCGTTAAGGTTCCCCCTCGGTTAGCAACCCTATTTTTTTTTACTTAATCTTTTCTAAAGCTCATTTAAGTCCTATGTGATCAAACAACGAAAAAAAATACATGAGACAAACATTCGAACCCAAAACAGCAGTCAAACAGCCAAATTTTAATCTTTTAAACAAGCCGTTTCGAAACGCCCTTGAGGCGTATCGAAACGCCTTGACCAGGTCAACTGTCCTAGAGCCTTTACCAGGGGTCGTATCGAAACGGTGGTCAACCGTTTCGAAACGCCCACGACGGTCAATATCTCGTGGTCAACGAGATTTTGACCGTTTCGAAACCTTTACACCCGTTTCGAAACACCTTCATCTCGTGAATTTCTTAGAATTCCAGTAGTCAAAACGTTCCGTTTTCGGAACAGGGGTTCCAAAGGCCATACCGTATCGAAACGAGTTCCGATACGGGGTCCCTGAAGCCTACCCGTTCCGAAACGATCCCTCCCGTTTCGAAACGCTGGCAGTCTGTAACCTTTGAAATACAGATTTAGGGGTGTTTTGACAAGTCTAAAGGTCCCATAGGACCCCTAAAGGCACACAAAACCATCAAACAAAGTCTAGAGGCATACATCCTAGATTTAACATACTCAAACACATACAAGCATGGATTTGGACAAACTTTCTAACATGGCAAATTACACATTAAGAGCCTTTCATACAAGCATGCTTGAATACATTAAAAAGAACCAATAAGCATCATACATATCAAATGAGTTTACATGCCATTCAAAGCAACTTAAGCATTCATAAGACATCCATCGTACTAGCATTTGGCAAGATATAACATGTTTACAAATCAAGTCAACCATAGACATACATCAAGACTCGAATCAACAATTCCTATCCCATTGCTTAACTATTACATTCTATTACTTAAAATTCATACATTGAGCTCACCAAAAGCAACACTTGGAGACCTTCCCTTGCCTTTGCCACCCACAAGCTATTTATCTGCATTGTCGAACAAAAGAGAGCGTAAACATAAAAGCTTAGTGAGGGTAAGCTCTTTAAAAACAAACCTCGACAATGCAGGGTCCAAGCACGAGCTACAACCAAGATAAAATGCATGTTCTTACCTCCGGTCCACACGAGCCATAATTCTAAATGATGCATGAACATATAATCAATATCGTGTCATGCTTAACATGTTTAAATCCACAACACATGAAATCACATATATTAAACCATGTTAGCAACACATCCCAAATCACATTGGCTCACAATTAACCACATATTGGCGACATAGACTACAATCCGTATTGGCACCTAGCTATGACTCGAATACGCGGATAACCGTTGGAACTCACATCCAACAACTCTACCATTACCTGACGGTGGGATTACACTCATCACCGTTCACGCGGAGGGGATTCCACTCATCCTCACGCCTCATCTCACGCGGAGGGGATTCCACTCATCCTCACGCCTGTCGATGGGATTCCACTCATCACCGACTAATATATATATGAAGATTTCCGGGCGAACCCGTACTCCATCTTGATGACTACCATCATCAAGACCACGCGCGCATTTTGACTCACGTGTGCACACTAGACATCCTAATGATCGATCATTTGTACCCAAGCATACTAGTGCCAATACTAACACATTCCACAATATCATTTATTAACAACTTCCGTGCTTAGCACGTACTCACCATGATCCTCGGATCAAGCAATCACCTCATAATCTCATTTCACATGACAACACCACATGTACATCATTATCAAACATATCACATCACATTTTGCACATGTGTATAACCATATCACATCTATCATCATCATGCATATAACAATGCATCCAACATGCCTCAACATACATGTATACAACATATATATATATATATATATATATAATCAACACCATCACAATTTAACACGAGGCATATACAACCATTAAAGAGTGCAACCAAAGTCTCTAATCAAAGCTTGGGATTAGACTACCACTCTAATCCCAACTCTAGGTGGGTTTACCAAGCCCATCCTAGGTTCACATGCTTGAACCAAATACTCGAAACCATTTTAAAAATATTTAACCACTCACCTAAGCTTCCAAGCTCCAAGCCAAGCAAGCAACATCCCTCAAATTTCCGGATTTCTTCCCGATGCTTCCCCAACACAAATTCCCGCTTCTAAACAACCTCAAACACATTTCAAACAATTCCAAATCAGCCCAACATCAAAATACCAACCCGGAATACAATTCAAATGCAATTTACCATGTTGCAAACCATGAACAAATCCCATTTTTAGCAAATTCGGGCAGCCCCTAAACCATGTCCAAAAACCATGTTTCCAACATCCATAGCACCCAAAAACAATCCCAAATCAACCCCTAACCATAACACTACCATTGGGCTATCAATTCCCACCTAAAACAACCCCCAAAACTCACCCAAAACCCTCCAAAACCCCCATTTATACCCAAATTCGGGAATTCATTTAAAATACTCTAAAAATCATATATGTTGGACTATTTGATTCACAAACATCATATCTAACCATTATAGATCAAAAGCTTTAGTAAAAACCCATAAAGCTCCATCCTTTAACCTAAACTTTCAAAAACCCAATTTCTAAAACATTGATGAAAATGAAATCTATTTGTACTTCCAAGTAGAGGAAGATGAGAGCAAGTCGGAAATGTAATTACCTTTCAAAATGCTCCAAAAATGAAGTTGGAAGAGATGAAATGGTGAAAGGGGGAGGGGGAGCTCTACTTGTCGTTGAAATGGTGAAAATGGGGTGAAGAAGATGAGCACATGTTTTAATTCAACAAAAAGGGGTTTTAATTTTAAAAGTTCATTTTATTTACCCTTTTGCCATTAATGAGATGGCAACTCTCCCCTTACTTTAAAATCCATGAAATCTTAGTTTCATTTCAAATTAGCCCAACATAAAATGTTTATTTGAAAATAAAGAAAGACACAAGGTCCAAATAATATATGATATTATTTAAATCAAAAACCGAGACCCAATAATATTATTTAAATATTATTTTCTTCCGACCCCTAAACCCGGGTGTTACAACTCTCCCCACTTAAGGAAATTTCGTCCCCGAAATTTATCGGACATGGAAATACCACAAAATCTACTCCTCCACACTTACCTTCTCACCACAACATACTAGCCAACTCATAGACTTACCACGCAACAACAACTATCTAACACCAAATCTCAACTGATTCTTCGTTGCACGCAAATTTCAACTTAACTCAATCTCTTCTACAACATAGCATGGAACAAATCCAACTCACACTTCTGAATCATAGATAAACAACAGAACTAGCCCGATTCACAAACTCATACAACACTGTTCAAAAATTGATCGAGGGCTTTCTCTGACTGATCATCTGACTTCATCAATTAACCAAACACTATGCAGGCGTCTTCAAAAACAATCTAGTTGAAATCTCGGATCCCTATTACCCACTTCCATTAAGAACCTTCCACAGATGTAACAAACTAGAAGAAAATTGGTGCTCGGTCTTGATACACTGGCAAATTACACTTACTCTCATGTCGAACCACATTATTCATCCACTCAATCCAGAAGTACTCATCTTCAACCCACAATACGTCTTCGTACTACTCAGATGCAACACAAATGAACTACCGTATGCTTCGGTCAAATCAATATGTCTCAAAACACTATGTCAACCTGTATAACTATTCTGTCTCTGAAATGTAAAACTCTATCATCCCTGAAACTGTATTATGAGGGTCTTCTTTCCGCTATGTCTTGCACGTGAGGTGCCAAGATCCTGTCTTGCAACTGTTTCTCTTCAAGCATTCTGACTCAAAGTAGGTTTAACATGAAACTCGGCCACGAAACTACTATCATTTGGTAAACTAAATTCGGCAATCACATCTCGCAACCCAACTACTAATCTAACAGCAAATACAACTCGGAACATCGGTTTCTACGTAGACTCTCTTCAGATAGTACTCAATCTTGAGATCACAGTCTTCAAGCAATTCTAACTACTCATGTTGTTCAAGTTCCAACCATTCCCAAGTCTTCAAATATTTCAAATTCTGATGATACGTGCATATACACTGTGTATTTCTTACTATACAAGCTTTGTCTCTAAGTCTTCGAAGCAAATACAACTGTAATTAGCTCTATGTCTCATATCGGATAACTCTTCTCACGGTCTTTCAACTAACTTGATGAACAAGCCACAATCTTCTGTCTTGCATAAGCACACAACCTAACTCTACATGTATCTCATCACTATGGTTCGCAAACTCTTTCTCTGATATAAGCTGATTCAAGGTCGAAGCTCTCTTCAAAGTTTCTTTCGGTTTCTCAAGGGCTCATGGTCTCGCATCTAACCACACAACTGAACATTCTTTTGTAGCAATCTATCAATGGAGCAACTATCTTCAAAAGATTATTTACAATTCTCTGGAAGTAACAGTGCTAGACCTAGGAACTATAGATATCTGTCACAATCTTCAATTTCTTCCAACTCATATCTTCTTTGCCTACTTTGGGATTTACTCTAACACACTTGGCTGATCTACATGTCCTAGGAGAACATCTTCATTAACTCGGAGTTCACGTTGCATAACTTGACATACAACTGATTCCCTAAAAGGATCTACCACACTAACTTCGAAGCTTGTCATGGCCTTTTTCGGTACAGGAATATACTCAGGTGACATCTAGAAGAGATACTACAACTGATCAAGAAACTCAGGAAAATATTCTGCTCAACATCTCTATGAAGGTAACTAATACACTAGTCAAACAAAACGGCATAACTCAGAGCTCAAGGTGATCACATCTTGCCTCTACGGCTGTCTTCGGTACTTCAACTTTTCTCACTTTCAACTAGTAGTAAATGGATCTCAAACTAATCTTCAAATAGACTGAAGCACACACTAACTGACCAACAAATCACTGACACTCAAAAACGGATACTAATCATTCACTGTCACTTGTTTCGACTGTATGTAATCTGATCACATTCTTGTATGGTCTTCTCTCTTCTTCACAAATTGCACTGTAGAACTCTGAGATGATGCACTAGGCCTAATGAATCTAAGGTCTAACAAGTCTCGAAGTTAATTCTTCAACATTCTCAATTCTTCCGGAATTCATAAGTTACAGAGCAACAAAACTGAAGCAACCTCGGAGACGGTCTCAATAACAAACTCTTCTTCTCTATCAAGAGACAAACTGGGTGAATCTTCCAAACACTTCTAGGTAACCACAAACTAATTTAGTATTCTGTAGTCTAATCTTCATTCAAAATCAAATCCATCACACTTGCTAAGCAAACCTACCAACTAAACTCAATCAACCTTCGACCTCCAAAGCTGGGTCAACATTCGACAAGAAGTTCGCCTCCTCACCTACTACTACAGTCACACAGAAATCTGCAACTTCAAGTCAACTCTCTCTTCGTCTCAATGTATATCCCAACCTTGTGCTCTACAAGCCAAACCATGTCAAAAGGTACATCGAAACCGTAGGAAGACAATCACTTCACATCTACTAGAAACTAGTGATTCCGAACTACCAACAAACATCTTCTGTACTTCTTTCTGATCAGTACTATCTCCCAAAAGGCTAGTCACATGTGTCCCTACGTCTAAGATCTCAACAAGTATGTCTAAATTCCTTGCACGCTCACACAAACAGACGAATCCACAGAAATTGCAACTTCACAAGTACACAGCTATTAGTCTTCGGTCCTCTTGTTTCTCGGACTGGTTCTTCAATAAAATATGACTCTTCTAGACTGTTCTTAGAGCATTTCGAAACTTAAAAACGCAGTTCTGGGCACACACAGACAAACATGCTGGAAAACAACTCGGACGCACACTGGCCCAAACACACAAACCGATTCCCACTTACGGATACTGATCGGCTAACATGTATCAAAATCATAGGCCGAGCCTCAACGATCACTAACTTAGCATTTCTAAATTTCAGATTACTCACACGAGACCCCTACCTTGATCTCGCTAAAAGAACTAAGGTACTCGTACCCACCTCTAAAACTTCACCGGGCATATTCAAACTTGCATGCTTGTTATCAACATACGGAAGCACAGACTCAGAATCAACCGGAAGGGGACAAACCCATAACCGTACCAAGGACTTATCTACTATAACATCGATCCACTCTGAACCTCACTCGAAGGTCTTCACTTCTTTTTACCAACTAATACTAGAATCGGTCCCATCGTCCCTCACCAACAAGAATCAACTCACATGCACACAGACTCGAGCGAACAAATTGTACCTCAACTCCGGTACAACCATACTCCCCTAACTAGCAAAGAACTTCCTCCACATCATCCACATTTTCAAAACCACAACTTCCACTTACCGGTTCACGGCCCACACACTGGCCCTAAACTTACTAAAAGCAATAAATCAATCAACAATTTAACATAAAAGTTGGGTTAGCAAAGGAAAGGTCCAAGTGGCTCAAGTATGATTTCCCTCACTTAAAATCCTTTTTCCGATGTAATAGAAGCAATGAGACTCTACTCAACATGTTCCAAACAAATCAGCACACATACATGCTCAACCAAGCATATAACAAGGCATACTTGCTAAACAAGCAACACATGCGTACGATCAAACAACATACATTCTCGATCAAACAATCACACATCACAGCATACACGGGTAACGAGTGACATGCTTTCAAACAAACAATCAACATACTTGTCACATAAGCAATCATACTTACAAAGCAAGCAAACACCGTGCATATCAATTCAAAACTTAAACTTACCTCACTTACCTGCCCAAGGTCTCGGTAACCTTAGGCTCTGATACCAACAAATGTAACCCCCTCGTCCCGGTCTGGCCGGATGACCAGTCCGAGTGGGCCACACGGGGAAAACCGAAGCGAAACCCGTTAAGGTTCCCCCTCGGTTAGCAACCCTATTTTTTTACTTAATCTTTTCTAAAGCTCATTTAAGTCCTATGTGATCAAACAGCGGAAAAAATACATGAGACAAACATTCGAACCCAAAGCAGCAGTCAAACAGCCAAATTTTAATCTTTTAAACAAGCTGTTTCGAAACGCCCTTGAGGCGTATCGAAACGCCTTGACCAGGTCAACTGTCCTAGAGCCTTTACCAGGGGTCGTATCGAAACGGTGGTCAACCGTTTCGAAACGCCCACGACGGTCAATATCTCGTGGTCAACGAGATTTTGACCGTTTCGAAACCTTTACACCCGTTTCGAAACACCTTCATCTCGTGAATTTCTCAGAATTCCAGTAGCCAAAACGTTCCGCTACGCGTTTTGGAACAGGGGTTCCAAAGGCCATACCGTATCGTAACGCGTTCCGATTCGGGGTCCCTGAAGCCTACCCGTTCCAAAACGATCCCTCCCATTTCGAAACGCTGGCAGTCTGTAACCTTTGAAATACAGATTTAGGGGTGTTTTGACAAGTCTAAAGGTCCCATAGGACCCCTAAAGGCACACAAAACCATCAAACAAAGTCTAGAGGCATACATCCTAGATTTAACATACTCAAACACATACAAGCATGGATTTGGACAAACTTTCTAACATGGCAAATTACACATTAAGAGCCTTTCATACAAGCATGCTTGAATACATTAAAAAGAACCAATAAGCATCATACATATCAAATGAGTTTACATGCCATTCAAAGCAACTTAAGCATTCATAAGACATCCATCGTACTAGCATTTGGCAAGATATAACATGTTTACAAATCAAGTCAACCATAGACATACATCAAGACTCGAATCAACAATTCCTATCCCATTGCTTAACTATTACATTCTATTACTTAAAATTCATACATTGAGCTCACCAAAAGCAACACTTGGAGAACTTTCCTTGCCTTTGCCACCCACAAGCTATTTATCTGCATTGTCGAACAAAAGAGAGCGTAAGCATAAAAGCTTAGTGAGGGTAAGCTCTTTAAAAACAAACCTCGACAATGCAGGGTCCAAGCACGAGCTATAACCAAGATAAAATGCATGTTCTTACCTCCGGTCCACACGAGCCATAATTCTAAATGATGCATGAACATATAATCAATATCGTGTCATGCTTAACATGTTTAAATCCACAACACATGAAATCACATATATTAAACCATGTTAGCAACACATCCCAAATCACATTGGCTCACAATTAACCACATATTAGCGACATAGACTACAATCCGTATTGGCACCTAGCTATGACTCGAATACGCGGATAACCGTTGGAACTCACATCCAACAACTCTACCATTACCTGACGGTGGGATTACACTCATCACCGTTCACGCGGAGGGGATTCCACTCATCCTCACGCCTCATCTCACGCGGAGGGGATTCCACTCATCCTCACGCCCGTCGATGGGATTCCACTCATCACCGACTAATATATATATGAAGATTTCCGGGCGAACCCGTACTCCATCTTGATGACTACCATCATCAAGACCACGCGCGCATTTTGACTCACGTGTGCACACTAGACATCCTAATGATCGATTATTTGTACCCAAGCATACTAGTGCCAATACTAACACATTCCACAATATCATTTATTAACAACTTCCGTGCTTAGCACGTACTCACCATGATCCTCGGATCAAGCAATCACCTCATAATCTCATTTCACATGACAACACCGCATGTACATCATTATCAAACATATCACATCACGTTTTGCACATGTGTATAACCATATCACATCTATCATCATCATGCATATAACAATGCATCCAACATGCCTCAACATACATGTATACAACATATATATATATATAATCAACACCATCACAATTTAACACGAGGCATATACGACCATTAAAGAGTGCAACCAAAGTCTCTAATCAAAGCTTGGGATTAGGCTACCACTCTAATCCCAACTCTAGGTGGGTTTACAAAGCCCATCCTAGGTTCACATGCTTGAACCAAATACTCGAAACCATTTTAAAAATATTTAACCACTCACCTAAGCTTCCAAGCTCCAAGCCAAGCAAGCAACCTCCCTCAAATTTCCGGATTTCTTCCCGAAGCTTCCCCAACACAAATTCCCGCTTCTAAACAACCTCAAACACATTTCAAACAATTCCAAATCAGCCCAACATCAAAATACCAACCCGGAATACAATTCAAATGCAATTTACCATGTTGCAAACCATGAACAAATCCCATTTTTAGCAAATTCGGGCAGCCCCTAAACCATGTCCAAAAACCATGTTTCCAACATCCATAGCACCCAAAAACAATCCCAAATCAACCTCTAACCATAGCACTACCATTGGGCTATCAATTCCCACCTAAAACAACCCCCAAAACTCACCCAAAACCCTCCAAAAACCCCATTTATACCCAAATTCGGGAATTCATTTAAAATACTCTAAAAATCATATATGTTGGACTATTTGATTCACAAACATCATATCTAACCATTATAGATCAAAAGCTTTAGTAAAAACCCATAAAGCTCCATCCTTTAACCTAAACTTTCAAAAACCCAATTTCTAAACCATTGATGAAAATGAAATCTATTTGTACTTCCAAGTAGAGGAAGATGAGAGCAAGTCGAAAATGTAATTACCTTTCAAAATGCTCCAAAAATGAAGTTGGAAGAGATGAAATGGTGAAAGGGGGGGGAGCTCTACTTGTCGTTGAAATGGTGAAAATGGGGTGAAGAAGATGAGCACATGTTTTAATTCAACAAAAAGGGGTTTTAATTTTAAAAGTTCATTTTATTTACCCTTTTGCCATTAATGAGATGGCAACTCTCCCCTTACTTTAAAATTCATGAAATCTTAGTTTCATTTCAAATTAGCCCAACATAAAATGTTTATTTGAAAATAAAGAAAGACAGAAGGTCCAAATAATATATGATATTATTTAAATCAAAAACCGAGACCCAATAATATTATTTAAATATTATTTTCTTCCGACCCCTAAACCCGGGTGTTACAAATATACTTGTGATCTTTCAATAAGATAACGAGTCGGATAACATCCAAATATATGTGTAGTAAGTAGGGTTGTAGGAGTGAGCAAAATTAGACTTGACTCGAAAAAAATTAAAATTTTCGACTAGATTTAACGTGAAAAAATTCGACTCAACTTAACTTGACTCGTATTCTCTTAAACTCAACTCGACTCAAAAATATTTCTTATAAAGTTTAAGTTATGAAATAAGAATTCAAATAATTCAAAATTTTCTGTCATTAATGGATCGATTTTCAAGTTTGTAGAACTAATGTTTTGATATAATAATTGAAAAATGTTTTGGACTGATTTAAAAAGTATTTAAAACATTTCCAAAGTCCAAACAACTTGAAATAATATTTAAGGAATTTTTCATAAAGGTTTTCATGTTTTCAAAGGCCATTTTTAACAAAACTGACCAAGTGTTTCGAAACACCTTAGGGCGTTTCGAAACAGGTGCCTCCAGTGGCCTCCAGTGGCCAAAACGTTTCGATACACGTATCGAAACAGGGCTAGCGTTTCGAAACAGGCTAGGCCGTTTCGATACGCCCACGTGGCACTGACCACAACGGTCATAAACCCCAACGGCTCTTTCCCAACTAACTTTTAAATGCAGGTCGTTTCGATACGGGCTTATAGCGTTCCGATACGCGTTCTGAAACGGCAAGGGGGTGTTCCGAAACGGGTACCCTGACAGACTGCAACGGCTCTTTCTATATTGAGGGTGTTTCGAAACGGCTTCGAGCGTTTCGAAACGGGGAGCTGCAGAACTGCATTTATGGAGGGAATTAAAGGCTCCAACGACTCTATTTCAACCCCAACGGTCCTAAACGGCTATAAACTCAATTAGGAGTATAAAAGGGACCTCCAAGCATCAAGAGAAGGCTAATGCTTCAATTGTCAATCAACAAATGATCAAGAAATTGTCTTAGTGCTTAAAGTGTCATTTCTTGTATAGACAAACACTAGTGAGCCAAAATTGTCAAATTTGCTCAAGTGTTTTAGGTTTTGGGTGAGTGCTTCATTGTGCAAACAAACACCTATTAGAGGGTTTAAGTTTGCTTTATTTATCTCTTTGTAAAAGAGGGTTTTGATCAAGGCTTTGGGTAGAAGCTTGATCGGTTGTAAGGGTTTCCTCCTAATCCTAGAAAAGGGGACGAATCAATTAGTGGATTGATTGTGAAATCCTTAGTGGGAAGCTAAGGTAGTGGATGTAGGTGCTTGTTAGAAGGCCGAACCACTATAAATCATTGTGTCTTTAATCTTTCTAGCTTCCACAACCCTTCCACCCAAATATCCACCTCTCCACCACTTGGTGAGCTAAATTGGTTGATCGAATCGAGCCCCACACAACTCAACAATTGGTATCAGAGCTTGGCTCAATCGGTGAGGATTAACATCCTATTGAGAAGATCCGGCAAGCTCGATCACTTTTTCATCAACCGGCTCAATGGCACAATCAATCGACAAACCGCCTTTCTTTGACGGAGCTCACTATGCCCATTGGAAGACAAAGATGAAGTTCTTCATCAAATCAAAAGATTACAAGCTATGGGATGTAGTTGAAGATGGCCCGTTCGTGCCTAAAAGAAATAAAGCGGAGTGGAGTGCCGATGATCGCAAAAAGATGGAGCTAAATTGCAAAGCCTTGCACATTCTATTTTGTGCATTTGGTCCATCCATCTATGAGAAGATGTCTTCTTGTGAGAGTGCCAAGGAGGTATGGGACAAGCTTGAAGTCACATACGAGGGGACAAATGAAGTTAAGGAGACCAAGATTGGGCTCCTAACCTTGGAGTATGAGAACTTCAAAATGGATCCGGAAGAGAACATCGAGAAGATGTTTGATAGGTTCTCCACCATCACCAATGGTCTTAAAGGTTATGGAGAAGCCATCCCGGAGGAGAAGCTTGTTCGAAAGCTCATCTACTCACTTCCCGAGTCTTGGGACTCAAAGAGGACCGCCATCATCGAAGCCAAAAATTTGAAGACTTTGAAGCTTGATGAACTCATGGGGTCACTCCTTACTCATCAAATCATGAAGAAGAACAAAGAGGATGAGAAGAAGAGGGAAGAAATTAGAGCTATGGGAGAGAAGAAAATCAAAGGGCTTGGCATCAATGCTAGTGTCATGGCTCTCAAATCCTCCACTTGCCATCATGTCTACACAAGTGAAGAGGAGGATGAAGATGAAGAGATAGTTCATCTCTTCAAGAAGTGTGCCCCGTTCATGAAGAAAGCCTTGAGAGAGCTTGAAAGAGAACCTAAGAGAAAGGAGAGGGCAAGCACTTCAAGCCATAAGAAGAAGGCACATGTGGCTACTTGGAGTGATGAGGACTCCACCGATGATGAACAAGCCAACCTTTGCCTTATGGCCATCGAAGAAGATTCAAGGGTAACTTCTAATTCATCTACTTCATGTTCTTACACTTTTGATGAATTACAAGATGCCTATGACGAATTGGTTTTAGATTTTAAAAGCCACATTTTGAAAAACAATAAATTGGTTTCAAAGTTAAAAATTCAAAATGATTTGCTTTCTAAAACCAAACTTGAACTTGAAGCAAAACTTGAAGAGTTTGAATTAAAATGTTTTGATTTACAAAAATTGCTTCAAAATGTTCAAGAAGAAAAAGATTTGATTTTCAAAGAGCTTGAAAAGAAAAACAATTTTGGAAAATCAAATTTTTATGTTAGACAATCTAGTGCCCCTAGATTTATGAATGGAAAATGTTTTAGAAGTGTTTGGGTCCCAAAAGGACTAACCACTTCAACTAAAAAGGATGAAATTGAAAAATGGATTCCTAAGGGGACTAAATTTTGTGCAACTAACGTTTATGGATCCAAAGCAATTTGGATACCAAAAATTACTTGATTGTCTATTGTAGGTGTGATGGAGATGTTCAACAAGTCAAACATTGAGGGGGAGCTCCATACACACAAGAAAGAACACTTGAAGAAGGAAGGCTTCACATCCTCCCTTGGGTTCAAGTGTTGGTAAAAATTCTAGTTGTTTTTGATTTCTTTTGTTTATTTTTATTTAATTCAACTAGATGATCATATATGTTGGACTAACATTTCAATGATGCCTTGAGTAAGGGGGAGCCATTTTAAAACCAAATTCTTAATTTTATCAAATTTTACCTCTATTGTTATTTTTTAACTCAATGTTTTAAATCTTTTTGATATAACAAAAAGGGGGAGAAATGGTTTGAAAAATTGAATTTTCAAATGAATAAGGGGGAGCTTTATGTGAATTAAAATTTTACTCTCTTATTCACATTTTATAAGTTAAAGGGGGAGAATTCCAAACAATTTTTCAAGTGGTTTTATTATATCAAAAAGGGGGAGATTGTAGAACTAATGTTTTGATATAATAATTGAAAAATGTTTTGGACTGATTTAAAAAGTATTTAAAACATTTCCAAAGTCCAAACAACTTGAAATAATATTTAAGGAATTTTTCATAAAGGTTTTCATGTTTTCAAAGGCCATTTTTAACAAAACTGACCAAGTGTTTCGAAACACCTTAGGGCGTTTCGAAACAGGTGCCTCCAGTGGCCTCCAGTGGCCAAAACGTTTCGATACACGTATCGAAACAGGGCCAGCGTTTCGAAACAGGATAGGCCGTTTCGATACGCCCACGTGGCACTGACCACAACGGTCATAAACCCCAACGGCTCTTTCCCAACTAACTTTTAAATGCAGGTCGTTTCGATACGGGCTTATAGCGTTTCGATACGCGTTCCGAAACGGCAAGGGGGTGTTCCGAAACGGGTACCCTGACAGACTGCAACAGCTCTTTCTATATTGAGGGTGTTTCGAAACGGCTTCGAGCGTTTCGAAACGGGGAGCTGCAGAACTGCATTTATGGAGGGAATTAAAGGCTCCAACGACTCTATTTCAACCCCAACGGTCCTAAACGGCTATAAACTCAATTAGGAGTATAAAAGGGACCTCCAAGCATCAAGAGAAGGCTAATGCTTCAATTGTCAATCAACAAATGATCAAGAAATTATCTTAGTGCTTAAAGTGTCATTTCTTGTATAGACAAACACTAGTGAGCCAAAATTGTCAAATTTGCTCAAGTGTTTTAGGTTTTGGGTGAGTGCTTCATTGTGCAAACAAACACCTATTAGAGGGTTTAAGTTTGCTTTATTTATCTCTTTGTAAAAGAGGATTTTGATCAAGGCTTTGGGTAGAAGCTTGATCGGTTGTAAGGGTTTCCTCCTAATCCTAGAAAAGGGGACGAATCAATTAGTGGATTGATTGTGAAATCCTTAGTGGGAAGCTAAGGGAGTGGATGTAGGTGCTTGTTAGAAGGTCGAACCACTATAAATCATTGTGTCTTTAATCTTTCTAGCTTCCACAACCCTTCCACCCAAATATCCACCTCTCCACCACTTGGTGAGCTAAATTGGTTGATCGAATCGAGCCCCACACAACTCAATAATTGGTATCAGAGCTTGGCTCAATCGGTGAGGATTAACATCCTATTGAGAAGATCCGGCAAGCTCGATCACTTTTTCATCAACCGGCTCAATGGCACAATCAATCGACAAACCGCCTTTCTTTGATGGAGCTCACTATGCCCATTGGAAGACAAAGATGAAGTTCTTCATCAAATCAAAAGATTACAAGCTATGGGATGTAGTTGAAGATGGCCCGTTCGTGCCTAAAAGAAATAAAGCAGAGTGGAGTGACGATGATCGTAAGAAGATGGAGCTAAATTGCAAAGCCTTGCACATTCTATTTTGTGCATTTGGTCCATCCATCTATGAGAAGATGTCTTCTTGTGAGAGTGCCAAGGAGGTATGGGACAAGCTTGAAGTCACATACGAGGGGACAAATGAAGTCAAGGAGACCAAGATTGGGCTCCTAACCTTGGAGTATGAGAACTTCAAAATGGATCCGGAAGAGAACATCGAGAAGATGTTTGATAGGTTCTCCACCATCACCAATGGTCTTAAAGGTTATGGAGAAGCCATCCCGGAGGAGAAGCTTGTTCGAAAGCTCATCTACTCACTTCCCAAGTCTTGGGACTCAAAGAGGACCGCCATCATCGAAGCCAAAAATTTGAAGACTTTGAAGCTTGATGAACTCATGGGGTCACTCCTTACTCATCAAATCATGAAGAAGAACAAAGAGGATGAGAAGAAGATGGAAGAAATTAGAGCTATGGGAGAGAAGAAAATCAAAGGGCTTGGCATCAATGCTAGTGCCATGGCTCTCAAATCCTCCACTTGCCATCATGTCTACACAAGTGAAGAGGAGGATGAAGATGAAGAGATAGTTCATCTCTTCAAGAAGTGTGCCCCGTTCATGAAGAAAGCCTTGAGAGAGCTTGAAAGAGAACCTAAGAGAAAGGAGAGGGCAAGCACTTCAAGCCATAAGAAGAAGGCACATGTGGCTACTTGGAGTGATGAGGACTCCACCGATGATGAACAAGCCAACCTTTGCCTTATGGCCATCGAAGAAGATTCAAGGGTAACTTCTAATTCATCTACTTCATGTTCTTACACTTTTGATGAATTACAAGATGCCTATGACGAATTGGTTTTAGATTTTAAAAGCCACATTTTGAAAAACAATAAATTGGTTTCAAAGTTAAAAATTCAAAATGATTTGCTTTCTAAAACCAAACTTGAACTTGAAGCAAAACTTGAAGAGTTTGAATTAAAATGTTTTGATTTACAAAAATTGCTTCAAAATGTTCAAGAAGAAAAAGATTTGATTTCCAAAGAGCTTGAAAAGAAAAACAATTTTGGAAAATCAAATTTTTATGTTAGACAATCTAGTGCCCCTAGATTTATGAATGGAAAATGTTTTAGAAGTGTTTGGGTCCCAAAAGGACTAACCACTTCAACTAAAAAGGATGAAATTGAAAAATGGATTCCTAAGGGGACTAAATTTTGTGCAACTAACGTTTATGGATCCAAAGCAATTTGGATACCAAAAATTACTTGATTGTCTATTGTAGGTGTGATGGAGATGTTCAACAAGTCAAACATTGAGGGGGAGCTCCATACACACAAGAAAGAACACTTGAAGAAGGAAGGCTTCACATCCTCCCTTGGGTTCAAGTGTTGGTAAAAATTCTAGTTGTTTTTGATTTCTTTTGTTTATTTTTATTTAATTCAACTAGATGATCATATATGTTGGACTAACATTTCAATGATGCCTTGAGTAAGGGGGAGCCATTTTAAAACCAAATTCTTAATTTTATCAAATTTTACCTCTATTGTTATTTTTGAACTCAATGTTTTAAATCTTTTTGATATAACAAAAAGGGGAGAAATGGTTTGAAAAATTGAATTTTCAAATGAATAAGGGGGAGCTTTATGTGAATTAAAATTTTACTCTCTTATTCACATTTTATAAGTTAAAGGGGGAGAATTCCAAACAATTTTTCAAGTGGTTTTATTATATCAAAAAGGGGGAGATTGTAGAACTAATGTTTTGATACTCCCTCTGTCCCACTAAACTGTCACATTTGAGTCAAATATTTTTAAGTTTGACTTCTTATAATTTAAAATTTATTATTGATAAAAATATAAAAAAAATATATTTCAAAAACTTTGAATCAAGTAGTTTTTAAATATATATTTTATAAAATTTAATTAATTAAAAATTTTAAATAAATTATAGTCAAAGTTGAACAATTTTGACCAATAAGTGACAGTTTAGTGGGACGGAGGGAGTATAATAATTGAAAAATGTTTTGGACTGATTTAAAAAGTATTTAAAACATTTCCAAAGTCCAAACAACTTGAAATAATATTTAAGGAATTTTTCATAAAGGTTTTCATGTTTTCAAAGGCCATTTTTAACAAAACTGACCAAGTGTTTCGAAACACCTTAGGGCGTTTCGAAACAGGTGCCTCCAGTGGCCAAAACGTTTCGATACACGTATCGAAACAGGGCCAGCGTTTCGAAACAGGCTAGGCCGTTTCGATACGCCCACGTGGCACTGACAACGGTCATAAACCCCAACAGCTCTTTCCCAACTAACTTTTAAATGCAGGTCATTTCGATACGAGCTTATAGCGTTCCGATACGCGTTCCGAAACGGCAAGGGGGTGTTCCGAAACGGGTACCCTGACAGACTGCAACGGCTCTTTCTATATTGAGGGTGTTTCGAAACGGCTTCGAGCGTTTCGAAACGGGGAGCTGCAGAACTGCATTTATGGAGGGAATTAAAGGCTCCAACGACTCTATTTCAACCCCAACGGTCCTAAATGGCTATAAACTCAATTGGGAGTATAAAAGGGACCTCCAAGCATCAAGAGAAGGCTAATGCTTCAATTGTCAATCAACAAATGATCAAGAAATTGTCTTAGTGCTTAAAGTGTCATTTCTTGTATAGACAAACACTAGTGAGCCAAAATTGTCAAATTTGCTCAAGTGTTTTAGGTTTTGGGTGAGTGCTTCATTGTGCAAACAAACACCTATTAGAGGGTTTAAGTTTGCTTTATTTATCTCTTTGTAAAAGAGGGTTTTGATCAAGGCTTTGGGTAGAAGCTTGATCGGTTGTAAGGGTTTCCTCCTAATCCTAGAAAAGGGGACGAATCAATTAGTGGATTGATTGTGAAATCCTTAGTGGGAAGCTAAGGTAGTGGATGTAGGTGCTTGTTAGAAGGCCGAACCACTATAAATCATTGTGTCTTTAATCTTTCTAGCTTCCACAACCCTTCCACCCAAATATCCACCTCTCCACCACTTGGTGAGCTAAATTGGTTGATCGAATCGAGCCCCACACAACTCAACAAAGTTCAAGTCGAGTCACTCAACTTTGCCTAATATATATATATATATATATATATATATATGCATATCGTATATGTTTATAGAAAATCATTTAAATTGAAACCAATTAGTATCATAACATTATAAATACTTATGATTATATTTGAACATAAACTCGACTCGATTCCCAAAAAATCAAATAAAATTTGAGTTATAAAATATGACTCACAAACTCGACCAATTCAAAAAGAAATTACTCGACTCGATCAAATACTCACCCTTAAGTTTATCACGACTCAACTACTAATTGATATCTCGTTCATCAATTTGCGACGATGAAAGAGTGGCTAATCGATAGTGGTAATTGACACAATGGCAATAGAGGATGGGCTTAAAGATTTGAGGATTTAAGATAAGGAATTTGGGGGTGTTATGAAAAAAAATGGGAACATTGGGGGTATTTTTGAGAAAATTAAATGGAATTAAAAAAAATAAGTTATTTTCAATGTATTCATTGAATGACAAATTCTTTTAATATATTTTTTTAATATGTTGGTGTGATGTAAGGGTAACTTCCTTTTAATTTTTTTAGTCTTTTCAAAGACGTCACACACATCATGTATTACTGGTGCTCGAACCCAAGTCTCAAAGGATGATAAACATCTATCTTTGCCACCAGGACACAAGAAGATGAGCAATTCTTTTAATATAATTAATCTTATAATATAACAAAACTAAACATTAAACATCTATCCTGCTAAAAAAATTAAACATAAAAACTATAACTTAAACACTAATTTTATATAATAAAACATTAATAACACCCGTAAGTTATAGTATTCATTTTGATTCGAATGCTATTTCATTTTGTAGTAACTAAATCAGTTTATATTATAAATCCTTATCGTAAGTTGTATAATTCAATTTATAATTAAAAATAATTGAATCAAGCAACTCAAGTCCAAAACTTCAAATCAATGAATGATAAATATGTATATATAACGTCAAAATACCTTTATGATTGCATCAACCTTTCTGTTGTTTGTATGTATTTGCCTTTGTATGCTTTAATTTCTGTAAGAGATAACTCCTAACACTTTTAAGTTGCCCCATGAAAAAGATTGAAAGTTAAATCTTAACAAGAATTTGAGTATTACTTCAATTTTAGCCATAATTTCACCATCTGAATGAAAGAAGAAAAAAACATGTCAAAATGTTGTATTCGACTCGTAAAAGAAATAAAGAGTGTCGAAATTGATCTTTATGAAGTATTTATAATCGACACATAATTAATTTAACATTTGCATGGTGTTAATAATTTATATTATATGTAACAATCAATCATACAAAGTTTCATTCATGGGTGACAGTTAACACTAATGGATACTTTTGCTTCTTTTGGTGGGTACAAGCGGCTTTATAATATAGATGATATGCATTTACAAATCAAAGTTCAAGCTTTTAAAAAGCTTTACCCATTTTGTAAACCATGGATAATTGTACATGTTTTTGGATTGGGTAAGGAAAAACAAGTGCTAGGATGCTTATGCAGAGATGATGTAATCATCGACATAACCATACTGACTCTTGTCGGATCAAGTTCGAGTTTTGTAGATGAAGAATACTAAAATTTCAGGATTTGACATGATTTGACTTTGAATATAATAAGACTTAACGTGACTATTGGATACCAAGGGTCGTGACTGAACGCAATCCTTTTCCGAATTTGGCACGAGTAGGTTTCAAGTAGAAGTTTTTTTTAACTACCAGTATCCGACTTATTGTCCGACTAATTTGGAGTGGGTTTTGTATAGGCTCAATATGGAGGCGGGCGACCCTTCAAGCCCAATTTTTTTAGTAAAAGTTTGATCTTGCTTAACGAATCTAGTATTTCATCCCGCTAAATCAACTTATTGTTAGTAAAAGTTTTTTTTTTCTTTTTGCTTGTCTTTCCAAAAGGCGATTTGTAAGGCAGCCTTTGCCTTTAAACTAGGTCCTTGCAAGATTCTTTTAAGAGTCGTTTTTGATATGAAATTGGCCGGTTTGTTAAGGTCCTAGTGTGAGGTCCCTTTTTAGGGATTCTTTATTATCCCCTCCAAGATCCCCTTGCACTTTGTTGATGATGATGAGTTATGGGACGTAGGTCCATTCCGAGATACCAAGAATCTACCTTTAAGTCTTAAGGTGGTCTGGTTTGGTCTGGTCCAATGTTCATCATTGTCTTAGTTCTTCATTACCTTCAATGCTGGAGTGTTTGAAAGAATGATAATGGGTGTCGCATTAGTGCTCCTTGTCACCCAATACCACTAGGGGTGTAATGAGCATAGTCGAGTAGTGCTAAGCTACTCGGCTTGTTAAGAACTCGAGCCGAATTCGAGCTCGTGACTTATCTTGTCTCATTTACAACCCTATTCATAATAATAATTATGATTATTCAACAATATACATTTTAGTTCACTTTATTTTTAAAAAATTAGTATATTATATTTTCGAGTAGCTCAACTCAGCTTGTTAAGAACTTGAGCCGAGTTCGAGCTCGAGTCGAGTATTGACTAAATCGGACTCGAGTACTCGTGACATGTCTCGTCTCATTAACAACCCTAAATGCCACAACTCAACTTGACCCATCCATTATTAAGTTTATTTTGGATCATATTCAGTCCCGATGATAGATCTAGGTAACATAGTTTAGGGGTTAGATTTTTTTCTCAAAAATTTCGAGTTATTTAACTGGAACTTTCAAATGATTTGAGGGTTCAATTAAAAAATTTAAGAAATTTAAAGAAAATTTTCAAAACTTTTGAAGAGTTTATTTAAAAAGATTAAAAGTTTTGGGGCTTAACGAAAAATTTTAAATAATTGAGAGGGCCTAATTAAGGTTTTAAAAATCTCAAGGGATTAAATATAACTTTTCTAAAATGGGGGCTTTCCCTTCGAGATGATAAGCCCATTTGACTTCATGTACATACTAGAAAAAAAAATGCACATACTGAACAATAGCTATATCGCATGCGCTCATATGAACTTTTTAAATTCTTCGGTTTTAACTTTATTCTAATTTTTATGAATTTATATTTAAAAATAATAATTTTTATAAATCGTTGTTTATTCTTAAAAATATTTTTAGATCCATCATTGATCTTGTATCGTTACACATCCGTTTGTATCGGCTCTATACACCAAAACAGAAGATACACAAGGTTTTCAGGCTGCAGCTTCCCTAAACGTTGAAATTAAGTACTTTTAAAACAATATTTTTAAATATTTTTTTGGACGAATTATAATTTTAATCTTAATCTTACTTAGAGATGAGAACTAAAAAAAATGAAATTTTAAGAGAAAGAATGTATACTCTTAGTAGGTCTAAAACTTATAACTTAAAAAATACGAGGAAAATAAAAATTAGCAGCTTTACTAATCGGTCAAATATATTTACTCTTTTAATATTACTTTTTAAACTATCAAATGACCTAACTATATGATAATAATTGAACCAAAAAGAGCAAATGAAACTATATCCAATGAGACGATTCACCCCCCCCCCCCCCCCCACCACCCCTTTTTTTTATCTTTCTTTTAACCATTACGCCTAACATAACATTTTCTTAATGGCTCTTTTAGGTCCTTAAAGAATCAATTTTCATTGACCAAAACTTTATAATTAGATAGTTTTGAGTATGCGAGAATGATCTGATGGTCAGAGTACCCACTTTGTAAAAGTAGGACATCAAAGGAGGCATAATTTAGAGCAGATGATTTCCTTCCATTATAGGGTAGTATATGTTGAAGATCTCTCAAGAGCGTTGTCTTCACCTAAATTTTCCTCCTCCCCTCTAGATAGAAGTAGAATATTTTTTTTAAAAAAAGTAATAAAGAGGTTAATATTACTTAAATAAGATTGAATTTTATTGAAAAAATAACAATGCTAAAATCATTCTGTTTCAGTTTAAAAATGTTATCCTATTTAACTTTAGATATAATCTTATAAACATATACTACATTGTAATGGATGGAAATCGTCTGCTACAAATTATGCCTCCTTTAGTGTCCCACTTTTAAAAAGTGGGTTTAGGATTTAGGGTTCAAGGTTTAAGGTTAGAGGTTGTTGTTAGGGTTTAGGAAATTAGGAGTATGGTGTATTTTTTAGAGTTTATGATTTAAAGTTTAAGATATGAAAATTAAACTTAGAATTTAAAATTTATTTTTTAAGTGTTTTTTAGCGTGAGACATAAAAGAGACAAAAGATTTTTTTTCTTTTTTAATAACTTTTAGACTATTAAAAAAAATATAATTGGAGTTTAATAATTACACAACATTAGAAAGTATAAAAAATCATATATATATATATATATATATATATATATTGTATCTTTTTCACCTTCTCGAATTGTAAGATCATACCTATATCACGAACCTACATTTGTTTTTTCCATTTTGACCAAGTAAAGAGAATTATATTATTTCCTTGGAGGAAGTGAACAAGTATGGTTGATTTTCCCATAACTTCAGTCTACACTTTCCTTTCTCTTCTAGCCTAAAATGTAAAGGTTTTTGGAATTCATTTCAATAATTAGTTTTTTTTGTTGGTTTAACCACAATATCTAAATAATTAGAGTACTAATTTAAATTGAATACTGCAGAGACTTTTATGTGGGTAATTTTTTTAATTTAATTTGTTTCATTGACAACGTTAGTATTTAAATCTCTGACCTTTCTTAAAAAATTTAGTATCTCATCCCACTAGACCAACTAGTTGTTGCTGAATTCATTTCAATTATATATATATATATATATATATTCATTACAACATCCCTGTATAGTACAAAACCAGGCCAACACTTACACGACAACCAAAAGGTCAGTGCTGCCACCTTATACATCCAATTTCAAGGAATACAAAATCATAATAGACATCAGTGCAATTAGAGTGCGAAGTAACTCTAATCAAATTAGTTTATTCTAATTTACTACTCAATTCATTATATTTAGTGATATATAAAGGTATAGGAATTGAGGTGGTACTTATTGGATAAGGTGGAGAAGAACATGAGTAAGAAAAGCAAAAAGTCCAATTGAAAATCTTTGTATTTTCTATTACAATTCCAACCTCACAATTAAATGGCTGCTATCCTCAAAAAAAAATATTGCTTAAAGTTTTGTTTTGGTATCTTGTGTGATATTATAGTAGTATTTGTTCATTTGTTTTTTAGCCTTTTGTAAACACACACCTTGTAAATAAACTGTTCGAACTCAAATCTCTTAAAGAGAACAATATTCTCTTTTGTTTTGTAGCTTATAAATTTTAAATTAGATCGACATTAATATTTTATGTCAACTTTATCTTTCTAAACAATACTTACAACGTAAGGGAAGAGGAATGAAAAAATACTCTGATGGGTATTGAACCCAGGACTTAGAAGAAAAGAGGGATTAAATGAAAGGCTTAACTATTTGGTCCAACATTTAACGACTATATAAACTGTAACACCCGGGTTTGGGGACCGGAAGAAAATAATATTTAAATAATGGTTCGAGTTTCGGTTTTACAATTTAAAATAATAAAATACTATTTTGGGCCCGGGTTTTCAAACAAATAAATTATGTTGGGCATGTTTTGGTTTTAAAGCCCAATTCCATGGAATTGGAATAAACTTAAATGGCTATCTTCATTAATGGCAAAATGGTAAATAATGGACTTCTAATTTAAATCCCCCACCTTTTTATTAAAATATCCCTTTTGTCATCTTCTTCACCCATCCATTTTCATTCCAACGACATTAGAGAGCTCTTCTCTCCTTTACACTATTCCATCACCTAGCATCTTCATCTTTAGAGCTTTTTGAAAGGTAATTACATTTCCGACTTGCTCTCATCTTCCTCTACTTGGAAGTACAAATAGATTTCATTTTCATCAATGTTTTAGAAATTGGGTTTTTGAAAGTTTAGGTTAAAGGATGGAGCTTTATGGGTTTTTACTAAAGCTTTTGATTTATAATGGTTAGATATGATGTTTGTGAATCAAATAGTCCAACATATATGATTTTTAGAGTATTTTAAATGAATTCCCGAATTTGGGTATAAATGAGTTTTTGGAGGGTTTTGGGTGAGTTTTGGGGGTTGTTTTAGGTGGAAATTGATAGCCCAATGGTAGTACTATAGTTAGGGGTTGATTTGGGATTGTTTGTGGGTGCTATGGATGTTGGAAACATGGTTTTTGGACATGGTTTAGGGGCTGCCCGAAATTGCTAAAAATGGGATTTGTTCATGGTTTGCAACATGATAAATTGCATTTGAATTGTATTCCGGGTTGGTATTTTGATGTTGGGCTGATTTGGAATTGTTTGAAATGTGTTTGAGGTTGTTTAGAAGCGGGAATTTGTGTTGGGGAAGCTTCGGGAAGAAATCCGGAAATTTGAAGGAGGTTGCTTGCTTGTCTTGGAGCTTGGAAGCTTAGGAGAGTGGTTAAATATTTTTAAAATGGTTTCGAGTATTTGGTTCAAGCATGTGAACCTAGGATGGGCTTGGTAAACCCACCTAGAGTTGGGATTAGAGTGGTAGCCTAATCCCAAGCTTTGATTAGAGACTTTGGTTGCACTTTTTAATGGTTCTAGATGTCTCGTGTTAAATTGTGATGGTGTTGATTATGTATATGTTGTATACATGTATGTGGAGGCATGGCTTAATGCATTGTTACATGCATGTTGATGATAAATGTGATAGAGATATACATATGTATGAAATATGATATGATATTTGTGTTATTGAGATGCATATAGTGTTGACATGTGTAATGATGTTATGAAGTGATTGTATGACCCGAGGATCATGGTGAGTACATGCTAGGCATGGAAATGTGATTCGTGCATGACGGTGAGTCATGGTGAGTACGTGCTAAGCACGGAAGTTGTTATGGATTGATATTGTGATAGATTAATGAAATGTGTAGTATTGGCACTAGTATGCTTGGGTACAAATGATCGATCATTGGGGTGTCTAGTGTGCACACGTGAGTCAAAATGCGCGCGTGGTCTTAATGATGGTAGTCATCAAGATGGAGTACGGGTTCGCCCGGAAATCTTCATATATATATTAGTCGGTGATGAGTGGAATCCCATTGACGGGCGTGAGGATGAGTGGAATCCCCTCCGCGTGAAATGAGGCGTGAGGATGAGTGGAATCCCCTCCGCGTGAACGGTGATGAGTGTAATCCCACCGTCAGGTAATGGTTGAGTTGTTGGATGTGAGTTCCAACGGTTATCCGCGTATTCGAGTCATAGCTAGGTACCAATACAGATTGTAGTTTATGTTGCCAATATGTGGTTAATTGTGAGCCAATGTGATTTGGGATGTGTTGCTAACATGGTTTAATATATGTAATTTTATATGTTGTGGATTTAAACATGTTGAGCATGACATGATATTGAATATATGTTCATGCATCATCTATATTTATGGCTCGCGTGGATCGGAGGTAAGATCATGCATTTTATCTTGGTTGTAGCTCGTGTTTGGACCCTGCATTGTCGAAGGTTTGTTTTATGAGCTTACCATCACTAAGCTTTTATGCTTACGCTCTCTATTGTTCGACAATGCAGATCAATGGCTTGTGGGTGGCAAGGGCAAGGAAAGGCCTTCAAGTGTTGCTTATGGTTAGCTCAAGTATGATGTTTAAATTTAAAAATTGTAATAGTAAAGCAATGGGTTAGGTGTCGTGGTATGATGCTTTTGGAATATATTGTTGTTGTTGTTGTTTAGGAGCATGTTAGACTCCTCATATGTGTTTGTTAATTTGGCTTTTGGGATGTATGCCTTGCTTGAAATTATGTTAGTATTTTGCTATCTAGAATTGCCTAAGTGTTGGATATGTTAAAGCTTAATATCTATAATGACATGTATGGTTGTGTGGCAATGTGATGTTGTGCCTTGGTGTTTAGTCTTGTTATGATGATGCTCAAGCATGCTTGTATGTTGGTTGCCTTTAAAATTGTTGTTAGTGTGTTGTTAGAGGTTTTGGTGGGGTTTAGGGGCACCCTTGTGCCTTAAACTAGCAAAAACCAGTCTGCAGACAGGGGGCGTTTCGGAACGGGCCACCCTGTTTCGAAACGGTTCCTTTGCATTTGGCCTGCCGTTCCGAAACGGATGGGGGTCGTTTCGGAACATTTTTGCTACTAGAATTTTGAGAAATTGACGAGATAAAGGCGTTCCGAAACGGGCCTTTGATGTTTCGAAACGGTCAAATATCGTTGACCACGAGAAGTTGACCGTTAGGGTCGTTTCGATACGGGTCACCCCCGTTTCGAAACGGTCACCCTATGGTTGACCCTGGCCTGTTGACTAAGTCAAGGCGTTTCGGAACACCCTAAGGGCGTTTCGAAACGGCCTGCTGTAAAGGACTAAAATGAGCTGTTTAATGTTTTGGTTGGTCGGAGTATGTTACATTGTTTGTATTTTCCGCTGCTATGCTTCACATAGGTTTAATTATGCCTATAGACAAGATAAAATAAAAAGGGAATTTTTAGGGTCGTTAACCGAGGGGAAACCTTAACGGGTTTCGCTTCGGTTTTCCCCGTGTGGCCCACTCGGATCGGTCATCCGACCAGACCGGGACGAGGGGTTACATAAACTTTGTTTCAAATGTATAATATTATATGAACTTTCGTTTGTACAAATATATACACAAACCTTTGTTTAATTTTACAGAATTTTTTTAAAAATATATATATGTTTTATATTGAATATATATAATTATTTATGTATATAGTATGTGATCTAAAAATACAGCTCAAGAAACATTCAAGCACAGTAAAATGGAGTAATCATTGCCAACAAATTTTTATTTATATATTTGAAAAAACTCACTTATTTTTTTATTATTAATATTTGACTTTTTAATTTACTAATTCGGATAAAGTTTTGTAAATGTTTAACATGAGACAATTCTTTTAACCCAATTCTCTTTATTTATAATATAAGAATTTAAATTTCTGATCTAATTAAGGACTTAACATTTCATCTAATTATTCGTAATTTAATTATTTTTTAATCTGAGTTCACTGGAATACTGTAACGTGGTAAGTCGTGAGCAAGTCGATTTGTCACTTATTGTAGTCAAATAATTATTCTCAACATTTGAATCGTCTTCTCTCAACCACTACCAAATTCAATATAATTATGATTAGTTTTGTTTGTTCATTATTTGAGTTCTAGCTCATGATTATGAACGGAATGGCCCAGCGTGAATGGCTCTGTTTTATTTAATTATCGATATCACGCATAATTTTATGTTAGAGGGTGAAGTTATAGTATTCTAAGGGACGAACTTATAAAATTTTAAGAGGTGAAAATAAATTTTTAATAGGAAATATATAAAAATTTCTAAAAAATCTAAATTATATAAAGATTTCAAAATTTTAGAGGGGCGACCGCCCCTCCAACCCCCTCTAGGTCAATCCATGTTGATAATAATTGATTCAAAACTTAATTTAAAATTAATTAATTTGTTGATACAAGAAGGTTCGTTTGGAGGTTGAAGATTATTAATCCAGTTGGTTTGGAAATTGGAAGGTTGTTTTATACTGAAAAAACACGTGTCGTTCAAAGATTAATGAATTGTTATATTAATTGTATTGCTTTTACAAATCTTTTAAACTTTGTAATGTGATTTGATTCTCATAGTTTGTTCTAACGGAACATTAAAATTTGAATCTTTAATTTTATTTAGAAACCTAATAATTTATCTGATAAATGATTAAATAAGTAACAAAATAACATTTCATGATGCGGTTTTAATATAAATCTTATACAAACAATATCCCTAAAAAATGTAACCCATCTTCTAACTGCATAGAAAAACATGGCAATATATGCATGGTATAGCGTATTCCTTCTTTTATAGGAGCTGAAAAATGGGTCAAAGTATCTGACAGGCTCCTTTATCATAGGGATCATAGCAATTTAGTCTCTATTATTAAACATATCAATTTACTCTCTCAAGGAAAGAAGTCGAGTTCAAACTTTAGAGACGACATTCTAGCAAATACAATCTATGTATTAGTAAAAAAATAAAATAAGATTAAACTTTTTATATATAGAAGTAACATTTGTTGTTTGGTAAATATTATTTAATCATTTATTGTTTGGTAGATTAAACTTTTTTTTTCATATCCAACTTAAGATGGGTTTTGGGGGATGGCACATCGATCTGATTCTGGTCTGACCACTGGACAGAGGTTAAATCGCTTAAAGCTGCATTTTCGAGAATCTTCAGGTTAGCTTCTAATCCGAGTAGTTTTGTCTGCGAGTATGGAATTAAAGTGGACAATCAGTGGAGGTGGACAATCACACTCAAAAGAGTGTTGTTTGAATGGGAAAAATCAGTCTGGAAGGAATTTCTAGAAGTATTATCTAGAGCTTCAAAATGTTTAAATGACACTGATCAATTAAAATGGTGTGGAACCTCTACTGGAATTTATAGAAGTAGAGAGTTTTGTTTGCTCGAAAGTGCAGGAGTACCTCCAGTTGATAATTTTTGGAAGAAGATTTGGGTGAATCTGGCTCCTCCCAAAGTGGAAATGTTTGTGTGGCGTGCAGTCCTTAACAAGATACCGACATTTGGTAATCTCCTAAAAAGAGGCATTCAAAATGTTAGAATTGAGCTATGTGTTCTCTGTTCAAAAGAGGTAGAGTCTGTTAACCACGTATTTTGCAGGTGCGAATTCACATGGAAGATATGGCAGGGGTGGTGGAACTCTTGGGGGTCGTATTAGTGATGCTGGAAGATCTTAGGGGCCTCATGGAAATATGATATGATCAGCATATAAACTGGAAATCGAGACCAGTTTGAATTTTGGCTATATTTGACTTTATCTGGTCAATCTGGCTATACAGAAACGAGAGAATTTTTAAGAATAAGCCGCTAAATGCCGACAGCTTGTTCGATTCAACTCTTGCAAAAATTGTTTTCTGGTGCAAATGTAAGTGGTCGGATTCTTTCACCTCTACTTTAGATTTTATGTCCCAGCCAAACTTACTTAATATTCGGACAAAGTCGAAAATGTTAGCGTGTGCTGATTCGTGGATTGCTCATCCGATGGGTGTTCTTAAGTTTAATGTGGATGCTTCTGTATAAGGTGCCTTTGGCCCTAGCGGGTTAGGAGGTATTTTAAGAGATAATCAAGGTCAACATCTCTTAAAATTCTCGAAAAATGGTGGTCCTTCGGATCCGACCGGTGCGAAAATAAGGGCAATTCTAGAAGCAGGGCAGATATTTTTAAGATCCGATTGGTATGGTAAATTCCCCCTTATAATTGAAACTGACAGTCAAATGGCGGTTCGCTGGATCACGGAAGAGGTTGGCTGTCCTACGTCCTTTAAAGAGGCAGTCGCAAATTGTAAAACATTGTGTAAGGAGTTTCATTTCAAGGTGGAATTTACGTATCGAGAGCAGAATGTTGAAGCGCATAACTTGGCTAAAGAAGGCAGAAACCGTGCGGGTGATGAGTTGTGGAGTGTGGATCGACGGTTTTTTGATCTCTGAGTGTAGTGTAGTGTAGTGTAGTGTACTAAAAGGCGTGGATGTATGACCCTGGTGTCAACCACTATGTATGTGTGCTAAAATGAGTTGGCTGAAAAAGCCATGTGTGTATTGTACTAGGTGGTCTATTTGACGTGTGTACGATCTCTTGACTTAAATAAAATCTGGGCACTCTTTTCCCCTACCTAGGATTAGAAAGGGTTTTTAACGAGGCTCGTTACCTTTAAAAAAAACAAACAAAATAAAGTAAGGATAAACTCAACAAACAAAACAACTCAAAACCAGCACACAGAAAAAGAAAACCAAAACTAGAGCGGCATACAAACTCATCTTGTCAAGGGCAAAGAAGATGAGATGAGAATTGAGGTTTCTTAAACCGAATCATAACTGAATAATCCCCCAAAAAAACTCAATCAAGTCGAATTAAAAAAGGTTTGAGTGTCTGTTGTCCTCATCAATGAAGATCATAATGTCCAACGGTGCCTCTTCCACCCACAGATGATTCTGATTCAAGCTGCGACCAGATTTAGCAAGAGCGTGAGCAGCCATATTGTTTTTGCGGCATGTGAAATTGGAGCTACATTGTTGAAAGCTTTGGGCCAGAATCTTAATGTCCCATAATGTTTAGAAGATGTAAATTATTTTTTATTAAAAAGAAAATTTTATAATTCAAAGACAAATATTAAGATTTAAACCAACATACAAAGTGATAATCTAAGCATTCTTGACTACTCAACCAATTAATAGATCTCTGAAGACATAAATTATTGTTGAACAGAATTAACAATTTTATATAATTTGTGATTCTGCAAATATTTTTTAGAGTTAAACTACGACTGAAACAAAATAATGTTAATGCCATTTTTTAAACAACAAATACTAAATCTGTAAAAAAAAATGATATTATTTGATTTTTTTACTAATATGTAGACTTATATAATCCATTTAATACTTTCCAGAGAGAGAGAGAGAGAGAGAGAGAGAGAGCCAAGAGCTAGAGCACTGGAGGGTGCGTCGAGATCAAATGCTCTGGAGGGAGCTACCAGAACAAGAGCATCGGAGGGAGCGCCCAGAGATAGAGCTCCGGGAGGAGCACCCAGAGTTAGAGAAAGAATATCAGTTGGATGGCCTAGAACCAGAGGGCCGGGAGGAGCATCCAGAGCTTCGGAGAAGAGGAGAGGCTACCAGAAATACCCTAGGTCTTTCAACCACTATCATCATAAGGATCATGGCATGGCGTTAGGGTTCACTGTTTTCGTGAACTTCGTTAGCAAAAGAATTCACACCTCTACCCTAAGAGAGGCCTTTAGTGAGTATGGTGAAGTGCTAAGCACATTCATAGCCTATAACAATCCCAAAAGAGCAAGTCGCCGCCACACATTCGCCTTCGTTAGGTTCGCCAGCTTATTGGAAGCTGAGAGAGCCATATCCCTGGGGAACAACCGGAAATTGGATAACCTTATCATCAAAGTCTTTAGAGAAAGGAAGTGTGCTCAGTCCCAGTCCAAAGCAAAGCCCTCAGCAGAGCAAAAATCTACTGGTACCATTCCGGCAAAAGCAAAACTTGATTCTATGGTGGTTCGAGGCAGATCCTTCAAAGATGCCCTACTTAATGTTCCCGTCTCGTCAAAGAACATTCAACCTCAACAGGCCCAGGAGTGTCAGTCTGCTAGGATCCTAACTAATAGCGAAGTCATCAACCTTCGTATTCCCTTCTCCCCAACTGAGTCGGTCTGGCTTCGTCAGAGTTTCATTGGTCAAGTCAAAGGAATGTTCAATGCAGAGCTTATTTAAGAAGCGTTAATCTCCGAAGGTTTCCGAGTCAAAGTCAGTTCCTGGTCCGAGTTCTTCGTACTTATCCAGTGCTTGGAAGCTGAACAATTGGATATTATGTGGGATATGAAAACGTCTCTCTTAGAGACCTGGCTTGACGACCTGGAAAAACCGGACATCTTCATTGCAAAGAAGAAATTGATAATCTGGGTGAATATTGTGGGAATTCCGTTGTATGCCTGGCACGAGCCTGTTATCGTGTCGATCGCCAGCAATTGGGGAAGAGTCATTAAAATAGATGAAGACACTGCGACTAGGAGTAGGTTGGATGTTGCTAGGGTTATGGTGGGTGTTGCCTCTGTTGCGGATATCCCCAGTCGTGTTGAAGTCTCTCTGAATGGAGATTCCTTTTTCATAAATCTGTCGACGGCAGAAAGCGAAGAGAATCGCTATTGGATCGACGGCGAACCAATGATCCGTTCTCCGACTGTCTCAAGTTGTTGTCGCTTCGATGATTACGATCCTGCATTCAATGCAGAGGCGGCACCGCGTTGTTCCAATAATACGGCAAAGTTGGATTCCTTTGAGCACGTGCCTAATCTTGTCAATTCTGTTATTGAAGAGCAGCAGGTGAATTCTATGCCTCTAGACCCAACCCAATCAATTCACCCCAACCCACTTGACCATGGCCTATCCGAAGATCTATATAACGTCCCTATTGAAACCGAGCCTGAGGGCTCCTACTCCTCGTCGGGCCCCAGTAACTTCTTTGGGCCCGTTCTTGACCCATCCTCTGGGCTTTTTGTCATAAAGCCTAGAATTCTCAGGACCCCAAATAATTCTTCACTGCTGGCCTTTTGGCCTTGTCTGAAAAATCACCCCCAACCAAATTCCCAAATCCCTCAACCGGTGTCTGTTCCCCCGACCAAGCCTCGTGTTCCAGCCCCTGTCGGTCGGGTTCTGCCGGCGTCAATCACAAAATTAGTCTCCCCGCGTGCCTATCTTCGCCCTATCTCAAACATAACATTGGCCTCTCCACCCATGCATCCCCGCGCCTCTATCCAAGCCGGCCAGATTCGCCCCCTGCTGCTGAAGAGCTGGTCGAAGCCAGCGATTGCTTAGAAGTGTGCAAAGAAGTCGGCCTCATCTTCAGTGCGTCAGACAAGGATGTGTGCGAAAAATTACGGGAGATTGGTGTTGTTCGAGGATCCTTCTTGAGGTAATTCTAAGAACTTTCTCTGTGGTTTCTGTGTTCATTAACCGCAGTTATGCATAGAACAATTTTCTTATCGTGGAATGTAAGGGGCATTGGGAGCTTTGAGAAAAAGGCAGCTACCAAAAGAATTCTGGGTAATAGCAAACCCAGCGTGTTTTTCATACAAGAAACTAAAACCTCAGTCTGTGATGAGTGGATGATTAAGAAAATAGTGGGGTTCTCTGGAAATTATGGTTGGTGTTGCTCACCGTCTATCGGTCAATCTGGGGGTCTCTTTAGCTTATGGGACATGGATTCATTTGACTGTCAGGCCAAATTCACTCACAGGAATTTCATTTTGTTAAAAGGCTGGCTAAAAGTCCTGGATGTTACTCTCCATGTTTCCTTAGTGAATATCTACACACCCAACAGGGCAGCCGAAATGAAGGAGTTATTCTCATGTCTTTCCGAGATACTGAGCCGCTCAAATAGTGCTCTAATTATTGGTGGCGATTTTAACACCATTTGTCGCAAAAAAGAGAAAAAAAGAGTTAGCTATAAGATGAGTGAAATGAATGATTTTTTGGCGTTCATCGATTCCTTAGCGCTGCTGGATCTTCCCCTCAATTGAGGGACTTTCACCTGGTCCAACTACAGGGACAATCCCTTAATGAGCAGATTGGATAGGTTCCTCATCTCTTCAGAGGTGCTGCAAAAATGGCCTGATCTGCAGCAAAATCTGTTGCCAAAAAATATATCCGACCACAACCTTGTTTGTCTTTCGATATCTACACAGAACTGGGGACCAAAGCCGTTCCGCTGGTTCGATCACTAGTCAGATAGAAGGAACTGGCAGAATGCATCAACAGTACATGTAAGAGTCTGAACGGTGCTGACATTAGTAAATTACTCAGAGATTGTAAAAAAGAAGCTAGAGCGTGGCTGGTTAGCAGTGGTGTTTCTAAAACCCCCACCATTGATGAATTAGAAAAGAAGATTACAGAACTGGAGGCCAAGTTATCTGGGGATAAGTCAGAACCTGCAGTCAAACAAGAGTTGCTCAACACCAAAACTCATTTATGGAACACTATCAGACAGAATGAAAGAGAATGGTTTCAGAGATCGAGGCTCAAGTGGTTTCAGGAAGGCGATTGAAACTCCCGGTTCTTCCATATTTGTGCCTCTGCCAGGAAGAATAAAAATGCAATATGCAAGCTAAATGTTGGGAACTCGGTTGTTACGGAGCCTGGTCTTATAGAAAGGGCTATATATTCTCACTTCAAGAAGATATACAACAGCTCCAATACAGTTCAGCTCGAAAATTTGGATTGTGACCTCAGAACGATCAACTCAGAAACAGCCTCTAAATTAGAAGATCCGTTTACAATGGATGAAATCTTCCACGCCCTATATGTCACTGACAGTTCAAGAGCTCCTGGACCGGACGGCTTTAACTTCAACTTTCTCAAGAAGTTCTGGAAGTCCTTAAAAGCTGAGATAGTCTCCTTCTTTGACGACTTTTATGAGGGGAGGGTCAGAGAAAAAGACTTTAACCACTCCTTCATAGTGCTTATTCCCAAAGTCAAAAGCCCGGCATCCATGGAAGACTATCGTCCAATAAGTTTAGTAGGGTGCATATATAAACTCCTGGCCAAAGTTCTAGCCATTCGAGCTAGACAGGTGGCCCACATGGTCATCGGTGACACTCAATTTGCTTTCAGCCCCGGGAAGCAGATTATTGATTGCTCGCTTATCGCTAATGAGTTAATTGACTACAAGAGGAGAAAAGGGCTGTCGTGTGTGGTATTTAAAGTAGATTTCCGAAAAGCCTACGACTCCGTAGATTGGCAGTTCTTGTTGCTGGTCTTGGAAAAGATGGGGTTCGGTCTAAGATGGCGTAGTTGGATAAAGGATTGCATCGAATCAGCAAAGATCTTTGTGCTAGTTAATGGCTCCCATACCAAGTCCTTCTCGATATCCAGGGGCTTAAGACAAGGATGCCCAATGTCCCCCTTTCTATTTAACTTGGTAGTTGAGGCACTAAGCTCACTGCTTAAAAAAGGGGTTCAAAAAGGCCTATTTTCTGGTTTTTGCCTGGGAGCTGGGTTCGATGAAGTGTCCCACCTCCAGTTTGCAGACGACCTCGTCATCTTCTGTGGTGACAGTGAGTCCCAAATCCGCAACGTGGTGTGTATTTTAAAAGGGTTTGAGTTGGCGTCTGGACTGAGTATCAACCTGAACAAATCAAAACTTCTTGGAATTAACGTGGCCGACTCCCTAATTGATCAGTGGTCTGCCATCTTGCAATGCAAAAAGAGAAGTTCCCTACCACTTATCTCGGCCTTCCCTTGGGAGTTCAGAGAAATTCTAAAGCATTGTGGTCTCCTGTTGTAGACAAGTTCAATAAAAAGTTTGCCGGATGGAAGTCCAAATCCTTATCATTTGGGGGTCGAATCACACTCATTAAGTCGGTCCTCAGCAATCTGCCCACCTACTACATGTCTCTATATCCGATGTCGGTATCAATATGGAACTACTTGTCTAAGTTGATTGCAAAATTCTTGTGGGGGTCTCTAAATAATCATGCGATCCATTGGGTAAGGAATGAAATTCTGTGCCTTCCTAAGTCAAAAGAGGGGCTTGGTTTTGTGGATTTCAAAGTTCGGAATGCGGCACTAAGGAATAAGTGGGTGTGGAGATATGCATCTGAGCCTAACAGTTTGTTGTATCCAGGCTAATACCAATCCAACCCATTTCATGAATAAAATATGCCCAATTAACCAACCAACAAAACTACTTGTTACAAATAACATATTGTTGTTGCGTCGAAACATATAAATGTTGACTAATCTGGCTAACATTGAACTTGGTAAAATGAAATGGTTGAATAATTGAATAATTAAATTATTCAGGAATACACATTGAATGTTAAGATTACGCATTGAATTTCTGGTAGTACGTCCATAATCAAAAAAGTCTTTGTGATTGTTCCAGAAGAAATGAAACAAAATTCTCCGGAAAGGATCAATTTAAACCCTCTAATTGTTTCTGCTAGGCCAACGTATTTCCCCGGGGAACCAGTAAATACTTCCGCTACGAAAAAGGGTTGTGATAAGAAACGCTCAATTTTTCGCGCTCTTGCTACGGTTAAGCGATCCTCTGGCGTAAAACTATTTCCGTAATCTATTCACCCAAGTCGAATTCGATGTTGCCTAGCACCAGAAAATCTTCTAATATGTCTTGGTTGTGGAGGAATATATCCGGACAGTTGTCAAAAGCCAACAATACCTTTATGGCCAATATCCGAATCAAAGTTGGCAATGGCAAACTTATCCAGTTCTGGTCAGATAAATGGGCAGGAAATGTTGTGCTAAAAGTGGCCTTTCCCCGTATATTTTCTCTTGCTATCAAGAAGAAAGGACCCTTAAGCGAGTTTGGGTATTTTCAATCTGAGCTGTGGCACTGGGAAATTGCGTTGTGCAGAATAATCTCGGAGGAAGAACTACCAGAATGGAGGGGTTTTCTTTCTCTTATCAGAGGATTTAAGCTCAATCCCTCTGTATCGGACAGCTTGGTTTGGCTAGCAGATTCTAGTGGAATGTTCAGTGTTAAATCGTATTACAACCTGCAGACCATTGCGTGGGAGTCGAATGAGACAGTGTGGAGTCTGATCTGGTGTGGTCTTGCCCCCCAAATGTCGAAGCCTTTACCTGGAAAGTGGCTCACGGTAAAATCCCATCGAAACAGTGTCTCTCGAGAAGGGGAATAATCGACCAATCTGCGGCCTGCTGCTCCTTTTGTCAGGGCTCTACCAAATCTGTATCGCATCTTTTCTGCCATTGCTATGCTATCTGGGTCCTTTGGAATAAATGGTGTAACCTATGGGGTGTTCATATCGTTATGCCGGCAAGCGTTAGTGACCTCCTAGTCCAATGGTTCAATTCTACACCATCCTCCCTATCCACTCAGGTATGGAAACTCAGCTTCTTTAGCTTTTTGTGGTCAATCTGGAAACTCAGAAATGATCTTGTCTTTAAAGGCCGTAAGTTTGATCCAAATCACCTCTTTGATATCTGTGTTTTGAGATTGTCATGGTGGTGTAAAGCAAAGTGGTCGGATACCCCTTGTAAGGTAAACGATCTTATAGCAGACCCAACGAAGTTTAACTTTGTCCGAACAATTCTGACTTCTTGGAGCAAGCCTGTTTCGGGTTCATTGAAGTTTAACACTGATGGGGCTGTATGTGGCAGTTTTGGTAAGGCGGGTATCGGCGGTGTGCTTCGCAATGCATCGTCAAAACCTCTTGTATACTTTTCTAAAGATGCTGGTGTTTGTGATGTTGTTACTGCCAAGTTATTAGCCATTCTAGAAGCTATCAGGGTGTACGGAAAATCAAAATGGCGAAATGTGAACCATGTTACGTTCGAAAGCGATAGCCAATTGGCCATCCAATGGCTAAACAACCCTCTTGCTGTCCCAACAAGTCACAAGGGCATAATAGATTTCTGCCTCACGGAAAGTAAGTCCTTTAATTGTAGCTTCAGCTTTGCCCCGAGAGAATGCAACACCATAGCTGACAACCTCGCAAAAAAAGGAGTTGGAAGAAATGTACCCCTACTAATCGTCAACAACGGCTACCCATAGGGTCCATACTGCAACAAGCGATCCCCAGTACTAAGTATTGATTTCATTGTAATGATCACATGTATTGTATTCTTATTGTGGCTGTTTTTGTACTCCGTTTGCTGTTATGTTGTGCGCTCTTTTTCCTCCATTTAAGCTTAGGGAGGTTTTTTAACGAGGCCAGTATAACCGCCACTTTTTCTAATAAATAAACTCTCTTTCAAAAAAAATATAATCCATTTAATAGTAGAGGGACAAATAGGGGTGTAAACGAACCGAGCTTGAACGAACAAGGGCATGTCCGTGTTCGTTTATTTATTTTTAAAGGTGCTCGAACTCGGTTCGTGTTCGTTTAAGTTTTTAATAGCATGTTCGAGCTCGGTTCGTTTATATTTTGGTGCGTTCGGGCTCGGTTCGTTTAACGTTCGCGAACATGTTCGTTTAACGTTCGCGAACGTGTTCGTCAATTTGTTCATTTAGCGTTCGCGAACATGTTCGTTTAGCGTTCGCGAACATGTTCGTTTAGCGTTTGCGAACATATTCGTTTAGTGTTTGTGAACATGTTCGTTTAGCGTTCGCGAACATGTTCGTTTATATATGTTCGCGAACATGTCCGTTTAGCGTTCACGAACATGTCCGTTTATAATTTTTAAAATTTAACTAAAAGAACAAACAAAAATTAAATAAAATAAAACCAACATAAACTTTTCCGCAACAATCCTCCCAAATGGCTCTTGATAACTCACCAAATATTGTTTAAAATTTACTATTATTATCAGCTATAAGATGTACTAATCATAAGCTGTGTTTAGGATCAAATAACAACTACTAAAAGGAGTATTAGGCTAAACATAACCACTTAAAATGGAGTAATTTTCCAATTACAAGTATTTGCATTCAACCGAATATTAGGCTTATAATTCAAAACATATTTTCTCCCCTTTTTACAGTGTTATAAAGTTTTTTATTCATGCGCTTGTAGGTGAAGAAAAAAAATATATTCGGGTACAATAAATTTCACTAGAACATAGCAAAACCTAAAACATGGCAGTATGTAACTTACAATATCATACAATTGCCGATTTCAATTAGAAATATATCACCAACTCAATTTCAACTCAGAACTCGTTGATTAGGGATCAAATTTAAGCAATTCAATTATAACGTTGAGAAAATGAATGTAAAGACCATCCCGACAACTTAAGCAAATAAAGTGGATTGCAAACATTACTTGCTGAATGTCCGAGAAATTAATTCTTGATGCCTCCTTCTTCCCCTTTTTTTGCTTCCACGTCCTCTCGGGTTGAATTTGGAGAAATGAGCCCCAAACACGAACTTAGGATGTCGACCTTGAAGCAAAAGATTAGGGTTTACCACACCCTATTGCTGGCGACTACAACTCCAACAGCGGCGGCAGAACCGATGACATGTGTGGTGGCAAAGAGCGATAACGACAATGACAATGTAAATGGAGGGGGGGTTCGCTCGTGGACCGACGAGGAGTTAAGAGGTGGTGGCCGTGTGACACACGGGCACCGGTGGCGGCCGAAAATGACGAAAGACAGAGGGGAACTTGGGGTTCTCGACGAACCTTCAATTTGATCTCCACGGTAAACGACGAAGAGACACAGCAAATGGAGGGCAGGGACGAGTTCGGGATAAGGCGGTGCTCATCTCGGTGCTGGCGGTGCATGCCACGGACCGACGGTGATGAGTGGTCGAAGCTCGAACGGGCGGATGGTAAGGTTGGATGTTCCGTCGAACTTCAAGCCGTTGTTCATGGCAAACGGCGAGGAGTAACTGAGAGTGGCTCACGGGGTTCGGTCGGGGAGTGATGACGGATCTGTTGGCAATGGCGGTGACCGTCACGAGCCGGCGGTGAAGGAGATCGTGGGCCATCTGAGATTTGGGGAAAGGGAAAGGTTTTGAGAGATTTTCCAGATCTGAGAATTAAAAAAAATCAGAGGGATTTGGGAGAGGGGTGCGGCTACAAATATTAGAAATTAGGGAAAATGGTGGTATTGGGTAATAATATGGTTTTTATACCTTGAATTTAGGGTTATAAACGAACATAAACGAACTTTTAAACGAACATAAACGAGCATATAAACGAACATAAACGAGCATATAAACGAACATAAACGAGTTTGTTCGTGAACATAAACGAGCCGAACACACCTATGTTCGTGTTCGTTCGTTTATTAAACGGACATAAAATTTTTGTTCATACTCGTTTATTTAGCTTAATAAACGAACATAAACGAACGTTATACGAACGGTTCACGAACAGTTCGTCGAACGCTCTGTTCATTTACACCCCTAAGGACAAATTTAAACCAATCACTAAAATAAGAAGAAAAAAGTTATTCATATAATATAACTGGAATTAAATTGATATATTCCCTATTTGCTTAATTTACTTGACGTGATTAAAGTGTTCGACCACCGATTCTCACACTTCACTCATGAATTTATTCGTTCCGTAATTCAAAACCTCATCCAATTCCAATTCCAATAAAATCACATTATAATATATATACATATACATATATATTCCCATATTAAACTCAAAACGTGTTTAATTCTTGTCCTAGATTTATGCAAATCATTTTTCATTATAATCCTATTTCTATAAATTGTTAGGATAAGTTTCCATTTTTCACTCATAACTGTCTATAACCATAATTTACCTAATTTATAAATGAATCTTATTTATTTATTTATTTATTTTAAAAGCTAAGATGATTACAAGTAGTATCTGTTCTAAATATACTCTCAACCATTTAACAATGAACGCTCAATCACCATGTTGCAACTGTTGGTGCTCGAACCCGTGACCTCTAGGAACAACAATTGTTCCCTTAACCACTGAGTCAAGTTGGTTCGTGCAAATGAATCTTATTTATTTATTAAGATTCAATCCATTATTTTTAATAAATATTAATTATTATATATATATATATATATAACTCATCTATATATTATATAAAGAGTTATATTTTAATACAAAAGTTATGTAGAAGAAATTTCACAACCCTTCGTACTTCAATTAGAAAATTTAAAACTTAAATTTTTAACCATAACAACTTAAACCCTAAATTCTAAATTCTAACTATATACCTTAAATTCTACAATCTACAACCTAAACTCGTAAACCCTAAACAACAACCTTAATCTTTAAACCCTAACATTAAAAGGCTTGTGTAAACTAAAGCTTACACAATCTTGTGTATTAAAGTATTTTCCTTTAAATAATGTTAATAAACCGTGATGAATGTCGGTTAAACTTATATTAAATGATGAAATAAAAAAATGATCTTTATATTTTTAGTATAGTTCATGTCCATTTTATAGTTTATGGTTCTCCCTCCCAACAGCAACAATATATTTTTTTTTAAATTCGAACCTGAGCCATGCCCTAAAAATATAATGTATCTTGTCATCGTAGCCAACACTTGTTACTAAAATTTGATATTTATTAATTCATTAGAAAATAATAAAAAGCAATAATGGATTAAATTTGAGCACCGATCGAGTCTAATCAAAAAGGTAAAAATTGGGGTAACCATTTAGCAACAATTGCATATTGATAAGGCTCACTCTCTCCATCTCTATGTTTTAGAGTTTCAACATTCTAATTGATAAGTACTGGTTTTGTTTGTTAGCGGTCTTCTGCTATAACTTTTATTTGATTTGATGGGCAGAGGCGCGCATACATAAATCGGAACCATTGCTCCACCCAAAACAAGCCATTTTATTTCCACCAAACCATCAAGCAACATGAATCAACAACACCACCATCCTCAAAGCTGCCTCGACATAGCCATGGAGGTTCACAGAGTCGTCCCACCACCCCATGAAACCACCGTTCAAAAGCTCAAAACCACCCTCAAAGAAACCTTCTTCCCCGACGACCCTCTGCGCCAATTCAAAGGCCAACCGGCCAAGAGGAAATGGATCCTCGCAGCTCAATACTTGTTCCCTATTCTCCAATGGGGTCCTGATTACACTCTCAACCTCTTCAAATCGGATGTCGTCTCTGGTCTCACCATTGCTAGCTTAGCCATCCCACAGGGCATCAGTTATGCCAAGCTTGCTAATTTGCCACCCATTGTTGGTCTCTGTGAGTAAAGCCTTTTACTTTAAAGCTTGTTTTTTTTTTTGTGACTTTGAGATTAAAGCTTGTGTTTTTTTTTTCCTGTTCTATGTCGGTAAAGATTCCAGCTTTGTGCCTCCTCTTGTGTATGCTGTACTTGGAAGCTCCAGGGACCTTGCTGTAGGGCCTGTTTCCATTGCTTCACTTATACTTGGTTCCATGCTCAGACAAGAAGTATCCCCTGTCAATGATCCTCTCTTGTTCCTTCAACTAGCTTTTACTACCACTTTCTTTGCTGGTTTTTTCCAAGCTTCTTTGGGATTCTTAAGGTAAAGTAAAAAACTCTTCTTCTTTTTCTTTAGTTTAACCTTTTCTGAAGAGTTCCGGTTTCAATCCACCAGGCTTGGTTTCATCATCGATTTCCTCTCAAAGGCAACGCTTATCGGTTTCATGGCTGGTGCTGCCATAATAGTTTCTCTGCAACAACTCAAAGCCCTTCTTGGAATCACTCATTTTACTAAAAAAATGGGTTTGGTCCCAGTTCTGAGCTCTGTTTTCCACAACACAAAGGAGGTAAAGTGGTGTTTTTTCTCTCTCTCTAATTTTCCAAGTAAATGTCACTTAAATTCATGGTGGTTTGTTTCTTCTTGCAGTGGTCTTGGCAAACCATACTGATGGGGTTTTGCTTCCTGGTGTTCTTACTAGTTGCAAGACATGTTGTACGTTCTCGTTTACTCATCTTTTTGTCTCCAAGCCTGAAGTGGAATCTGGTGTCTTTTAACCGCCTTAGAGTTTCAACCTATGTGCCACTCGAGACAAAATCACATTAAATTCAGTGTTTTTAATCAAACGGTTTCGACTTCCATTCATTAAATAATTCACTGTTTTCTTACATCTGGCCCCCAGGAGATACTCCTCTCACCAATCAGAGAGGCTAAATCTTGATTATTTGACTCCTTTCTGGCTCTGCATGGACAACACTTGTCATGTATTGCCATGGTCTGGGTGGTCATAGTTTTTTCTAAATGAAGTCATATAATATATATACACATATGTAATATATAACCCTTTTTTACCCATTTTACAGAAAGGGTAAGTCTCATACTGTGAATATGCATTTGACTTGGGGTTGTGTGCCATTGCAGAGCATTAAAAAACCAAAGCTGTTTTGGGTCTCAGCTGGTGCTCCTCTGGTTTCAGTCATCCTCTCTACCCTTCTGGTTTTTGCATTCAAAGCTCAGAACCATGGCATCAGCATAGTAAGTTCCTATGATCCCTACTTTTTTTTCTTCTAATTGTCTGATGTGATTAGAAGATAAGAAGATAGTAGTATATATTCATTAATTCTAACCGCAGTCTACACACCAGGTAGACAAGCTGCTTGGATTTAAATTTTTCTACTGAAACCATTTGATGGGTTGGCCCCCACTTGCTTTTTGGATTACTGCTAATTGGGTTTTGACTAATTAATAGATTGGAAAATTGCAAGAAGGATTAAATCCACCTTCATTGAATATGCTGCAATTTCATGGAAGCCACCTTGGACTGACAATTAAAACGGGTCTTGTTACTGGCATCATTTCACTCACTGTAAGTTCTTTTTAACTTTTACTGCTATTCCAAAGCTGTAAAATTGACCACCACCAGGAAATAGTACCATTCTTGTGACATTGATGAGCTAGTAGCTGGCTTGTCGGAACACCAGAATTAAGTACTGGTTCAATTTGCAGAGGCTAAAACTAGTAGTTAATGTTAATGAAAATAGATTAACAATGGAAGATTTCCTGGTATCGAACAGGAAGGCATTGCTGTAGGAAGGACTTTTGCTGCTCTCAAGAATTACAAAGTGGATGGTAACAAGGAAATGATGGCAATTGGGCTGATGAATATGGTTGGCTCCTCTACTTCCTGCTATATCACGACAGGTGCTTTCTCTCGATCGGCGGTTAATCACAACGCGGGAGCGAAGACCGCGGTGTCCAACATCGTGATGTCGGTCACGGTTATGGTGACCCTTCTCTTCTTGATGCCTTTGTTCCAGTACACACCGAATGTGGTGTTGGGAGCCATCATCATTTCGGCCGTGGTTGGCCTTATTGACATTCCGGCTGCTTGCCAGATTTGGAAGGTGGACAAATTCGATTTCATGGTGATGTTGTGCGCTTTCTTCGGTGTTATTTTCATCTCTGTCCAAGGAGGTCTCGGCATTGCAGTAAGTTCTGTTCCTCCACTTCATTATATAATATGCAATCCCACAACCACAAGCCAAGCCTGAAAAACAATTAAAAGCTATGGGATTATGTATGAATGGTCAGGTTGGAATATCTATTTTCAAGATCCTCCTGCAAGTTACTAGGCCAAAGACAGTGATGCTGGGGAACATTCCCGGGACAGACATTTTCCGCGATCTTCACCATTACAAGGAATCGATGAAGATCCCCGGTTTCCTTATCCTAAGCATCGAATCTCCGATCAACTTCGCTAATTCAACGTATCTGAATGAAAGGGTATTGAGATGGATAGAAGATTGTGAAGCCGAAGATCAAAAGAAGCAGTCGAGCCTCCGATTCGTGATTTTCGAGATGTCAGGTAAGCTAGCTTCGGACCATGAATTATGAGCACAGAGCAGTGATACCACAATGAAAATTCAAAATCTGGATACTGATTGCTTTCGTATCTCAGCGGTGAGTGGCATCGACACGAGCGGCGTATCGTTCTTTAAAGAACTGAGGAAAATGATCGAAAAGAAAGGCGCAGAGGTAAGTTCCCTCCCAGTGTGCAAAAACACAATTCCATTATGTTGCGTTTGCATGTATCTATGTATGTGTTGTCTAAAATTCTGGGACTTTCTTGTTTAACAGCTAGTGTTGGTGAATCCTCTGGGAGAAGTGATGGAAAAACTGCAGAAATCAGATGAAAGTGGGGAGCTAATGAGACCAGATTTCATGTTCTTGACAGTAGGGGAAGCTGTGGCTACGCTTTCAGCAACCATCAAAGTCCAACCATCTACTGCCGTTGTTTGAAAAAACCAAACTGTAACTCTACAAAAAGTAATTGATTATATTAAGAAAAATCAAACCATTATGGTTTTCCACAATCCACATGTTCTTGTTGTTTGCTTATATCTTCATATGCTCCCCTTATTGTCTTGCAACTGCAACAACATTGATTCAATGTCCTTGCATTTGGTCTAGCCTCCAGCAAAACAAAAAAAAAAATTAAATTAAGGGTTTGTATTTTATATACCATTTAGGCTTAAGGGTTCAATAAGCCCTTAATTTTTTTAAAAAAAATTAATTAAGTTCTTAAATTTTTTTGTACCCAATTAAGCCTTCAAACTCAAGAAAAAAATTAATTTAGCCCTCTGACCAACGTTGATCACCGTTAACTTTAACAGTGTTTTTTTTAAAAAAAAATCTTTTGACACGTGTCACAATAGGATAATAGCACATATCATTTCTAAGAATTTTTAAATTTTATTTTAAAATATATAAAAACCAAGAAAAACGTATTTTTTAAAAATTCTGAAAAATTCTAAAAATATGTTAAAATATGAAAACTAATTTTTAAATTTTCGAAATTTATTTAAAATAATAATTTTTTAAAAGATTAAAATATTTTTAAAGAATAAAATATTATTATACAAGTATAAAAATATTTTAAAAAATATAAAACAATAAAAGTTATTTTGATTATTAAAATATATTTAAAACTATATTTTAAAAAATATTAGACAATTAAAGTTATTTTGAAAATCAAAATAACTTTTATTGTTTATTTTTTCAAATTATTTTTTTATAATTGTATAATAATATTTTGTAATTTTTTAAAATATTTTAAGCTTTTGAAAAATTATTATTTATTATTTTTAAATAAATTTCGAAATTAAAATAATTTTTTAATTTTTTCTGTTTTTATATATGTTTTAAAAATTCTTAAAAACAGCAATTGACATTATCATGTTGCGACATGTGTTAACAAATTTTTTTTCTAAAATTAAACGTTAAAGTTAACGATCAACGTTAGTCAAAGGGCCAAATTGATTTTTTTCTTAAATTTGAGGGCTTAATTGAATGTAAAAAATTTGAAGGGCTTAATTGGTTTTTTGCAAAAATTTAAGGGCTTATTGAACCATTTAGCCATAAATTTATATAAGCAGAGTGAATCACATTGTTAAATTTGTTTTTTTATAATCAATGACAAGGTAAGATCAAATATTTGGAGGAACAAACATACTATATCTTTAAATTTAAAAATTAAAAAAAAAAATTTATTTAACTAATATTTAAATTAAAAAATTTAAAATTTTATTATACTAAAAAAATTTAAAAGAGCCTATTGATATTTTTGGCTCATTTCGTGATTATTTTGAATTGAATAGTGCCTTATATGACTGTGCGTCTTAATTCAATTTTTTTCCTTTTCACCATACAAGAATTCAGACTTTAATCTTAATTAACATCTAATATTTTATTATATTAGACCAACTAATAGTTTTAGTTAAAAATTCTTTGTAAATAAATAAATAAGTTATAAAGTCATGTACTCGAGAGAAAAAACTTAAAATGTAAGCATGTAACGTTCAATTTAGTTTGGATTCTCTATTAAATTAGTTGAATTTAAATCTATTATTTAGTAAATATATTATATTCATTTCATTTTTTTAATTTATTATTAAATTATTGCAACGATTTGAATAGAACTAATTTTTTATAATATGAAATCAAATAATTTACTTAAAATTTAAATTCATCAAATTCAATTTTTTAAAAAATTATAATAATAATTTCGTGTAATATGTACACGTTGCTACCTTAAGTATTAGATACGGACCTACGGTAAATAAAATGGTTGTTCTTAAAAAAATATTATTAAAAAGGAGTAAAAGACTTTCATTAAAAAAATAGAATATAAATCCACTGCATCCTGCATCCTTGTAGAGAATTGATAATGGCAGAAGGATTTTGGTCTGGAAGAACAAGTGGATCTTAAAATTCTCTAATTTTTTGGTGTCTGCTCTTTAACTATTCTGGTGCATGGATTTTACTATTTCTCACCTTATGTTGGAAGAGTTAAGAGATTGGTCAGAAGATTACTCACCTTTCTTTTTTCAACTAAAAATTAACTCTATCTTATCGATCTCTATCGGAGTCTTCTGATGAATAATGTTCTCATTTGGCTTAAAATTTTGTCACGGGGTCAAAGTCTTGGCGCAGGGACATAACCCCTGTGCGGCAACCCAGAGCTCTCACCAGCCCGAAGTTCAGCCTTTTCACTCGATGCTTACTGGTTTCGCTCTTCCATAGGCTCATCAGGGAAGCGGGGACAACTCCCGACCAGTGTGGTGCCTAACCAGCACGCCCGTCCCCAGGACTGAACGGCTGTACGACACGTACTACACCCTTATTGCTGTCCCGCATCCCGCATTAAGCACAACCAGCAAGCATCCTGTCACGGTCTCGCCTATCACGCGAATAGGACCGTGACAAACTCCCCACTCAATTCATGCACGCCCTCGTGCATGGGGAGAAAGCTCTTTACCCTCTTCTTTTTAATTAGCCTGGATCTAGTGTGCAATTTTCTGCATGCTCGCCCTCTTTACCGAGGTTCTGCGAGTGCTTGGCGAACTTTTGCTGCAGCTTCCTGCTTACCCGACCTCGTCTCAATCTCTTTATAGAGGCCCCACTCGCGAACACCACTTTACTTGGGTGCGAGACACACGCTCGTCCACTTGACTCGCTACGCAGCACAAGAGCGTTTGGTAAGCTCACAGCTAGCACACAAACTGGCTCTAATACCATCTGTCACGGGGTCAGAGTCTTGGCGCAGGGACATAGCCCCCGTGCGGCAACCTAGGGCTCTCACCAGCCCGGGGCTCACACCAGCCCGGGGCTCAGCCTTTTCCACTCGATGCTTACTGGTTTCGCCCTCCCATGGGCTCATTAGGGAAGTGGGGACAGTTCCCGACCAGTGTGGTGCCTAATCAGTACGTCTGTCTCCAGGACTGAACGGCTGTACGGCACGTACTACACCCTTATTGTTATCCTGCATTAAACACAACCAGCAAGCATCCTGTCACGGTCTCGCCTAATAGGACCGTGACAACTTGCTTTTATACATCGTTCTATAATAGTGCTGCCCGCCTTAGAACATATTCTTGTCCGTCTAATTAGTATGTGATTATTCTTCGTGGCCTGAAGACCCTTTTATAATCTGCTTTACTATCTATGAACTATTTCTTCTTCTCAATAATAATAATAATAATAATAATAATAATAAATCCTTCTAAAATTAATAAAATAATGACAGTATCCGCAGCAGGGGCAGTAGCAAATAAAAGCCTAAATCCTCCGTTGCTCTGACACACAAATTGGAGAATCATGACGGACTTCCCCTCCGATCTCAAAAAATACGGCGTTCCGTTCTATGGAGCCGCCTGGGTTCCTTACAACCACATCAGATCCAAGCTCGCCTCGAAAGAAATGGTTGAAGAGGATAAGAAAGAAGAAAAAGATCCAACTCCGTCCAACGATGAAGACACTACTACACCTCTAAACTACGTCCTTCTCGCCGGCGGTGGCGGTGAGGGCCGTAGTGGCATCCCCAATGCAATCGTCGTCTCCCACGTTGATCTCGCCTCTAATTCTCTCTCTGATCAACCTGTAAGTAGATTGCGAGGATTTCGTTTTAGAAATTGTTTGAATTATTTAGATCTTTTATTGACGATTTTCAAAGTATTATATATAGATCTTTTAGTTCGGTAGTTTTGAATAAATGAAATGTTGTCAAATTCTGGTTGTAAGCTGCTGCTTCTAATTTGTTCTTTCTTCCACTGGAATACGCTATGGTAAATTTTTCTAATTTTATTGATTGTTAAGGTGGTTAAGCATGAAACTGGTTCTGATTTGCCTTATCGAACGACTGTTCATCCGCATGGAGATGGCATTCTCTGCTCATTTCAACAGAGTTGCAGGTTTTTTTTTATTCAGTTCTTTGTTGACTCATTTTTTTCTTCTTTTATATCATGTGCTTTTCAACTTTCATGGCATCTATGATATAATTTAGCTCAGGTCACTTAATTTGATCATGGAAATGTGATATTGAGAATCCTTGGAGGATTTTAAAGTTTCGGGCTATAGTTTACAATGTGATTGATGGACACAAGCATTTCTACGTTTTTACCAATTAATTTCATTATTGACAAGAGGTGTGCTATCCATTCTCTAGTTGCTTTTGTCTGAATCACCTCAAATCCATTGCTGCTACAAGTTTTTTTTAATGGTGGTTTTTGTTTTCTTGTTCTGTAAGGAGGACCAAGTCACCGAAATAGTTTGTTCCTTAGAATGTCCCCCCCCCCCCCCCCCCCAAAAAAAAAAAAAAAAGTGATTCAGACCAGTTTCATCATATCAACCATTCTATTTATATAATAGATGCACAACTGTTCTAATGTTATTATATTTAACAATGGTGAAACAGTTCCCTTCACTGTAATTGTTGGTTATTGGTACATAGATCTTGAGAGGAATCTCGACTCTTTTGGATATGTTAATTAGAAATTATCACACATGTGAGGGAATGGGATCACCTCTTCATTAAGAGGTGGAAACTGGAAACAGACTGTTATTATAATGACTTCCTTGGAGGTAACATTATATTTCTTACTCTGCCTCTATTGCATACTCTAGGAACGTAAAAGGACAAGTAATAGCATAGAAGTGGGACCATATTATAAAGGTGTACCTGAAGTTATGCCAGCATATAGTGAAGGAGTTTTTGCTGCTCTTAAGTTCAAAATGTGATCTTCATAGATGTAAACACATGCTACACCTAGGATCACATAGGACTTGGTTTTGGCTATTTATTGTCTTCCTTTTTGATTGGCTCACTTCTAATATACATCCTTGTTAGTATTGTGTTCTATTGTTAGTTTTGTCATTGCTAGTAGTTTAACCAATATTACATCATTATTTTTTATCTTCAGGTTGTTTGAGTGGAAAGAATCCGAGGGAAATGAAGTCCACAAACTGGGTGTCAAGGTATCAGAGAAAGTTCTGACCCAGTTAGAAGATGTTGGACAACAGTTGGCACTGGCATTTAACAGTGAGGGTTCCATACTGGCTGTTGGCGGCGAGGTACAGCATCCCTTTCATCTTTCTATTTGTTGGATTAACTCTGCTGCACGATTTCTCGTTAACCAAAGGGGGAAAACTGTTGTCCTTGCTATTGCTCAAATCATCTGAAATGATGCAAAGTCGAGCCACAGGTTTCCTCTAAAATTTAAAAGCATATGCTAGTGTGTTTTCATATGATGAATGAATCACATTAGGCAATACACAGCAAGATTAACTTCATGGTTAGACTGTGATTCTGAAGACATATTGATGCTGGGGCTAATACTTTTATGTTATTTTGTTATTTAAGTTTTATGAACTAATTATTAGACATTAGACATATGGATGGATGGCTGCGATTATTAGTTACCTCTAGAGCTTTAATCTAGGTCTAGGATTAAATCGTTCTGTATTACTAATAAGCTGAAAGGTAGATTTATTACTACCTTTTAATTAATAGCTTCATAAGCTAGAGGTTTTTTCAATTCATAAACTAGAGGTTTTAATTAATAGCTTCATAAACTAGAGGTTTTAATTAATAGCTTCATAAACTAGAGGTTTTTTCAATTCATAAACTAGAGGTTTTAATTAATAGCTTCATAAACTAGAGGTTTTTTATGATCTTATCTTATGATTAGAGTTTTAACTTCAATACTTGTTTTCAGATTTAGTTCTATTGATTTTCTGTTTTTGTTTTCTCCCTAACCACGCCACATTTGATGATTGAAAAAAGAAAAGGAAAAGAAAACTAAGATATAACTGCACCGAACACATAACATATTTATTACCTTTATTTTGTGCCCTCTCTAGTGCTGTAGATTCTACTCGTCTTCCTTTTGGTGCCATAGTGGAAATAATAGGTTCTGCGTGGGGATTTCGTACTTAAGATGTGGTTACCCTTTTGAAAGGCAGATTATAGCAAGTTATAGGATTTTTCTTTCCAACCCAGTTTTGAATTGAAACTCTTCCCATTTTTGTTTGTTATGTTCACTTTCTGAATTTCATTATTTTGTGCATATTGCAATTTGCACCTTTCTTTTTTTTTTTTTAAATGGTGCAATAAAATACAACCATCTTATGCTCTAGTTTTGATGCAGTACAGGATGGCAGTTTAAGGGTTTTCAAATGGCCTAGCATGGAAAAAATTCTCAATGAAGCTCAAGCTCATTCATCTGTTAAGAACTTGGATTTTAGGTCTGTGCCAGTCGGACTAACATATATATATTTCTGAACCTGCAAACTTCGTTTCCCCTGTTGCAGCTTTAAAGGGACGGGGCTTGTCAAAGCGGAGGGAAATTCATCTCCTTATTAATTATTTATTTGCTGACTTTTTGACTGTTTGTATTGCACAGCTGTGATGGAAAATTTCTTGTCTCATTGGGAAGTGCCCTTTGTAGGATTTGGGATGTAACATCATCAAAAGTTGTTACTTCTCTGGCAAAGGGAAATGTGAGTGAGTGAATCAAAGTTTACAAGTATTGTTGCTATTAGTGCTAGCTTTTACGGATGAGGAGAATTTCTAGATCATTAGCTTTATGTGAATATATCTATCTTTGATGTTGTAAAATGAAGCCCTATCTAAATGTGGAACCATCTAATAATTTAGTTAGCGAGTCATAATCTTTTGTCAAATTTCTGGCTGTCATAATCTTTGAACTCGTTTATTTTGTTTACATGAACTACAGGATGAGATTTTTGTCTGCTGCAGATTTTCTCCGATTAATGATAAGAATACACATCTATATATTGCTGCAGTCACAGGTAAAGATATAGCATTGGCCTTTGCGCTTCTCTGTGTTGTAAAGGGAACTTTTCTTTTAGTTTTCAAATTTACCGTCATAACTTCATCTTGACAGACCATGGTGGAAGTATTTTAACATATAACACAGCCACATGGAAGAGAATACGCACAAGTCGAGTAGTCCGGGAAGCTATCTCTGCGTTCAATGTCTCATCTGATGGGAAGTTCCTTGCAGTGTAAGAATTATTACTTTGTTATCATCAATCCGTTACATACTCAAAAAGTGGAGTACAAGTGTGATTAAGGCCCATCGTGAGCTTTCCTCCTAAGAACTCTCTGGTGCTTACTGTATTAGATGATTATCCTGCCTGTTTCCCCCTGCAACTTTTCTATTTTGTTGTAGATTTTTTATGGCCTCGTGGCTTGTTAGATGGTGTTTCAACATTAGACTGCTAAATCCCTGTTATGAATAAATCCATCTATTGCAGTCTAAACTCCACAAGTGACAAGCCTTTTCTTTCATAAAATTAATATTTTTTTCTGGTTTTCATGCAGTGGAACAGTTGGAGGGGACCTTTTTATAATAAATGCTGCCAGTATGAAGGTTCAAATGATGGTAAAAAAAGCTCACCTTGGTTTGGTTACAGCATTGACATTCTCCCCTGATTCAAGGTTGTACACAATATATGCGTTTTGTATATTATTCTCTGCAGCACTCCTTATAAGAATAAGTATGATATGGGGGATGGAATTTGAATACAGGGCTTTGGTTTCTGCATCTTTGGACTCAAGTGCTAGAGTGACACTAATCAAGGACAAGACTAAAAGTGGTAGGTTCCTTTTCGTGATGTTTTTGGTTTTGTTGACTCAAGATGCATTTGCACTTTGTTGGATTGAAAATTGCTGCCTTGCTGCAGCCTCTTGCCAACATTAGCTAAAGACTAATTTACCCTCTTTGGGGACATATCTTAGCCAAATACATGTCATCTGAACATTAGAATTTAAGTTTGAATTCTGTTAACTCAAAGGGACATGCAACAACCATCAAACTTTGTGCTCGTCAGTCTCCCGGTTTCAAACATTGTTTGAGACCCATGGATGACACAGTTCATATGACTTAAATGAAATGAAATTTTACTTAAAAGTTGACATGATCAAGTAGATAAAGTCTAAACTATTGCCTAGGTGTTATATGCTCTCTCTGCCATGTCGCCGAAGTGGCTGACACCGGCATGGATGAGGAGGCAATGCTCCATGGTGGGTAAATGGAGCCAGCCTATCTGTATAAACCTATTTTTCGACCCAAAAAAACCTGGTCTAGCTTGGAATGTCATAAATCTTTTACTCTTTTTTTTTTAACTATTTATCATTTTGTTTAGACTTTAGGCAAATGAATCTTGTTTCTCATACATGGCACGAAAACAACCAAAATATAATCTGAAAAAACTACCAAAGAGAATGATTTCCTACATAAAAACCTCTAATTGTTTTAATTTTTATATATTAATTTTACAGGTGGAGTGAGCTGGATTATCATCATATTGATGGTACTACTTGCTATTGCTGTGTACTTTATGAAGGAGAAGGGAATTATTATACCCTAAACACAGGCCTGCTGAAATTGCAATCGAGGATTTGACCATTTTGTGTTAGTGTTGTTTAAAACTTTTGAAATTGCTTGGCAAACATTATATAGGTGAAATGAGGTGACTGCTTCATTCCCAATTCCTGCCTAACCTGTATCTCGTGTCGTAGATCATGCTGTTCACTTCGATCTTTTAGACCTCACAGTTAAAATGTCACGGGTTGAAAATGGTATGTCCATGTGCTCGGTTTAATTCTATAGTACACCTCTGATGTGATATCTGTGGCTCATTGGCATTCTTTGATATCAAATGATGCAATACACATCGCAGATCCACGTTAGGGTCAGCTTAGGCAAGTGTTCTTCTGAATTTTCCTTCTATTAATTACTCATTTTACTGAGAGATTTTATTTGCGTCAATTCTCATACAAATTCTAATTAAAGGCTTATTGAATATTCATATCTTGAAAAATATTTCTAGTTAAATGTTGGGAGGTAAGCTGCATTGCACTCTGGTTCTAGTACCTAATAATTGATCTAATAATTTACGCATGGTATTTGTTTTTCAAAATTGACCTGATAATTATTGTTAGAAAAAACCCAAAGGCACTAATTATTTTTAGCATCAATTCAGTAATGATTGATTCGACCTTTACAACTAGTATATTTTCGAAGCCAACTAAGAGTTGCATGAATTAAAATCCCGAAATCATTGTTTTGATTTGACATTCACACATGCCAAACATCTATCATTGTAAAGACATCTAAAAACATGACCCCCCGTCGACTCAAGTAGATTTTTACAAATTTATTTAACATGATTGTTGATAAAAATGTTTGATTGTATTTAATAAACAAATAGAAGAAAATTAGCAATTGATTTTTCTTCAACACTTTAAAATCTTATGACTAAATAAGCATGTAATTATCATAAAATAATTAATTATTTAAATATTTTGTACGAAATTATCAAACGACTAACGTGTGCATTGCACAAGTATTGAAATTTGTTCGGTTATAAAAGAGTCTTAGATTAGAATAAATAATTGAAACAGAGCGTGAAGAAGACGCTCCGAAAGAGACGAGTAGGGGAAGTATGCCTCATTAGTCATTATGACAAGTGTAAAAAGGATTTTGACTTTGCTCACCTGGTGCACTAGATGATGAGAAAAATAGACATAAATAAATAAAGTAATTATAAGAAAAAGCGGAATCGAACCTAAAAAAAATGCTTTTGTTATAAATCAGATTTTCTCTCTCTACTGAAAGTCAACTCCTTTCTCTCGCCCACTACTTTTTATGTTTTAACTTTTTCTTCTCTTTGTCTTTTAGTGATGCTTCTCTTAAAATATATATTCTAATTTATTTTGATTACATGTACAGACCGTAGAAAATATATTTTATAAGCATGCTTAATTTAAATTATAATTCTAAAATTTTAGTTATAAACTATAAATTCTAAATTTATAAGTTATAGACTCTAAATTAAAATTTTAAATGTTAAATTAGAACCGTTTATAAAAAAATTAATTTTTTACCGTCATGAAATATTTTTTCTACATTTATTCACCATTCACAAGTTGACTTTTACGTCGGTGTAACATATATTAAAAAATCATTATTACTGTTTAAAAGTGAGGGATTAATAAACACAAGCCTAACTCAAATTATGCACTATGATTTTGATTGTAATTTAAAAAATATGAGTGTAATTGTAATTATGATTATACCTTAATCTCGCAGGCAAGCAGACAAATCAAACAATCATATAATTGATCAACCACTTGTATGTGGACGATATTTAAACATAACTTTTAAAATTACCAATTAAGAAGAATAAAGCATTGTATCGCACGTGTATTGAGTAAAAAATGTCATTTTCAGTATTTGAAAATAATAGAACATTTATTACTTTTGTTTGGAGTTGATAGGCACACTTTAAATGAAATTTACAGCCATACAGTTTTCAATTATATTTTTATTTAGATTACTTTAAATATAAAATTAATTTAATGTGGAAAAACTTAAATTTCTAGTACCAAAATTGGGAATTATTGTATGTCAAAACTCTCGAAATTGGGAATGAGTTTCTCTCGAGGCGTATGTTAGCAGGCCTAACGGCCTTCGAGGTCTCCTTCTTCTCTTCACCAAAATTGGGGATTTTTCCTTCATTGATTCGCGTTTTCATCTTGTATGAGTCGTTGTGGATTGGAAATTATTATTCTGTGGGGGTGGGGATGAGCATGCTCTTGAATTTTTTTTCCCCTGTTGCTTCTGAGGATGCTTTCTTGATCGATCCCCCGTCGGAGATTTTCAATGAATGTGTTTCGGATTGGAGACATTCATTGGAGGGTCAGTTCATCGGCGCTGCTCTGAACTTCATTGCTTTGAAGAAGCTTGTGGGTTCACTGTGGGGAGCGGATTCGCTGACAAAGGTTAGCCTCGCATGCCTTAATTTGTATGTTTTTTCTTTCATGAATGATACTGGTAGGGATTGGGTCTTGGAGAATGGACCTTGGCACATCCAACATAAGCCCCTTGTGCTTAGGAAGTGGGAGCCGAACTTGAAGCGGCTGGATTTTGATTTAACGAGGATGCTGATCTGGGTTCAGTTATACAATGTTCCGTTGGAGCTGTTTACGCGCAAGGGTTTAAGTTACATTGTAGTGGATTGGGGATTCCGTTATACATGGACTCGGTTACGGCTTCTAGGGAGAGGCTGGAGTTTGCAAAGTTGTATGTTGAGGTGGTTGCAAGTCATCGAATTCCTCGCACCATTCCAATCAAGTTGAGGGATGGTTCAATTGTTGCTGTGAAAGTTCGAATTCCATGGATGTCGGCTTTCTGTACTCACTGCAGAATCTTTGGACACTCTGATAAACAATGTGAGCTAGTACCTGCGAAGAATCATGTTGATGCAGTGCAAGGCAAGGAAGTTCCGCAATGGAGAATCAAGGATTATGTTGCTGTGGATGATGTGTCGAGTTCCAAGGCTCCTGATGATACTTTGACTACTATGAATGTGGTTGTGAATGTTGATTCAAAGGGTGAATCTGCTACCGTACCTAATGCAGAATCTGGTGAACACACTGCAGTAGCTTCCCCTGATGTTGACTCCACTCCTGCTGCTGGAGTGACAGTGGATGGAACTGCTGAGGTTATGACTGATGCCACTATTTTGGTGGGAGTGATGGATATTATGGCAAGTGAATTTCCCCCCTGAATAGTCCTCATGAAAGGGGAAATGTCAAGAGTAAGGGGAAATCTAGGTTGTTAACACAATCCTCAAATAAGTTTGAAGTTCTCAATGGATTGGAAGCTGATGAACCCAGAAAGCCTAGGATGCTTCTGTTGGTGTTGTCGTATTATTGCAGGAGATGAAATCGAAGAAATCTGAGAAGTTAGATAAAGTGAAGACCAAGGGGTCTGCAGTTAAGAATGCTAAATGATTGTCTCTTATTGGAACGTGAGGGGTTTTAATGACCCCAAGAAGCAGAGGAAAGTGATGCACAGGATGGAAACCTTGAAAGCTGATGTAGTTTGTTTACTCAAAACCAGGGTAAGACAAGAGAAATTTGGTTCTGTTTTTAAACATTACGTTGATGCTTAGAGTTGTTTTGATAACTATAATCGCATTGATCTAGGGAAGATTTGAATTTTGTGCAAGAAGCAATTACAGTTCACGGTGGTCTTTACTGGTTCTCAAGTTGTTACAATTAGGGGACTAGTAGATGGTAAGGAGGTGTTTGTTTTTGTAGTGTATGAGAATAATGACTGTGTTTTAAGAAGAGATTTGTGGAAACAGCTTAGGTAGATTGAGGCAATGGTGGGAGTGCTTCCCTGGATAGTTAGGGAGACTTTAATGTCATTGGATCTGCATCTGAGGGTTCTGATTTTGATGGTGTTGAACATGTATCCTCTGATATGGAAGAGTTCTTAGAATGCATGAGGGATGTGGGTCTGAGTGATCACCTTTTTTCTGGTCTGCTTTTTACCTGGTCAAACAAGCAAGAAGATTCTTTTCTTGCAAGGAAGCTAGATAGGGTATTGGTAAACTCACAGTGGTTTATTAGTTTACCTTACACTAGTGTGGAGTTTTTAGCACCAGGAGTCTCGGATCATAGTCCAGCTGTGGTGAAAACTTTGGTGGAGGCTCTTGTGCATAAGCCTAAGCCATTCAAATTTTTTAACTTTTGGACACATCATAAGGATTTTGAGACAGTGGTAGCAGAGTCTTGGGCCTTACCTACTACTGGCAATCCTTTACAATCTTTGTTCAGTAAGTTGAAGAGATTGAAGCCTTGTTTACGAGCTTTGAATAATGATAACTATGCTAATATCTCGAAGAAGGTTGCTGAAAAAAGGAGCCAACTAGAGTCATTGCAATTGTTAAATTTAGCATTACCTGTGAATGAGGATGCTGACAAGGATGAGAAGAGTCTGATGAGAGAACTGGAGAATCTAGAGAATGCTGAAATGCTATTCTACAGACAGAAGGCGAAAGTCAATTGGTTACGGGAAGGGGATCATTGTACTAGATTCTTCCACTCTGCAGTGGCGGCAAAGAAGAAAAGAAACACCATTCACTTTCTAGAAAACGAGATGGGGCAGAGGCTCAGTACTTTCGAGGAGATGTCTGAGGAATTCATTGGTTTTTTTACAAATCAAATAGGTTTTATTGATGGTGGAGTGGGAAACTGCACTATTGAGGAGTTGAGGAGTATCCTTCAAGTGCAGATTCCAGTTGATGCGCATAGTTTGCTTACGCGTGAAGTTACAAATGAGGAAATCAAGGCTGCAATATTTGGTCAGGGCAAAGACAAGGCACCTGGGCCAGATGGATACACTTCATGGTTCTTCAAAAAAGCTTGGAACATTGTTGGAGCGGATTTCACAGCAGCTGTGAGGTATTTCTTTGCTTCCTCAGATTTGTTACCAGCATTTAATGTCATTACTCTTATGCCAAAGATACCTAATGCTTGCAAAGCTAAGGACTTCAGACCAATATCTTGTTGCTCTGTAGTGTATAAAATAATTACAAAAATCTTGGTTGAGCGTTTGACTGCATTCTTGCCTAATATAATTTCTTTAAATCAGTCAGTTTTTATTAAAGGAAGAAGCATTGTGGATAATACCCTCCTTGCTCAAGAATTAGTAAAGGGGTATGGTAGAAAGTTTATTTCCCCTAGGTGTGCTGTGAAGGTGGATTTGCAAAAGGCCTTTGATTCCTTGAATTGGGATTTTGTGATGCATGTTTTGGAAACTATTAGGTTACCTCAGATTTTTAGAGATTGTATTGGGGCTTGTTTCACTGGCAGTAGGTTCTCTACATCCTTAAATGGGAATTTGGTGGGTTTTTTTAAGGGGAAGAGAGGGATAAGACAAGGAGACCCACTGTCTCCTTATCTTTTTGTGTTAGCCATGAATGTATTGTCTCACATGCTTGACTTAGCTGCAAAAAATAGATTGTTTCAATTTCATCCAAAGTGCAAGAAAATAGGTATTACTCACCTATGCTTTGCAGATGATTTGCTTATTTTCTGCAAAGGCAACCTTGATTTATTGGTGGGAGTGTAGTGTGTTCTTGAACAGTTTTATGTTCTGTCTGGTCTTCGATTAAATGTAGCCAAAACAGAGTTATTTGTGGCAGGGGTAAGCTCAGATGATATGAATGAATTGGGGCTTGCTACTGGGTTTAGGATAAGCAAACTGCCTGTCAGATACCTTGGCATTCCTTTGGTCACAAGGAAGCTATCTGAGAAGGATTGATTGTCGCTTATTGACAAAGTGAAGGCTCGATTGGGGCAATGGTCTAGTAGACACCTCAGTTATACTGGGAAAGTGCAGCTTATTAATGCTGTGTTATTCAGCATAGCAAATTATTGGTGTAGGTAGGTTATTCTTCCTAAGGGTGTGATTCGAAAGCTTGAACAACTTTGTATGAGATTTTTCTGGAGGGGGAAGGATGAACCTGTTGGTGGTGCTCGTGTGAGTTGGAAGGTCATTTGTAAGCCCAGGAGTGAGGGTGGTATGGGAATTAAAGATCTTACAACTTAGAATAGGGCATGTATACTGCAATTTGCAAAGGCACTCTTGCTTTCTGTAGGCCCCTTTTGGGTAGCATGGATCCATACTTATGTGTTTAAGGAAAGAGCACTATGGGATGTTGAACCCAAAGCACATTTCAGCTGGGGAATCCGAAAATTTTTTAGTCTCAGGCTTGTTCTTCGTTCTCTAAGCTCTAATGGAGACATGAAGACTGGAAGTATATAGGATGAAATCAGGGAGATGGCTACTAAAGTGCCTTGGCATAGATTGGGTTGGTTCAGTCTGCACATACCAAAGCAATCTGTGATACTTTGGATGGCTATCCTGGATCGCTTGCCTACTTTGGATAGGTTACAACGTATGGGCTTATGTACATAGAATTGATGCCTACTATGTGATGATCTTCCTGAATCTAGAAATCATTTATTTGCAGAATGTACTTACTCGAGGCAAATTTGGAATGACATTCTTAGAATGTGTGGCTTACGCAGAGAGATGTTGGATTGGGAAAATGAGATCTGCTGGTTGTACAGTAATTTGAAAGGCAAATCTTTGCTGGTATTCATCCTCAAACTAGCATGGAGTTCATATGTTTATCACATTTGGGAGGAAAAAAATCATAGGAAGTTTAGGGGCACTAATAGAAACTGTGGTAGTCTTATAGAGTGTATAAAGGAAATTATGAGGATACGAATTCATAGTAAAAACATTAGAATGGATACTGTAAATAGAGACATTTGTATAACTTGGGGACTTTTTTAATCAGTCTCTCAAGTTTTCATAGGTTGTACTGTTGCAGGGTTTTTTGTCTGCTTTCTTGGATAATACAAATAAAACACACTTATCCAAAAAAAATAATTTAATGTGCATTTTAAATCTTAAGTTTTTTTTTTGTAATAACATCAGCATAATTCGACGACAGTACACAAAAAACCTTTATTCAAAATAAATAGTAAGCCTTTGGAAGACACCCCACAATTCAAATTGAAACACATATGACACCCCTAGTAATTAATTGTTTAACCATGCTCTTGTCATTTTGTAAAATTGACCCTTTAAAGATATGCATGGTTAGGATTTTATTGGTTTTTGTATTACATATAATTTTATGTGACCAATTAATGTTATTTAATGCAAGCCACTATGAAATTAATACAATTCAATGTATAGATAAAAAAGTAAACTTTTTAAATTAGCAAGATAAAATGTAGGGTTGGTAATTTTCTTCGTACCCAACGAATTTCGATCCAACCCGATTTAATAGAAATAAGTTTTTTATTTTAAAATTTAGGTTCGGGTCGAGTTTTATAATAAATATAGCCGGGGCAGAGCGGATAATTTATGATAAAAAAAATTCGATCCGATCCAACCTGATTTATTTCAAAAAAAAAATATTATATTTACGAAATTACTCTTATATATACATATTTTAAGTTAAATCTACCCAGCCCTTTCATTTTTCTCTTACGCCGCTTTATTCATCCCTTCCTCTTCATTTTTTTCTTTTAATTTTCCTCACCTTCTGCGCCTCCATCATTCTTTTCCTTTTTCATTTTTCTTCCATTTGTATCAGTTTTTTTTTTATCTTATTCTCATTTGATTTTAACTTTTTTTCTTCATTTATTCTTTCATCCCATCTCCCTTCACTATATTTTTTTTTATTTTATCATTTCTTCCTATTGCATGCTATTTCTTAGTTAATAGTAGTTGTTATTTGTTCTAATCTTGATGTTTTTTTACTCTTGTTTTTTAAATTTCTCTTGGACAACACTACTTTAAGAAAGAAATATTTTGTGCATTATTTCAATTTTTTGACATTTTCATATTATTTTTTATGAGAAACTATTCATCTTTTAGATAGCAATAAACTGAGAAAAAGCATGCTTTTTGGGTATTTTTTAATGTTAATTATACATATACACCATATTCTTTTAACTTTTGTTTGTTTGATGGGAAAGTTTAAGATTGAAAAAATGATAGAAAATTTTATAAATCGGGTCGGGTCAAATTGGGACGGGTTTAGAGTTTAAATCTCGGGGCAAGTTCGGGACATGTGAAGATGTAATATTTATCGGGCGGGGCAGGGTCAAGTGGAGTTTATGTTTTGGGTCTGGGTCAGGTTGGCTAAAAACCCGCCCCTCTTGTTGCCATCCCAAATAAAATGTTAGATTTTTTTAATAGAAGCCGTTAGATTTATTAAACGGGAAAATACTCAAAATTATAATAAAGTATTACAACTATCATCGTAAACAACAAAAAAAGAATTAAGCTATTAAAAGACAACCGGGAACTGCAAATCAGAGCCGGTCGTTGTCAGAAAACATAGATAAATGTGTCACAACTTAGAGAAAATGTGTCATAAGGACAGAGTTATTTTATTAAAATCTAAAAAAATAAATAGAAAAAAAATGTCACAATTATAGAATTATTTTTATTAATCAGTTAATAAATTAAATATCAATATTTATATCTAAAATCTCACAATGCCCGAGTCTTCTACTAGTATATTTCGATTATATTTTATAACAATCAATTATGATTATAGTCTATTAGAATATGTGTTACTTGTACGTGTATCTTCTATTATACTAGCCTCTTGAAAAATTAAAAAGGTTTTTAAACTTATTTACACAATCATAAACTACCAGTTTATTTAGTGAGATGAGAGTAAAATATCTATTTTCATGAAAGGTTAGGTGCTTGAATGCTATAGTGAATAAAACAAACTGGTTTGAGATAATCATTCTCCTAACAAGCCTCTTTAATCTGAATAAATCAGTCAATAAATCAAATATGACAAGTATAAAAAAATTGTGTACATAACTAAAAATCAACCATTACAAAGATGAACAATTTAATGATAAAAAATATATCATATCTACATTAGAATAAATTCAAATAAAATACATACAATAACTTTTTTGAATATAATAATATAATTAAATGATAGTATTTGTCAATAATATTTTAATTTTTTGACGACACACAAAATATTTGAAAAGCTGAACTTTTTTTAGAAAAATATTATGTTATTTTTCACTGAAATCACCTATAAGTTTTCATAAAATTTAAATAATAATAAATTTATTTATACAAAAGGCGGAATAAGAAAGCTGGCAGAATCTAAAAAGGAAGTGATGAAAAGGCCAAGAAAAAGTAACATAGGAACAGTGGGGGTGCGCAGGATAAGAGTCAGCAACAGCAACCATCATTATAAAACAGTCCCACCCATTTTCACCATTCTTGCTCAAGGTCAGCGTCACTCATTCCCATGAACACCTCCCCACCCCACTCCCCAATTCCTCCATAAAAATCACTCCTTTTTATTCTTTTGTTAAAAAAACTCAATCTTTCTTCATTTTCATCACCATCTTCTTCTTTTGATCTCTCTTTGAATCGGAAAACACAGCATTCACTCTTAAAGAAAAAGAAGCATTTAATAGAATGGAGGGACTGCCCCCTGGTTATCGCCCCAACGTTGGTGTTTGTCTAGTCAACTCTGATAATCAGGTACCCTTCACTTCTTTCTTTTTTAATTCTCAGTTTTTGATAGCAGAACGGATTCAGCTGACTAATGTCCGGAAAAGAACAAGCCGTCTTAAGTTGAAAACAAATTTAGATGTCTGTGTTTGGTTTTCTGTTTTTTTTTTTTTTTTGTGTGTGTGTGTGGAAGAATTGATAGACTTTTGTGATTTACTGTTTGTTGATTAAAATGTTTAGAATTGAAAAAGCAAAAGTTCTTGGAGTACTTTGGAGCCTGAGCTTCAAATAAGTCAAAGTTAAATTTCCATTTTTGTGTGTGTGAAAAATTGTTTTTTTATGGTGTTTTGAGGTTTGTTCTTCAGGAATATATGGATTGAAAAAAGCTGAAAATACTTGATTTTTTTATGCTTGCAGGTTTTTGTAGCTTCCAGATTGAATGTTCCGGGAGCCTGGCAGATGCCTCAGGTAATAATACACTGTTGAATCCTCAATCCTCATTGCTATTTAACTGTATGCTAGTACATGTTTTACCAAAGTGTATTTACAGTTTTCTCAGACTCTGCACATCACTATGTAAAAGAAATGATTTCCGAGTAAGTTGTGAGATTTCTTTCATTCCTGAGTGTCTTCCAAGTCTTTGGTTTTAGCAAAATAAACAATGTTAGTTCTTCATTTCCAGGACGTTTAAAAGCTTTATTTTGCTTTCACTTGTCATGGCTTGGTCGTTGAAAGGCTGCGCATATGTTTGAGCTTGTTTAATTGATTATAAGTTTGGGATTTTACTAACTCAGGGCGGTATCGAAGATGGTGAGGAACCAAGATCTGCAGCTATCAGGGAATTGCGGGAAGAAACTGGAGTAGTATCTGCTGAAATCATTGCTGAGGTTTGCTTACAAAAAGATAGTCTTGTTTATGCTGCAATTTTTCTCCGTGACTCTTGAACATCGATGGCAAGGGCACTTTTACTATCATTTGTTATTTTTTGCACTTTGGATTCAAGTATTGAATTTAGATGAGACGAATCTAATGTAGAGTTATCTTCTTGTTTAGAAAAACAAGGGAATTTGGGAACTAACTAAAGAAAAATATATCATGTTTATCTTCATGTATCGTCTACAAGTATAAGAGAAATCGGACATATAGGGTTATTACTTATTTCAAGTTATAGAATCACTTGGATGACGGTACTGCAAACAACAATTCCTACTAGTATTCTTAAACTTCCAAGAGTTTAGTTTAATACATTTTCCTACACTGTATGCAACTTACTTCTTTCTTATCCCTTTGCTACTGCATATCCAATTAACTTTGTATTTTGGCAGGCTCCTAATTGGTTAACATATGATTTTCCTCCTGCTGTGAAGGCTAAAGTGAATCGACTCTGGGGAGGTGAATGGCATGGGCAGGCGCTGAAGTGGTTTGTTTCTCATTTCTTCCCATTCCTCTTTTCTTCTCCAATAATACATGCTCACATCTAGGTGTCCTTGTCTATTAGAAGAAAGCCATTTTGGTTTGAAATGGCTTCGTTTAGTTTTTAATGTTTAGCTAGTGGGCTGGCTACAAAACTCTTGCTGCAGTTGATGCATCTAACATGCCTCTAGTGCCATGTTTTCTGTCTTCTTCATTCTGTTGTGTAAGGAGGAAAGCAGCTATTCCATTAGTTAAGGAAAAACTTTTTACATAATTATACACCTGAAAAACCGAATCATGCGGACACTTGCATGGTATCTGTTAATTTTTGAGACAAGCTTACATGTTCTCTTTAGCAATATGAAAGTGAGTTTTGAGTACTCTTGGCTCGATACCCTTTGTGAAGCAGCATTTTGCTAGACTTGAACTTTGTTCTTGCATGGTAGTAGAGCTATGCTTTTTGTTCTCAATTGGAGCTAGTGTGTGTAATGCCTGGATCCTTCACATGGAAGGCAGAAAGATAGAATGCAATATTTAAGCCGTGTTTGTATGATCTTCAAATATCTGTCCCTTTCCCTGTGAAATTATGTGCATGAAGACGGCTTTATTACTTGGTTTTATCAGAGGCCACGAAACGCATAGGAAGAAGCTAAAGAGTTGTGTTGTTTTCATATGATTTATGAGCTGACAAAAGATCGGGGCACTTGACAGGTTTCTTATGAGATTAACAAAAGATGAGAGTGAGATCGACTTAGCAACCGGTGAGGCAGACCCAGAATTCGCAGAGTGGAAGTGGACAACCCCTGAAGAAGTTGTTGAGCAGGTATTATATGTAGCTAGTTACGTTACAATCGATACATTTTCAGATTACTATTATAACTTTTGGATGATCAGAATCCTTGGAGAAGGTTTTCCTAAGATGTCTCAATAAATTGGCTGCAGGCTGTGGACTATAAAAGGCCGACGTACGAACAAGTTATGAAGAACTTCGGGCCTTATTTAAGGGACAATAGCAAAGCCGCGAAATGTAAATCAACAAAATGGTGAAATGCTACTTGTTTGTAGGTTTTCTCTCATGAATCCATCTTTGCTCTCTCTGTAAATGGATATGGCAGTTAGAACTGTTATGAAGTTTAGATTGTTGTTCCATTGTAATAACATGTTTCTGCAAAACTTATATCATGCTTTTGGGTTTTATTCTTCCTACACATTTCGCAAATTCGAATAATCTTACGCTTCCTTTTGAATTTTTCACATGGTGTAGGCCTTATCAAATCATTAAAAAAAAGTAAACTACTCCGGTAACCATCTAATTATGGGTCGCGACCTATTTTGACCACCAATTAAAAATTTTCAAAATTCGATCACCTAACTATTCAAATATACTTATTTTAACACCGACAGTTAAAATCTAACGGAGAGGTGACGTGGTCGTTAAGTAAAATTTGTATAATTACACATTTGGTCATTGTTAATTCTTTATTATATCAATTTAGTCACAATTTTAATTTTAATTTAAATAAATAATAAAATTAATTAACCAATCATGTGACGACACATGTCACCATCTAATTGGTTAATTAATTTTATTATTTATTTAAATTAAAATTATGACTAAATTGATATAATAAACAACTAACAAAGACCAAATGTGTAATTATATAAATTTTACTTAACAACCATGTCACCTTTACGTTAAATTTTAATGGTCGATGGTTAAAATATGTCTATTTAAATAATTGAGTGATCGAATAATTTTTTAGTTAGCTAGTCAAAACAGATTGCGAGTGGTTACCCTAAAAAAAATAACATCACACCAAAAGCTAAAATTTTCAGACTTTAACGCATGAATTTTTTGACAAAAATGAAATTAATATTACTTTAGAATAAAATTATTTATTTATTTTAGAATAAAATATATTTGAAGAATGGAGCTAGTAACAGCGACAAGATAATTGATTCCAATCCGTGCAATCCACAAACATCGAATAGAACACCCAATCACGTGCCAGAATTCTGTTCGTTGCCAGCAAGTTGGCAATTGGCAGAATTAATTAAACCGGAAAGACGGCAACGACGGAGCGCCACCCCAACTCGTCACCGTCCCACCGGCGGTACAAAGGCAGCGAATCTCATTGCTTCCCCCACCCGGTTTCTGAACAGCACTTGTAGATATGGGATAAGATAAGGTTCGAATTCCGAGCAAATCCATGAACCCATTTTTCAGAAAAGGAAAAGACATTTTTAAAAATTAATATTTTAATATAAAAATATTAAATACCTGACGTGCTCAAGTTGTTTTGTCGCCATCCCACCCCGATAGGGTTTGAAGATCGATTGAATGTATACGTATAAAATACGCTTTACGCTTCGCTGTTTTCCTACGTATAGGGATTTAGAGGTGTTATTTGAGCCGTTCGTATCTAAAGATTATATCTTGTCTCCGCGTTTATTTGCAGCTCTTGTCGTCGATCTCCAACCTTCTCCAGCTTCTGCATTTGCGTCTTCTGCTCCAAAAAAGGGGTAATTTTTCCTTTTGCTCCTTAATCATTTAAAAGTTTGAAGCTTTTCTCATGTAATGGAAATGTTAGCGCTGAAAATGTCTTGAAAAATGATTTTTATTTACTTGCAATCTCTTTTAGTTGAATTTCTTCTCTTTTCTGCCTGGAATTCCGACATAGATGAAAAAAAAACATCTTTGATGTGTCTGCTTTTGTCTTTTTGTTTGTTTAATATACTAAACATTTGTATCTAAATCACAACTTAGGGTTTCTAGAGATCAGCATAAAAGAACATGTTTTTGAGAAATCTGATGTCAAATTTTACTCCTTTTCTGGAAATGGGTTTTTAGGATAGTGAATTGGGGTTTGATCTTTTCCCCAAATTTCTGGGAATCAAACCATGTATAATTGTAAAATTCAAGTATTTGATCTCTAATTCTATTTATGGTTAAGCTTTTCATTTGATATTTCTTTTTTAACATGGAATCTAATGGTTAGTTTAATCAGAAGATGTTTGACAAAGACTTTTTCACCGAATATGGCGAAGCGAGTCAATATGAGATAAAGGAGGTAGTTGGCAAAGGAAGCTATGGTGTGGTTGCATCTGCAATAGATACTCATACCGGAGAGAAGGTGGCTATTAAGAAGATGGCCAATATCTTTGAGCACACCTCTGATGCAATACGCATTCTTAGAGAAATCAAACTCCTTCGGCTGATGCGACACCCGGATATAGTTCAAATTAAGCACATAATGCTTCCTCCATGTAGACGAGAATTCAAAGATATATTTGTTGTTTTTGAGTTGATGGAATCTGATCTTCACCATGTTATAAAGATTAACGATGATCTAACCCCTGAACATCATCAATTTTTCTTGTACCAGCTTCTTCGGGGTCTAAAATACATTCACACAGGTTGCTTTTATTTCACCTATGTATATATGTAGATTTTTCTCTCAATCTATTAAAATTGTGACCCGTTTTCTTTTACCTTTTCCTTTCAATTTTATCAGCACATGTTTTCCATAGAGATTTAAAGCCGAAAAATATACTTGCTAATGCGGACTGCAAACTGAAGCTTTGTGATTTTGGACTTGCTCGGGTATCATTTACTGATGTACCTTCTGCTATTTTTTGGACTGTAAGTGTTCCTTCTTGCCTCATGAACTTCTCTGCTATTTGTTGTCATTGTTCATATGCTGCTGGCTTTCCTTGACATCCGATTATTGTTTATTTTGCAAGGATTATGTTGCTACTCGATGGTATCGGGCTCCTGAGCTGTGCGGTTCATTTTTCTCAAATGTAAGTACTTTATAATCTATTTGAGCTAACAAGTTGGAGCAAAACTCCTTGAAGAACTTTATTAATTGATATCCAAAACCTGGTCTTCTGCAGTACACCCCTGCTGTTGATATTTGGAGTGTAGGATGTATATTTGCCGAGTTGCTTACCGGAAAACCCTTGTTTCCTGGGAAGAATGTGGTGGATCAATTGGAAATTGTGACTGATTTGCTCGGCACTCCCTCTGCGGAAATAATTGCAAGGGTCTGCTATCTCCTATTGATTGGAGAAACTTTCCATTGGTTCTTGTTGGAAGCCTCTTTTAAGTTACTTTCTAGCTTTCTTCTAACCATTTCGATTCTTAATAACATCTGCAGATTCGAAATGAAAAAGCTAGAAAGTATTTGAATAGCATGAGAAAAAAGAAACCAATTCCTTTCTCAAAAAAATTTCCATCTGTAGATCCATTGGCCCTTAATTTGCTTGAGCGTCTGATTGCATTTGATCCTAATGATCGTCCATCTGCTGAAGAGGTAAACTCGAGGGGTTTCTGAGTTATAGTTTGAGATCTGGATCCCTTTTCTTCATACTCAATTTAGTTTCTTATCTTTTTTTTTATTGGTCTTTATGCAGGCATTAGCTGATCCGTATTTCGAAGGATTGGCAAATTTGGACAACGAACCATCCATGAAACCCATTTCAAAACTTGAATTCGAATTTGAAAGAAGGAAATTGTCAGAAGATGATGTCCGGGAGCTAATTTACAGAGAGGTATTTATGTGCATAGAGATTAGTCCCTGGCTCATCGATATTGTTCTCCGTTTTAATTCCCTCTTTCACTTATCGTTCACTCTGGTTCACCTTATTTTAATATGCGAACAGATATTAGAGTACCATCCGCAGATGCTTCAGGAGCACCTTGAAGGCAAAGATCACATTGGCTTCATGTATCCAAGGTCAGGCATCCAACTATTTTTAAGTGGCAATCATAACAGTTAGGTTCCGAGTCTCGGCTGCTGTCTAAGTTCTAATAGGATTTATCATCTTCAAGCTATGTTTTATACTACCTGAAGTTTCGATCTCGAGTTACTGTTTCTGCTCCTCTTTTATTCTAAATGCTGTTCAATGTTAAGTCAATTATGTGTTTTTGGGTCAAACCAGCGGGGTTGATCAGTTTAGGCGACAATTTGCTTGTCTCGAGGAATGCGGTACAAATGAAGACAACATTCTACTCCATAGGAAATATACATCTTTGCCTAGGTGCCGAAACATCTTATCTTCAATTTGCTTGATTTTGAATGTGCTGCTTTTGTATACTGATATGGCCATTCGTTTCTTAGGGAGCGAGTCTGCGGTGATGATATTGATCCCACTGATGAACCCAAAAAACGCACCGCGGCTTCTGCCTCTCGTGCATCTTCTCAAAGCCCTATAAAACTACAAGGATCGGGGGAAATGGGATATGCAAACCAGAATGCCTCGGGGACTCCGGAAGCCTCTAGCAAACCACCTACTTCAAGCACCCCATCCCGCCTGTCTAGAAGTGACAGCATCAGTGCTTCAAGGTGTGTGGGTGTTGTTCGAAAATCTCGTGAGGTATGTGTTCTCTAACCACGTACTCGATGGCTGTCCGTTTGTCAATGTTTCACTTCGCGAAGGGATTTCGCCATCCTCTCTTTTCCAGGTGCGCAATGAGATGCAGAAAGCAGTAGCTTAATCATCCGTGTCCGACTCCGGCGCATTGTTTTCTTTCGATATGTCTGTAACCTTTATTGCCATAAAATTGGCGACCCTGCTGATGTAGCTAGTAGCTGTTACTCTATGATTCTTCAGATGAAGTTACCTGTTTACCATTTAAAACTGTTTAAAAAAATTTCTTGTCTAAACGATGGTATCTGATCTTGTATTCTTCGGAATTTCAACATCGACAACATGCTAACGGAAACAATCCGGTCGAACAAGAATCCGACGATTCAAAGCGATCGGCCCAATAATGGGAACCAGTAAACATATCAATTACTACAACTTACTTTGAATCTCCACGACATGGATCAAGCAATAATGTTTAATCAAAGGATAATTAATACTACTAAGTACATTAAAAGAAAATAAGTGGACGAGGATTTGTGTTGGGATGGTGATGACTAGGACAAGAAGACATGTGGGGGCCCACACCCGGTTCCCCACCCAATCATCAGAGCTGGGCCCCACAGGGTTAGCCATGTTCCAAGTGTGGTTTCCCTTTCACCGAATCATCATCAATATCGGGCCCACACCAGAACGCACGCTTTTGCCATTTATTTTCTCAATTCCTCCATCCACATGACTTTATATATTAATACATAATTAATTATTTGATTAATCTACTAAATCAAATTATGGTCGTTTTAATTTAATGGAGTGAGATTAAGAATGCATAAAGTCACCTGTAAATTGAACCAAGTTGATGAAGAGCGACTGTCCCCCTTTTTTTCCTTCTAAATTTTGTCATTTGTGTTTAATCCACCAATCAGATTATATATTTTGATTATTTTTAAACTATAAGAATTCATACCCTAATATCCCATTCATTTTATACTCGTTTTTAAGTATTAAAAAACTTTTACAAAATTAAGTATTTCGCTTGGAATGTAAATTGGGATTACTTTTAAAGTATTTATCAATAGTTGACACAATTTATGAATGGTATAAAGCTAAGAATGCCCCCAACATTTGACTGAATGATCACTTTAGCTCATATTCTTTTTTTAGCATTTTAACCTTTAACGTTTTATTTTGGGTCAAAATGGCTCTCTACGGATGAAAACTGTCAGTTAGCTGACAATAAATGACTTGAAATGACGGGACAAACTTACGTTGACATGATAGTATCATATAGACAAATGTGTTGACTTGAAAAAAACGTTACATCAGTTAAAAATAATTTTATATGAAATCTAAAATAATTTTTCCTGCTAACGTTACATTAGTCAAATTGTTTATCGTCAATTTTTTAATAATTTTTATCTGCGGAAGAGTCATTTTGACCCTAAATAAAATGTTGAGAGTTAAATTGTTCTAATAAAAAAATATGGGCCAAAATAACTATTAGTGAAATGTTATGATTTTTTTTACTTTATGCCTCTATGGATAGATCTAATGCACACTTTAATCCCCAAACTCCTACCATTTTATTATTTTGATATTTCAACTTTTTTTAATCTCACTTTGATACTTAAAAAAAATAGACCGACACTCCTCTGATCAAGTCACATGACATTTTCAACCAACTGAAAAGTATCATGTGGTGTTGACCATTAACTTAATAAAAGTAGAAAAATATTTTAATACACAAGTTTCAAGTCTTTCAATTTTAGTATTTAAGAGTTTAGATTAGAGTTTAAGATTTAAAAGTTTAGGTTAAGGTTTAAGGTTTAAAGGTTTAGGTTAGAGTTTAAAGTTATAGGATGTAGAATTTAAGATTTATGGTTAGAATTTAAAGTTTAAGGTTTAGGATTAAGGATTTATATTTTAGATTTTGTAATGAAGGTTGTGTAAAAATTTATTCACAACTTGTGTATTAAAATATAACCCTAAATATATATATATATATATTAAAAAGTTCTAAAAATATTTTTTTAAAATATTAAACATTATAAGATATTATTTAAAATTTAGAAAATAAATAAACTTTAGATATTAAAAATAAAAAATGAAAAAAGTTAAAAATATATTTTACGTGTTAAAAAAATCTAAACTATTTTAAAGATTAAAATACCATTGACTTCGTCACCATTATCGGGTTGATTGACGTTGACCAGACCTGACTTTGAGATTTTTAGAACTAAAAAAAAAAATCTTAAAACTTTATAAAATATTAAAAATATTAAGTCAAGTTCGATCTACGCCAATTCAATCTGGTTAATTGTATTTTTTTAATGTTTAATTTTTTTTATATTTTACATATTTAAAATATTTTTAGAATTTTATATTTCTTCTTCTGATTTTAATATTTAATATAGAATTTAGACATTTGAAATATATCTTTTAAATTTGGCTTAATAAGCAAATAGGTGTTTAAACTATGTCATTTTTCCCAATTAGGTGCCCAAATTATTTTTCGGGCTAAATTGGCGCCTAACGTTTCATTTTGTAACCCATTTAAGGTTCTCCGTTAATTTTCACCGTTAAATGCCACATTTCACCTCATGAAAAATCTAAAATTATATTAAAAATAAATAAATGAATAAAAAAAATAAAATATATCCTAAAATTTTCAAATATTCTCAAAATAATCCCAAAATCTCTAAACCCCCAAATCTGACCACTCCCGCCGGCGGCGACCGTGTTACCAACGATAGAATGAAGCACTCCCCTCGTCGTCCGTCGCCCCTCCTGTCGTCGTTCGTCGTGAATCGTTCGAAAGAACCATTCGACAATTCGCACGCCGTCAGTCGATTTCCGGCGACGAGGTGTTGAGCTAAATGATCGTGATGGTCCGACGACTGATGTGGTGGCGGCGACGTGACAATCGGCGGCAAAATCGGCACAAATTGAGATTTAGGTTTTGAGAGTATGAATTTTGAAAACTGGGAGTTGTTTTATAAAATCTGAAAATTTTAGTGTTGTTTTGAAAATTAATTATTTTTATTTATTTTTAATATAAATTTGAATTTTTCTGGAGGTGACACATGGCGTTTAACGGTAAAAATTAATGAAATACTTTAAATGAGTCACGGAATTAAACTTTATGCACTTATTTAGTCCGACAAATAGTTTGAGCACTTAACTAAAAAAAGCGCATGTTTTACTATTAACCCTTTAAATTTTTGTTAAGCCGGTGGTCAATACCACATGACCCTTCCCAGTTGATTGGAAATGCCGTATGTCATGTTCAGAGGGATGCCACATTTCAGTTCATTTTTTTAAGATGAAGTGAAATAACGTCAAATACAAGTATCGCATTGAGACGAAAGAAAATAAGTACTAAAATTTAGAAAAGGAAATAATTTGTGGACTAAAATATGCATTAAGCGTTGGGAATATAAAGAATGATCTCATTCGAACAAAAATCTTATGCTCTCTTTTTGGTGTCTATTTTTATTCTCCAACATTTAAAATTTAAATTCTAAATTCTGACTCTAAATTTTAAATCTTAAACCTTAAAACTTAAAAAATAGATCATTCCCTCAATTCCTTACACCGTAATGTTACATTCTAACTCTAAACCTCAAACATAACATTTTAGTGTGAGGCATAAATAGGAATATTAAAAATGATCAAAAGATTTCTATTAATTTGATCCCTTATTATTTGGACAAAAATCCTCTGCCCATTCAGTGCCTCATTTTATGCCCCGATACTAAAAAATTAATTTCTAATTTCTAATCCCAAACGCTAAACTATAGAAATCTATTATATCTCAAATTTTCAAAATTTTAATCATAAATCCTAACCTCAAACTTTAACTCTAAATTATAAACTTAATTTTTAATGTGATGATGTAATTGGGAACACCGAAGAATTATATTCTTATTATTCGTAAAGAATGTGTTGGTAGGGTATATTACTCAACAGTGTTTTGAACATTCCACCTCAATACATGCACTTAATGGTGTTGGGTAAAACATGCTAATCAAATAACACAAAACCAATTGTTGGGACATAAATTATATATATATAGTAAATATTTTGATACACAAGAGCCTTTTAATTTTAGGGTTTAGATATTTAGGTTGTAGTTTAGGGTTTATGGGTTTAGGTTGTAGAGTGTATAATTTAAGGTGTATAGTTAGAATTTATACTTTAAAGTTTAAAGTTTAGGTTTTAAGGTGTTAGGGTTAAGGATTTAGATTTTAAAATTTAAAACTTATATATAAAGGGCTGTATATTTTTTTACAAAATTTGTGTATCAAAATATAACTCTTCATTTATTCAGCTATTTTGGTAGGTGCGGTGATAAAAGAAATAGACCTAACACTGATAGTTTTTAGGGTTAGATTCAACTTAATATTTATGGGAATTTCATGTGTTAATTGTTAAACAAGGAAAAGGAAAGGTAAATTCATTTGAGATGTCAAATTGAAACACTGACAAAGTTAGGAATTCTCATAAAAGAAAACCTAGCAGATCACTGGATTCTGGAAAAAGCTATGAATGCAAACCCAGGATTTGTACACTTTCTGCTGCCAGAAAAAAGGGTGGTTAGGAATAATTATGCCTGGATTGATTATATATCTAAGTTCTTGAGCTGTGCAAATCAGTGACAGTTGGAAAAGCACAGTGATGAATTATTATTATTATTATTATTATTATTATTATTATTATTATTATTATTATGATGTAATTTTTGCATTTTTTTATAAATTTTAAAGAGACTCTAGGAGAAGGAAGGTGATGTTTCTGGTGGGTTCAGAATACATAACCCCCATGATTATACCATGAGGATGCAAGTTAATTAACTTTAAAATAAATAGTATTCTAAAAAGTAATTAAATCATAAAAATTAACGGAATTGAGGTTTAATTTCACTAATTTTAAAATTGAAGGGTCTTAAAAAGTGATTAAACCATGAAAAATAAAGGGGACATGACTTAATTTCATTAATTTTAACTCAAAGAGATTTAAAAATAATAAACCAAAATTATTTGGGAGGGACAATGACTTAATTGCAAAGGTTTTTAAACTGTCAATAGTCTAAAAATAATTAAACCATTCAAAGAATTACCCTCCGCCCTCTCTGAATATGAGAAATAAAAATAAATAATTTGACTAACTGAATTTTACATTTTCAAACATGTAAAATGGAATTTTTTTTCCCTTCAAAAAGTCATGATTGTAATAGAAATGAATGTTACTGCTGAAAATAATAAATGTTAAGATATACATATCGTCCAACCCTATGCTATATTATATAACTTTTACCTCGTATTGGAATCTAGGAAAAGAAAATAATTTGAGAAATGATGAGTCAATAAGGTTTTTCTTTGACTTCGTTTTTTTAAAAGTTTAGACTTAAAACTATGAATCGGGCGAAAACAGAAGGAAACTGGTTTGCATTAGGGAAACAAAACTTGGAAAGTCCAAGTCAAGGACTCAACTCCCAACTTCAATTCCAAGTTGATGATAAGAATTCTTTTGCCACCTAAAACATGCAAACCCCTCCTATGTGCATTTGACTTCCACTAATGAAAAATGTGAAAATATTACATGTAACTCAAATAATTTCTCAAACTCAATAAAAAAGAAATAGACGATGCCAACAACTCATTAATCTAGCTGTCACAAAACATTATATTCTTTTAGTAAGATTAAAAGTTCAAATTTTAGTATCGTGAATAAAATAATTAGATTAAAAAATCACATTATAATAAGTCTATGTAGTGTAGATTTATATTAATGAATTAGATATAAATAATTATAAAAAATATCAATAAATCTTCAGTTGAGGTTCACTTAAAGCAATAAAAATCATGTTTTCAAGCTCCACAATTTTATTATTTCTATAAACTATTAACTCCCTTACTTAAAAGATTATTTAATCCCATTCAGTTTTTTTTTTTTACAATTAATACAAATTCAAAAGATATTTCTTTTTATACGAAGCAATACCACATAACATTGAATGGCGTTTTCTTTCCATTTATGAATCAATCTCACCAAATAAATCGAAAGTAATAAAGAAGAGTGAGATCCCAAAAACATAAACAAAAATGGTTGCAAAGACGTAGACATGCACACACCCTTCTTCCTCCATTAATGCTTCCCCCCACCTTTACATTTACTCTCATATACACACACGTTACAATACAATTTCCTCTGCACCACTCATATTTCATTTAATACTCCAACATAAAATTTTATTTAAAAAAACATCAAATTTCTTAATACTTGATACCATAAAAAAAAACTTATCTAACACCATTTGATGCCTCATGGTGGGTATAGGAAGGGACCCAGTCTAAGCTTTCCCCAATCATTTTAAGCTGACCTTTGAACCCATATTGTACTACACAAAGATTTTTTAGTATCTAACATGAAATGACACGTGTCTCAAATCAGATGGGTCAGGGACTTTGACTTTGATGAACACAGTCAAAAACCCTAGCCAATTTAGCACCTTTATTTATTTACTTTATTACTTAAAGACTCGTTTTTCCATCACACCAACACACCCCGTTCGTTTCCTTTCATATTCTTGTGCTTCTTGTTTGTCTCCTTTTAGTTTCCTTTCTATTTGTTTATTTTTTTTTTTATAAACTTTACCTTTTCATCTTCTTTCCCTGATCTGATCTGCAACTTTCATGGCGGTTTTACCCATCTGTTCTTCACACTTGGAGTTGACGATATCTGTCCCAGGCTTTGCTGCTTCTCCTTCTCTTCCTTCTTCGGGTAAGCTCAGATGATTCCATGCATGGTTTCCAGAGAAGAGTTTTTTTTCCTTTTTAAGATGATCATCCCCATGGGTGATGAAGATTGATTGATTTTGCATATCAAACTTTCATATATTTTAATATTGTTATGGTAAAAAAAGGTGATCAAGGGGGTTCCATGGTGAGAGATTTGGATATAAACCAAGTACCAGTCGGAGAAGATGAATGGATCACGGCAAGCATGGAAGACGAAGAGGAAGCCGCCGCTCCCCGGAGAAAGCTTCGTCTCACGAAAGAACAGTCTCGCCTGCTGGAAGAAAGTTTCAGACAAAACCATACCCTAAACCCTGTATGTGGAAAAATTTCCACTTTTTAAACATAAAATAATAAACCCAACCCATATATCTCTTCACACTTAATGTCCTTTTGGATTTTTGTGTGTGTTTTCCAGAAGCAGAAAGAGGCATTGGCTTTGCAGCTGAAGCTTAGGCCAAGGCAGGTTGAAGTTTGGTTCCAGAACCGTAGGGCCAGGTACCCTATACGTGTACATATCTTAAATCCTTTTAGGTTCATTTCTCTGCTCATTTTCCCTGACAAAACGGTTGTCTTTGGACGCTGTTACATCACTATCACCTCTTTAATACATGTAGGATTATGTATCGGATTTCAAGTTTAAACCTAAATAATCTCTTTTCAAAAGACTAAACTCTGATTAGAATTTTATATGACTTTATGCTGCAAAAGGAAATTACATTCACATGTCCGACAGGTAAAATGGACATATTTATGAAGAACTAATGATGTGGTTTGATTTCATAAGCTGATAATTGTTGCAATGTTGCATGTCTGTTTCTGACCGTCGGATCATCATCATCGGAGACCCTTTTTTTTCTCTCTTAAATTGTTTCTTTGACCCATCATTCTTTGGACTAACCCATGCATGATCATTATCACATACGTGTATTACATTATTGAATAGAAAAGATTATAGATTGCTATATTATGAACATGCTTTTTTTTCTTTTCTTTTATCAGAAATGAGTTGATTTTGTTTGTATGTAATGGTTAGCATTTAATATTGCTAATAAATGAACTTGGATTATACATGAAATAAAATCCAAGTTTGAATTTATTACTGAATAAAAAAGGTAAAAGAATGAATAGAAAATCACAATTGTTCTTAATTTTTTTTGTAACTGGTTAGATTTATCACGCTAATATCAAGTATACGCGTCTCTATCAGATAATAATGTAACATCATCTGAATCGTTAATGATGTATAAAATTATATATTAAACACTAAGTTTAATGTATATATTATACAAGGGAGTGGAACTTGTTTGCGTAGTCCTTTGGAATTAACCAATGTCATGAAAAAGGGAAAATAACAAACATAAAAGGTTGAAAACAAGTCCTTTTATAATCATGCTGAATTTAGATTGTGGTAGAGGTTATTATCTTGGTTACAAACTTTATTAATTAGTTTGATTAAATGTTAATGACAAAAGAAATTAATCCTACACATATAGGAGCAAGTTGAAGCAGACTGAGATGGAATGTGAGTACTTGAAGAGATGGTTCGGATCGCTGACCGAGCAGAACCGAAAGCTTCAACGGGAGGTGGAGGAGCTCCGGGCAATGAAAGTAGCGCCGCCGACGGTGATGTCGCCTCACAGTTGTGAGCCTCTGCTGGCATCGACCCTCACGATGTGTCCTCGGTGTGAGCGTGTGACTACCACTACAACAGCTGCTGCCCACGACAAGGGCTCCACCAAAACGACTGTCGCTGCCACCAACACCACGACCACTGCCGCTGCGTTGTCGTCTAAAGTTGGGACATCGGCCCTCCAATCAAGGCCATCTTCGGCGGCTTGTTAGTCAGGCTTAATAGCAACTTAATTTAAAAAAGAAAAGGGAAATGATTTAGCGAATGTTCATATTAGTTTACACACAATTTGTAAGGGATAGACCATCTAATCTACATAGGGATTTTATTTTGATATTTTATTGTTGCCTCTCCCATTTAGTATTATTTTTTTAAGTGCCATTAGCCGACAAGAAATCCGTCATCCAAAGCCGAAAAGTAGGTGGAAAATCTGCAATTTTTTCTCGTGTAATCATCATCCAACCATCGTAAAGTCGTATGTTTGAATATAATATTACGAATAGAACAAATTAGATTGAAAGAATTATATAAAAAATAATATAAGAAAAAAATTAGAGAGAAAGAAGCAACTCAAATTGGTTTTAAATTTGTGAATTTGAATACTATAATTCTAAGTCAAGGTGTTAATAATTAATTAATTGATGGTATTACTTATGATGCCTCTGTTTGAGCCAATTTTCAACCAAAGTTGTGAGGCTTTATGAAGTCAAAATTTGGCAGCTAAGCCATGAAATTAAGTCCTGGTGGTTAGTCATCACGAGCTCGAATGGGGCTTTGGTCGGCATTGCAATAATGACTGTTGATAAAAAGATGAGCAAAGTTACTTTCGAAATGATTTTGGCAGACGAATGTGCTCAAACTTGGTCGACACATCTCTCGTCTGCTGGAATATATGGTGGTATAGTTTTTGTGTAATATTTACTCATTATAATTTCTCTCATAATTTTGTTCCAACTATTACAGAATCCAACGAGCGATTATAGTAGGAAAGAAGATAATGTCCAACTTAAAAGACTTGAATTCGAACATTTGTGTGTAAAAGGTGTATGTTTTATTAAAGGGTTAAGAAGATACAAACAAGTACTACTACTACGTAATCACATAATTATATTAAAGAAAACTATTTATAATATGATCCAATCGCATTTTAGGAATACTTGGCCAAATTATATTAAATGATAATAGATTCTAATGTTTTTTGTATATTTAATATTAAAATTGGAATTGGACCAAATCTTTCATGAACCAAGGCCTATGTATCAATTGGACCTTAACTTTAACTCGCATGAAAGCCCGAAGGAGTAAACTAACTGGACTTCACTCTAACAAAAGCCTGTTTTTTATGTCGTTTCCTACAAAAAACATAAGACCTGACAAATCTTTTTTGGTTTAATTATGGTCACTGACACATTGACCAATTAATTTGAATAAGATTTTATAGAAATTTAATATAGGAATAATTATTCTTATATAATTTTCTTCATTCACAATATTAAAATTCGAACTTATAATTTTACTTAAAGAACATAGCACTTCGTCCCGTTGTTGGTTAAAATCCTTCAAATCTTTAATGTTACTGTCCAAATCTTATTTTGAATCCCATTTCAAAACCAAAGTTTATTTCAATTAATTCATGCAATCAGATTAACAGATAGTATTCACAGTATTTGAATTTTAACATCTATTTTTTTTCATAACAGTAGATTCGAACTCCGACACTATTTGTAAATTGAAGATGATCTTATTTTCTTACAATATTTGAGCTTGTTTTCAACTAACAAACACAAACCGATTTGAGTTAAATCTAGACTCCCTCCCAACCGAACAAATTGAGGTAATAAAGCAGAGCACATGGGCCTCAAAAACTCTGAGTTGTGCCTCACAGTCACTACAATATTAGGGTTGCTCATCACCGGCATGAAACTAAATCTTCCTTCCCATCAAACCCCAACCCAAACAATAAACATGTCCCCAACTCCCATCAAATATGTCCCATATTTCTTCTCTCAATAGAAATCAAAACGAGATTGTTCCATTTTGGAACAAAGATGAATTATGACAAATGCTAATTATGGGAGAAACGAAAAGGCAAACAAATAAATGTATGCCGTGAGGGCAGGGTCTTTTGTTGTGGTCGGAGTGACACTATCTTGAAAGAATGTTCTTTCACATGGAATGCTTTGGACTTAATAAACAAAGATGATTTAAGCAATGCCCCACACCGTTGCATCAAAAAAATAACTCTATTTTCTGTGCAAAATTATCCAAAGTATATTATTTGTTTACCTAGTTATGAGTAAACCCTATCTTAAGCAAGATCATGACTCGAGATCGATGTCGATCTGTATCGACTCAACATAACGTGCCCGACAGGTACCGGTTTTTTAACTGTCCACATAACTATGCATTTGTGAAAAATGGCGAGGAGGGTTGCTTGGGGAAAATAAAAGCAAAACTTGTATATATTTGGGGAATCATGGGACTTGGACCAAGGGGATTTTTTATCCTCTGTCCAAACGCAAAATATAAACAAGCCCCAATGAAAGAAGGATTGGTCCTTGACGGGTGGGCTGATTGTTTGCAGTTAGTTTTGCACGTGCACGTGCGTTTGTTGAATGTCGAGGGACCAAGTGCATGTTTGGCTAAACAGACTATCCAATTACTCGTTACTTATAAATTAGAAGTTATTGTGTATTTAGAATGGAAATCGTCTACCCTAACTATGTCTCTATTGATGTCTCTATTTTAAAATAGTGAGTTTAAGATTTAAGGTTGAGGCTTAGGGTGTAGGGAATTAGGGGTAGGACATATTTTTAGGGTTTAGGGTTTAGAATACGGAAATTAGAGTTAGAACTTAAAATTAAATTTCTAGGTGTTTTTTAGTAAGGGGCATACAAGGAGACATAGTTAGGGGCAGAAGATTTTTACTCGTGTATTTAACCATATCCGATCTATGTTCTTTTGTATGTCTTGCAACTGTAATTCTACACAGACTGAGTTCCATACTCTTTAACATATATCTAGAGAGTGAAGTAGAGTTTCACATAAATTGACTAGTTTCGTTATCTGTTTTGCCACCGCTTCTTTATTAATATTCGAGTCGGTTCAAAAATGTATATAACAAGCATCATCAACAGCTTTGCATAAAGGAGCGCGTACAATTTAAATTGGATCGATGTTACTTATATGCTTACTAACGCGTCTAGGATCTCAAAACCCTACCACATTTGTTCGGCAAGCATCTTCAAATTCATCCCCCACCACTCAAATAAGTTGAACCAGGGTCCACGATTCTCAACTGTTTGATCCGATTCATTAGTCCAACCACTCGAAAAAAAACGACATCATACAAATTTGGATTCGAATTTCAACATCAAAGGTGATCGATTCAGGGAATGCATGAGACACCATGAGAATTGAGAAGCAAAGGAAAAGGTTGAAGTTAATTTCCACGTGAACACATAGGGGCACCAGCAGCAGCACGCATGATGGTTAGACGGCGGCGTACGGAGACGATGAGCACGAAAGTGCGTTGGTGGGGGGAGAATCCCACTTGGGTGGACTGACTTCACTCTTTTGGCAATTTTTTTATTATTAAACTGGTGTGTTTATATGATAATATATATTCATATTACATACGTATTATTATATTTATATCTATGTATAAATGAAGAATAAAAGAAAGGACATGGTTGATGATTCCAGCCACTCAACACATGGATTATCACATGAGATATGGCCATTTTTCTTCCATCGCTCTTCCTTTCATATCTCACGTCTCAATCATTTCCTTTCACTTTGGTTTTTAATCGATCATCAATTATGTTCATATATGTCTGTATATTTCTCATATCGGATAAATTCTTTTAAAGTAAATGCATATTTTTTATAATTCTATTTTAGTCCAAGGTAGTAAGTGTGTTCAGTTTCAAATCTAAATAGGCTTACGCACACTTGTAAATTAAGTTAGGGATGAGCATTCGTTAAGTGGAGTCAAATAAAAAAAATTCGAGTTCGTCAAGTTGAAAAGTCCTATTTTATAACTCAAACTTTTTTGAATTTTTTCTAATCGAGTTGAGTTTATGAAATTCGGGCCGGGTTCGAGTTTCTATTCAAATTTAGTTATAAACATTTAATGTTATGATAAAAATTAGCTTCAATATATATATATATATATAAAAGATAGAATTGAGAGACTAGACTCGAATTCGAAAAGAATCCACTAAATCACTAATTACTAAAAAAAATTGAGTTATTCAAATTTCCGTTTTATAACTCAAACTTTATTTGATTTTTTTTGAATTGAGTAAGTTTATGAAATTACGAGTCAATCCAAATAATTCAATTTTTTCGAGTCGAGTCTAATAATTTGATTTTTTCAAGTCGAGTCAAATTTTACCTACCTTATCAAATGGCGTTCACAGGGAAATCCCAAGAGAGATCACAGAAGAGAAGGGTTTGGACTCTGTTTGTGATGAATCTCCCGTTACAATTGCATTGGAAAGGTGTTTGTCAAGTGTTTGATAGGCATGGCGTGGTTGTGGATGTATTTGTTCCGACGAAGAAATCTCGGGACGAAAAAAGATTTGGGTTCGTGAGGATGGGATCAAAAGAGGATGCTGATAGGGTAATTGAGAGGTTTGACAGATTTATGTTGTATGGATCATGGATTAGGGTGACCTATGCACAAAGGGATTTGCGTGACTCGTACTAGAAGAGGAAACAAGGGGGATAAAAAGGACCGTGTACAGTAACAACACTAACAATATCCTCAACAGAAATTTAAAGACCCCCAGACACAGAACTCACAACATATGAATGAGTCGAACCATTATCAATCAGAGCAAAGTAAGAAATAGAATGGATAGAGAATGTACCAACAATAACATTTGGCTCATCACGATCCTCGTGCCTCCTAGTAGAATAAACTAATCCCGACTGTCTGGCCCCTGATCCTGCTGATCATCTACTCGGAGCTGGTCTACCTATACTAGCAAAGCCTGAAGTAACAGATTTGACCTGACCTATTCCCCTGTCGGGAGTCTGTATTGATGCCTAAGACTAAGTAGTAGTAAAGGCTGGGGGTGGTGGAACCGGACAATCTCTGAAATGGTGTTCGAACGAACCATATCTGAAACAAGCTCCAGTCTGCCTCCTACACTCGCCCGAATGCCACTTCTTACAACAAGGACACTGTGGCACCTCACGAGCACAAGTTGAACCACCGGCACTAGCAGCCGAAATAGAAGAAGTCACTGGTCTAGCCCTCGAATAACTTTGATAGTCTGACTCATCTCTAACTCTCTTCCTAGACTAATTCCCCTAATTATGCTGAACTGGCACCGACGTCTGTCTCTTCCCTCTATCAGATCCATGCGACTCAAGCTGTCTCAACTCTGTCTCATTACGTTCAGCTGTCCTAGCTTGTCGAGTAATATCTTTGTATTCCTAGTCCATATGTAGAGCAACACCAGCCTTTATCATAGGACGCAAACCCTTCAGAAACCAATCACACTTATCTTTTTCTATGGTCTCTAACCCTGGGATGTACTGAATCAATCCCATAAACTCGATCTCGTAGTCATTAACAGTCATATCATTCTGCCTCAGATTCATAAAATCATCTCCGCACTTAACTATATATTAAGCTCCGACATATCGATCACGGAAAGCCTGTCTGAAATGATCCCAAGTAACCTTACTAGCTGGAGTAACAAGCTCCTCAGCCTCCCACCAATTCCGGGCTTCACCCTGCAGCAGTGAAGCAATAGCTCTGAGTTTTCGGTCGGTAGGATAATCCATCTTAACAAATAGTCGCTGAAACTTCTTCAACCAGTACTTTGCATCTGTCAGGTCTGTACCCATCTTTTCATCGAACATAGTCATCCGACAGCTAGAAAATCTATTGATATGGGTTTCCGAACACTCTCAGACTAACGAAGGTATCTCAACAGCTCTCTCTGAACAATAACATCATTCGTGCCCACTGTCTCACTATCCCCTGAATCACAATGACCACTACTCTGAGCAGGCTAAACATGTGGGTCTCCTCCACCAGTCTGATGAGCTCTAGTCTGTTGAGCTCCTGTCTGGTCCACATGTTGTTCCTCCACATTCGCACCCTGGACCTCACCTTGATTTTGTATCAAACCCTCAGGAGGTGGAACGTCACTATCTACAGTCACAGTACGACCTCGACCTCGGCCACGGCCTCGACCAACCGCCACTCTAGAACTTCTTCGAGGTGGCATAGTAGTATATCTACAAAAAGACAGAATCCTAAGATTAGAATCGATACTTGGAGAACTTATTCAGAATATGTATAAATATTATTCATAAAAGATCATAAGTTTTTCTAAAATTCCCGTTTTACTCGAAAACATTTGATAATGCATACAAAAAATTATTTTTGATTTAAAATTGATTTAATCACCCAAGCCGAGTTTTGAACTTGGCTCTGATACCACTAAATGTAACCCCCTAAACCCGACCTAGAAGAACTGGGTCGAATATAAAGAGTCAAGCTCAAAGCTTGTCTATCACGTAAGTAACCTGATTCAAAAACTTTAATTCCAAAATAGATAATAATAATATCGCATAATAAATATTGATAAAATATTCCTGAAAATATTAAATATTCGAAATGCACATGCATGATAAAATGTGATAACCCAAATAAAACGTCCAAAATCCGAAAATTAAATACAACCTGATAAAACATATAATATAAATAATTTCAAGTATCATACTGATAATAACAAATAAAGCTAAAAAATGAGGTCCTCCAAGTACCGTAACCTAGACCTAAGTATCTGAAATAGAAACTAAGGGGGAGTCAGCGAAAACACTCAGTGTGTCTTTACAGTGCAAACAGAACTAACAAAATTATCATATCGTCAGAGTCAACAAACATTATCAGAATACAATTTTCCATCAAGAATCAATTCAATCACATAAATAGGTATGAATGAATATGCAACACAATATGGCATGCACCCAACTACATCACCATCCGAAGAGTAAGGTTCCCCAGAACCACTCTCAACCTCGTCACCATCCGAAGTGGAATCCAGCCCGTAGGGTGAAACCACTGATTCGAAGTAGACATCAACCCGAAGGATGAAGCTACTAAACTTCCCCGTACATAATCTAAACCATAATGAGATGACATAAAATCCGAGTTCTGAATCTGAATGCATCGTTTATCAATAGAAATGCATAATCATATAATCCGATATACAATAATCCGAATTCGATAACATATATAAATATTGCATAATATAACAGAATGATGAACAAGTCAAATATCACAGATCAATAGAATAATATTATCATACATCATCATACCACATCATGTACACATTTCAGCCCATCAATACATTTACATACAGAGCACTATACACAGACAGCACAAAAGAGAACACACCTCAAATAGCTAAAACTCAACGTCAACGGTGACGTCTCCCACGCTCAGCTCTATCTCTAGGTCGGTCAGAGTCAGCTCCTAAAACAATTAAATACACCATCAAAGATACTACTACTATTCCAAGACACTGATAATATAAATATCGAATATATTATTAATTAAACTCACGAGAGGATCCCGATGTCTGAGAAACATGAGGTCGTCTAGGTGGAGGAGGAGGAAGGATCTCAGTATCCGAGTCAATGTCGTCTGCAAATAAGAATAATTCCAATTAATTTTCTGATATTCAAATATTTACATACTAAGCATAAACGGATAAAAGTGGTCAAAACGGTCTTTCAGGTTCGAATTTGGGAAAACAGGTAGCGAAATCGAAATCAGGACGTCGAAAAACATAAAATAGTCATTTTCTGAAAAAGTCAACGATCAACGGTTCAACGGTCAACAGGTCAACACTGACGTAAGCCGGCTCTTTATAAGACAAACTGGTTTGGTTATGTAAACCCGGTTCAGCCTTCTAGACTGGTTCAGACCATTTCAAACCCAAAATCCCCGTTTTACTACCGATTTAAAAATTAGGGTTTCTCCTAATCAGATTTCATCGCCGAAAATGCACGCTGGTGACCCAAAAACTTGATTTCCGGCCAAAACACATAGAGACTCATACCCTAAACTTGGATTAACCCCAAAATCTGAGTAATCCTTTACCTCAAACACCAAAACGACGAGGAAAATCTATAAACGAAACTGAAAGTGGTTCGAACAGATTCTCAGCAAGGGCGACGAAAAAGACAACGACGAGGGTTGGGTTTTGGTCACCTGGCCATAGAGAGGCGGTTGCCGGTCTCGGAACAAAGAACGACCGGTGATTGGCCCTTGGGCGGACAGTAAATGAAAATGAAAGGGTTGAGGGTGGTTGTTCGAAGAAAACACGAAAGAGAGGGGAAAATAAGTGCGACGTAACAAAACCCAAAAAATCTGAAATGGGTGTCAAAATGAGCATAAATAACCTAACAAAAGGGTAAATCACAATGCGTGCCATCTAACTTTCTAGAGTTTATGAAACACCACTTAATTTTTGCAACCTTTGCAATTTGCTAAAATTCCGTAAATTTCCAATTAAAATTTCCTAAATTTTAGGGTTTTGAATTAGAGATTTTAATCAATTTAGTGTAAAAATTGGGGTGTTAGAGATGGCGTGATCGATACAAACAAATTAGATATCTTTCAGAATTGCGCTGTTGGATTTTGCAGAGAACCAACTCGGATAAAAGATTTGGTAATGGAATTCAAGAAAGCAAATTTAGTGGGATTTTCGGTTATGAGAGCTGTAGGGTCGATGGTTCTCTTGATGTTCGAGAGTATAGATATTCGAAAGCGATTGCTGGAGGAACATTTATTTGATAGTTGGCTGGAGAATGTAATGATATGGGATTCTGCATTGGAAATGCCTAATCGACGGGTTTGGCTTTCAGCTAGTGGCATTCCAATTCATGCGTGGTCCAAAGGAACATTCAAGAACATTCCTAGAATTTGGGGGAAGTTAGTAGAAGTGGATAATGAAATCATGGCGACGTCGTCATTTGAGAGAACTCATTTTCAAATTGAAATTGATTGGATTGAAAATATTAATACTGTGATTGATTTGCAAGTGGGGGAGAGTATGTTTCGCGTTCGAATTGCCGAGATGAAGGAGGCATTGGGTACGAAATGTGACTGTTGTTGTGGAGTAGCAGTAGACACAAGTGTTGCGGATATGGGGAGTGACAATGATAGTGATGAGGAGCCATTAAAATGAAAAATCAGTGTGAATCGTGTAGACAAGGAGGTTGGCTCGGGTGATACGGTAGTTCCTGATTCGATCTTGGGGGCAGGTGGAAATGTGGAACATTTGAATCGGATATGGGCTGATAACCGTGTCGTTGATGAGAGAGTGTTGTAGGTTTCATCAAGGGAAGTAAGCTGGATTGCGGATGAAGATATTGGGTTTGTTTCACGACTAGTGGATGATCAAGCTCACATGCTCGAGATGGAATGTGGGATGAACATAAGGGATGAGGTGCGGGTACAAGAGTGTGGGAAATTGCTGCGAAATGAACAAAGAGTAGGTGAGCCTAGGCCATTGTTTGATAGGCCACAGTCTGAAATCCCTATGGCTGACAAAGTAATATTTGTTGAAACGAATGGGGAAACACGTCGGGTAAGGCAGGTATCTGAATTTTTTTGAGTTATATCTCCCATAGGAAGCGACAAGAAGTAGAACAATGCTTGGGTAAAAGGGGACGGGGACGAAGAAGAAAGAACTCTCTTAGGTCGCAAGGGTTTGCAAACAACTCATTATCAGATTTGGATTTTGAGAATAGGAAACGATCTATTTTGAAGGAAGCACGCGAGACGTTGCTGTTGGAGAAGTACATTGGTGCGGGGACAGTGAGGAATGAGGATGAGATTGTGTAGGATATTGCTCGGATGATTGCAGCACGTGAACATAAGCAATAGCAACGCGAGATGCGGATGTTATCGTGGAACGTGAGGGGCTTGGGTTTGACATCAAAAAGAAGAGCAGTGCAATATCTTGTACGACAACATAGGTGTGAGTTGCTAATTTTGCAAGAAATGAAACTTGATGAAATTTCTAGTAATTTGGTTAGTAGGATTTGGCTTTCTGATGAGTTCAAATTCACGTTCGTACCGTCTTCTAGAAGGTCAGAGAGGATATTAATTGTTTGGGGGCACTTCACGTTTTACTGCAAATACGTTATGTATTGGATCACGATTTGTGAGGATTGAGGGACGCTGGATTTTAGATGATTGATGTTGTGGAATTTTGGGCGTTTATGCCCCGTGTGTGGTAACAGAACAAGAATTGTTGTGGAATATTTTGAGTGCTGAGATATCTGGTAGTCGAATACCTTGGTGTGTCGGTAGGGATTTTAATATGATTTTGCATCCGAAGGAACGACGCAATTGCGCTCATATGTCCCGAGGTATGGTTTTATTTCAAGAGTTTGTGGAATTAAATGCTTTGATTGATATCCCCGTTGCAGGCGAAGCAATTGACGTGGTTTGGACCAAGCAAGCGATGTAGTCGTATTGATCGTTTCCTTGTCTCACCGGATTGGACTGCGAAGTGTGGGGATTTGATTGTCTTATCGTTGCCACGGGGTTTATCTGATCATTCTCCTCTCTTGCTTACAAGTGATCCATTGGCTAGCGGACCGCGTCCTTTTCATTTTTTGAATGCGTGGCTTGCGTCAAAAAAGTCTTTGGGTGTTATGAAGAAAGAATGGATGCGGCTGGGTGAGCTTCATGGAGAGTTGGGTGAGCTGGGAATGTTGGCTAAGCTTTGTGGGATGAAAGCTTTCTTAAAACAGCGTAATGCTGATTCTTTTGGCAACATTAATACACGGATCGAGTGTGTTACAAAAAACTTGGATGAGTTGGATGGTAGGGTGGCAGATGGCTCGGCATCTTGGGAGAATATGGAGGAGCGGTGGAATCTGAATGCTGAGCTATGGCAATTGACACGATTTCGCGAGTCAGTGTGGCAACAAAAATCGCATGTGACTTGGTTGAAGAAGGGTGATCACAATACGATTTTTTTCCATCGTGCTGCCAGGATTATAGCTACGAGGAATACGACCAGTGGCGTGATGTTTCAGGGTACTTGGGTAACGAACTCGGAGCAATTGAAATGGTATTTCTTCTGGGCTATCAAACATCATTTTTCACGGTTACATGTTGCTGGTTCATTAGATGTGACTGTGAGCTTTAATTGTTTAAGTGAATTTGAAGTTGCTAGTTTAGAAGTTGGGTTTACCGAAGACGAAGTGTGGGAGGTAATTTGGAGATGCGAAGGTTCTAAAGCACCAGGACTCGATGGCTTTACTTTTGAGTTCTATAAGAGAGGATGGTCATTTGTTAAAGCGGATGTGCTTAAATTTGTTCACGATTTTTATGTATCTGGTAAGCTTCCGTGAGGGGTGAATTCTACGTTTGTGGTCCTTATCCCTAAGAAGGATGATCCACAGGGTATGGGTGATTTTCGCCCGATCTGTTTGCTTAATTCATTGTATAAGATTTTGGCCAAATGCTTGGCAAGGCTCTTGCAATCAGTGTTTCTGAAATTGATTAGTGATGTGCAATTGACATTTGCACGTGGCCGACAGATATTGGATGGTATAATGCTAGCGAATGAGATGATACACTCGTTATAGGAGAGGCACTTTAGCAAAGGGGGACTGATTCTAAAACTCGACTTTACGAAGGCGTATGATTGCATTAAATGGGATTGTTTGGACCAAGTCATGGCTAGGATGAGATTCGGTTCTTTGTGGCAGAACTGGATTTTGGAGTGTGTGAGTACTACGAGGTTGTCTATTTTGGTGAATGGATCCCCGACTAGTGAGTTTGCTATGCATCGGGGGTTATGGTAGTGTGACCCATTGTCTCCTTTGCTCTTTGTGATCGTGGCTTAGATGTTACATCAATTTTTACGCAATACGACAGAGTTGGAGGTGTTTAAAGGGGTGACAATGGCGGATGGTTGTCCCGTTTCTCACTTACAATTTGCGGATGATACGATCATTTTCTTTCGCGCGAAGGTATGTTATGCTCATAACTTAAAGCGACTCTTGACGTGCTTTGAATATGCTTCTGATATGCAAATTAACTACGCCAAATAAAGCTTGTATCGTGTAGGGGTGGATGTTGAGTTAGTTACGAATATTGTGACTAGTATGAGATGTAAATGTGCAGACTTGCCAATTAAGTATTTGGGGTTACCCTTGGGTGTTAATCCGCGTAGTTTGCATATGTGAGATCCTCTAATTCAACGTTTCCATAAGTGTTTGGCATGTTGGAAACGAGACTCGTTGTCCTTTGCAAGGAGATTGGTTCTAGTTAACTTCGTGTTGTCCGCTTTGCCACTATATTACATGAGGTTGTTTTTGGTACCGCGTAGTATCATTTCCAAGATTGATCGTAATCGGTGAAGATTTCTATGGGGAATCGGATGCAATGAGTCGAGTAAGTTGGTTTGTAGCTTGTCGGTCGAAACAATATGGGGGTTTGAGGGTGGTGGATCCGCGCACTCGAAATATGTCTTTGTTGGCTAAATGGAGCTGGCGCTATGCGATGAATGAGGATTCTTTATGGCGCGAGATTCTTGAAGCAAAGTATGACAACAATGTTGTTTGGTGGAGACCTCATGTTTTAGGAGTAAGGAAGATGTCCACTATATGTCGACAGCTAGTGGAAGTGCAATGTTGTGATGTGGTGAGTCGTTTTATGGTGAGTTCTCAATTTATCTGGAAATTGTGCGATGGTGAGAGGATTTTATTTTGGTAGGATATCTAGAAATTAGGCGATGGTGAGGGCTTTGGTTAAGGATTACACGCGCAATGGCAATTTCGAGCATGACGAATGGTGTCATTTTTGGTCGATCTTTGCGTTCTTTTGAGGAAAATCAATTACATGAGTTAAAGGCATGTGTATGGAGTTTCCTCCTTAGTGATAATATTTTGGATACTCTCGTATGGAAGCCTTATTTTACGGGAGAGTTTTCGGTGGCAGGGTTATACAAAATGATGCAATCTTTTGGCATTGAGGTGGATGCTGAGTTGGCCGCTGTGAGAAAGGGGCCATGGTGGCCGGAGATGCAATTAATGATGGTGGTTTGTGTGTGTGATCGGTGGTTAAGGATTTGTTGTTTGAAGAAGATGGAAAGGATATTTTCTAGAGAGAACAACGTGTTTCTCTGTATTTTCTTATTATTCTTAATTATCAAATGTATACAAAGAAAGCCTTTAAATAGGCTGATATAAAGTTTTAATATAACTAAAACTATACTTTTATCTTTAATTTAAATAATACCTATTCCTAATTTAAATAAGACTTCTACTAAATCTAAACTACTGATTAAGAATAAACTCTAATTACACATTAAATAAAAAACTCTAACACTCCTCGTCAACTTACACTCCCCCTCAAGCCCTAACACTTCTCGGATAACTTACACTCCCCCTCAAGCTGGTGAGCAAACGTAGTAGAGCATCAGCTTGGATCTTGGATGTGATGCCCACTCACATTTCTTCTATTGTTTCTTAGAGAAAAGAAAATCTCCCTTTTCCGGGAGCCATTGAGTTGAACAAATAGGATATAATCATGTTGTTCTTTGCACGGTCATTGTTGAAAATTTGCAGCTGATGACTACCAACTTTGCTGTAGTTGTTAGTTTTGCACCTTCCTTAGATGTCTTCCAGCTTTCCTCTGTCAGTGATGATCTTTTTCTGGTTTTTGCATCTTCTTCTGAGATGACTTCCAGCTTTTTCTGCCATTCACGGACTAAGTAGCTGCTTCCATTTAATAACGATCACATGAACTTACACTCCCCTCAAGCTGGTAGTTACACGTACTAGAGTCCCAACTTGGATTTTTGATGTAGAATCCCTTGAAAAATAATATAGTTTTTCTTTAAGGCTAAACTAAAACCTTTTCTCCTATCTTTTTTTAGGACGGATGGCTAAGATAGAACCAAATAGTTTTTTTAAGGCTAAACTATAACCTTTTCGACAAAACAACAAAAAAATAAATGAGCAGAAATTTCACCAGAGATGTAAGATTCAAACGAAGGAGAAGCCAAGGAACGAGCGTGGCCTAATGATAGCAGCGGGAAAAAAGTGTGCATATGAAAAGAAAAAAAATTAGATCAGAGATGGCAGCAGTGGTGACGACATCAAGACCGATGTTGGCTCATGATACCATGTGAGAAAGGGGCCATTGTGGCCGAAGATGCAGTTAATGATGGTGGTTTGTGTGTGTGATCGGTGGTTAAGGATTTGTTGTTTGAAGAAGATGGAAAGGATATTTTCCAGAGAGAACAACGTGTTTCTCTGTATTTTCTTATTATTCTTAATTATCAAATGTATACAAAGAAAGCCTTTAAATAGGCTGATATAAAGTTTTAATATAACTAAAACTATACTTTTATCTTTAATTTAAATAATACCTATTCCTAATTTAAATAAGACTTCTACTAAATCTAAACTACTGATTAAGAATAAACTCTAATTACACATTAAATAAAAAACTCTAACACTTCTCGTCAACTTAAAACCGCGATTTGGAAATTACCAATTCCCCCTAAAGTTCAACACTTCTTATGGTTTGCCATGCTCGATAGGCTGCTGACAATGGCCATGTTACGGGGCTGAGGGATGGTTGTTGTGGCTGACTCATCTGTGTGTTGTTGGTGTCGCGCGGTGGAGGAAACTTTGGACCACCTATTGTTTCGTTGCCCAGCTATGTAAGAGATATGGTTATGCCTCTTTTGATGGTGGCAAGTGGTGGTGGTTCAGCCGCGGTCTTTAATGGGGTTCTTGGAGTAGTGTTTTCACAACTTCTTTATGGGTGTGGTGAGGGAGTGGTGGTTGGGGAGTTGTGTGGCGGTTTGTGTGGTCGATGTGGCTGGCGCGAAACAATTGTATTTTTAACGGTAAGAGGGCGAGTTCGGGTAAGTTCTTCTTCTTAATTAAACTACGATCCATGTACTGGTGCGGTTCGATTTACCTCTAAGCATGGTGATGGAATCCACATGGTGGGAATGCCCTTGGCTTTGTGATTTTCAGCCATATATAGTCTCGCGGAGGGCAACCATTAGTTGGGAGATTCCACCTACGGGCATGTTGAAATTCAATGTCGATGGGTCTGCAAGGGGGAAACCTGGTAAAACTGGTTGTGGAGGTGTATTGCGCAATGAGTTTGGTCATATTTTAGCCATGTTTTTTGGTCCGATTGGAATGGAGGATTCGAATAAAACGGAATTGCAGGCCATTTGTTTTGCTTTAGAGATGATGTGTGGGTCTAGTTGGGGTTTGAAGTTGTCATTGGTGATTGAATCGGACTCAGCTACGACAGTTGCGTGGGTGTTACATCATGAGAAACGGTCGTGGAAATTTTGGCAGTGGTTTCGGCGGATTGATAAGGCATGTGCGGCGATGTCTGATGTTTGCTTTCATCATGTATATCAGGAGGCGAATCACTTGGTGGATGCTCTTGCTAAGAGTGATATCGATCGACCTTCATGGTTCTAGCGGGTTAGATGATACTTTTGTTTGATTTGCGCCTCAGTGTCTTTTCCGTTTAGGTTGTATCCGAGTGTCTTTTGGGTGTTTATCCGATACTTTATGCACTACTATGAGTACTCTTTTTCTCTACATAGGTTTTACGGAGATTTTTAACGAGGCTTATGGTAGTGTAGGCTATGTATGATTTTTTTTAATAAATCATGTATTTTGCCGAGAAAAAAAATAAAAAAATAAAGTGCTCGAATTTAAATCACTTAAGTGAAATACGCCACCATTTACCACGTACGGTAACAACCCCTTGGATTCAAAGTAAATGCATATTTTTAGTTACTCACATCGTGATATGTGATATAATTTAATTTTAAACAACTTGAAATCAAATATCATTTCCAACTTTTTTCTTTTCTTTTCAAAGAAGATTGGCAATGTATATCGAGTGGCTAAAAGGGACCCTACCATTGGCATGTTGTCATTGGGTTGCACATGAATATATAATTAATGGATTGTCCTTATGTGTATGTACATATGCGTATTTATAGATAAGAAATTTAAGATCGTTATTGTTTTTCGTGGTAGCAAATGGATCATGGAGCACGAAATGGGCATTGTATTTCAATTTGCTAAATATATAAATGTCCAAAAGAATATTTTGTTTTTAAAGTATACTCCAAAATCCAAGAGTAGAGCTTTCTAGCTAGAAATCCCCTTCCCAATGAGAAAAAAAAAGAGGTAAGAAAAAGTTCAAATAATTAAAAAAATCAATCGAATTTGTGGTGCAGGCATGCAGGGACAAAGAGATTTGTGTCGAATTAACGTCTTCATTGACATCGATTCTTAGATTTGATCTCTAAACTATTGCAAAATAATACTATCGTAAAACAAATATATTAACAATTATAACCGGTAAGAATAAATTGTTTGAATTAAAATAATATTACTGTGTCGCGATAAAAATCACTTGTTTAGAAGTGATTTCACTCTAATTTGTATAATTGTAAATGTATGTCATTCCCTAAGATTAACGCAATGTTTCTACATTGATACATCCAAATAATGAAGATATAACTCAATCAATATTTCTCTCTTAACATGGAAATAACAACAAAGGGAGGAAAGAAGAAGAATAGTTTGTGTTTTTAACTTTGAGTAAACACAATGCTATTTATAGGAGGAATAAGAGGGTAAAACCGTGAAAAGGCAGCTGAAATTGCCATATTAATTAACAATAACAAAATACAATAATAAAGATAAGAGTATTTTTTATTTTTATACGCGTGTAAAAAGTACAAGTGCATATCACAAGGTTGCTCCAAGTGATAAGTAGCTTGATATCACTTAAGCAGGTTTTAAGTTCATGGTGTTATATATGTAGAAGATCCTTGCTAGGAGGCTCACCCACCAAAGCCAAGTGTGTGGCGCAGGTCGCATAGGGTGATGTACGTGGAAAATTAGGGGTGCAATTGATCCCACTAAAAAATACTTACTATATAAAAATATTAAAATTGTATCAGATTTTTTCATAGAAAATATTAGAATTGACCCAACTTGATTTGTTGGGATACGAGGTCAAAAATACTTATTGAAGTGGTATAGAAATCATTCATATCTCATACCATATTCTAACCCCACTATATAAAAATCCTGGCTCCGTCCATGGCAGGTCGGTCCAAATTAGTTAGGACGAAACCCTAGGAACTGGAAGAGCAACAAAAATATACACATGCATACATATTTACTTTTTTAATTAAATTTAAATCTCTGACCCTTAAATCTCACATATAAACCTAATCACTAAATTTTAATTATAACCCTTAAATATTAAACTCTACAAATTAAACTCCTAAACCATAAACTAAATTTTTAATCCTTAAAATAAAATGCTTGTGTAATCTTTAGACCAAACAACATGTGTATATAACAATTTCCCAATAGAATAATATTAACTAACCATTAAAATTGTGACAATCCTAACAATAAAAAATGTGAAAACTATATTAAAACCAATATATAATAATATAAAATTTCTACTTTTCATTACAATTTACAAACATGAACTGATGGACAACCTCTTAGTTTGAAGAGGATGTGCACGTGTGTGGAGATAGCATTTGCATTGCATGTGGCCTCCCACGTGCCATATATATTCACATTATAATATTATATATGATGGAAAGAAACTTTACAATTTGTTGCATGATCATCATCATGGACCGAGTGCGTAAGTGAGCAATGTTTTTGATAGGCTTATAGATATGGGGTCCTTCACTTTTAATGCATGCTTTTTTGTGATGAGCGTACACGTGGACCCCTCCCCATCATCGTCTTCAATCCTCTCCATGCTTATTTCTTTACCAGATTTCACACCATTTTCTCCCATTCCTTCCCCTTAGCAATCCATGCTTATGTATATATTACAATCGAAGTTAGAGGTTTAACTACAGTGACGGAGTCAGAATTTTTATATAGTGGAGCCAGAGTGGAAAAATATCTTTAAAATTACAAGATACCCAGTGAAAGCTAAAGTGATTACAAGTAGTATCTATTCTAAATATACTCTCAACCATTTGACAATGAACGCTCAATCACCCTGATGCAGCTGTTGGTGCTCGAACCCGTGACCTCTAAGAACAACTGTTCCCTTAACCACTGAGGCAAGTTGGTTCGTGCATTATTATTATTGTCGATATTAGAAAATTGATATTGATACTACATGTTAGGGAAAAACAATGGCTAAATTACAACACATATGTAAATTATTTAGTGAGACTATTGGAACATGTTCTTCAACATTCTAGATTTTGGGTTATAGCTCATTGTTGGGGATTGCATGCTGAGCTGTTGGCATAGGTGGTTTGATGTTGAATTTCCATCAGCAACAAAGTTTTTTTTAACTGTGATATTTTGGTATGATGCTAACAACACTATATGCTTGTTGATATATATGGAACCCACATTCTCTCTTTTTTTATCTCAAAGATTGAGGTTTATTTAACTTGGAAAACCCTTCTCTATTATTGATGATCTTTAGGGAATCTTAGGTTTTTTTTTGTATAATCTTAATACATAAAAACATTTTTTCTCCTATTTTAATTTTTATGTATGAAATAAATATGACTTAAGGTGTTAGAAGCTCTTGAACTTTTGGATAAAAAAGCCGTTAATTATTTTTGCATCTAATTAAGTTTTGTACTTTAAAATTTTATTAGTTTACTACTTTGGCTGATGTTGATTGTTATGTCTAACGATTTTTTATTAGTTGGAGCCACGTGTTGTGTTATGATCTTTATGTATAGAATTTCTAGACATTTATTAATTTTTTCAATATTTTTTTTTTGAATTTTTGTAAAATTTTAATAACTATTTTAGAATTTTTATTTAAAACAAATATGCAAATTTCATAGGTAAGAACCACACTATGTCATGTAACAATAACATTTCAAAACATTTAAATAGACTTATCAATCAAAAATGATAAAAGAGCTTAATTGATTTAATTTTATAGTTCAAAGGTTCAATTGAGTGCAAAAAATATTTAAGATCTTAATTCAATTTTTAAAAAGTTTGAGGGCATCATCCACACTTAAACTAGCAAACATCTAGCTAATAAGGTCTTGGTTGAAATGACAAGACTAAAATTTGAGACTTTTAGGGTGTGTTTGGTCTTCAAGAATACAAGACATTTTTATTTTCATTTTTTTTGAAAAATAAAAAATATTTAAGAAAACATATTTGATTGCAAAAGTTAAAAAAAAATAGAAAATAAAAACAAAAACGAGTGAAATTTTAAAAACATAAAAAATATTTTCATCATTTTCAATGAAAATCTTTTAGAAAATTAGAAAACATAAAAATAAGGGTTTTTATATTTTAACTCTATTTAACTCGAGTTCGAATTTTTCTAATGCCAATTTTAGAACTTTGTTTTATTTAATCACATTTTATTTTTATTATAATAATATTTTTAATAATTATACTTTAATTTAATTATTTAATAAGTAATTATTTGTTTATTTTTATTTGGCTTAAATATTAAATTAGTCCTCAACAAAAAATAAAAAATCAATTAATCCATTATTAATTTTTGCACCCAATTTAACTCGCATTAGTCGAAACACACTCAATTTAGTCCTTTCGTAGTGGTTGGCCAAATTTTTGACCATTAACTCATTAAAAATCAATAAATGATAGCGCATGACACACTCTGAAAGTGTTACGTCATTGAACTGTAAAAAATTAAAATGTATTTAAAAATTCTAAAAAATATAAAATTTTAAAAATATTTTCTAATTTCGCCATTTGCTGATTTTTTTATTTAAAAACAATCATAGTTTTGATTTTTTTTAATTTGGTTTTTATTGATTTTTTAAATTCAATTCTCAAACCCCATTGTTATTATTTTTGTGAGAACTGACATAACTGGTGGATCCCCTATCCAGTCTTCCTCCAATTCATGCAAACCAAGTTTTTCATTGAAATTTTACTAATTCGTAGGAAACAAACAATCCTTAACAAACAAACCACGTGTTTTAAGAAGAAAATGGATGTTGAAACCTGGAGATGTCAGATCCAACCGATGCAAACTTCATAGTGTTTCAATAGATCAAAGTGAAGACAGTAGATGTGGAAGGGATCAGGGGAACGGATTAGCAAACTATTTTAAGGTGTGTAGTTGTGGAGGGGTTAATTTTAAATATTTTTTTAGTTTTTTTAATATTTTCAGGTGTACCACGTGTCACTATCTTAATGATTGTTTGTGAGTTAACGATTAACGTGATGAGATGGCTAAATTGATCGCAATTTGAATTATGAGAGTCTAATTGATTGTAATTTGAATTATGATGACTAAATTGGGTGTAAAAAATTCATAAGGACTTAACTGATTTTTTTATTTTTTGTTGAGAGCTAATTTATCCTCTAAGCCTTCTTATTTTGAAAAACTAGATACCAAACACATTTATATTGTTTTTATTTTGAAAACAAGTTTTTATTTCTATTAACCAAACGTGTTTTCTAATTTTTAAAAAATTAAAAATAAAAACCAATTTCTAAAATTAAAAAAATGTTTTCTAAAACCAAACTGTAACCCTCTAAACCCGACTTAGAAGAAAAGATCGAATTTAGGAAGTTACGTTTGAAAACTTTTCCCTCAAGAAATCCAATTTTAAAAATTATACTTTAATTAAAATAAAATAACATAAATTTAATAATAAATAAAAATATCATAATAAATGTTCGAATGATTGAAATAATAGTAGATGAATGCTAAAAATAATCCCAAAATTTAAATAGTCTAAAATTACATCCATGTCCCAAAATAATAAATAGAAATCTGATTAAACTAAAATAGTTTCGTACTGAATAATAAAATAACCGAATAAAATCTGAGATCCTCCAAGTACCACGACGCCTAAAGCCCAAAGATATCTGTAAGAGGAAACTATGGGGGAGTAAGCTAAAGAGCTTAGTGTGTCTCTAAAGTGCAAGAAAAACCATAATTATAAAACATAATATTATTTTGAATAAAATCTTTTAAAACATAACACAAATTACAAGCGCAATGCAATGCACCCAACTACATCACCGTCCGAAGAGTAAAGTTCCCCAGAACCACTCTCTACATCGTCACCAATCCGAAGTGGAACTCAACCCGAAGGGTGGAACCACTGATCCGAAGTGAAATTCAGCCCGAAGGATGAAACCACTGAACTTCCTCCTTACAAATCCCAACCCATGCTCATACACAAATGATGTTTAAAATTCAAGTTTCATAAACACAGTTCCATAAATCCGATATTCCTTAAACATACTTCATAAACCATAGTCCATAAATTCATAAATCATAGTTCCGAAAATTCGATGTTTCATAAATTAAATATTCCATAAATCATAATTAAAACACATTCTGAAATCGTATGCATATGATGTCACCATACAAATCATAATACATATAAATAATCACAAAGAGGTAAAACAACAACACATAGAAAAATAGTATATAATTTAATTATAGCACCGTAAGAAAACACACATTAAGCAGCAATAACTCTCTCATACTCAGATATGTCATTGGGTCTAACCGAATTAATACCTTGAAAGACGTGGGCAAATGTTTGGTTGTTTCAAGTCTAGATACGGTTGAGTTATTTGAGAAAACAATACCAATTTATTAATGTAAAAGGTTGAGGTAAAACAGTAAGAAAAAAAAACAATAGAATGCCTTTTTCTCCTTTCCAATACCTTTTTTTTGTTCAGTAAAATTAAATTTTATTAATTTTAATCATTTATGCTGTAACCGGTTGTAAGTCTTATTAAAAAATTTCTTAATCTTAAATAGAGAAAAAAATTGTTAAATAACCCGAGTGAAAACAAACCAGAAAACCTCAGACCCTCAAAATCAAGATCAAACAATATACGACAAGTCAAGGAAAAAAAAAACATAAAAACCATAGTCTTCCACTACTCTAGGAATAGCATTACCACCATGCTTTAAACAATTAAGTTCTTCTTATCCCAGCCTTAGCAAGATAGTCTGTCATGGTTTTCAAATTCTGACAAATTGTGTAATTTCTAAGTTTGGGAATTTAACAAACAATAAAAAACTAATTTTCAATAAAAACATTGTTTTAAATAAAAATTTTGGAGCGTAAGCTTCACTGTGAAAAGTTGCTACTTTTTTTCGTGTGATTGTGGCAAAAGGAGACTGATATTTTAGGTATGCGAATGTGATTGATGTTCATAACTCATGAACTTCAATTATTCCCCCTTGATAAATATCATCTCATCATTACATTAGCTCAAAGCCTTTTAATTAAGCCTTATTCTTAGTTTGATTATTTGGTACCAATTTCGTATTACAATAAGGGTGGAGTCAGAATTTCGTTTTAAAGTATCAAAATAAAATTAATTTCTTTTAGAAGTTAAAGTCATAATTTTCCCTTAAAAACACTTAAATCAAAGTGCAAAAACTTTAGAGGGACTATAATAGTAATATACCATTTGAATCATGGGACCAAGGCCCTTACCTCCCCTAGATCCGTCGTTACAATCACAATCACAATTAGTACAATATAATATTTACACATAACGTGTTTCAATTTATTTAAAAATACAAACAGAAGATATTTAATTATCGAGGGGCCAAAAACAAAAGAAATGGAGCAATCGCAAGAGAATTACACGAGCCTAATTAAATAGACCATATTGATTGATAACTCCCTCACGGTAGTAATATATTAATAAAGACATTGGGTATAGTATAACATTGTTTCAATTGATTAAAAATCTGGGTTTTGTCTGTTTAATTCCATGCACGATGGGGGACTGTCGTAGATCAATCGAAATCAAGTTGTCCTCACCCTAAAGCAAATTGAATATTCTGAGAATTTTACTTCATAATCTGTCCATTAGAATATACTTAATAAGCAATGTGGCGTGATTACGTAATATTATATGTTTTTTATTCTTACGGATAGAGTCTGGATTGAATATTAGAAGATGACGAAATATTAAATTTAAAGAAAAATATAATGGCTTATTAAGTATTTAAACTCAAAAATTAGGAGACAATGCTTATTTTGTCTAATAGTTAAACTTATAAGACCTAAATTGTTATTAGATCAAAAAATTTAAAAACACGCGGGCCCTCCTTCTTTATTTCAACCCCTACTTGATTAAATGTTTAATAAAATCATGTATTTTTTTATTTAGATACTTATTTTTACATGGACCAAAATATTGTTAGACCAAAATTTATCAAGTATATAAAATATTTAACATGGGCCCAGGCCCCTTTAGGGGCAAACGGAGCTTCGTCTTTGCCTACTCTTAGCCTTTTAAAAATGTATACACATCGTGCAGATTACACCGCTTGAACTCGAATCATCTAGGAGAAACAACTCAAACCTAGAGTACTTAGGAGGAACAACGTTATCCTTTACCACTGAGACTACTTAATGAGTTCGTCAAGACCTTTAATATTTATGTATATTAGAATATAACATTCGTTACGTTTCAATATACGATTGTAATTATGTCAAATTAAAGTGTGTGATTAAATTCTGTATTTGAGCTGATTGAAGGACCAAAACATAATTTAATTGTACTATCTGAAAGTTAAGAAACAAAATTTATCGAATTAAAAATACAAAGACTAAATTCATAATTGCATCAAATTAAGTAAGTATCTAGCGTTAGAATAGGAATTTGGTATGTGTCAATCAATTGATGACTCAAATTTTGTGATGGAAGTTTTACATTGATTTGGGATACATAAGATGTATACATTCAGTGAGGTACATTGTTATCCTTTTGACATCGATTAATTATTTTCATATTTAATTAATGTAAGATCTGATTAACAATTAGAATACATTCAAATTAGATTAGAATAAATTTAAATAGAACTACACAGTAAAATTTAAAAGGTTTTATTATACACAACCCTATTATAACTACTATATTCTTATTATTAATGCTTATTTTACTTTTTAATAAAATTTATTAGAATATAATTAACTACACTCCTAAAATATTAAACATCATTGATTTGGGGTGCTTAATATAATTAATAATTATGTAAAATGGTTTAGGTGTTTAGGGTTTTTATAGTTTAGGGTTTTAGTGTTTAGTATTTTATGGTTTCTAGGGTTTATTGTTTTAGTGTTTATGGAGTTTAGGGGTTAGGATTTATTATTTTTAGGGTTTTAGTGTTGAAGTATTTTATGGTTTTAGGGTTTATGGTATAGAGTTTAGGGTTTATGGTTTATGATTTTATGATTTATGGGTTAAGGTTTAAGGTGTAGGAGTTTACGATTTCTAGGGTTTAGAATCTAGAATGTTAGGATTTAATTACATTAAACATCTTAAATTAATGTTGTTTAATTTTTTTAGAAATGTAATTAATTACATTATAATATATTTCATTAAAAAATAAAATATAAATTAATGTTAGCAATCTAGTAGTTTTTATACACAACCATTATTGCTGTGTATAGCAAAACCTAAATTTAAATCAGAATAAAATCTAAGCTTTCTTGATGAAACTAGTATTTGATTTGCTCACTAAAAGAGTGGCGTTATGGGTTTGATTTTTTCGAGCCAAATATAAAGTGGTGAATAATGTTCCGGTTCAGCTTAAGAGTACGAATGTTTCCCGATTATAGAAAGGTTTAAGAATGGTTTGGGAGGCGATTGAGCAAGGTCCTTTGGGCAGGCGATTGAGCATTTGCTTCCGGCTCACGTGATGCTGCGCTTGCCAACGATACAATGCCTTTTGCCTCTTTTTCCAGCCGATTCGGTCCTTTGGGCAGGACGAAGAATGACAAATTTTCGGTTAAGTCTGCATATCTTATCTGAGGGGGTATTGAGCAAGGTCCAGAGGAGGATATTTGAAAACTTATTCAACGTTTCCGTGGCACACAATGGATGAAGATTTTTTTATGGATGGTTTGTCATAGTCGAATCATGACAAATCAAGAGCATGTTCATCGAAATTTCTCTATGGATGCGAGTTGTGAGATTTGTGATGTGTAGTTGAAGATATTGACCAGGTTTTGCGATGCTACCCCCATACTTTTGTTGTGTGGCGTGAGTTAGTGAAACCAACTTTGTTTGATGAGTTTATGCATAAAGATATTAAGAGTTGGGTTAGAGCGAACCTAAGAACCGATGCTGTTTTTGGGCGTGAAGATAGGAACTGAGATTTGATGTTTGGGGGCGTTTGTTGGTTCTTGTGGCTTTATCGGAATGCCTTGGTATTTGCGACACCGGGGTGGAGACGTAGTCGATCTTGGTGAAGGCACGATAACGGCTTGTGTCGGCTATAGCTGCACTTAGTAATGGAGGATCCGATCGACCAATGAGTAGTGATAGTGGTTCTCGAGTTATACGTTGGCAGCCACCTTCAGATGGGTGGATTAAACTGAACACTGATGGCTCGAGCTGTCATGGCAATTGCTTTATGACGTGTGGTGGTTTACTTAGAGATGGTATGGGTTATTGAATACTAGGGTTTGGCAAATTTATTTGACGGTGCTCGAGTTTAGAGGCTGAATTATGGGGTGCTTATCTCAGCTTGATATGTGCATGGGAAGTTGGATATCGACAGGTTGTCCTTGAGATGGATAGTTTGGAAGCGGTTGAGATCCTTCGGATTGGCTCTTCTTCCTTATATGGGCGCATCTTGGAACATTACTTCCTGGTGCCCCGTAGTCAACAATGGGTTGTTTGCATTCAACATATTTCGAGACAAGAGAACAAAGTAGCGAATGCGTTGTCAAATCTCGTTGGTACTAATAGTTTTGATTGCATACAATAGGAGGAACCACCTCCTTCAGTTATTTCTTTAGTTTAGAATGATTATGTAACTTTGTAGTTCTTTTGAACCTTGTGTTCCTTTAAGATAATATGTGTACTCTTTTCTTCCATTTAGGTTAGGGAAATTTTTAACGAGGCGTGTACTATATTCTTTGGTGTTTGATGGTTATCAATGAAGTCACACCTATTTTCATCAAAAAAAAAAATCTAAGCTAGTTACAAACATGTGTAACAAATTATGGAAAAACAAAAAATATTCAATATCAATATAACTGTTTTTAATATGCTAGTGTGATTACAATGTAATATCTATTCAATTTTCTTAACCCTTTTATAAAGCACACACACCGTGCACACACAACGCTCGAACCCGAGCCACCTAAATGAAATACATCATCCTTTACCATTGGGACCACTCTACGAATTCCAATATCAACGTAACTGATTAAAACTAATGCAAACATAGTCCATACTGTTATGATCACTTACAATAATAGTACTTAATGAATAAATTAGGATTAATATCAATTCGAATTAAATTTAGACTAATATCGATTCTTTACTGGTAATTAACCCCATAATAGTTATCTGGTTATCTTAATCTTTTATGTCTTTTTATTAAAAAAATCTTTTATATATATTTTATAATTTATATCCGAAATTTGTGTTACCTCGAATAATGTTTTCGTGGTCCTGCAATATCCAAATGTTAGCACACAGCCTGGCATCGGTGCCATTAAGTTGTAGTAGCCAAGCTATCCATTAATCAGTTTTGGAGAGGCACATGCAACTTTTATTTGGTTTGCCTTACTTTTGACCCCTCTTTCTATCATGGGAATTGGACACTTTCCTCTCAAAGAATTACATAAATAATTGGAATCCAAGAAATTGAAAAACTGGATATATATATATATATATATATATATATATATATATATATATATATTAATAATGCATCACATAATTGACAATTGTTGTGTGGAGTGTCAAGCAAATCGATGCACCTTTAGAAAATATTTGAATTCGAGACTTGTATGTGAAAAAATAATGCTAAAAGAGTTTGATTAAAATGTCTAATCCGACTGAATTCTTAATTTAATTGGACTTTTGTAGTTACATAATACCAAAGTATGTCATATAATTAAGAATTGTTTGATACATTGTTAATGTATACATTTATAATCATCCATGAATTAAATTATGTCATATAATTAAATTTTATTAATACTTACAAAGTGCTTATATATAGATAGATGTACTAAAACATTACTATATAAATATATTTTACATAAATAAAGGGGGAATTCACCAACACAAGTGTAAAACGAGTATCATGTGGATCCAAAGTAATGTATTAATTAAAATATATTTAACAATTGAAAAGTTTTTATAAAATAAATATTTATATATTTTCAATTTACTTACAACATGATACACACAATCTACGTAAATAGAACATAAAATTTAACGACTAGATTATTAAAATATGAATCATAGAATAATTTATAAAAGTGTGTAAAACTTCACTCAATTAGGAGAGACTCGTTTGCACTGATATAAAATTGAGTGAGTTTACAATTTTTTATAAGTTTTTATACAATTCATATTTTAACAATTTATCATTGTATTTATTTTTTTATCAGAAAAAAACATATGATTTTATTTAGGGAACACATCTACACTAAGATTTAACATTGAATTTATTAATATAATTATATTTATTAAACATATAAATTTTCAAAGCAATTCGATATTTTTGTAATGTCAAATCAAAATAATATAATAATTACTAACGAAGTTAGTCTAAAGGATAAACAATTTGGTATAATTTAAGCATGTTTCAAGTTCGAGATATTGTGTATACAAAAACTCTTTATTGAGAGGCTCATCTACCAAAACTAAATATACAATACGAATTGGTTCGAATTAGTTATAGTAAAACTTTAGAGACGGAGAGAGAAAAAGAAATGTAATAATTCAAATTCAAAAAAATGGATAGAGAGAACTGAAGTCAGGTTTACTTTTCAGACAGGCCCAACCCATTAAGTGATGGGAATGTAAGAGCTACCGACGCAACATAACAGAATGGAATGTGTCCTGTTTTTTTTTTAATAAAAATACAAATTAAATATTTAAACGAAACATTTCATTAATTTCTGATTATTAAAACTAAAAGGTGAATAAATAATTGAAGTCACATAAGAGTAATTAATTGGCTAATTATTAAATAAAATAATTAAAGATACGAAGATTTGGTTTAGGACCAAGTTTTTGTCTAATGATGTATTTATCAGTGGTAAGTCAAGACAGAGACAACAACCTAAGTCCAACGATTCCCTAAATATTTGATTATGCATCGTATACGGATTATTAGATTTCACATTATTAAAAGTGTGATTTATATCATTCTAATATGTTTAAAAATTAATTATTTTAAGATACACTAATTGGTAAAGTGGCTAAGGATTTTCATATTGTTCCATCTTGTATGAATTTAAATCACGGTATAAGAATGTAACACCTCTCTATTATAAAAAGATATTAATTATTCTGTTTGTAAAACCAAATAATTATTATGAACTCATTGAATGGTTCTGGCGGGGTAAAGGACGACAGTGTTTCGTCTAGGTGACATGATTTCGAACAATATAATTTATACGATATGTGTGCGTTTTCAAAAGACTAAGAGTAAAGAACAACTATTATCTTGTAATTCTATTATATATATATATTGTTCAAATATATTGTAATCTTCATCTGAATATATTTTCTGATTGAAGCATTAAAATCATATAACTTAGATACCCTTGCACACTTTTTTTTATACTGTAAAATAATTTTTATATATTGTTGATTGAGTGTACTTTAGTTGATATTATTTGTGTAACAAATAAAGAGACATACAATCGAGATGTTTAAATATTTAATTTTCTCTCAATTGATGAATCGAGAGGACGTAAATAATATAGAATTTGTATATTCAAAAGTGATTTGTACATATTTGTTGTATTTAAATAAAAGACATATATAAAGAATTGTTTTAGATAAAAGTTTTTAATACAAATTAGTAACTCTTAATTCCTAAATCATATCAATTGTATTTACTTTCACTCAAAGACAAGATCTTATGAATATTATAACAATAATGCATAATTTTTTATATGACATTTAATTAATTAATAGATCAATCTGAATTAAAAACTATTAAAACTAAACATCATCAAAATTCGAACATTTAACTTTGTATTACTATTTACTACATATTAAACATGAGCTCAATTGAGTTTAAATAAAAGAGTTATAATAAAAATAAAAACCAAAATTAGAGCTGTCCACGTCATGGAAAGAGGCACCTGTAGTGTAATAGCCAAAGTCCCTAGTTAAGTAAACCATAAGCGGCAGTGAATAATTAACCAGAAAACCCAGTTTCACAGACACAGTACAACAATGTGTTCGTCTTCCTTTCCCAGTTTCCCTATATATTTTATCCCTTCGCCTTCCCTCTCCTAATTATACCCTTTAACTTCAAACATTCATATCTTTAAAATTCTCATCTTCTTTCTCTTTTCAAGTTAGTTATTTAACGGTTTTAACGAGAAAGAAAGGAAGATGATTAGTTGGGGCGATCTTTACACCGTTTTAACGGCGATGGTTCCGCTGTACGTGGCTATGATCTTGGCATACGGCTCGGTTCGTTGGTGGAAGATTTTCTCCCCGGACCAGTGCTCGGGAATCAATCGCTTCGTCGCCGTTTTCGCCGTTCCGCTCTTGTCTTTCCATTTCATTTCGACCAACGACCCTTACGCCTTCAACTTCCGGTTCGTGGCGGCTGACACGCTGCAGAAGCTCATCATGCTGTTTGTTCTGGGATTGTGGACTAATTTAACGAAAAACGGAAGCCTTGAATGGATGATCACCGTTTTCTCTTTATCAACGCTTCCGAACACTCTGGTGATGGGCATTCCGCTTTTGATCGCCATGTACGGTGCCTACTCCGGGGCTTTAATGGTTCAAGTGGTGGTTCTCCAGTGTATTATTTGGTACACGCTGCTTCTCTTCCTTTTCGAGTACCGCGGTGCTAAAATCCTCATCATGGAGCAGTTCCCCGAAACGGCGGCTTCCATTGTTTCTTTCAAAGTTGATTCCGATGTCATGTCACTCGACGGCCGGGATTTCCTCGAAACCGACGCGGAAATCGGAAACGACGGGAAGCTACATGTGACGGTCAGGAAATCTAATGCTTCGAGGAGGTCTTTGGGGCCTTGTTCGCTTCCCGCATTGACTCCCAGACCGTCCAACCTTACCGGAGCCGAGATATACAGTTTGAGCTCTTCACGGAACCCGACTCCGAGAGGTTCGAATTTCAACAACTCCGACTTTTACTCCATGATGGGTGTTCAAGGATTTCCCGGACGGCAATCTAATTTCGGTCCGGCTGATTTGTACTCCGTTCAATCCTCGAGAGGACCAACTCCGAGACCATCCAATTTCGAAGAAAACAGCTCCGCTTTGTCTCCGAGATTTGGATTTTATCCGGCACAGACCGTTCCGGCATCGTACCCTGCTCCGAACCCGGAGTTCTCATCCGTGACCAAGACCACTAAAGCTAGCCAACAACAACAAGTTCAGCAACAGCAGCAGCAAACGGTTCAACCTCAGGCTCAGCAGCAAAAGGAGAATAGTAAAGAGAATCATGATGCCAAGGAGTTGCACATGTTTGTGTGGAGTTCTAGTGCTTCGCCGGTATCGGAAGCCGGTGGACATCACGTCTTCGGTGGCACGGAGTTCGGGGCTTCCGAGCAATCTGGACGGTCGGAGCAGGGTGCTAAAGAGATCAGAATGTTGGTTTCTGATCACCCTCAAAACGGGGAAAACAAAGGTAATTAATAAATAAATTTATCAACAGCTGCTGGATTTTTTAATAATAATAATTCGTTGTTTGGGAAACTATGCCAGGCAGTGGTGAATTCAATGGAGGAGACTTCAACATTGCTGGAAAAGATGGGGATGAAGAGAGAGAAAAAGAAGGACCCAATGGACTCAATAAGCTGGGGTCCAGTTCAACTGCCGAGTTGCACCCGAAAGCCGCCGGAGCACCAGAGACTGTCGGAGGCAAACAATTGCCTCCGGCCAGTGTAATGACCCGCTTGATCTTGATCATGGTGTGGCGCAAGCTTATCCGAAACCCCAACACATATTCCAGCCTCATCGGACTCATCTGGTCTCTAATAGCTTTCAGGTCAGTTCACCGTTCATTACACAAATTAAAATTTTAACCGACTTGGATTCATATGATTATCAAACAAAGAAAACAAATACCTACTCATTCATTGGAGGTGCTTTAATTAATGCAGGTGGCATGTGAGTATGCCGAAAATAATAGCACAGTCCATCTCCATACTGTCAGATGCTGGACTAGGAATGGCCATGTTTAGCTTAGGTGAGCATCTTCAAGTAATAATACTAATTTTTGCAACTGGATAAGTTGAAAAATAAAATGTCCTAAACCAACACTGTACACAAAGTATGATACTTTTGCCGAATTCAGGCAACCCATAAGCCATAGGAACAAACATCCATGTAATAAGACTTCATGGACCATTTCCCTTTTTTTCCTTTTTCAAAACTGATATTGATATTGCATGACAACGGAGGCTAATCTTTGGACTAAAACCGGGTTTAAGTTAATTAACCTCCCGACAAGTAGGGTCGTGTTTTGATGTTGGCTAGCGGTCCCGGGTCGGTGGGCATTGGTTGTGATAGTCGCCAATTAGGCCACTGGTTAGTGAATGGTAGTTGGATTGGAAAGACATTTAATCGTTTTCAAATGGAAAAAAAAAACAGGTCTGTTTATGGCACTGCAACCCAATATCATCGCCTGTGGGAACTCCGTAGCCTCATTTGCCATGGCGGTTAGGTTCTTGACTGGTCCGGCCGTCATGGCTGTCGCTTCGATTGCTGTAGGATTACGCGGCACACTCCTCCGCGTCGCCATCGTTCAGGTAACACACAAAAAAATAGTACTCACATTACTCCATAACTATTACTCTATTAGGCCGAGTACATAAATTTTGTTTCAAATTTAACAGGCGGCTCTTCCACAAGGAATTGTACCATTTGTGTTCGCCAAAGAATACAATGTTCACCCTGCAATCCTCAGCACCGCGTAAGTGAAAAAACCCTGAACATACTTAATCATATGTATTGAATAATTTTCCGACTCTTTCCGAAGAAATCGAAAAATATCGTTTATTAACATTTTAATTTGTAATTTTATTCAGGGTTATCTTTGGGATGTTGATAGCACTGCCGATAACGCTCGTGTACTATATTCTTCTAGGATTGTGAGGAGTTATTTAGAGTTTGAATTCGAGCTATAGAAACACTGATCGGACCGGATTACGTTGTTAATTAACATGAGGATTTTTCGGGGAAGATGATTTTAGTGCAAAAGAGGGTTCCAAAATCATTGGAGATGACTTAGCAATGTCCCGAATAGAATTCGTCTGTCCCACCAATGATTTTATGCTCCGTGTTTCTATTATGTGTCCCCGGTTATAAGGATGATCCCCCATTTAATGCCAAGTTTATCCAATTTCTTAGAGTAATTTTCACAAGAAAGCAAGCGGCAGACACTGAAGAGGAAGAGGGAAGATAGCAAGTTTATGATTTTTGTAAAGTTTGATTTCACTCTAATGAAAAGTAGCAAAGGGTTTTCATTTTTCTTAAAAGCAGCTGATATTTTTATTTTTGTAGAGAAGAAATGTAATCTGGATTTGTTTCTAAAATTGGTAACTATTTTGTATCATTATTTATTATATTATAGATCACATTGCGATGAAATTTTAGATTTAATTTTTTTTAAAGTTGATGATCGATCCAGAATATTATTTATAACATTCAAAAAAGATAATACCGATCGTTAGATGACACGTTGTTAATATTTAGACACGAAAGAATGAAACATGTGGTGATGTCCTAGTGTTTGTGGCTTCATTCCACATCAAACAATGCAATAGGTTTGGAGCAATCAAAAACAAATTGACAGCCCCATTCCTCTAATTATTTACATCCAAACTTTCTACCATTATATTCTATTTTTTAATTTTGTACAAGATTGGTGAGTTAAATAATTTAAAGAGAGAGTGGGGATGAAGCCATTAAGGCATGGCTCAGACGGGAATCAAATAGAAAGGGAACAAAAGCTAATTAAGACATTTGAGAGGGAGAGATGGAACGGGTCATGGTCGGTGTATGGTGAACCGCGGACATGAGTCGGGGGTGATGGGCCCGAGCCCAAGTGCAGGGACCATTTGAGGGATTATACTTTTTCATTTTTGAGAGAGACCTATGAAAGAAAATTATAATAAAAATGGGTTTGTTGTCACTAAAATTATAATTGTCACAAGTATTTCTTTCTATGTATAAACTACACTACGTGCTGGGATGTTTATTGAGTTGAGCAGCTCACAAACAACTCGAATTCGATTCAGTCAAAACTCGACTCGAAATCAAATTCTTAAAGATTCGAATAAAGTCCAACTCGACTTGATAAGCTCGTGAGCAACTCGTTATATTTTTTATAAATTCTTTTATAATTTTTTTGTGGCTACCTTAAAAAATTATGTTTCAAAAAATTTAAATACTAGTTGAAACTTCTATTATTACTTTATGTATAAAAGTATAAAAGAGAAAAAGTCTTCAGTTTGCATTTTCTTTATAAAAAAATACGAATGAAAGTTAAAACCCTGAAATTCTTAAGGCATTCTCTCCTATATTGTTCATCAAAGATTGTTGAGAAACTAAAAAGAGTCTCACACTCAAATATCGACTTATTTCTAACTCAATCACGACATGTTCATTTATTTATTTCCCCAGACCTCACATTTTTATTCTTGAATTTGTATGTTTAAATTAAGCTCTAATAGTATCATCAGATTTTACCTATATTAAAAAAACGAGGTAAAATTTTTTGCGAACTTAACGAACAACAAGTTGAGTCGAGAAACGAGATTTTTTAACAAGCACGAGTCGAGCACTACTCAACTCGCGATCGACTCGCTCGATAAGCACCCCCTAAACTACACTAGATACCATTAAATTTTAAGTTCAGTATCGAGTATATCATTAAATTAAAATTTGGTACTATTTTATAGAGGTGGCAAACGGGTCAATCGGTTCGGGTTCGGTTCGGGTCATTTCGGTTTCGGTTATTTCGGGTCTGATATCATTCGGTTCAGATTCGGTTCGGTTCGGTTCGGTTCCAGTTCGGTTTTATTGTTCGGTTGATTTTCGGGTCGGTTGATTTTCGGTTCAGTTGATTTTCGGTTCTGTTCAGTTCGGATCGGTTCGGGTCAATTTCTAGTTGATGGGAGATCGGTCGGTTTTAATCAAGTTTTTTGGTTGGTCAGTTTTTTTACACCCTTTATATGGCTTTATAAAGCCAATATATTTAACTTTTTGGTGAGTTGTGCGATTGTTCATATCTCATCTTTTTTTATTTCTATTAATATCTTTTATTTATTTCGGGTTGTCTTCGGTTCGGGTCCATTCGGTTCGGTTTCATTCGGTTCGGTTCCATTCGGTTCGGGTCTATCGGTTCGGGTCCATTTCGGTTCAACTAAAAATCAGTTCATTTTCGGTTCGGTTTCGGGTTTCGGGTCAAATTTCGGGTAAGCATGTTCGGTTCGGTTTCGGGTAAATCGGTTCGGTTTTCGGGTCTCGGGTCAAGTTTGCCAGGTCTACTATTTTAGCTTTAAACTTAAGCTTTAATTGTACCACTTGACCGTTAAAATTCCTCCACGTCATCGATTGTTAAAATTCGACTATACTATTGAACTAAAATTCAATATTATTTTAACACTAAATTTTAATTTAGGCTTCAATTATACCACTAAATTTTAAAATTCAATATTATTTTAACACTAAATTTTAATTTCAGTATCGAGTATATCATAAAATGGTCTAGTGGTATAATTGAAGCCTAAATTAAAATTTAATGTTAAAATAATATTGAATTTTAGTTCAATAGTATAGTCGAATTTTAACTCTTTTATCATTATTTTTCTTTTCTCGTTTTCTCCATGCTTTACCATAACATTTTATTGTGTTTTGTGTAGCATATCTAAGTTATGCTATTTTATTTCGTTAGATAGATTTTTTTTCATATAAAAATAGTGGATGCTTTTGTTTGCTTCAATAATACGCTTTTGTATGTTTTCATAGTATATCTTATTTTTCAGAGCTGAATTTGTCGTGCGTTTATTTGATTATATTGTTAATTTATCTTTTCTTTGGACCCTTAATTGGTTTTCTCATATTGATAAGTCTTTCAGCCACACTAAATAAATTATGTTAGAACTGTGATTAAACCGGTTTGTCAATACATCGTTATTGTTATATTCATTTTTATATTTGTGTTGGTAATACTTAATTATCTTCCAACGCCAATAATAACTTTTGTTTGTATCTTTTAGAGTTTTGGAATTGTTTGTTAGAGTTTTTCATTATATAGTGATTACATTGTATTCAATGATGGTTTATTTTAAAAAAATCAATCACATTAATCGATTATTTTCATTAAACCATCAATGAATACAATCACTAAATAATGAAAAACTCTAACAAGACATTACAAATAGATGAGAGTAAAGGGCAAGTTGTACAATTATCCACATCTTTCGGACAAAGATTTGGTGAGCCACATTAATTTGGTTTAATTCCAAGCACATACATACAAAAGGAGGGCTAATCTTTCATAATTCATATCATTCAATCTGCTTTTGATGTCTCCATCTCCCTTGTTTGCTTCCAATGCCCAAACTCTGAGATATTATTCCAACCTCAACCATATGATTCATTTCCATGCATGCTTTGGATCATTTTGATTATGTGTTGTACACCGTTGATGCTTAATAAATTCGAATGCAGCGTACTCGATATAGAACAAAAATCACCAGTCATTTTATCGTGCTCCTTTATATGTTCTTCTAATATTTCATGTCATGAGTATTAATGATTTTCTACACTGATTTATTGATTGTTTCTATTTTATTGATAATGCATGTATATAAAATCATTGGAATGACATATAAAGGTACATGAGAATTCTATTCTTCAATATATTAACTACAAGACGTGTTTAATGTTCGTATTATTTTATTTTTCATATGTCGCGTTTTCACAACTGATTTTTAAAGTTACAATTTTAATTACAATTTATACATTTTTATCAACTAGAATCATAATTAACTACTAAGATATAATCTGTCAAAAAAAAAAAACTACTACGATATAAAAATAAAATTGTAATTACAATCAATACATTGGTATTTTTTTTTCCGATCAATCGTATGATTTTATTTATTGAGATCAAAATCATACAAAATATTCAAGCTTGGGCCTCATTAAAAACCTCCCTAAACCTAAATGGAGGAAAAGAGTACCCAAGTTGGATTCGAAAATACACGCTAAGACCCGGAAATACACTCGAACCAGATACCCGACCCCCTCCAGCGAAAAGAAACATCATATACTCACCCTTCCCATGTCCACTCAGCGAACACGCTGTCCACCCCTGCCCCTCGCACGAACCAGCACCCATAACGCCCCGATGCACCTCGCTGCTAGACCTGGCAAACTTGACCCGAGACCCGAAAACCGAACGGATTTACCCGAACCGAACCCGAAACCGAACCGAACATGCTTACCCGAAATTTGACCCGAAACCGAAACCGAACCGAAACCGAACCGAAAATGAACTGATTTTTAGTTGAACCGAAATGGACCCGAACCGATAGACCCGAACCGAATGGAACCGAACCGAATGAAACCGAACCGAATGGACCCGAACCGAAGACAACCCGAAATAAATAAAAGATATTAATAGAAATAAAAAAAGATGAGATATGAACAATCGCACAACTCACCAAAAAGTTAAATATATTGGCTTTATAAAGCCATATAAAGGGTGTAAAAAAACTGACCAACCTAAAAACTTGATTAAAACCGACCGATCTCCCATCAACCAGAAATTGACCCGAACCGATCCGAACCGAACAGAACCGAAAATCAACTGAACCGAAAATCAACCGACCCGAAAATCAACCGAACAATAGAACCGAACTGGAACCGAACCGAACCGAACCGAATCTGAACCGAATGATATCAGACCCGAAATAACCGAAACCGAAATGACCCGAACCGAACCCGAACCGATTGACCCGTTTGCCACCTCTACTCGCTGCCCTCGAGCCCCTGCCCAGCAGCCAGTCTCAAGCGCTCGTCTCCCACGAGGCAACTAAAATCCCACACGCAACCAGTCCCGCCGATCGACTCCACCCTTGGCTAGCATATCCGCAATCCCATTAGCTTCCCGATTCGCATGTTGGAAAGTGCAATTCACAGCTCGACAAACTCGATCAATCCTCCGAAGCAACCAATCGTATTTCCAAGGTCTACTCTCCTTGTTCATAACCCACGAAAGGGCCACTAAGGAATCAGACTCAAGAACACAAGGCCATGCACGCCATTGCGAACCGTTAAACGCCTCAAGAGCGTAGCAAATCGCAGTAATTTCAGCTTCGTTTGAATCGATAATGCCCAATGGACCAGCAAACAGTGCCAACAACCTACCCCCCGCATCCCGTAGCACCCCACCACATCCCGCTAGTCCCGGTTTTCCTCTAGCCGAACCATCAACATTGAGCTTAACCATATTCGGCAATGGCGGCACCCACACCACCCCTATCCGATGCCGCACCGTCCGACCCCTAGTCTCGCACCACCACGGGCAGTCCCACCACACCGACTCCACCAATAAGGCATTGCGGTCCAGTACATTAACCCAAGAAAAGGCGCGCAATTTAATGGCAAAAAATAAATCCGATGAGGAGAGTCTCTTACCATTAAATATTAAATCGTTGCGAGCGAGCCACATGGACCATAACACCGCTGCACAACTTGACATCCACCAATGTCTAACCATCCCGCTAAACGGTCCATCTAGTAACATATGCACATAAGCCACTACCGACGCCGGCCTAACCATTTCCACCTTCCACCACCTAAAAAACAATGACCATACCTGCCACTTCCCTCGACAATGCAGTAATATATGATTCACCTCATCCTCCCCCTCTCCACACCATCGACAACCAGGATCCTGTACCTCTACATGCACCCCACGGTCTCGCAACAAGCACAATGTCGGTAACCGATCAAGGAGGACAAACCACACAAAACATTGCACCTTCGGTGGTGTTAACATCGACCATATACCAACATTCTCCCATTCGGCTTCCTCCTCCAGTCCAAAAGTCGCCATTAAACGCGACAGCTTAGCCACCGAAAATGTACCCGTCGGAGTATGCTTCCAAATCCATTTATCCACCTCCTCCTCAACAAGTTGTATCGCGCCCACCAAGCTATGCAATTCACTCAATTGTACCTCTTCAGACACTCGCAATTGGCGCGAAAAGAACGCTTCCCATCTCGAATGACCCAAGGAAAAATCCAAAGAATACTCATATATCAATGCCCATTTGTTCACCGCAATACGGTATAAACGCGGGAACACCTCACACAACAGAACCTCCAAGCACCACCTATCTCGCCAAAATAAAGCCTTCTTCCCGTTCCCAACCAACCATACGAAATTTGGCAGTCCCATAAACTTCTGTACACTCACCTCGTTCTGAATTTCAATAATTTGTCGCCATACCGTCGACATGTCTCGCTTTTGTTTGATCGTCATCCTACGATGTAACATATCAGCCCCATATTTCGCATCCAAAATACCCTTCCACAACGATCCCTCATCCACCTTAACACGCCACAACCATTTCGCTAAAAGCGCCAAAATTTTCTTATTCAAATCAACCACTCCCAACCCGCCAAATTGTCGCGGCCGACACACTACCTTCCAGCTAACTCGGCTCATCTTTCGTTTCTCCTCCGTGCCCCCCCCCATAGAAAGCTACGCCGGATACAATCCAAACGTTTAATCACCCCTTTAGGCACAACAAAAACTCTCATATAATAGATAGGAAGGGCAGATAATACCGAATTTAACAATGTTAATCGAGCAGCAAACGACAATGCATCCCTCTTCCACCCAGCTAGGCTATTCCGAAATCTCTGTATCAAAGGCTCCCATACTTTAATACTGCGTGGATTGTCACCCAACGGCAATCCTAGGTATGTCATCGGTAAGCTACCTAGACCACAACCCAAAAAATCGGCCATCTCCCCTACCAATGCCTCCTCCACACCAATTCCATACAAACATGACTTGATATAATTAATCTTTAAACCCGAACTGTATTCAAAACAAGTAAGAATTCTCTTTAAATTCCGTGCCATCTCGACATCCCCTTGAAAGAACAACACTGTGTCGTCCGCAAATTGTAAGTGCGACACAAAGCATCCATCCACTACTCGCACTCCCCTTATCAATCCCCCCTTCTCAGCCTCAATCAATAAGACATGTAGCAACTCGACCACCATCACAAATAATAACGGTGATAGTGGATCACCTTGTCGCACCCCTCTCTTCATCGGAAATTCTTTTGTTGGGCAGCCATTAAGCAAGATCGATAACCGCGCCGTGCTAAAACACGTTCGCATCCAATGCATCCACCTCCCCCCAAAACCCATCCGTTGCTGAATATTCTCTAAACATCCCCATTTCACGCAGTCATAGGCTTTGGCGAAGTCAAGTTTCAGCAACACACCACCTTCCTCGCTTCTTTGTATCAAATGTAACACCTCATTTGCCAACATAATCCCATCGACAATTTGCCTTCCTCTGACAAAAGCGGATTGCACATCGCTAATGATCCACGGCAGCACCTTCTGTAACCTTTTAGCTAGACATTTTGCCACAATTTTATAAATCGAGTTCAAAAGGCAAATTGGTCGAAAATCCCCAATTTCTCGCGGATTGTCCTTCTTCGGCAGTAAAGTAACAAAAGTGGAATTCACGCCCCTCGGTAGTTCACCCGAATCATGAAAGTCTTGCAACACTTGCATCACATCTTCCTTCAAAAAATTCCAACCCTTCTTGAAAAAATCAAAAGTGAAGCCATCAGGACCCGGTGCTTTCGATCCGTCACAACTCCATACCACAGCCCTTACTTCCTCCTCACAAAACGCCACCTCTAGCCCCTCTACCATTGTCTCGGGTACCCTTTTAAACACAACAACCATATCGATAACTCCTAAGCACCTTGTAGCAGCAAAGTGTTTCCTAAATTCATCATAAACCAAGTATCGAAGGCGATCCGGATTCGTCTCCCATATGCCATTAACGAGCAGCCCCGTAATGCCATTTTTTAAAGCTCTCAATTTTGCCGAACGATGAAAGAATGTCATATTTCCATCCCCCTCTCGCAACCATCTCACCCTCGCTTTTTGTCTCCATATCGACTCCCTCATCCTCGATAAAGACCACAACTCTTGGTGATGATTTCGGCGTTGCTTCAATTGTGAATCCGTGACTGCATTTGTGCTTATTAATTCGTCAATTCGATTAATAGCACTTGTCGCGGATTCAATTCTATTGTCAATATTACCGAACACCCGTTTATTCCAATCTCGCAAAAATAATTTCATTCCCCGTAGCTTAGACACCACATCCCCACCCTCCTGTTTAACCGACAATCTCCCCCATTCCTCCTCCAAATCCCGCAAGCATCCCTACTCTCCATCCACACATTTAGAAATTTAAACGGTTTTGGTCCCCAATCCAACACATCATTCACAAGTAATAGTGGTGTGTGATCCGACAAACCCCTTGGTAAAGATGATAACCTCAAGTTATTGAATTTATCCACCCAATGCATAGACACCAAGCACCTATCAATTCTACTACATTTGCTATCCGGACCAAACCATGTAAAAGATAACCCATGCATAGGCAAATCACAAAGTCCATTATCCTGAATGAAATTCACAAAAACATCCATACCTCTATCCGTCGCAACACAGCCTTGTCGCTCCGATAGCTTCGTCACGGTATTGAAATCACCAATAAGGCACCACGGTATGTCACGCGATAAAACTTCCCTCTCAATTTCGGTCCACAGCAGCCCTTGTTGCGTTGCATCACATGGTGCATAGACGCCTACCAAACCACAAGTCCAACCCTCATACGTCCAACAGCCCTCTATCGCCACAAACCGTTCCCTCACAAGCTTCCGATTAACATGAAATCTAGTCGTCTCCCAACACAACAATATACCCCCCGAGCGCCCTGTTGATGGCGAAAATGCAAAATCAAAAGAATCCGAAATCCAAACACTCCTTAATAGCAATGGTGTGATACTTTCCAATTTTGTTTCCACGATTATCACACAATCTCCCCTATGTTGTCGTAGTAAATTCCTTACCCCTCTCCTCTTCGCTGCCGTACCCAACCCCCGCACATTCCACGACAATATCCACATCTTTTGATTACAATTGGGTTGGTTCGCGCGCCTCAATAAGGCGAGCAATGTCTTTGATGACGTTTTCCTCGTTCCCAATCGTTTCAGCCCCCAACAGTTTTCCCAACTCCCACGTTTCCTGTGCCTCCTTAAGGATACTCCTTTCCGCTGTAAAAAATCTGAGTCCGAAAGCGATCCGTTAGCCAGCTCCGTCGAGGGTGGTTTCAGATTTTTTCTTGGGCGACCCCTGCCCCTTTTCTCCACTGCCAATCCCTTTTCCTCCGTACTGTTTTCCTTCCCCGATGATTGTAGAATTTCCGAGAGTTGACGCACTCGGCGTTGTTTGCCTTTATACTCTATTAAGGCGGCTATGCCAGCCCTAGATTTCGGCCCAGATTCCATGATGTTCTCTTGTGGCATCGCACCCATCACCGTCCCGAAATCCTTGTTCCCACAACCCAGCGGTAATTCTCCCTCACTATCGACTAAGGCCAATTCATCACCATTGCCGTCGTGTGTTTTATTGCCACTGTCCTCGCGTACCTCACATGCACTAATATCCATACTACGATATTCGACAACCTCCCTTTCGACGATGCCTACCTCCTCATCCGCCTTACCCGAATTTGCCCTTCTCGAAGTTACTTCTTCACTCGAATTTGGTGCCAAAACTCTATCGTCTCGCCTTTTGTTGTCGTCCCATAATTTATTGATCATCCAGCTTTTCGGGGATGGCAAACTAATTGAGTTTGGGACCACTGTCTCCTCCTCATCAACACCATCCGATTTAGTTGTTATTTGCACCTTTGGATCCTCTTTGTCTTCCATCTCCCTCGGCTGGTCTCCCCCCTCCGATTGCTCCATACTCCCCTTGTCATCTCCATTTCTCTTTTCCAAATTGGGGTCCGAAATTTCATGAACTCGAACTCTATATTGGTTATCGCCAATTGTAACATCAATCGTTTCCTCTATCGGGAAGAACCAGTCCGTTTCAAGAAGGAACTGCACTTTTTCAAACGATGTAGGGGCATCAGTCTTCTCATCCACACAAATCAACTCGCCCCACAACGCTGCTATGTTTCGATATGTGCCCTCGGACCAGGCATGTATCGGCAAGCCACATACCGACACCCATACGCGTCGATTGGGAATCACACAATCTGTCGACCATTCGGTCACATTTTCTAGCCATGGTGCAAAACAGTCGGATTTAATACATTCATCCCTTGTCTCCCTATCGGGGAACATTAGAAGTACTAATGAACCTGCAATTCGCATTAAAGAGAACTCCCTTTTTGTTGCTTTCAATTCAGATGCCAATTCCATAATTGATCGCGGTTGTCGACAGAATCCTATCGCGCAGGTTTTTAATATCGCCAGTTTGTCCTTGTCAATTACGCCTTCAACCCTACGATAGTCTTTCATCGCCTCTCTTTTATCCCCCTTTGCGCTGCCGCTAGCCGCCGGTTTTTCCTCCTTTGAATCCCTCGTCGAAACCCCTCCCTCATCCCTAGAGAAACCTTTCCGCCGTTTCCCAACCGCATCTCTCGTGTCTCTTTGTGCCAATTGTACCGTCAATTTTGATCCATACAAACGAAACCCATGGAATCTCTCAATTACACGATCTGCATCAGTTTTCGTTTTCATTCGAACGAATCCAAACCTAGATCCATCTCTAGCCCTCTTTGTCGGCACAAATACATCCACCACAACCCCATGTCGATCAAAAACTTGCCAGACTCCTTTCCAATGGAGTTGCGCCGGTAGGTTTCCGACGAATAAGGTCCAACAGGATCGTGATGATCGTGATGCTCTCCCATTGGTTTCTCTCATTTTGTTAAGTTCAATACATTGGTATTACTACGAACAAAATCAATCATTATTATTATGTAAGAACAGACAAAACGATAACCTCAATCAGATAAATATGAGTAAGTTCCTACGAATAAATTTTTTTATAGATTTTTTTATGCTCTAACACTGAAAATTAAATTTTAATTCTTAACATTAAATTAAAACTTTAGACACTGAAAAACACACCAAACCTACAATTCTCTAAACCTTAATCTTAATTTTTAATCATAAACTATAAACTTGTATTTTAGGTAAGAGGCATAAAAAGCGCAGACGGTTTGAACTCAATTCCCACACAGCGGAAGGCAGTGGGATTGGGAATGATCACCAAAATTTTAAAAAAATATATTAGAATTTGATCCTTCAAAATTTCAAAAAAAAAGTTGCGCACTTTGAAATTTTTAGAAATTCATGCTAAGCTTAAATTTTTTTTACATATTTTTAATTGATCTCCTCGCATATTTTTAAAAAAATTTATTAAGTATCTCAAAATTATAAAAAAAAATTAGTTACACCTAAAAAATTAAATTAAAACCCTTCCAAATTTTAAAAAAATTTAGCTTAAACCTCTAAATATTTTAAAATTTTAAGTTCACATCCAAACTCTTTCACCAATTTTCTCCCTTTTTCAACATACGGAATAAAATTTAGATTGATAGTAAATACATATTATTTACATATAAGGAGACTTGAATCTAAAATATAAAATTTTGAGCATTTACTCTATGATTGATATTAGAAACACGTAAGAATTTCACATGAATTATAAAATCCAGCTGTTGCGCGCCATGCTTCATGCACTGTCAACACTTCATTGTCCCCATCATTATCATCATTTATTTGTTATTTTCCATTTCCAAATTTACTTGAAATTGAAGAGAAGAGGACACTCATATTTTGACAATGAACTTGTAATTTCATTTCAAATTCGTTAAATAGAAAAAAACTAAAAAGCATATACAATTATAAGAGGGGGGGAAAACAACGGCTAGAGCCTAGGGTTTGGTTTTATTTTCTAGAGTAAAGTATACAAATTATGAAATGGTCATTAAATTTATCAATTTGTTATAAAATAATTATTATACATGATAAAAAAGTAATAAATTCTGATAAATTTAAGAATTATTTTGTAACAATTTGATAAGTTTTAATGATATTTTGTAACAATTTGATAAAATTTAGTGACCATTTTATAATTTATGAAATTGGAAAGGCCAGGAAGATATATTTTACTTAATTAATGATCAAATGTATATTTTACCCTATTTTCTACATCTTCATACTGAATTACTGATACAACATTAAGGAATATGATGAAATCAAAGGCTATTAAGATGAATCCAAATAGAAAGGACAATGACCACATGATAATGATCGGACGGAGCATGTGATTCGAGGGTCACTAAATACGGTACGGACAAACATAGGCAGCCATCCATGGACCGAAAATCGAAATCCAAACCTTATTGTGACATGGACTGCTCGGTGTTTCGTGGCTAAAAATGAAAACCAAACCCATCATCCATCATACAATTATACCATATCACCATCATCTACGTACTTATTAATATCCAATGCATGCATGGATACGTGGCTAAAAATCAACGCTTGAGTTCCATTTTCATGTGTAGGCATGCCCATACCGTGATCATGTTCATGTGGTATTGTTTTGGCATAAAGCCAAAAAATACCATTAACGTTTGATTCGATAGTTATTTTTTTCATATATTTTTTAAACTAATTTAACTCTATCGAAAATACTACGATGAGAAAAAATAACAGTTTCGGCAAAAGAAAAAAAGAGAGAAGAGGATACACCGAAACCCTAGCCGACAAACAAAAGGAAAATGAGAAAGAAAGAGAGAATACAAATGTAGGCCAAAAGAGTTAATTTGGGTCAGTTCCCACTAATGGGTTTTTATAGCCCAATTAGCTAACAGAAAAATTATTAGTTAATTTTCTGTTACAACTAAAAGCAGGTTGGTATAACAGATATGGGCCATCCATCCATTAAGTTTGTTGGCCGGTTGAAACCACCTCTTCTATAATCCAATATTCACCCCGTTTTCTGAACTTTTGAACCTTCTTCGCGAACTTGACTTAACGACCATACAGACAACTGACGGCGAAGAGCTTGAAACCTTAATACTGTCAAAGGCTTGGTGAGAACATCATCAATTTGATCATGAGCTGGTATATAATTGACCTCCAACTGATTACACATGGCCTTCTCGCGAACAAAATGAAGATCCAGTTCAACATGCTTAGTCTTAGCATGCATAACAGGATTTGCTGCCATGGCAATTGTGCTGGTGTTATCACACCAGATTCGAGGTACGGTGGCAACTAAAACTTGCATATCTGAGAGAACAGCAGAGATCCATGTGGCTTCACTAGCAGCATCAGCAAGACTCATGTACTTTGCTTCAGCAGTGGATCTAGACACAAACCTTTGCTTCTTCGAACTCCAAGCCAACATATGAGAACCAAAGAACACACAATGACCAGAAATAGATCGTCTATCATCTGGATCACTTCCCCAATCAACATCCGAGAAGACTTGAAGGTTTACACAAGAATTAGGTGTAGAAAACCAAAGACCGAAGTCAGAGGTACCTTTGAGATACCTGAGAATTCTCTTTACAGCAGACCAGTGGATCTCAGTGGGCTGCTGCATATACTGGAAAACTTTATTAACTGAAAAGGCCATATCTGGACGCGTGTGACACACACAAAAGAGCCCCAACAGTGTTTCTGTAGAGCTGAGGATCTTTGAACAATTCTCCAGAATCTTTGAACAACTTATGTGACACCACCATAGGTGTATCAACTAAATTCGTGTGCAGCAGATTAGTTTTAACAAGTAATTCATCAATGAACTTTTTCTAACTGAGAAATATCCCACCTGCAACATGAATTGCTTCAATACCAAGGAAATAGTTAACTTGACCAAGATCCTTCAACAAAAACTTATCATCGAGGGCTTGAATAACTTGCTTAATATGAGAGATGAAAGAACCTGTGATGAGTATGTCATCAACATAAACAGCAACATACATCACATTATTGTCAACATGCTGAACAAAAAGAGATGTGTCAGCACTAGAAGAACGAAAATGAATGCTGCACAAAAACTTCGTTAGCTTAAGAAACCATTGTCTGGGTGCCTGGCGAAGTCCATAAAGAGCCTTCTTCAATCGACATACAAGCTTAGAACCATCCAACCCTGTTTTCTCAAAACCTTCTAGTTGTTTCATAAAGACTTCTTCTTGAAGGCCACCCTTCAAGAATGCATTGTTAACATCTACCTGATGAATAGGCCACCCATTGGACACAACAAGAGACAGAAGGATATTAACTGTGAAGAACCTAACAACTGGACTGAAAGTCTCCGCAAAATCAAAACCAGGAACCTGACTGTACCCCTTCGCACTAACCTTTCTTTAAACCTACTCACAGACCCATCAGAATTGAGTTTTATTCTGAACAACCATTTGGAACCAACTGCCTTTCGATTGACAGGGAGAGGCACCAACTTCCAAGTATCATTCTTGAGTAAGGCATTGTATTCATCTAAAACAGCAGCATGCCACAAGGGTTGTTTAAGAGCTTCATGAACATTAGCAGGCGTAACTAAACTCTTAACATTGTAAATTTTTGGCTTAAAGATGCCATCCTTGCTACGAGTGACCATACGATGACTATTTAGAGGAAGAGAAACAGATGGTGCAATGCCAGGTAATTATGAAGAAGTATCAGGGACCTCAGTCAACCTATGAGGACTATTTAAAGTTTCTAGAGTAGTACCCAACTCAGAACAAAACTCAGCAGAGACATGAGATTCATCAAACACAGAAGTAGAAGGTGTTACACATAAAGAGGGTGGACCAACATCATTATCACAAGGCTCACCACTACCAGACTCACCATTACCAGGATCATCACCACCAGGCTCATCATTACCAGGTTCATCACCACCAGGCTCACCACTGCCAGACTCAGATGGGCCATGTACATCATCGGACTTATTTAAAGAAGAATTAAAACCAGGAGAAGGCATAGAAGTATCAGTAATATCAGGCTCTTTTGAAACAAGACCATCAGATACTATCACATGGGATGATCCAGGAGATATTTGACCAACTATACTAGAATCTTCTTGTGGTACAGAAGGGGCAGAAACCATGTCATCAGAAGAAGAAGGAGAACTAGAAGAAGAACAAGGTACTTCAAAAGTATCCATACATTGAGAAGAAAGAGGGAACTCACAAGAAGGAATACACTGAGATCTAGGAAGAGCAGCTGAAGGATGAGTACTAAGAGCAAATGGATATATTTGCTCATCGAATTTCACATGCCGAGACACATACACACGGCCAGTATCATCCATACACCGATAACCAGAGTGTAGTGGGGAATAACCAAGAAACACACAAGGCTTGGTCCTAAAATCAAACTTATGTCTATTGTAATCTCGAAGATAGGGAAAGCATTGTGACCCAAAAACCTTGAGAAACTTATAATTGGGCTTCTTACTATACACCTTTTCAAAGGGTGAAATCCCACTAAGCTTAATAGAAGGCAGCCTATTAATTAAGTAAACATGTAACCCCCTCGTCCCGGTCTGGCCGAATGACCGGTCCGAGTAGGCCACACAGGGAAAACCGAAGCGAAACCCGTTAAGGTTCCCCCTCAGTTAGCAACCCTAATTTTTTTCTTTTAACTTATCTTCTCTAATGACACATTAAAGTCCTACGTGATCAAAACAACGGAAATGAAAGAAGAAAGCAATCATCCGAACCCAAATTATTATTTAAATATTATTTTCTCCCGACCCTAAACCCGGGTGTTACAACTCTCCCCCACTTAAGGAAATTTCGTCCCCGAAATTTATCGGACAGGAAAAGCCACTGAAACTGCCCCTCCACACTTTCCTTCTCACCACAAAAGACTAACCAACTCGGTAGACTTACCACACAACATTAGTTATTTGATGCTAAGATCTCGGCAGGTTCTTCAATGCATGTCAATTTTAAACTAGACTCAATCTCTTCAACAACATAGCACGGGACAGATCTAACTCACACTTCCGAATCATAGATACACGGAACACATCACAAACCCCTTTTCTAACTCTGGTGGTAACCACAACAAATAAACAACAGACTAGCCCGATTCACAATCTCATACAGCACTGTTCGAATACTTGACCCATAACTTTCTCTAACTGATCATCTGACTTCAACATGTAACCAAATACTATGCAGACGTCTTAAAAAATCTAGTCGAAATCTCGAATCTCTATTACTCACTTCCATCAAGAACCTTCCACGGATGTAACAAACTAGAAGAAAACTGATGCTCGGTCTTGACACACTAGCAATTTACACACTTACTCTCATACTGAACAACGTCATCCATTAAATCAATCCAGAAGTACTCATCTTCAACCCACAATACGTCTTCATACTACTCTGATGCAATACAAACGAACTGCCAAAACAACTATTTTGTCTCTAAAAATGCAAACTCTAACATCTCTGAAACTGAAATCTGAAGGTCTTCCTTCTACTATGTCTTGCACGTGAGGTGCCAAGAATCTGTCTTGCAACTGTTTCTCTTCAAGCATTCCGACTCAATGTAGGTTTAACATGAAACTCGGCTACAAGAATACTATCATTCGGTAAACTGAATTCGGCAAATACATCTCGCAACTCAACTACTAATCTAACAACAAATATAACTCGGAACATTGGTTACTACGTCGACTGTCTTCGAATGATACTCAATCTCGAGATTACGGTCTTTAAGCAATTCTAACACTTTATGCTATTCAAGTTTCAACCCTTCCTAAGTCGTCTAATATTTTCAAGCTCTGATGATATGTACATACACTGTGCATTTCTTATTATGCCAACTTTGTCTCTAAATCTTCGAAGCAAATACAACTGTAATTAACTCTAAGTCTAGTGTCGGATAACTCTTCTCTCGGTCTTTCAACCATCTTGATGAATAAGCCACAATCTTCTGTCTTGCATAAACACACAACCTAACCCTATATGTAACGCATCATTATGGTTCACAAATTCTCTCTCTAATATAGGCTGGTTCAAGGTTGAAGTTCTCTTCAAAGTTTCTTTCGGTTTCTCAAGGGCTCGTTGTCTCGCATCTGACCACACAACTGAACATTCTTCTATAGCAATCTATCAAAGGAGAAAATATCTTCGAAAGACTATTTACAAGCCTCCAAAAGTAACAATGCTAGACCTAGGAACTATAGATACATGTCACTGTCTTCAGTTTCTTCCAACTCACACTTTCTTCTGTCTACATAGGATTTACTCTAATACACTCGGTTGATCTACATGTCCTAGTAGAACATCTTCCTTGACTCGGAGTTCACGTTTGCTCATCTTGGCATACAACTAATTCTCTAATAGGATCTACAACACTAACTTCAAAGCTTGTCATGATCTTCTTTGGTACTTGAGTATACCCATGTATCATCTATGAGAACTACTACAAACTGATCAATGAGCTCAGGAAATATTTTTCTCAACATCTCTATAAAAGTAACTAACACACTAGTCGAACAAAACGGCATAACTCAGAACTCAAAGTGATCACATCTTGCCCCGAAAGCTGTCTTCGGTACATCAACTTCTCTCACTTTCAACTGGTAACAACTAGATCTCAAATTAATCTTCGAAAAGACTGGAGCACACCTCAACTGATCAAAAATTCACTGATGCTGGGAAACGGATACTAACTATTCACTGTCAATTGTTTCAACTGTCTATAATCTAAACACATTCTTGTATTGTCATCTCTCTTCTTCACAAATTGCACTGTTGTACTCTAAGGTGATGTACTAGGCCTAATGGATCTAAGGTCTAACAAAACTCGTAGTTGATTCTTCAACACTCTCAATTCTGTCAAGAATCATAAGATACAGAGCAATCAAAGCAGAAGCAAGCTCAGAGACGGTCTCAATAACAAACTCTTCTTCTCTGTCAAGAGACAAACCGGGTAATTCTTGTAAACACTTCTAGGAAAACACAAACTATTCTAACATTTCTGCGGTCTAATCTTCATTCAAAAATCAAATCCATCACATTTGCTAGGCAAGCCTGTCAACTAAGCTCAATCAATCTTTAACCTCTAAAGCTGGATCAACATTCGATGAGAAGTTCACATCTCCACCTACCACTACAGTCTCACAAAAATCTGCATCTTCAAGGCAACTCTCTCTTTATCACAAAGTATACCCTAGCTATGTGTTCTACAAGCCAAACCATGTCAAAAAGTACATCGAAACCGTAAAAGACAATTACTTCACATCTACTAGAATCACATCACTCTGAACCATCAACAAACATCTTCTGCACATCTTTCTGACCACCACTATCTCACCAAAAAGGACTAGTCACATGCGTCCCTTCGTCTAAGATCTCAACAGAGATATCTAGCTTCCTTACATGCTCACACAAATGGACCAATCCGCAGAAATTGTAACTTCACATGTATGCAACTGATAGTCTTCGGTCCACTTGCTTCCAGGCTGACTCTTCAACAAAATCTGACTCTTCTAAATTGTTCCTAGTGCATGTCGAAACTTCAAAATTCAATTCTGACCACACACAAACAACCGTGCTGGAAAACAACTCAGACGCACACTGGCCCAATCGCACAGATCGATTCCCACTCACGGATACTGATCGGCTATCTTGTATCAAAACCATAGGCTGAACCCCAACGATCACCAACTAACATTTCTGAATTTCAGATTACTCACACGAGACCCTTACATTGATCTCGCTAAAAGAACTAAGGTGCTCATACCTACCTCTAACACTTCACCGGGCATATTCAAACTTTACATGCTTGCTAACAACATACGGAAGTACATATTCAAGATCAACCGGAGGGAACAAACTCAAAACTGTACCAAAAGCCTATCTACTACAACATCGATATCACTCTGACTCCCACTCCTGGATATTCACTTCTTTTCACCAACTAATACCAGAGTCGGTCGCATCGCCCCTCACCAACAAGAATCAACCCACATACACACTGACTCAAACAAACCAATTGTACCTCAACTCCGGTACAACCATACTCCCTTAACTACAACAAAGGACTTCCTCAACATCATCCACATTTTCAAAAACCACAACTTCTACTTACCTAAAAGCAATAAATCAACAATAACAACAATCTAACATACAAACTGGGTTAGCAAAGGAAATGGTCCAAGTGGCTCAAGTATGATTCCCTCACTTAAAATCTCTTTTTCCGATGTAATAGAAGCAATGAGACTCTACTCAACATGCTTCAAGCAACACACGCCACGATCAAACAACATACATTCACAATCTAGCAATCACACATCACAGCATACTCGAATAACAAGCAACATGCTTACATGGCAAGCAAACACCGTGCAATTTCAATGTAAGAACTTAGCTTACCTCACTTACCTGCCCAAGGTCTCGGAAACCTGGTTCTGATACCAACAAATGTAACCCCCTCGTCCCGGTCTGGCCGAATGACCGGTCTGAGTAGGCCACACGGGGAAAACCGAAGCGAAACCCGTTAAGGTTCCCCCTCGATTAGCAACTCTATTTTTTTTCTTTTAACTTATCTTCTCTAATGGCACATTAAAGTCCTACGTGATCAAAACAACGGAAATGAAAGAAGAAAGCAACCATCCGAACCCAAATCATTATTTAAATATTATTTTCTCCCGACCCCCAAACCCGGGTGTTACAAAACAACACTAAGAACAACAAAGGACCAATATCTACGAGGAACTGAAGCCTGTGCCAACAAGGATAAAGTAGTATGCTTTCTCTCTACAACTCCATTCTGAGCAGAAGTGTGAGGGCATGATAGTCTGTGTTGAATTCCTAAAGTTTTAAGATCAGATGATAAAGCTATAAACTCTCCACCATTGTCAGTTTGAATAGCAACTATATTAGCAGAAAATTGATTCAACACCAAAGCATGAAACTGCTTGAAAGCAACAATTACATTAGATTTATTTTTTAACAAAAACACCCAACAGTTCCTAGAGTACATGTCAACAAAGGAAACATAGTACAACCAACCAGCTGACCTGATGGGTGCAGGGCCCCAAACATCAATTTCAACAAGTTCAAATGGTTTGGAGTAAATAGTTGTGGAAGCATGAAAAGGTAACCTATGTGATTTTCCTAACTGACAAGCAGAACACAACAAAGTCTTATCAGCATCAACTGACTTATTCAAAACAAGGCTAACAACATCATGTGATGCATGACCTAATCTTTGATGCCACAACCAATACAAGGCATGATCATTAGAAGTAGCAGGAGCAGCAGATGCAACAAACACATTATTACAGGCAGTGATATATGATGAAGATGCAGAAGGAACCTGAAAGCAATACAAACCATCCTCCAGAAACCCTTCAAGAACCACAAAGCCAGTCAATTCATCCTTGACAAAGCATCTGTCAGCATGAGATTCAACAAAAACCTGGTTATCAGAAGTAAACTTTGATACAGGCAGGAGATTTCGAGTGATCTTGGGCACACAAAGCAAATTATTAACTACCAGTAAACCACAATCAGTAGGTATAACAGCCTTACCAATATGCAAAATAGTAAGAGAAGAACCATCACCTAGAAACACCTTACCATTACCACCATAAGGACTGTTCTGAGTTGCTGAGCTCTGACCTCGAGCCACATGGTGTGTAGCACCAGAGTCTGGGTACCATTTGTCTGTTGTAGAGAGCACACCCTTGGCTACAAGCGAGTTAACCTGAATAGTGTCCTGAGTAACCTCTGAAGGCATAACAGCAACACCAGCTTCATTATGAGCAAACGGATTATAAGACTGTTCTTCAGGATCAACACCATAGTGACACATATTGGCACACATATCTTCTGAATCCTTGTGTTGCAGAGGCAGGTCCCTTTTATAATTCTGATTGAATCTGTTCCAGCACCTATCAGCTAGATGCCCAAGCTTCCCACATATCTAGCATTGAGGCCTGGACTGATTGCCCTTAAACCGAAAATTAGACTGCTACTGTTGACCTCGACCCCTATTACCAAAAGAGGAATAATAATGCTTGCCCGAGTTTCTGTCATCTTGCTAAGATGTTTTCTCCCCACCATATTGAGTCATGTTGACACCAATTGAGACACGAATAGGATCCAAAATCCTAGTCTCAGCATCTTGCAACACAACAGTCACAGATTCAAGGGTATACGACTCTCTACTTACATTGATTGCAACAATGAACAGTTCATATTCAGCCAGAAGACCATTAAGAATGGTCGCGATTTGCTCAACTGCTGCAACCGGGCTTCCACTAATCGCCAGCAAATCACATATCTCTTTTATCTGTGTTGTATATTCACGAACAGTTAATACACCTTTCTTCATTGCACGCAAACGACAATGAAGATTCATAATCTTCGTTGCGGAAAGGCTTGAGTATTGCTTCGTAACAATAGCCCAAATGTCTGTCGTAGATTCAGCTCCGACCAGTTGAGGTAAGATATTGGCACCGATTGTTGATAACAACCACGAAGCCAACAAATTATCTTCCTTCTTGAACCTCCGATAATCTGGATTTAGAATCAATTGCCCAGAAGAACTTTTAACGACCTTCGGTGGAACTAGAGTGCTCGAGTCTAGGTAATGCTCCAATTCATATCCTCGAATCATCATAGTTACCTGTTGCTTCCACAACTGGAAGTTGAAATCATCCAATTTCACGCTAATCTGCTTGTTGGCGAACATCGGCCTAGACGAGTCTGCAGAGGATTGTTGATTGCCATGCTTATCTACTTGAACGAATTGAGAGGCATCGACATTTTCTGTTTGAGGAGTCATGAGCGAAGAGACACCGAAACAAGCTCAAACAAGAGAGAAACAGAAACGATCTGAGACACGGATTGAACAAGGAAATGAACAAAGCACGACGAAACGTAAAGAAGTCCTAGATCGGTAGCTCTGATACCATATCGAAAATACTCTGATGAGAAAAAATAACAATTCCGGCAAAAGAAAAGAGAAGAGGATACATCGAAACCCTAGCCGGCAAACAAAAGGAAAATGAGAAAAAAATAGAGAATACAAATGTAGGCCAAAAGAGTTAATCTGGGCCAGTTCCCACTAATGGGTTTTTATAGCCCAATTAGCTAACATAAAAAATATTAGTTAATTTTCTGTTACAACTAAAAGCAGGCTAGTATAACAGATAGGGGCCCATCCATCCATTAAGTTTGTTGGCCGGTTGAAACCACCTCTTTTATAATCCAATAAACCCAACGTTTTATTTTGGGTTAAAATAGCCTCTCTGCGGATGAAAATTGTTAGTGACAATAAATAATTTGAAATAACATGACAAACATACATAGCAGTACACACCACGATAGTAATGTCATATAGATAAATATATAGTCTTTACATGATGATACATCAACCAAAAAATATTTTGACTGTATGAAATTATACTTTTTTTATTGCAGGAATACGAATACAATACTACATGACATTGAAGCTAAAGAAGAAAGAGCAGGAAAAAAAAAAAACAACCTTATAATGTTAGAATTATTGCAAGTGGGGGGAGTGTGAATGGAAAAAACAGATGAAAGGATAAGAATTCCAACTAAGGTAGGGACAGTATTGGTTGGGAAGGAAGTTTGACATCAAATTAAATTTCACTTATAATCAGAATATATAGGAATATATATTAAAACAATCTAGATACATGATAAGACTTAAGTCAGAATTAATTTAAAGATAGTTTACACATGATTTATATGGGATGGGACTCGAATAAGGGATCTCAAAATTCAAAACCATAATAACCATTAAACCAGCGTTTGATTTGACTATAGGTTGATATTAAATTAGAACAATTAAACCTTTTAAATATTTGTTGATCGAATCTTAATTAGGTTGAAATTATTGTTCTTGCAACATTTTAAGGATGTGAATTCGAGTACGCTTAAATATATTTTATTTTCTTTAAATTGAGTTTGAAAAGTTCTGACAGTTTAGACCCCATATAAAAAACTTTTATATATTACCAACAACCAATTAGTGTTATGAGATGAGTCATTAGATCCTTTAAGTAAGGCATGAGTTTGAATCATGTCTTTGTGAATGAAACAAATCGAGTTGAGAGGATCACTCTCATAATAAACCTCTACAATACTCGATTCAAATTAGTCAATCAATGTATTGTACATAATAATTAAATTTATTGTAAAACACTATTTTAATTTCAATACACATTTTCTTTGATAAACTTGTAAGTTTTGACATGGAATTGCACGTCAAGCTTCATTTGGGTTGTTATTGGAGCTGTAAATGAGATGAGACAGATCGTGAGCTACTTGAGTTTGACTTGGTCAAAGTTTGGTCAATACTAGACTTGAGCTCGAACTCGGCTCGAGTTTTTAACGAGCCGAATCGAGCTACTCGATATCTGACTCGAAAAGCTCACGAGCTACTTGAAAAAATTAAACTCTAAATTCCTAAACTTATAACCCTAAACATAAGTCATAAACCTTCAAATCTAAATCATAAATTTTAAACTCAACAATCTAAACCTATAAACCTAAACTAACACCATAAACCCTAAAATTAACGAGCTTGTGTAAAGTTTACACAACTTGTGTATTAAGGTTTTTTACTAATAGGGCTCTAAATGAAACGAGACAGATCGCGAGCTACTCGAGGTCAACTCGGTCAACACTCGACTCGATTGAACTCGACTCAAACTCGAACTCGGGTTAATTTTTTAACAAGCAGAGTCGAGCTCATATTATGCTTGTTAAAAATTACTTAAGCTCAAACACGACTCGAATTTTTAATAAACTGAATCGAATTTAATATTATTCAAGTTCAACTCGACTTGTTTATAACCATAACTGTTAACAAACAAATAAATTTTGAGTGGATGATAAGACTTTGATGGGACGGGATAGATTTGTCCCACATTGCTGGGGAATTGGATAGGTAAAATGGGTGAAATGGACAATGATTATCCGGAAGTGAAGGAAAAGGGTTCCACAGTCATTAATTTACTGCAAAATTCTCTGCAATTCTACTGTTGCAGGTTTTCATTACGGCTGTTCCTTCACCACTGTTGTCCCTACCAGCTACTGATGTTAGGATATGGTTTCGATTTGAATGGTTATTGAATTATCTAAGGTTGAAAAAAGAACAACGGCAAACTTATCTAATTTAACATGACATAGATAAGAGCATCACTAAAGATGAAAGCTGAAAGATAAAATCATCATCAAATAATATAAGTGTATATTACAATAAGTATGTTGACAATTTTATCGTTATCACAACTCAATCACAAATAGTGTTATTTTAATAAATTTTGACGACATCAAATTCAACTATGATAGAAAATTAAATGAAAGAGAGGAAAACATATCAAAATGTAGAGTAAAGTAGGGTTTAAAAACTAAAAAAGAAAACAAAGGTTTTAGGGTATCATAAGCACTTGAACTTTTCAAAAAAAAATTAATATTATAATAAGATGCATTGCACTGATTGATCAAAAAATTTTATTAAACTTAACAGTTAACGTTTGTCAAAAGTGTGAATTAATTAAATTAAATATTGAGATTGAGATTGATATTGCTATAAATATAATGGAATATATCACCCATAAATGTTCGAGCACGTTGTATTTTTAAATAAATTAGATACTATAATTAGGAGAGAGAATCTTGAAACCTAAAAATCCTGCTGAATTTCCTCATTTATGAGAGTCAATGCAAAAGCATTCATGTGAACATAAAAATCTCAGAAACTGATCAGACATGTGATTAAAATGATAATGTTAATTTAATTACGATCGATTAGATTAGACAAGACTAAGAAAAGTTTGACAAAATCTATTACTTTTTTCAAACTTTCATCAAAATTGTACTGCAACACAACCACTAAGAACTTCTTTTACATGTCTTTAAGCAGCACGTGCACGTGAACACAATAAAATAGACAGCCCCCAACCCAAGTAAACATCATAATAAAAATAAATGAATGAATTATTAGGTGGTTGTGAAACATGTGGTGCTGTCCTCGTGTGCGTGGCTTCATTCCACAACATACAGTGGACCCAATGCCCCATACCATAGTTATCAAGATTTAGGGTTACTTTCTCAAGTGGCCATTGCTTATCAAAATTCTATATTTGTTATCAAATACTTAGTCCAATACATAATCTTGCATTCAAAAACATTCATGGGCATGGTTGAGTTTATTGAAACGAACAAATAATCAGATCTAATACATTTAAATTTTAAAAAGGATAATATTATAGTTAAAATTTGAACCTTTGACCTTAAGCTGTCAACATAAAATTTTAATAACAAACTCTTTCGATTTATGAGTAATGATTTATATTTTGATACACAAGCTGTGTAAAAAAAATTACACAATCTTTCTATAAAATTTAAAATCTAAATCCCAAACCTAGCACCCTAAAACTTAAACCTTAAACCATAAACTCTAAATTCTAACCATAAACTTTAAATTCTAAACACTACACCCTAAACCCTTAAAACTTAAACCCTAACCTAAAACACTAAACCCTAAAATTGAAAGACTTGTGTATCAAAGTATTTTTCCTTCGACTTATTAACATATTGATGAATATTATACATAACCCCCTCTATTTTCTTATTGTTATTGTTAAGAATTTCTTTTTTAATTTCTTTTTTAATATACAATACGTGTAAAAATATATATCACAAAATTTCGTGTTTAAACTATAGAATCTAAACTCTAACCCCAAAATTTAATCTTACACCTTAAATTTTAAACCATACAATTTAACAAACTCTGAATTATAAACTCTAAAATAAATTTATAAATCATAACATCGATAAACTTTTACACAAATGATATATCAAAGTATTTTCCATTTTAACATCGTTTTCTTGTCATTGATGAATACATTTGTGGAGGGAGTGGGAAATAGGAGCAAGCGGGGCAATTAAGCCGTGCTCCGATGGGAATTAATGGAAAGGCAACAAAAGCTAATTAAGACATTTGAGAGGGAGGGGTGGAGGGTGTCATGGTCGATGTAGGGTGAACCACGGACATGGGCCACACCGGGGGACCATTTCTGGGATTAGACTTTTGAGAGATGAAAATTAAAGCTTCCTTTTACAACCCAACCCTTGACAATTCACATTTTAATATCCAACTTTTGGGGTGCATCTCCTCGAGTAACCCATGCCCTTGTCCTTTCTTTTCAAACTCCCCTTTTGCACTCTCCTTTCTTACTTTTCCGCATTATCAATATCTGTTGGATTGAATGATAAAAAGTTTAACGTCTTTTAAAAAAGATTTTAAGTTCGAATTTTGAATATAAAAAAATAACTTAAAGTAAAATTTATCTCTCACATTGAAATCTGACCCAATTTAATTTCAGATATGATTAAGATTCATTTAGCTGTCAAATATCGAACGGGTCTAAAAATAGAGGGATGAGTATAGTTTACAATGTTTTACATTGCTAAATGAGGGTTTTTTGTGGGATTTTGGAACTGAAAAATGGACCACTTTGATGAAACACAATTTCATGGGTGGTGAACCCTTTTTAGAAAAAGGTTCTAAAAGAGTCAGCAATTGTCAGTCGGTCCATGTGGTTACAGCTTGGGTGAGGTTGTTTGCATAACGTAGCCAACAAAATATTATGTGGAGGCTGGGGACGAATACCGGATAAGATTGTTTTATTTCTTACACTCCTTTCATTCAAAATTACATATTGTCACGGCATTTTTATTCTCTTCACAACATATCTAGTAAGATGTATAGCGACATTGTTTATATATCTTAAGATTTTTATTTTAAATTTGAGATTAGTGTTCTTACTTTTTTTCAGACGTGATATTCTTCCTCATTTAACTTCGTGATGCTCTCGTTACGAGTTAACCACACTCGTGATGGGCCATTGTCACGGTTGTCTACCCTGCCTACCCACTCATAGGTGCTCAACGTAAAATCGAACAGTCAAAGAATCGCTCTTTTCAATGTGGAATTACTGTCTACGCCTCTTCCCAGACGTGACAATTTACTCAAATTTTAAAATTATTGTAAATTCAGTACTAAGTGTTGAATACAATAATAAAATATATTATATTTTAATAATAATTTAAGTGTTGTGAATAAAATAATGAAGAACAACGAACAAGTAAATAATACATTAAACTCTAATTAATAGAGATAATAATAATAATAAATAAATAAATAAATCAAACTCCTTAGATAAAGTTCTCATTATGATAGACATCCACATAGATAAATATTCATAACACTCTCCCTTGGATGTCTATGAAGATAATGTGCCTCGTTAAAACCTTACTAAGACAAAAACTCAGTGGGAACAAAATTCTTTAGTGAGGGAAAAATAGTACACACATCTTTGATACACATAACATGATGCCTCATTAAAGACCTTACTAGGAAAACCCATTAAGACAATACTTCGGTTAAGGGAAAAAGAGTGCAATGCGTATTTACTCCCCCTCGTAAAAACACCACAGAAGATATTTGAATCTTCATAATTAAATCTTGAATACTTTTTCTAAAGATCATGAGGGATGGAACTTTGGAGTAATATGTTTCATGATGTATCTACCTTTCATTATCTCTACACAAGATAGCATTTGTATCATATCTTGTGAAAGTAAATCACATATCTTCTGGATATGTTGGGTCAATGGTCTTAGCCAAACACATTTTTGGTTTACCTCGTGCATAATAATTATTTCTTCAAGATTTGAAGAGGTATCGACGAATATTTGAAGATCTAAAGGTAATGATCTTTGTATATCCATAGATATTTCTTGACCAACTAATATATGATGCTTCAAGACCAAGAAAAGATATAATTATCTTTATTCACATCCAACGATCTTACAATAGATATACTTTATCCATATTAAATCTTCTTTAAGATTCTTTCAACTTATGTACATTCATAGACAAAAACACGTATTTAAGTGCTCAATCTTTAAGTCGAGACAAAACCACATCTCAAGATTCTTTTTCTCAAATCTTTTCCTTAAATAACCAAACGCTTTGAAGGCTCTCCATGGGTTCTAATAATATTTAAATTATCATAATAAATCTTGATTCAAACTTCTTTTACAAAAACATAAGAAAATATGATCATTCTTATATTATTTCCTCAATTAGTACTCACTAAGGTGATTATATCAAATGCGCCAAGATATTCAATGAGACATGTCTAAATAAATTTCCTCAAAAATTTTCAAATGCTTCTAGCATTTTAAATCCTTTAAAGATAAATAAGGATCCATAAATAATTAGACGCATGTAATATATTTCATAACTGCCAAATTAATTGCATCCACCATGAAGTATTTATAATTCTTCATAAATTATAATCTGTCGTATTTACGACTACTTATTTGTGCCTCGCTTGCATTACACCTTTAGGTGTTTGGTCTGTTGGTCTAAAAACTTCTCTTTTAGAAGTTCAAAGCATTTCTTTATATTGGCCAATTCAATATCTATACTTCTTGATAGATTTCTATAATGTATCATCTTTTTTCTTCTTTTTTTACTTCTACAGAAGTATTCAATTTAAAACTATTTGTAAAATCGTTGTCGACAACTTTTCAATTTTCTGATTCCATTCTCGTAGTGACAATGTGACATAACTCATCGAGATCTCTTCAAGATTTCAATCTCTATTTCAGGTACCTGAAACTCTTCAAGAGTTTTATTATTAATTATGTCTTGGGTCTCTTCAGGAGCACTCGCCTCCAATATATGACCATCTCATATTACTTTCCATTTATGAGAATTTTGATCATTGAAACCATTTCAACTATCACGCTTCAGGCATGATTTACACCATCTCGCTCTAACATGTAATTTAACTTAGAGTATTTCAGTTGGTATATGAGACTTAGTTACTCTCATTGGGTCAGTAAATATGTCTGGCAGTTGACATGTAATAACATGAATTATCTTATGAACTTCTGGTTCATATACATGGATTTAGATAACGATAATTTATTTTCCTTTATCCAACTGATTATTATCTCCCCTGATGTTGAGAAAAATCATATCATAAATGATTCTCCAATTAATGTTTAATAATTTAAACATAAAAGAGGACTCGCACTCAATATATATTCTCAACTCTTTTTATTTACCCATTTTGTGCGTTATGGTGGAGCAATTCATATCGCACATTTAAAAATTATAAAATGGAAAATGTATGATTTCTGACCAAAAACCAATCATAACGGGGAGTTTATTATAACTCGTTGGCTTGATGCATATAAATGTTGCTATATGGAAACACCATATAAATAATAACTCTTTTGTTCTCATGGTTTAGCTATTAAATAGAAGGCATCCAATTGAAATTTTGCCAAACTATATTTTCATAATAAATAGGCTTTGTAACAACTGATATAGCCTAAAATATAAACCCACTAGCTTTTGCAAGACAAATAGTCTAATTGCATAATCTAAATCCTTTTAGAATCAATCTCACAAACTTCTGGTTGTAAGTTGATAAAACAATGTAGATGCATCTACTAAAATCATATAAAACTTTCCACATTTGCAGTTATATGAGCCCATATTTTGCTCAGATATGCAAGACATGCAGTCTCAACTCCAGCACAAGAACTTCAAGTTCTAATTCTTTTGGTAAGTGGGATCAACTATATCCTTTGAGAACAAACAACACAAGAACTTTAGGTTCTTTTAGTAAGTGGAATTTAATCAATTTCTTTAAGCAACACAAGAACTTCATGTTCTTTAATAAGTGGAATTTAATCAATTCTTTTTAGAATAAGCACCACAAAACCCCAGGTTCTTTTAATACATGTAGATGTAAATCTCAATAATTTCTGCACCATTATTGATTAGGATGGTCTAACCGATCATGTCAACTATATATATATATATATATATATATATATATATATATATATATGAATTTGTAAACTTCTTGTTTGCCATAACATATAATTCAATCTCACTCGTACATGTTTAGTACGAGCATCAAAATTGTTCCTTTAAATAGAATTATATTTAACTCTTTCGAAGCTTTTAATTGAAATTATCTTTTTGTAGCAATATATAGCTCTTTTAGAGCTTTCAACTGATTTTTTGGCTACCATAACTTATATCCATATTAACTTATTTCAAATGTCAATTGATAACATATGTTATCTATAATTCTCAAAGGGATATTTTGTGAACTCATATTGCTCTCTTAAAATTTTTACTTCTAGTGGTGACGATATTATTAACATTAGCGGTAATCATTGCATTATTCGCAATTCTACACTTTTCATAATGTGCTTTCTCTAAAAAATTTATTGCTCTTCTAGAGCATCAATATTTTCAGTACTTTAAGATATATAACTTACATTATTCCCTTGTATTTAAATGGGGAAATATATCTTATGCTTATGTTGAGCATAAATTGTCACCATAGATTGTATTTGACATGTAATCATGTTAAATAAAATAAATAAATATCATAATATATAAATATAAGTATAAAACGTAAATAATTAATGTGTGAAAAGTAAATAAACATAAAGATAAATAATTCTCTCCAAAGTTATGAGAATAATTAGAAGATAATTTATTCCCTTCGAGGGTTATAAGAAAATCAACAACGTCCAAATGAGTTGGACCAACAATGTCCAAATAAAGTTAGACCAATATCATCTTCGTCATGTTTCGCAAACAAAATTTATAACACCCCTCACCCCGGATCGGGAGTAAAGGATATTAAACATATTCGTGTTAACTTTATACATGTGTTCAACGGAAATCATAATATTTTTTGAAAGGACCATTATAATTATCTTCCATTTAAAAACAATATTATATGAATTTTTTGGAAAAATATTTTGATTTAATTTTGATTTAACTATCCAATTCTAACAATCATGTAACATTTTATAAACCGTATCCAATTAGTACAATGTTTCAAATGTAATGGTGGACCATACTTATAATCGGCAAATTTAACATATTAAACCCTTAAAAACTAAAAATATGTCATCATTTTATATATAAATATTTATATATCGTTTCATTTCCCTTTTACATAAATTTTCTTGAGTAACAAAATAACGAGGCTACGAACCTAGTGGTCACCTATACATAATATATCAAAATGAATCAAGCCCTATACAAAATAGTATGAGGACTAATTTATACCCCATTTTTACATAATAAAACGAGGGAACATTAACCGAATATTTAAAGAGTTTTCATATAATAATTCATACACATAACCATGAGTGCAAACTAAATTAACATGCTGACGACTAGGCCACCCATCATAAGTACAACAAAGATAACAAAAGGCATACTTCTATTCTCCAGACAGCAAATAAGATCAGAGGTGGACAGACTAAAAATCAACTACATGTGGTTTGGGAAAAAAGAAAACACGAGTGTTAAGTACTTATAGTACTTAGTGAGGAAACCCTAATCTAACCATTTTAGGATTTCTTAATTTAGTTCAAAACATTCAAATAATCCAATTTTAATTTAGAAGTATAATTTAATCTTACAATTCAAACCATTTTCAAGATCAATCATCCATAGTTTTGAACCATCAACACATCAATTCCAATCACAACAACATGCTTGAAATCAAATTCACAGTCGGAATTATTATTATTCTAATACAAACAACATCAAACTGTGGCAGAGTAAGAATTTATAATTTAATATATTAATTACAAGCTTCAAACCATCATATAACATCAATTATTCCAAAAATGAACATAGCCAAATATAACAGGTTAGAAATCACTTTGATTATTAACCGAATTAATTAGCTTTGGTTCATATAGTTTGTTAAGTATTCGAGTCACGTATTACAGAAGTGTGAATTATTTCACCATATCAAAAGTACTCAAGTACCATTTTCGTGTTAACATATTACGTATCATCAAGGTGCCAAATACACCAAGCGGATAGATACACTTACGTACCATAACAATCAGGTAGACTCACATACCGAATTGATAGAGCTTTAGACTCTAGGCATGACGTATTACCTAAACTGACCATATAACCAACGACTTTGTTCATTATGTAATTTAAAATTTTCATTCAGCCATTTAACACAAAATTTCATCATCCATAAATTCATATCACATACGATCCCACATCATAATACACATATTAAATTTTCCAACATCCAATTTGAACTTTCAATTCAGCAATCCAATCATTGATCACACTATATCAAATCATAACATACCATTTGTAATAATTAGAACTTGTAAATTTCTCTTATTACACAAAATTTCCAGCAACCAAAACTTACAATTCACTACTTATTTCAATCGTTTTATCTCAGCCATATGCAATTCGATCTAACAATAAGGACAATCGATCGATACTAGCCAAGAATTAGAGTATGTATAAATTCAACTCGATCAATTTTCTTAATTGCTCATCAAGATAAATACATCAATCATACAATGACTATATACTCAAATAACAACAAGCAAATTCCAGCAACCATCACATGCTTAAATCAGGGAAATTCCAAGTCCACGAAATTTAAATACTATAGAAATTAGACATAAAAGTCACCAAACATTTCAATCAAGGACACATATATATTCAACCATACCATATAATGTCACAAAACATGTTCCCTTTAATCCTTCTTCCCATTAATTACAAATCTATATTATTGTCCATTTTCATGCAATTGATAACAAAATTAAATAAATTTAGTTGAGACACTATTCTCAACTCTAAGGGTTGTTTCACTCACAGACACCGCGCTAGTCTTAGATTCAGATGTTTTTCCCGCGCTCTTTTGACGTTTCGGCTATCGAATTATTCTTAACGTCTTCAGCTCTTAACTCTAAGCAATTGACCAAAATCAATTTCGAAATAATTAGTATCCACTTCCAACATTTTATCATTCAATTTGATAAAATTCATAATTACTTTAACCTTGTTTCATTTACGAACCGATTCAGTCCTAACTACTAAATCGACCATAATTATCAATCCGCAAATCGGATTTTTAATTACTTTATACCATTTTAAAGCTATTTAACTCACCTTTAAACCATTAAAATTATATATTTTAATTCTTATCCAATCAATGCAGTTTATTTCTCCAAAACTCGTTACTCATACAATCGGATAGTTTGCATTACCTATACGGTTTCGGCTCCAGATTTCTCTATTCAAATCAAAGTTTAGTGAAGTTTGTTTCTAATTAATATAGACATTCATAGATACTTTCTATTAAAATTTCAAGATTAAAATACACTCCTACACTTTATAGTGAATTTTACAAGTTGTTGTCCTGAAAAGATTTTTATCCTGGCAATTTACTCAAGATCAATTTCTAAGCCTCTCAACTCTTCTAAATTTATCATAACATGTAAACTTTACTTTCCTTACTTGGTTTTTCCTAGATTTTCAAGATTAATCAACTCTAAAATCTTTCAAATAGGACCCCCAAATCTTATTAATATGATAAAACAGTCCCACAATTCTATCTATCCAACTAAGTGTTTCGACTTTCTTTTCCAATTCTAGACTAACCTTTCCAACTTCAATTTACTAAATCACACTTCCATTCTACAGTACAAGCCTTATTTCTATAATTTTCTTCCTACATAAGTTCTTCTATTTAAATTCCCAACATTTCTAATTTAACAAATTTTTTCTTTCGGTCCTTAAACTTTAAACCCAACAAATCTTCAACATTTATCAATTGGTCACCCTTATGGCTCTTGCATGCTTAGGTTTTGAGCTCCATTTCTAAAAGAAAATTTTCATTTTTTTTATATTCTTGCATAATACTAAATTCATAACTAACTCATACAAATTTCTAACAAGATCAAAGTATAACCATAATTAGATTTTTGGTGCAATTCAGATACTAGAGAAGAATTTAACTTGTTCTTCCTAACTTTGAATTTCCAAGCTTAATCCATCAACATGCAAGCTTGTTTTTTTCTTCCTTAAGCAACAATGGCCGAAGCTCTCTCTCTCTCTCTTATTTTCTTTTAAATTTTTCCTCTCTTTTAGCGTGTTAACCAACCGGTGATGGGAGTGGAAGTGAAATGATGAAGGTTGATATTTTTGGGGCAACCTTAATCAATCTAAGAAATGTCTAATCTACCCTTAATTTAATTATTGTCTTCATTTAATGCAAGGGAAATTTCGGAAGTCCCGAAATCTAACATGTAAATCCTCCATCTTTTCTTTTATTCATTTCGGTCCTAACTTAATTTACCACTTATCTTTTTTAAATCTTTTTTAGCCACTATTTAGACCTTAATTAACTCAATTATTTAATTTTCTTAACTTAACTCTTAGGTTTAGTTTTTAGGGAGTTACATTTCTCCCCCTTAAAGAAAGAATTCGTCCCTGAATTCTTACCTGAATTGAACAGATAGGGATACTGCTTTCGTATCGTATCTTTTGGTTCCCACGTTGCTTCTTTCATCTTATGATTTCTCCACAATAATTTAACCAATGGGACACTTTTATTTCGGAGTCTTCTGATTTCCTTGTTGAGAATTTGAACTGGTTCTTCTTCATAAGATAGATCAGGATTCAATTCGACTTCTTCCGGTTACAAAATATGAGATGGACCGGATCTATATTTTCTGAGCATTGAAACATGAAAGAAAATATGAATTTTATCAAACTCGCTAGAAAGTGCAAGTCGATAAGCCACTGGACCGATTCTTTCAATAACATCGAAAGGTCCAGTAAAACGGGGACTAAGTTTTCCTCTTTTGCCGAACCAGAATACTTTCTTCCACAGAGAGACTTTAAGAAAGACTTTGTCTCCCACGTCGTACTGGATATCTCTTCGTTTCAAATCGGCATAAGCTTTTTGCTTATCGAAAACTTGCTTCAATCGGGAATGGATAATTTGGACTTGTTCTTTAGTTTCCCTGAGTAGTTGAGGTCCTAATATCTTGTTATCGCCGAGTTCAGACCAACAAAGAGGGGTTCTGCATTTTCTGCCATACAACGCTTCGAATGGAGCCATCTGAATAGACGACTGATAGCTGTTGTTGTTGGTAAATTCTACTAGCGGTAGCGACTTTTCCCAATTCTTCCCGAAATCGATAATACATGCTCTAAGCATATCTTCAAGAATCTAAATTACTTGCTCGAATTGACCATCACTTTACAGATGGAAAACAATGCTTAGATTTAGTTTGGTTCCCATAGCTCGTTGCATAGTTTTCCAAAATCGAGAGGTAAATCTCGGATCACGATCAGAGACAACTGAGATAGGAATTCCATGTAATCGGACAATTTCTCGAATGTATAAGTTAGCTAAAGTCTCTAAGCTGTAGTTTGTACGAACATGAATAAAATGTACCGATTTGGTGAATCGATCAACAGTCACCCAAATAGCATCACACTTTCGTGGCGAACAAGGAAAACTAGACACAAAATCCATTGTAATTCGTTCTCATTTCCATCGAGGTAGTTTGAGTGGTTGGAGCAATCCGGTGGGAACTCGGTGCTCGACTTTGATCTTTTGACAATTGAGAATTTTTTATATAAATTCATTGATCGTTGCTTTCATGACAGACCACCAATACAATGATTTGAGATCTTTATACATCTTAACTAATCTAGGGTGAATCGAAAAAGAACTTCGATGAGCTTCTTCTAGAAGATCCCTTTTTAATTTCTCATCATTTGGAACACAAATCATATCTTTAAAATATAAGAGGCCATTTGTATGAATATTGAATCCTTCATCAACTTTTGTATCAAATTTTGAGATACTACCTTGAAAATTAGGATCATTTTGCTGAGGATTTCCAATCCTCGAGATCAGACTAGACTGAATCTGGTGTTCGGACAAAAATCTTGTTTTTGATATACTCGTAGATGAGTGTTGATAGCATTTGAGGCTACAAGAATAAATCAAAACAATTTAGATTGATCTATTAATGAAGGAATATTTATTTTTAAGGAATCAAGGATTTGAAAATTACCCAATGTCGGTTTACGACTCAAAGCGTCTGCAACCACATTGGCTTTTCCTGGATGGTAGTCAATAACCAAATCATAGTTTTTCAACAACTCCATACATCTTCTTTATCTCAAATTCAAATCTTTCTGAGTTAGGAGATATTTTAGGCTCTTGTAATCGGTAAATAGATAACACTTTTCACCGTACAAGTAGTGTCTCCAAATTTTGAGAGTGGACACGATAGCAGCAAGTTCCGAATCATGTGTCAGATAATTCAATTCATGAGGTTTCAATTGACGTGAAGCATAAGCGATCACGTTGTCGCCTTGCATTAGGACACACCCAAGACCCGAATGAGAAGCATCGCTATATACTGTGAATTCCTTTCCCGATTCTGGTTGGATCAAGACTGGAGCATGAGTCAAAGCTTCTTTAAGTTGATCGAAGCTTTTCTATTGCTTTTCAGACCATTTTAATGGATGATCTTTGCGAAGAAGACTAGTTAAAGGCAAGGCCATAGTGGAAAATCCCTTGACAAATCTTCGGTAATAACCAGCCAAATCCAGAAAACTCCGTTCTTCACTAACATTTCTGGGAGGTCGCCAATAAACAATCGAATGTATTTTCTTTGGATATACTTTAATTCATTCGGCAGAAATTACATGGCCGAGAAATGAAACTTCCATTAGCCAAAACTCACACTTAGAAAATTTGGTGAATAATTGACGTTTCTGGAGAGTTTGTAAAACAATTCGGAGGTGTTCAGAATGTTCCTCCTGGTTACGATAGTATACCAGACTGTCATCAATGAAGACAACTACGAATTTATCGAGATAAGGCCTTAACACTCGATTCATGAGTTCCATGAATGCCACCTAAGCATTTGTTAATCCAAATGGCATTACCAGAAACTCATAATGGTCGTAACGAGCTCTGAAAGCTGTTTTTGGTACATCATCTTCTTTGACTCTCATTTGATAATATCCCAATTGAAGGTCGATCTTTGAAAACACCGAGGCATCCCTAAGTTGATCAAAAAGATCTTTTATTCTTGGGAGTGGATATCGGTTCTTAATTGTAATCTTGTTCAGTTGACGGTAGTCAATGCATAGGCACATCGCTCCATCCTTCTTCTTGACAAATAGAACAATTACACCCCAAAGAGAAGTGCAAGGCCGAATAAAACCCTTGTCTTCAAGCTCTTGAAGTTGCTTTTGCAATTCTTTCAATTCTAGAGGTGTCATCCGGTATGGAGTGAAAGACACCGGACTTGAGTCAGGTTGTACATCAATAAATTCAGAAACATCAGACATTTCAGGTAATCCAAATTCAATTTGGTCTTGTAAGACCATAGATGCAAAAATGGAAGTGACATTTTTTATCAATCAGGAGTATGAATTCTTTTCTTAAGCCTCGAAGGTATAAACTTCTATTTTGACAATCTACCCAAGCTTCATGTTTACTTAACCAATCTAATCCTAGAATTAGATCGAATTCATAAGATGGTAATATGTAGAGATCAATAGAGAATGGCAGATTACTAATATACAAGGAACAATTTCTATAGATTAAGTTGATGTTTGAAGTTCCTCCTAAAGGATTTGAGACTATCAGACTTGTTTTCACAATTTCAGGCTCTAATTTCAGATCTTTAACCACAGATAAACATATAAATGAATGAGTGGATCCCGAATCTATTGAAGCATAAACAGGATGTGAATTTAGTTCAACAGTACCTCCAATCACTTCAGGAGATTCTTCGTCATCCTTACCACGAATGTGGTAAACTCGTGCAGGAGCTCGAGATTCTTGATGAGTGGGAGCATTCGAATGAGTACCCTTGCCTCTCTTTTGATAGCTCGATTGAGCTGGTTTAGCATTCTTATTCCGATTGGATGGTGCAGGACTAGGAATTGCAGTGTTCCAAGCTAGAATTGATTCATGCTTCTAAGGACAATCTTTAATGTAATGATCGTCACCACTACATGCATAACACAAATTCGACTGGAATCTGCATTGGCCCCGATGTAACTTCTAACAGAACTTACAAGGAGAAATCTTCTCTAAATTTCCTATGCTATTGATTAATATAGCCGGTACTGAGGATTTGATCACCGTTGAATGTTTTAAGGTATAATTACCCCTCAAAGCAGAGGTAAAATTAGAAGACCCTTCTTTTTTAAATTTAGTCTTCATAGACTGCCATTGAGATTTGGCATCTCGTTTTTGCTTCTTGTCAGGTCGATTACCCACTTTTCTTCTTTTAGTAGCTCTCATTTTAGCTTTCGTTGCAATGGCCCGATTAACAAGATTCTGGAAATTAGTGATTCCCAAAGCAGTAAAGATTGGGCTCAATTCATCGTTCACACCATCAATAAACATTCGACACTTGTCAGCTTTAGTTTTTATGTATTCCGAACCATATTTGCAATATTTACAAAAGTCTGCAACATACTCAATAGGTCGGTTGGCCTACTTAAGGTACATAAATCGCTTTCTTCTTTTAGCTAAATAATGCTCACTGATATACTTCTTTTTAAACTCCTCAATGAAGAATTTCCATGTCATAGATTCAGCTGGAACAGTCAGAGTAGTGGTTTCTCACTAGTTCATAGCTTCATCTGCTAACAAAGCTACAACACACTCAAGTTTGTGTTCATCTGAGCGTTGTAGCTATTTAGTTACAACTTTAGTGGTGTTTTCGAGCCAGTACATCTTCTGGCATTTCGTTATTTGTACTAGCAAACATGTAGGCTCGGTGTTGGGCAAGTTTATCTATCGGCGCTCTGCTGGATACAATAGTAGCAGAAGCACAATTATTCTTGTTTAAGATTTGACAGAAGTTGGTCGAAAATCTCCTTCATGCTAAGGAGACATTCCCTCTGAGCCGATTGGACCATGGGATTTTCAAATTGAGGTTTCTCACGCTCAGTAGTCAGAGCAGGTTCTCTATTGTTTGTCCTTCCTGGAAGTTCAGTTCGTGATGGTGGGTTCTCACCTAACCTCACGCTTTCACCCTTACTTGAAGATTCGTGTGAACTTCCATTCTTTTGGCCAGACATTTTCTATCATAGATTTAAACAAGAAAAGATTAGAGAAACTCATTGTAATTATCTCAGTGTACGACTCATGAGTGGCATACTTGAAATGTAGTAAATGCATGCAGACTCTATTAGACCTTAGGAATTAACCTAAAAAACTCTGATTACCACTTTTTATAATACCTCTCACCCCGGATTGGGAGTAAAGGATGTTAAACAGATTCGTGTTAACTTAATACATGTGTGCAGCGGAAATCATTTTTTTTGAAAGGACCATTATAATTATCATTCATTTAAAAACAATATTATATGAATTTCTTAGTAACAATTTCCGATTTAATTTTGATTTAACTATCCAATTCTAACAATCATGTAATATTTTATAAATCGTACCCAATTAGTACAATGTTTCGAATGCAATGGTGGACCATACTTATAATCGACAAATTTAACATATTAAACCCTTAAAAACTAAAAATATGACATCATTTTATATATAAATATTTATATATCGTTTCATTTCCCTTTTACATAGATTTTCCTGGGGTAACAAAATAACGAGGCTACGAACCTAGTGGTCGCCTATACATAATATATCAAAACTTATCAAGCCCTATACAAAATAATATGAGGACTAATCTATACCTCATATTTACCACATATTTACATAACAAAATGAGGGAACATTAACCGAATATTTGAAGAGTTTTCATATAATAATTCATAAACATAACCATGAGTGCAAACTGAATTAACATGCTGATGATTAAGCCACCCATTATAAGTACAGCAAAGATAACAAAAGGCATACTTTTATTCTTCAGACAACTAATAAGGTCAGAGGTAGACAGACTAAAAATCAACTACCTGTGGTTTGGGAAGAAAGAAAACACGAGTGTTAAATACTTAAAGTACTTAGTGAAGAAACCCTAATCTAACCATTTTAGGATTTCTTAATTTAGTTCAAAACATTCAAATAATCCAATTCTAATTTAGAAGTATATATTAATCCTATAATTCGAACCAATTTCAAGATCAATCATCCATAGTTTCGAACCATCAACACATCAATTCCAATCATAACAACATGCTTGAAATCAGATTCACAATCGAAATTATTATTATTCTAATACAAACAGCAACAAACTGTGGCAGAATAAGAATTTATAATTTAATATATTAATTACAAGCTTCAAACCATCATATAACATCAATTATTCCAAAAATCAACATAGCCAAATATAACAGGTTAGAAGCCACTTTGATTATTAACTGAATTAATTAACCTTGGTTCATATAGTTAGCTAGGTATTCGAGTCACGTGTTACAGAAGTGTGAAATATTTCACCATATCAAAGTTACTCAAGTACCACTTTCGTGTTAATGTATTATGTATCATCAAGGTGCCAAATACACAAAGCAGATAAGTACACTTACGTACCATAATAATCAGGTACACTCACATACCGAATTGATAGAACTCTAGACTCTAGGCATGTCGTACTACCGAAACTGATCATATAACCAAGGGCTTTGTTCTTTATGTAATTTAAAATTTTCATTCGGCAATTTAACACGAAATTTTATCCTCCATGAATTTATATCACATACGATCCCACATCATAATACACATATTAAATTTTTCAACATCCAATTTGAACTTTCAATTCAACAATCCAATCATTGATCACACCATATCAATTCATAACATACCACTTGTACTAATTAGAACTTGTAAATTTCTCTTCTTACACAAAATTTTCAGCAACCAAAACTTACAATTCACTACTTATTTCAATCGTTTTATCTCAGCCATATGCAATTCGATCTAACAATAAGGACAATCGATCGATACTAGCCAAGAATTAGAGCATGTATAAATTCAATTCGAACAATTTTCTTAATTGCTCATCAAGATAAATACATCAATCATAAAATGACTATATACTCAAATAACAAGCAAATTCCAGCAACCATCACATGCTAAAATCAGGAAAATTCTAAGTCCATAGAATTTAAATACTATAGAAATTAGACATAAAAGTCACCAATCATTTCAATCAAGGACATATATATATATATATATTCAACCATACCATATCATGTCACAAAATATGTTCCCTTTAATCCTTGTTCCCATTAATTACCAATCCATACTATTGTCCAATTTTATGCAATTGATAACAAATTAAATAAATTTAGTTGAGATACTATTCTCAACTCTAAGGGTTGTTTCACTCACAGACATCGCGCTAGTCTTAGATTCGGATGCTTTTTCCGTACTCTTTTTGACGTTCTGGCTATCGGATTATTCTCAACGTCTTTAGCTCTTAACTCTAAGCGGTTAACCGAAATTAATTTTTAAATAATCGATATTCACTTCCAAATTTTTACCATTCAATTTGATAAAATTCATAATCACTTTAATCTTGTTTCATTTACTGACTGATTCAATCCTAACTACTAAATCGACCATAACTATCAATCCGTAAATCATATTTCTAATTACTTTATACAATTTTAAATCTAGTTAACTCACCTTTAAACCAATAAAATTATATATTTTAATTCTTATCCAATCAGTGCAGTTTATTTCTCTAAAACTCGTTACGCATACATTCGGACAGTTTGCACTACCTATACGGTTTCGGCACCAGATTTCTCTATTCAAATCGAAACTTAGTGTCATTTGTTTCTAATTAAAATAGACATCCCTAGGTACTTTCTATTAAAATTTCAAGTTTATTATCCACTCCTACAATTTATAGTAAATTTTACAAGTTGTTGTCCTGAACAGATTTTTATCCTGACAGTTTACTCAAGATCAATTTCTAAGCTTCTCAAATCTTCTAAATTTATCCTAACATGTAAACTTTACTTTCCTTACTTGGTTTTTCCTAGATTTTCAAGATTAATCAACTGTAAAATCTTTCAATTAGGACCTCAAATCTTATCAATATGATAAAACAGTCCCACAATTCTATTTATCCAACTAAGTGTTTCAGCTTTCTTTTTCAGTTCTAGACTAACCTTTCCAACTTCAATTTACTAAATCACACTTCCATTCTACATTACAGGTCTTGTTTCCAAAATTTTCTACCTACATAAGTTCTTCTATTTAAATTCCCAACATTTCTAGTTTAACAAATTTTTCTTTCGGTCTTTAGACTTTAAACCCAACAAATCTTCAACATTTATCAATTGGTCACCCTTATGGCTCTTGCATGCTTAGGTTTTGAGCTCCATTTCTAAAAGAAAATTTTCAGATTTCTTTTATATTCTTGTATTTTACTAAATTTACAACTAACTCATACAAATTTCTAACAAGATCAAAGTATAACTATAATTAGATTTTTGGTGCAATTCAGATACTAGAGAAAAATTTAAGTTACATGTTCTTTCTAACTTTAAATTTCCAAGCTTAATTCATCAATATGCAAGCTCTTTTTTTTCTTCCTTGAGCAACAATGGTCGAAGCTCTCTCTCTCTCTCTCTCCCTTTCTCTTATTTTCTTTCAAAATTTTCCTCTCTCTTAGTGTGTTAAACAACCGGTGATGGGAGTGGAAGTGAAATGATGAAGGTTGACATTTTTGGGGCAACCTTAATCAATCTAGTAAAGGTCTAATCTACCCTTAATTTAGTTATTGTCTTCATTTAATGCAAGGGCAATTTCGGAAGTCCCGAAATCTAACATGCAAATCTTTCATCTTTTCATTTATTCATTTCAGTCCTCACTTAATTTACCACTTATCTCTTTTAAATCTTTTTTTAGCCAATATTTAGACCTTAATTAACTTAATTATTTAATTTATTTAACTTAACTCTTAGGCTTAGTTTTTAGGGTGTTATATTTCTCCCCCTTAAAGAAAGAATTCATCCCCGAATTCTTACCTGAATTGAACAGATGGGAATATTGCTTTCGCATCGTATCTTCTAGTCCCCACGTTGCTTCTTCCATCTTATGATTTATCCACAATACTTTGACCAATGGAACACTTTTATTTCGGAGTCTTTTGATTTTCTTGTCGGGAATTTAATGCGAGAGCAATTTCAAAAGTCCTGAAATCTAACATGCAAATCCTCCATCTTGTATTTTATTCATTTTGGTCCTCACTTAATTTACCACTTATCTCTTTTAAATCTTTTTTAGTCACTATTTAGACCTTAATTAACTCAATTATTTAATTTATTTAACTTAACTCTTAGGCTTAGTTTTTAGGGTGTTACAAAATTTGCTTCTATTTTTTTTATCATTCAATAATTGTTGATTTTTCAACGTACAACACGTACGAGACCAATGGTTTATAACATCGCATTGGTAATAAGAAGAATTTTACTTCATTAGAATGATCTTTATCACTCTTGTCATCCTTATAAGCTCACTACCGGTGGGTAAAAATATTCTTAAAATGACCATATTTTTCATGTCTATATTCATATCTTCGAGCACGACCACAACTTCTAATGTGGTGTTTATTCCTTCCAGAATATAATCTCACGTTCACTTCAGGGAATAGAGTAGAGCCAGTGGGCCTTTGAAATCTTTTTCACATATCCTTATCACAGAGAACAAAGATTTAATCCTTGTACGCGACATTGTTAAACCAGTCCACAAGGTTCTTTAATTATCTCCTTTGAGACCAGTAGCCTCGCAGAACGGGATGTCCAACCAATATACTTAGATTATATCGAAATTATGTCTCTAATTGAATAATGATTTACCATGTTTGTATTCACTTTAGAGAATGAAATAGTTCCAATAATCGTATGGAATAAACATCATGCTTGCATTCACTTCAGGGAATGCCCCATCATTGATAATCGCATGGAATAAACATCATGCTTTGCATTCACTTCAGGGAATGCCTCCCATAAATTTTTTTGATCAAGATGAATTTTCGTAACTTGAAATTGAGAGAAGTCTATGGTCGAGTTTTTCGACGAAGAAAAATATTGCTTTCGAGCAAATATAGATTTTATAACAATCTTTTTATAGATTAAAATTCACCATGATTTATCGCACATTAAAATCATAATTTAAAAAGAGAGAAAATAAAGCTTACCGATAATAATTTTCCTCTCGAGGACAACTGAGACATAACAAATGGCCGAAACAAGTTCTCATAATTTATTTAGGTCACGCCTCTTTCCAAGCCATTTAAGCATATCATGTAAAACTTAAAATATGGTTAAATAAAATAAAATAAAAAACATTCACCATATTATATATCATGAATCCATAAAAAATATATTTATCTATAAATATACTCAAGATAATCATCTTTTCCCCCACGATCCCCTTGATATGGATTTGGGTCGCTTGGGAGATCAATTCTTTTGAGCGAGATTGGATTTGATGCAATTAAACATGCTTCCATTCTTTTCAAAAGAAATTAAAGTATAAAGAGAAAGACAATCAATAGCTAAAAAATGAGAGAGAGAAAAACTTATCTTTAGTTTCATTCTATAATAGAATTCATTATTTTCGGTAACTTCTTTTAGATTCGAACGATGATGATCTCAGTTGATTAGAGTCTCGTGTTGATAACGTGTTGTGAATAAAATAATGAAGAACAACGAACAAGTATAAAAGAATAAAGAGATGAGAGAAAGAGGGAGATTCATATTATTATCAAAACTAGAATTGTTTACAATGTCTTCGTCTATTTATAGACATAAGAAGTACATAATACATTAAACTCTAATTAATAGAAATAATATTCCTGGTAATAAATAAATCAAACTCCTTAAATAAAGTTATAATCATGATAGACATCTACATAGATAAATATTCATAACATTATGTTTAAATTTAAAAATAATATTATTAATAAAATTATTCACAACCCTTAAACGTAAATAGTAAAACGAAGACGAAAAATAGCTTATAAATTGATGACAGTCAAAGGAAATGGTAGCTACTATATAAAAACTTAAAACTCCATGTAGGAATGGGCCAAATTAAGCCCATGTATACGTGGCTGCCAAAATTGGTTCAAGCGAATGTTCAATATAAGGCCCAATTAACAATATGGTTCAAATGGTTGGCCCATAGTTTGTATATGTTTTAGAATAAAAGTTCTATATGGTAGGTTGATAGGTTACATTAACCCAAAATTCGTGTAATTGGGAAAGCCCATAGTGAACTTTTTTCTTTACACTAATAGATAATATATTTTGGATATATATCTAAGGAGAGTTTATGGTCCCATCAACCAAATTTATTCTTGACATGCTCTATTTATGTAACTCAAGGTCGAGTAAAAAATATTTAGGTGATCTGAATTAGAGCTGTTTGATTTGTAAGTATACCTAATTTTATTCAGAATTAAAACCAAATACTACCTTATAATCAAATAAGATTAACAAAAAAATATTCTTAAATGTCATTTATCCAATTAAATACTATTTTTACTTCACTTTAAACTTTAATTAGAATCTCAAATATATGTGTTTTAATCTTACAGCTCACTCGAAATGGGTGATGTGATTGAAACAAAATTCAAGAGAACAATGAAGACAGAAGTAGGAAATTTCAAAAAAGAAGCAAAAATATAAAACATGCTCATCTCATACAAATTAAACACTTTTACTAAACAAATACAATAAGACATGTGGTTGCAATCATCATCTTCATGAATGGCTTTCCAATGCTCGTTTTTTTTGCCGGCGACCGATCATCCGTTTGGTGAGGAGGTTTCCGGTAGTAGTATGGGAAATAAGGCAAGATAGGGTCAGGAGGGGGTGACCATATAAAGAGGGTGGTGGTGGGAAGTAGGGTAAGTTCCCTGTTGGTGGAGGGTATAGTGCTCCTGTTTGTGAAGGTGGTGGATAACTGACCGGAGGCGTTTGAGTGACTGTGCCGGTTCCGGTGCTGCCACCGGGACCGGTTGGTGGAGGATAACATGGATATGGACATGGGTTATCTTGCTTGGTTTGATTGAAGGAGAGTGTTACAGCTAATAACTCCCCTAGTTAGTTATTTCAGTTATTAGGGTTTATTAGTTTAAACTCATCTTTGTATTTCCTATATAAGCAGAGTTAAGGACGTTGTATAATCAATCAATTCAGTTGAATAAAACTTGTTTTCATTTCTTTACACTTCAATAGAGAGAATAATGGAGAAGAGAAAGGAAGTGGAGAGAGGTTTATTGAGTGGGCTGGCCATGTTTATACAAAACAAGAAATTGGAACAGAAAAGAAGGCAGAATTTGAGTGGGTGGCCTTAGGGTTTAGTGAAGAAAAAGAAATAGGAGCTATGAGAGAGTGATATAAAATATGTTTTTGCTGAAAATGGTGACATTTTTATTTATTTATTATTTGAAAAATCCTTTTAGGTGTTGAAAGGAAGAGGAGAAAATAAAAACATTAAAAATGAAGACACGTTTGGGACCCCATGCATTAAGAAACTTGGCCATCAAGGCTTTTCCACGAGGTATGTTAGGAAATAGCTGTTGAAAATTGCACATGAAAATTTATAGAAATCCTCTGTCCAATGTCTCATGTGTTTTAATATTAAAAATTTGAGTTAGTGTTCAAGTTTAAAATTTAGGGTGTAGGATTTAATTTTATGATTTAAGAATTAAAATTTAAAATTAAGGTGTATGGTTTAGCTTTTTAGGGTTAGAATATACATAAAGAGACTAAAAAAGAACATAAATATTTTGTTCTATGAAAACCTACCGATTTTTTATAAAAGACGCTAGTATTATTTAAAAAAATATATTCAAAATTATAATGATGATTTCAATCCTAAACGTAAACTAAACATAATTTAGACATTTCTCAATAATCAATAACAAAAGAAACTAACCAAAAAAGGCAGGGTTATTCTTAATAAAACTACATTAAAAAAAGGAAAATACTTTGATGCACAAGCTTGTGTAAACTTTAGTTTACACAAGCCTTTTAATTTTAGGGTTTAGGATTTAGGGTTTTAGGTTAGGGTTTAGGGGTTTAGTATGTAGGGTATATAATTTAAGGTTTATGGGTAGAATTTAAAAATTTAGAGTTTAGGATTTAGGGCTTAGGTTTTAGGTTGCTAGGGTTTGTGATTTAGATTTTAAATTTTATAAAAGGAATGTGTAAAAAAAATTTACACAGCTTGTGCATCAAAATAAAACCCTTAAAAAAACATAGATAAGTGATTGAGACTCTGTATTTACGTCTCGAAACCCAAGATTCAAGTTTCTAACAATACAATTTCCTCATTCTATTTGCAAATTAAAAAAAAAAAACTTGATAAATGAACTTTTCGGGTTTAAAGGCAGAATCTTTGCAACTATTAGTCATTTAATAAGAATATGTACTAGTCGTCTCAATATCGAAGACCAAAAGCATGCCTTATAATTAAAATTGTTTTTATAAAAAAAAATCTACCAAAAGTTGAGCTTTTGATGGCAGTTAGAGCTGCCAAAAAATCCTACGAGTGGTATTTGTAAAAAAATATTATGTTTATTATAAAAGATTCGAGTTTATTTCGTTTTGCTTACAAGATGTGTGTGCATTGTCAAATGGTTAAGATTTTGTATAAACAGATACAACCTTATAATCACTTTTAGACTATTTAAAAAAAATATAGCTGCCCAAGATTAGATACTACTAAATAAACAGAGAATTGTCATTTGATCGAGCTATTTTAAACCAAAAATCTATTTTTATTAATTATCTAGAAAAATGGCCCCCACAGACTATTATTTAGAAAAATAACTTTAAATCTGCCACGCATGAAGAACTCGCGTTTCGGAGGCCGCGAGACACGAACTCGCGCTACACAGAAAGCGAGTTCTGCATACGTTGCAACACTTTTCAAAATAACGAACTTTACGGAAACTCGCGTTCTACCAAACGCGAGTTCCCCGAGAATTTCAAGAGGCAGCTGAATTTATCGCGGGGAACTCGCTTTCTGCAGAAAGTGAGTTCTTTGCAATTCTGGGTGGAAGAACAAGCTTCGATATGCATGTTCGAGAATTATTTCGGGATTATTAATCGAATATTTTTGGTAATCATTCGGTTTGGGTTCGTAGTACTGGAAATTCTCTTTCAAATGGCAACAATATGGCCAATTTCCATTCGTTCTAAACCTAGTAAAATTCACGTCGAAAACGGTATCGTAGCTTGTTTTTGTGAATGTATGAAAGTATAAGGTGGCCTCATAGGCTCTTTCTGCAAGAACGACAAGCCGAAAAAAAATAATTTTTAAAACGAATAAGACAAAATTTTAAACGAATAAGACTTAGTCAATACGAGGGTCCGAGCGATTAGGACACTTGTTCTTTGTGTGTCCATGATTGTGACATCTACTGCAATGTTTTCTTTGTCCGATTTTTTTTCTATGTTCGACCAGATCCTCGGCACAGTAAATTTGTGTCGATTGTGGACGTCTCTTTTCTCTTATTAGTATTGGATCTGGGCGTATGGTCGGTTCAGTATCAACGACATAAGGATCAATTTCATTTTCGATGGGAGGAAACTCTTTTTCGTAAACCTTGAATACCGTTTCGAGTAAGTATACCAGATCAAGCAGTCTCATGTAGTTAATATGTTGGTTTGAACAAGCAGCAATGGCGTGTGAGCACGGGTATTTGAATGTTTGGAATACTCCGCAGTCGCAGGTTCTTTTCCTAAGATCTAACACGTACGCGTTGTGATGTATGTCTTCCAACGGCCTGAAAAATTCTAAAATACATAACAAATGTCCTTCTCACGAGAAGAGAGTTGCAGTCATCTCATTTGAACGGCACACTTCAATTTGCAATTTTTCGCGAACGTCCGGATGGACTTTGTGACCACCTGCCATGTACTCATTTGCTTGCCTTCCCAAGGTTGCAAATAGGGCAGCTAGACGATAGTAGGTCGCTTTGATAACGGAAGTGATAGGCAAATGCCGCACTCCCTTGAGTGCCGAGTTGACCGCCTCAGTCAAGTTCGTTGTCATGTGACCATATCGTTTACCCTCACCATATGATCTAAGCCATTTTTCCCTCGGAATTTTGTCGAGGTAGTCCGCGCCATTTTTATTTCTGGCTCTCAGTTCTTGGAACATGTCCTGTACGTAATGCGAGTTGCCTGGGGAATGACAATTGAATAGTTAGGAGTGAACAACACATGCAAAGATATCATAAAGGAAAGTGACCTAAAAGACGTACCCATTCGAAGCACAAGAGCACGTTCATCATGGTTCTTGAACTGCTGCAAGTAGTTCACCACAATGTGTCGCAAACAGTAACGGTGGTAAATGTACGGAGGCTTCCAAGAATCGCCCAAACGTTCTTTTGCCCACAAGATCGATGTGCCTCTGTCGGAAATAAGACATATCCCATCGTCCCTTGCCCGCATTACAAGAGAAAGAACATGTTTCCGTAGGTTCTTAAGGAAGAACACCAAAGACTCGAGATCCTCCTTTTGACAATTGCGAATGCTACAGGCACGGTTTTCCGATTGTCATCTTGTGCAACAGCCAGAAGTAGGACATGTGTATATTTCCCGTACAACCATGTATTGTCGATTTGAACCATCGGTTTGTAGTGCTTGAATGCATTAATGCACTAGGGGAATGTCCAAAATAACCGGTGGAATTGACAAGCACCTCGAACGACACAATTATTTTCGTATGCCAGAACCGTATGAAGTTCGACAACTGTTCCGGGTATGTGTTTCTGCATCAGGTTTAGCCACGGGCGCAACTCATTGTAAGATTCCTCCCATTGGCCAAATAGTTCTTCTAGGGCTCAATTTTTCTACGGTATCCTAAACGACCCTAGAGCACATGACATTCGGAAGAATCCACCACGGGATCGTCGTGCACCCCGCTGCGGAACGGGTGGACATAGACATCATTAGGGCCTTTTTCATATTTAATTATGTTTAATTATATTGTAATTAATTTTCTTTAGTAATTACGCAATTACGCAATTTTAATTTTCTTTAGTAATTTCTTTTTTATACTTTTCTTAATTTATATTTAATTTCGTTTTTAATTACTGTTATTCGATTAAAGGCATATTCAATAAAAAAATAAACTAGGATACCGTTTTCGACGCAAATTTTACTAGGTTTAGAACGGACGGAAATTGCCCATATTGGTGCCATATGAAAGAAAATTTCCAGTACTACGAACCCAAACTGAATGATTACCAAAAATATTCAATTAATAACCCCGAAATAATGCTCGAACATGCCTTTTGAAGCTTGTTCTTCCACCCATAATTGCAAAGAACTCGGTCGCCTCTTGAAATTTTCGGGTAACTCGCGTTTGGCAGAACGCGAGTTTCTGTAAAGTTCGTTATTCTGAAAAGTGTTGCCACATACGCTTCTTGCGTAGCACGAGTTCGTGTCTCGTAGCCTCCGAAACGCGAGTTCTTCATACGTGGCAGATTTGTGGGTTTTTTTTAAATAATAGTCTGTGGGGCCATTTGTTTAGATAATTAATAAAAATAGGTTTTTAGTTTAAAAAAACCATTTGATCGATTAATTTGAATTAAACTTGATAAAGATTTATTACAAGAATATTTACTTTAATCGAATTTACATCGTTCTGTTATGATTTAAACTTTAGTACTTATAGACGTAGATGTATGATGTACGTTTTGGCTTATAATAACTTAAAATTTCAGATTAAGAAATAGATTTGGTGCAAGTGTTAATCAATTTCAAAGAAATGTCATTGAAAGAGACAACTTCAGCAAGTATCCGAACAGCTGGAAAAAGAGTGTAAACCTTTGATCAAACTTCACGCTAGTGTAGATAGATTTGTTGCTCTAATTAAAGATTTTATCCTCTATGTTATAAAAATTGAGAAGTTAATTCTTCGCCTTTAATTTATCATAATTTAATCCTCATACTTCATAAAATTTGATTGTTCGTCTAATTCTTGGTAAACACGTGAATTTAGGTGTTACTTTTTTTTTTGCTGCTAAGTGTTGAACTATTGGTTTCTTGTTAATTTTGTGCCTATAAATGGCGAAACTGTTAGCTTCAAGATCAACTATTTAACGACAAGGTTTAATAATGTTACTCGATTGAATTAACTTCTTGTTTTAAGTACGATAATCAAATTTTAATAAATCAAAGTAGATGGATTAATTCTTAACTTTCATAAAGTAGAAAGATGAAAACATTAATTATACCTAATTATTTCAGATTTAAATTTCTTTAATCCCTTTAAACTACAATAGAAAAAAAATAGTTTGTTTGTTTAGTGGGTGGGTGGGGGATAAGTGTTGGTAGACTAAGTTGTTGAATGTTTTTTTTTTTCGGGGATGCATCTTAAGCTCTTGTTAAGGATACATGGCGGTGACTGAAACAACGACGGATATAAAATTTTATATTGCGAGTGAATTTATAAAATTTTAAGTGATGAATTTATAAAATTTTAAAGGAGTACATTTACAAAATTTTAAAGGTGGCGAAAATAAATTTTTAATAAAAAATACTTAAATTTTTTTAAATTATATATAAATTTTAAATTTCCAGCGGGATGACCGCTTCACAGCCCCTCGTACATCAGTGTACTTGTTATAACTAACATTAATGATTCCAATTCCCATGATAAGATAATTAAACGCAATGGACCCTTCTACCATTTCTTTTAAGCCCAACAACTTTTTTATTGCATTCTTTTTTACTAAAATATTCCTAAAGCTTCTAACACATACACTATATTACATTTAACCTCAACTAAACCCCCAACAAAAGTAGTCCACACTGTCGTTTTTTAGGTTCTTTTTCCTCTTTCAGTCATAGGGACGGAACTGGAATGAAATTTCAGAGATAAAATATTAATGATAATAAAATATAGTTTCATGATCTGATTATTAAGATATTAATTTAAAAATCAGAGGTTAGAGATTAATTTATCTAATATCAAAATTTGCAAATACCTAAGAAGTATTTAAACAAAAATGGGGGCAAAGCTTATTTTTCTTAATTCAAAATTGACAAGGAATTAAGAGATATTTATGCATGCCTAATTCGTCTAGCTTTAGAACTACTAGGGACCAAAATATCATATATTATTAATTTATGACAATATAACTAATATTATATTGTCGATTTAGTCGAACTTTACGAGTGGTTCTAGTAAAAAAAAAGATGATGTTTATTTTAAGAGTCACAAATTCAAACACTTATGTGTGCAAAGCATGTATACATTATCAAAGACTTAAGGAAAATACAAATAAATTCTACATCATATAATCACACCAGTGTAAAATGTTCAATTTAAGACATTATTCGTAATTCAAGTATAATAATATAATTATGAAATGTTGATTAATGATATTAGATTCTTCGAATCAAATGTCTGCTAAAAGTTAAAATTATATAAAAAAATATTAATCCATAAAAATGTGATATATGGCACACAATATTATCGCGACGAAATATTATATCATAGGCTCGGCTCATCACGTTATTCATGGTCCTAACCAATAAAAAGCATTCATTTCATTAATTTTTTCCATATCATTTTTTACCGAGTGAATCTTCACTCGGATTTACTGTAAATTAAATTAAAAAACACTTTTTATCAATTGTAGATTCACTTGGTAAAAAGATGATATGGAAAAAATAAATAAAATGGATACATTTTATTGGTTGGGACCATAAATAATGTGGCGAGCCGAGTCTATGATATAATTTCTCCACCGCGACATAAGTAACACAAATATGTGGCATATTGTTATTGATTAACATTAAAAGAATGGGGTGTACATATCAAACGACTAAAAAACATGAATAGATATTATATGTAATTAAATTAGTATATTAAAAAAATATTTTTGTTTTAAGGCATTCTTCATCATTCAAGTATGATTATATGATTATAAAATATAGAATTTTGATTAATAATTTTAGATTCCTCAAATCAAATGTTTTTTAAAAGTTAAAATTATAAAAAAAAAAACAATTAATAAAAACGTGATATGTGACCCACAATATCCTCACAACATTATGACATAATAATAATAATTTAAATATTAAAATGTAATAAAAAAAATTTGGTGAAAACAATGCTAACAGTAAAAATGTGACATATAAGATATAAATAAGACAAACGTATGCCATATGATTATCTGTTAGCATTGTGACAAAATGATAATTCAAATGGTAAAAGAAATAAAAGTTCAAAGACAATAATACAAAACTAAGTACCAACACGATTAAACTATAAAATTAAAGGGGGTATTCTGCCACTAAAATTTAGAGTAAAACTATATATTTGATACTTCAATCTCATATTTTTGGGTAAAATGATAGTACATTTCATTAACGATAAAATTGACGTGATATTTTCTTATTAGGAGAGTGATAAATTAAAAAAAATTAAAAAAAATGTCACTTTAACTTTGTAGTTAATTTTAAACCTAACAAGTGGTCGTAGTGGAAAACCAGAAGAAGTACATCATAAGAGACATGAGTTCAATCGTTTTGTCTGTAAGGTGTGTGCATTGTTAAATTGTTAAAAATATGTATTAACAGATATTATATTATTATCACCTTTAAACTATTCAAAAAAACTTAGATCGTTAATTTTTAGTAGCAGTATACCGAAATAGAAACAAAATATAATGTTAGACATTATTTTATCAAAAAAAAATTAATTGAGTGACCAAAATAGACATGAAAATAGATGGATGCGAAATAAATAGTTTAGCCAACAATTTAAGAGCTACCATTGCCTAGCATAGGGATGTAAAAACATGTAATCGGTTGGGTTTCAGATCGGACTCTGTCAGGTCAGGTCAAATCGATTACAGGTCATTTCAGGTCGTTTTTCTGTTTTGACTCGATTCGGGTCGGGTTTGGGTTCATTTCAGGTTGGGTTCATTTCGGGCCGAGTTCATTTCAGGTAGAATTCATTTCAGGTCGGGTCATTTCAGGTCGGGTCAAAACGGTTAATTGACGGGTTAATTTCGGTTCGGATTGACTTTAGGTTGGGTTCATTTCAGGTTAGTTTCATTTTAGGTTGGGGTAATTCGGGTTTAGCCGTTTTGGTCAATAGACCTTGTCATGAGGTCATTACCCTCTTCCTAAAAGACATATATGATAGGATGTGTAGTGCCACAATTTATATATCTCAAGACCTCCTTTTTCCTTTCCGATGTGGGATTAATGACCCTGCCTTTTCTCAGATGTGACATTTTTCTCCACTCAACCTCGTGACGCCCTCTTCACGAGCTTTCGCTCTTGTGATTGGCCAATTTTCACGGTTGTCCACCCTGCCTACCCTGCTCACGGGCGCTCGGCGTGAAATCAGGCAGTCAAAGGGTAGCTCTGATACCACTTGTCACGAGGCTATTACCCTCTTCCTAAAAGACATGTCTGATAGGATGTGCAGCGCCACCATTTATATATCTCAATACCTATTTTTTCCTTTCCGATGTGGCATTAATGACCACGCCTTTTCTCAAACGTGACATTGTTGGTCATTCATTTCGAGCTAATTATTCAATGCCCTTGACGAATGACGAACATGAATCACATTAAAAAAATATTACGGGTCAATTTGTACTAAATTTAATGATTTAATGAACAAAAATATCATTTAATGATTCATTTGTAAAATATTAGAGTAAATTACAAAAATAATAGGGGTCAATTTGTATAAAAATATTAAAATCACGTAACTAAATTGCAAAAAAATGAATATGGGTCAGGTCAATTTGGAATAAGAATATAGTTAGCCATTTTGGAACTATAATGAACAAAACTATCAATAAATGATTCATATCTAACTATCTAAGATATTGGAGTAAATTACAAAAAACATAAAACAATAAGGGTAAATTTTGGTGAAAAATAAAATTTTAGGGACTAACATGAATAAAAATATCATCATATTAAAATCACATGACTAAATTTTAGGGGTTAGAGTTTAAGGTTCATACATTGATACATACATACATTATACACACATATACATATAGGGTTTTGGTTCATAGTTTAGGGTTTAGGGATTAGAGTTTAGAGGTTTAGGGTTAGGGTTAGTGTTAGTGTTCATACATACATGCATGCATGCATAAATGCATACATAAATGCAAACATACATGCATGCATGCATAAATGCATACATAAATGCAAACATACATGCATGCATACATACATACATACATACATATATACATACATACATACATACATACATACATACATACATACATACATACATACATGGTTTTTGTTTGCATGTAAGTTATAGGTTTTTGCTTGCATGTATGGTTTTTGTTTGCATGTATGTTTTCTGATTGCATGTATGGTTTCTGTCATATTGTTTTGGTATATATTATGTTTGTATAAATATCCTATGTTTTGTTGCAATGTATGTATAGTTTAATCCGAGTGTTTAGGCTAAAAACTCGTCATGTGATGCTAATGGTGTCAAAGGAGGTTCTTTTTTAAAGGACCTTAGGGTCTGGTGTAACAACGCTACGTACGAAGATTAAATCATTGTCTGCTCCGTTGCTATATATATTCTTTTTAGATATGTTTTTTCTTTTAATATGTGTTTTTTTACTAACTATGTTCTCTCTTATTTCTCAGGATCATTTCTGGATTTTGTCAGACTGTTAATCTTCCGCGTGTGGGTTTATTTCTTTGTTCCTAAATCTTAATATATATGTATAGGTTTTGTTTGCATGTATGGTTTGTCTCTCATTTTTACATGTATGCTTTATGTTTGCATCTATGGTTTCTATTTGCATGTATAATTTCTCTCTCAGTTTTGCATTATTGGTTTTTGTTTGTGTCCATGATTTCTATTTTCATGTATATTTTCTATTTGCATGTAAGTTCTAGGTTTCTATTTGCATGTATGGTTTCTGTTTGTATATAAGTTGTAGATTTCTGTTTGCATGTATGGTTTTTGTTTGCATGTATGCTTTCTGATTGTATGTATGGTTTCTATCAGACTGTTCTGGTATATATTATTTTTGTATAGATATTCTTTGTTTTGTTGCAATGTATGTATAGTTTAATCCGAGTGTTTAGGCTAGAAACCCGTCCTGCGATGCTACTGGTGTGAAAGGAGGTTTTTTTTTAAAAGACATTGGGGGCTAGTGTAACAACGCCACGTACGAGGATTAAACCATTGTCTGCTCTATTGTTATATATGTTCTTTTTAGATATGTTTGTATATATTTTATCATACTGTTTTTGTATATATTCTGTTATGTTTTGTTTTCTTTTTAGATATGTTTGTTTTTTAGGTTTTGTGTATTTAGATGTTATTAGTTCTGTTTTCTATTATGGTTGTATATATATTTGTAAATATGTTGTCAATTCTAGTTTTTGGGTTCTGTTTTGTTTTGTTTTGTTTTTAGATATGTTTGTTTTCTAGGTTTTGTGTATTTAGATGGTTTCTGCTCTGTTTTCTATTATTTTTGTATACACGTCTAACAACATAGCTTAGTATTTTTATTCCAGTATTTATCTTAGCCATGGATTTTGCTTCATTTGAGATCGACTATCCTGGTGAAAGTGGTATATTCCTTTGCTTTTTTTAAATTTTGAATTATGGTTGTATTTTTTCAATAACTAATACATGTTTTGTTTATTTGAAGGGGAAGCAAATGATCAATTGTCTGAAGTAGCTCGTACCTCTAAGAGGAGGGCTACAACTGCAACTTCAATGGACATTGGGAGAAGAACTTCTCTTGTTTGGGACCACTACATCTTCATTAAGAAACCTGAAGGTGTTTTTGCGCAATGTAAGTATCGAAAATCTGCTAGCTATAAAGCAGATTCTTATGTTGGTACATCACCAAAATAACATACTGAAAAATGATAAGCTTACAAATATTTTCTTATTACTAATCCCAATAGTAGTATAAGACTTTCTTTTGATCATACAAAATACCGTGAATTATTTGCTGAAGCTATTCTCTGTCATGGTTATGCTTTAAGTGTTGTTGAACATGAAAATTTTAGGGTTTTGAATCAGTATCTAAATACTAATGTTAAGCATATTTCGAGGTATACTATCACTAAGCATTGCATGTTAAAGCATGATCAGCATAAAAAATTGCTACTTGATTCATTGCATTCTATTTCAAGTTGTATCTGTTTTACATGTGATGGATGGTCTGCTTGCACTTCACGTTCATACTTTGCTCTAACTGCTCATTATGTTGATAATAACTGGAAACTTTAGTCTAAAATACTAAATGTTCGTCGTTTTCCCCCACCCATGATTGTGTGTCTATTTATAAGTTTGTGAAAAAAATATATGTGAGTGGGGTCTTGAGAAAAAAAGCTTTTACCATTACTGTTAATAATGTTTCTGCAAATGAGAGAATGGTTAAGCGATTCAAAGATGATTTGCATGCCATTTCTCCCATTCCATGCAATGGTAAGTACTTTCATGTAAGGTGTGCTGCCCATATTTTGAACTTGATTGTTCAAAAATATTTGAAGGTAATTGACTCTTCTGTTATTAAATTACGTGAAATAGTTAAGTTTATTGATTCTTCTGATGCTAGACTTTGTAGTTTTGAATCTGCTGTGAAAGATTGTGATCCTGTTTTTACTTGTAAATTGATATTGGATGTGCCTAATCGATGGAACTCTACTTATTTAATGCTTCGTATGGCAATTGATGCTAAATTACTTATAAACTTGTTTGTTAATAGGGAAAGTGAGTTGGACATAATTACTGAGTCTGAGTGGGAAACTGCTCATTTAATCTGTGTTTCCTTGAGCCATTTTTAAAAATTACTACTCTATTTTCTGGATCTAAGTATCCCACTTCTAACTTGTACTTGCTAATGTTGTTGCCATTGAGAAGTTGTTGTGTGATGTTCACAATGATCATTGTAAGTGTATTTCTGCAATGGCATGACCAATACTTGAATTGTATGAGAAATATTGGTCTGATCACTCGACCATTCTCTCATTTTCTATTTTTCTTGATCCTCGATATAAATTACAACTCCTGAAGGAGTTGTATGGTGTTCTCTATGTTGAGGATGAGGTTGAAAGGAGGGTAAGTGTTGTTTACAATGAATTTGTTAATTTGTATATTTATTATTCAAAAGCTGTACTCTGTTCTTCTTCTAATTCTTCTGTCTGAAGTAACTCATCTCAAAGTACAACTGAGTCCAGTACCAGTCGGCCTCGAACGTTTAAAAAATCCAGTCTATTTCAGGTCAATGTTAAATTTAAAGTTCAATTAGCCTTTTGTTTATACCTTCTATTTTTTACATTTTAGATTACTAACTAATTTTTTTTGTTAGAACTTCGATGTCAATTTAGCTGCTTTTAGGAGTGGAAAATCAGATGTTGACTCTTATATAACTTTGTCCATTCTCCCTCGTGATGATGATGCTGAGTTTGATTTTTTAGAGTATTGGAAAGCACAATCTATTTCTTTTCCTGTACTTTCAAACATGGCTAGAGATATTTTAGCCATTCTCATCACTTCAGCTGCTTCTGAATCTTCATTTAGCATGGGGGATAGATTTAAACAAGTTGAGGGCTAAACTCTTGCCTAAAAATGTTAAGATATTTGTGACAACCCGTAATTGGTTGTATGAGTTTGAACCCGAGAAAAAGGATGAAAATTATCTTTCTGTTGTGAAGGATATTGCAATTGATGAAGATCCAATTTCAGAGTGAGGTAAAAGCCTATTAAATTTTTTTCTATTTTATTTTCCAATACTTATTCTGATTCATTGTTCTTTTGTAGGGTTCTATAAAACCAAGCAAGCATTTGAATGGTTTTTGAGCAAGATATTGTTCTTTCTCACATGGGGTGAGATGTTTCGGTAAGTTGTCTAATTAGTTTCTTTTCGGTAAGTTCTTTAATTAGCATACTTTTAGTTTTCTTTTTTAACTGTTTTGGCATATGTTTGTATATATGTTGCAATGTTTGTATGTATATATGATTTCTGTTGGATGGTTTCTGTTTGTATATATGTTGCAATGTATGTATGTATCTGTGATTTCTGTTTGAATGGTTTGTGTATATATGGTTTCTGTTGCATGATTTCTGTTAGTATATATGTTGCAATGTATGTATGTATCTATGGTTTCTGTTTGTGTATCTAGGGTTTATGTTGCATGGTTTCTGTGTGTATATATGTTGCAATGTATGTATGTATCTATAGTTTTTGTTTGAATGGTTTGTGTATAGATGGTTTCTGTTGCATGATTTCTGTTTGTATATATTTTGCAATGTATGTATCTATGGTTTCTGTTTGAATGGTTTGTTTATATATGGTTTCTGTTTGTATATATGTTGCAAGATATGTATGTATCTATGGTTTCTGTTTGAATGGTTTGTTTATATATGGTTTCTGTTTGTATATATGTTGCAAGATATGTATGTATCTATGGTTTCTGTTTGTGTGGTTAGTGTGTTGAGTGGATCGAAAGATCGATATTTACCAAGAGGGGGTGAATTGGAAATTTAAAGGATTTTAGTGGAAATTGGCAAATAAAAATTGAAGAACAAGGGATTTAGAGTGGTTCAAGTTCCAAATGAACTCTACATCCACTACCTTAGTCTCACTAAGGATTTGCAACAATTTCACTAAATTGATCTTCCCCTTTTCTAGGACAAGGAGGCAACCCTTTACAATATCGGTTGATTTTTCTACCCAAAAATCAACCCAACTCTCACTCAATAGAACAAAGAAATTTGAAGGCTAATTAGGTATCTCTCAATACAAATGATAGCCCCAATACAAGCACTCAACCCAATTTTACAAGATATGAATGAAGAACACAAATTGGGATTTTACACAAATTTGGGATTTTTGCTCAAATGCTTGAATTTGATGTTTGGATGTTTGCTTGAAGTTCAATAGTTATTGTTGATGCTTTTTGATGTCCCTTTTATACCTTCTCATTGATTTCTAGCCGTTTGGGTGGTTGGGAACATAAATGGAGCCGTTGGAACCCTCTCTTGCCACCATTAATGCTGTCTGCACCAACCCGTTTCGGAACACGGGAAACCTGTTTCGGAACGAACTAAAATAGAAAGAGCCGTTGGGGTGCATTTAAGAGCCCGTTTCGAAACGCCTTAGGGCCGTTTCGGAACGATTTTGCCACTGTCAAGGGTCGTTTCGGAACGGTCCTAGCCCGTTTCGAAACGCCTTAACGGTTTTGATAAAATCAGTTAAAACATACAACGGTCACATTTTCAAAATAAAACCTAGCCCCTGTTTCGGAACGGTAGTGATCTGTTTCGAAACGGAATGGCTATTGTCAAAGGGTCGTTTCGGAACGGGCTTGATCCGTTTCGAAACACCCCTTATATGTTTGAAAATATGAAATATTTGAAATAAAATAACCCATTTTAAATCCTTCATGAAGAACAGTTTCGAAACGAGTTGATCCGTTTCGAAACGCTTTCAAGTGTTTCGATACACGTATCGGAACGGTGGTCGACAGTGGTGAAAGTGTTTCGAAACGCCTTAGGGCCGTTTCGAAACGGGTACGTGAAAAACACTGCTTTGGCTTGAAACACTTAGAAAAATTATTTGAAAGTGTATGTTTTTAACTTGGCATAATACTAAAATTATATGGGGATATTTTATGGACTTAAAATTCGTTTTGACTTTTTCGATTTAGTCCTTAGGTTTTTAGTTATATCAAAATTAAAATATTTGTTTCACAATCTCCCCCTTTTTGATATAACAAAACCAAAGTTAGAATTTTTGAGAATTTTGAAAGTTTTGAAAATATTCTAACTCCCCATTAATTTAAGATAGGTTTTAAAAAATTTTGATTTGAAGTTTAAGTTTAAAAACCTTTTAAAATTTAAAAACGAATTTTAGTGTTGTGGCTCTTAAATTTCTTCTCCCCCTTTTTGTTAGATCAAAAAGAACAACATAAGCTCATAGAGAAGATAAAAGATTAGTACCAATAAGCAATAATAAGCAACCATATTATAAATTCATAACCAAAATATCCAAAACATAATTCAAAACATTAAGTTCAACATAATTCAAACAATAAAATCCCAAATAAAAAGTCATAAGCATAGGTTCTTAAAAACATGAGAAAACAAAAAGATGCATTCTTAATCCTAAAAGCATAAATAATATGATATGATATGAGATAAATATCCTAAGCCTCGTCATCATCATCCTCATCATCATCATCATCGTCCTTGGCTTGAGAACGTTGAAACTTCGTCCATTGCCCATAGAGAGTGGAGAAGGAAAGATCCAAGTTGGAATTAGAAGTTTCAAGAGAGTGGAGACGATCCTCGACATTCTTCAACCGATTGCCCATAGACTCAAAGCCCGAAGCAATGCTAGTGTCCAAAGCATTCATTCGAGTGTCCAAGGCATTGAATCGCTCAGTAAGGAAAGCCGTGAGGGCATCATTGTTCGCGGCTTGAACTTGCGGTGGAGGAGCAACGAGAGGAGGATCCGCTTCTCTATCAACTCTTTCCCAAATACCGTCCACATACTGGAACCCGGATTTGCGAAGGGATGACTCACCAATTTTGGTCTTGCGAGGTTCCGGAGAGTCATAGGTACAATCAATTTCAAGATAATGAAATAGGGCGCTCAAGACAATGCCATAAGTAAAGGATGTCAACTCATTCGTGTCAATAAGCTTGATATTATTGACTATCTCGGCAAAGATTATCTTAGGCACATTTGGGCGCTCACCCTTACGGAAACACTCTAACTAAAAATGATCTCTTTGACGGATATGGGAATATTTACCACCGGAAGGGCGAATAAACCAAGATACTATCAAATGAAGAACACGATCATGCACATCCAAATGAAGTGCTTTACCGGTGAAATTGCCAAAATGACGTTCATCCTCAAGACCCATATTCTTAAGTTTAAGAGCATATTCCAAAAGAGCAACATTAACAACAATCTTTTTGCCTAGTAAGGATGACTCAATTCCTATGATCTCGGTTTTGGACTCATCATAAAGAAAACGAGCATTGGAGTAAAAGAGGAGTACCATGTTTTTGTAGCAAACATCCGGAATGCTCAAGAAATACCAGAGATTCCACTCATCCAAACAGCCGAGATAACGGAAAAGGAATCGCTCGGAATTGAGGAAGTCAAGATCAATGACTCGTTCCTTACGAATCGCGAAGTCCTTGACATAAGCAAAGCGAGCACGCGCGTCCGGATTCTTAAGAGATTTTTGAAAAAGCATCGTGATATTCGGACGAATGATTGAATCACCGGATTGAACGGCCTTGCGTTTTTTGTTCGATTGATCCGCCATCTAAAAAAATTAAGCAAGTGTTTTAAAATTGAGTGTATGCAATGATAATTAAAATCAATCCAATAATAAATCCCACTTAGGTTTTTGAAAACAAAATTAAAATAAAAACAGTTTTAAAAAAATACGATTGAAAAAATTTATATTCGAATCAAAAATTTTGAGATTTGAAAAAAAATTTACAAGATTTTGAAAACCCACAACCAAAAACATATAATTTATACAAAATAAGATTTTCTAACCTAAGATTCGAACATGAATTGAAAGAAAGAAAAAAAATTGAAAAATTACCTTAGTTGGGGATTTTGGATGATTTTGAAGAAATCCTTGCACAAGATTGATGAAACTTGCTTAGAGTTGAGATGTAGAGTAAAACCCCTCACAATTTTGTGAAAATCAAAGAGTTTTAGAGGGTATTTATAGAGAGGGAGGCGGTTTAGGGTTTTTGGTGTTTGATAAAAAGTGTATTTGTGTCATTAAAAGCCCTAAATAAAGCATTCCGCGATGCCGTTTCGGAACGGTCAAGACCGTTTCGGAACGGGCGGCTAGGGTTTTGACCATTTTAAAACCATAAACATAACGTTTCGATACGCTGTTGACCGTATCGCAACACCCTTTGACCCGTATCGGAACGCGTTCCGATACACCCCCTTGGCAGAATCAAAAACGTTTCGGAACGCTTTTGAGGCGTTTCGAAACGCCCTTCTCTCAGAGCTGGATTTAAGGTATCCGTATCGAAACAGGTTCACCCGTTTCGATACACTTGGGCCTGGAAGTGCAGATGAGGCTCTAAAATTGCAGAAAAATGATCTTTTAAGAGGCCTAACATGCATAAATGTCATGAATGAGCAGGCAAAACATATATAAGCATAAACATATTCCCCCTAACTATAAGCATGGATAAAATTAGGAGTTTAAACACATCAACATGGCATTTCACAAGATCAAGCATATTTAAGCACAAAAGAGGTCCAAAAAGGTCAAGATAGGCTAGCTAGACCTAACTCTCTCCTAAGGGACCAAAAACGCTCTTTATCTAAGGGTTTTGTAAAAATGTCCGCTAATTGATTCAAGGTGTCCACATACTCTATAACCACATCTTCCTTAAGAACATGATCTCTAATGAAATGATGCCTTATTTCTATATGTTTGGTTCTAGAGTGTTGGATGGGATTTTTAGTTAAGCATATTGCACTAGTGTTGTCACATTTTAGGGGTATGGTTCCAACTTTAATTCCATAATCTAAGAGTTGTTGCTTCATCCAAAGAACTTGAGCACAACAACTCCCTAAGGATATGTACTCGGCTTCGGTGGTAGATAAGGCTACACTATTTTGTTTCTTAGAGAACCAAGATATGAGCATACTACCTAAGAATTGGCAAGTTCCCGAAGTACTTTTCCTATCAATTTTACAACCCCCATAATCTGCATCCGAGTAAGCATGTAGGTTGAAGGTAGAATCTCTAGGATACCAAAGGCCTAAACAAGGAGTGTCTCTAAGGTATCTAAAGATTCTCTTAACGGCTATAAGGTGAGACTCTCTAGGACTAGCTTGAAACCTAGCACACAAGCAAACACTAAACAAGATATCTGGTCTACTTGCGGTAAGGTAAAGCAAAGATCCAATCATAGAACGATAAAGCTTAGAGTCAACACACTTCCCTCCTTCATCTTTGTCAAGCTTTGTAGATGAGCTCATAGGAGTGGCTTGAGGCTTTGCATTCTCCAAGCCAAACTTCTTGAGCATATCCTTTATGTATTTTGCTTGGTTGATGAAGGTGCCATCCTTCTTTTGCTTAATTTGGAGTCCCAAAAAGAATGAGAGCTCCCCCATCATGCTCATCTCAAATTCACCTTGCATTAGCTTAGAAAACTCTTGACAATGACATTCATTAGTAGAACCAAAAATAATATCATCAACATAAATTTGAACTACTAAGATGTCATTTTTATACATTTTTATGAAAAGTGTAGTGTCCACCTTACCCTTTTCAAATCCTTTTTCAATCAAAAAATTTGAAAGCCTTTCATACCAAGCTCTAGGAGCTTGTTTTAAACCATAAAGAGCTTTGGTAAGTTTGAAAACATGATTTGGAAATTTTGAATCTTCAAAACCCGGTGGTTGTTCCACATACACTTCTTCATTTATAAAACCATTTAAAAATGCGCTTTTAACATCCATTTGAAAAAGTTTGAAATTATGATAACATGCATATGCAAGCAACATCCTAATGGCTTCCATCCTAGCTACGGGTGCATAGGTTTCATCAAAATCTATTCCCTCTTCTTGAGTGTAACCTTGTGCTACAAGTCTAGCTTTATTTCTCACAATGTTACCACTCTCATCTAGTTTGTTCCTAAAGACCCATTTAGTTCCTATTGTAGATTGATTACTAGGCCTATCAACTAATGTCCATACATTACTTCTCTCAAATTGATTTAACTCTTCTTGCATAGCCATAATCCAAAAGTCATCTTTCAATGCTTCTTTTATGTTTTTAGGCTCTATGCATGAGATAAACGCAACATGGTTCATTAATTTAAGAGAAGAACCAGTGGTTACCCCCTTGGATGGATCACCCAAGATTTCACCATCTTTGACATAGTTCAACTCCCTTGGGTAGCTCACTTCCTTTTCCTCAATAGCCAAGTCCTTCAAGGCTTCAAGAGGTGGATCTTGTGTATCTTCTTCTTTTGGTTGAATCTCATCCTCCTTTGAAGTTTGACCTCCATCAAAGGCATTTATGATTCCTACATCATCATCATCACAAGAATCCTTCCTAGGAAGGAGGTTATCATCGAATACAACATGAATAGATTCTTCTACTACTAAAGTTCTTTTGTTAAATACTCGATAGGCTTTAGAGGTTAAAGAGTAACCTATAAAAATAGCTTCATCACTTTTTGCATCAAATTTACCTAAGTTATCTTTTCCATTATTTAAAACAAAACACTTACACCCAAAAGGGTGAAAATAGCTAATGTTAGGCTTTTTAGATTTTAAAATCTCATAAGGTGTTTTCTTTAAAATTGGCCTAATCATTACTCGATTTACAATATAACAAGCGGTGTTTGTGGCTTCCGCCCAAAAATATTTAGGTAAATTATTTTCACAAAGCATAGTTCTAGCCATTTCTTGTAAAGTTCTATTTTTCCTCTCAACTACCCCATTTTGTTGAGGAGTTCGAGGAGCCGAAAAATTATGGCTAATACCATTTTCATTCAAAAATTCTTCAAACCCTAAATTTTGAAACTCGGTTCCATGATCACTTCTAATGTGTGAAATTCTAAGTTCAAGATCATTTTGGGTTAATTTTGAAAATGTGATGAATTTTTCCAAAGCCTCATCTTTAGTACTTAAAAAGAGAACCCAAGTAAATCTAGAAAAATCATCAACTAGCACAAATGCATAAGATTTACCACCCAAGCTCATAGTCCTAATTGGCCCAAACAAATCCATGTGAATTAATTGTAAGCATCTACTAGTAGAAACATCATTAATGGATTTAAGGAAGACTTATGTTGTTTACCCTTAGAGCATGCATCACAAATTTTGTCATTTGAAAATTTAATTTTGGGCAAACCTCTAACTAGATTTAGAGAGACTAGTTTTTCCAAAACACTAATGCTAGCATGTCCAAGCTTCCTATGCCACAACCATGCATCATTTTCATTTTGAGCAACTAAACATGCATGAGATGTATGTATGTCATCTAAATGCACCATGTATATGTTTCCTATGCGATGACCTATGAGCATAATATTATTAGATTTAATGTCAACAATTTTGCATCCGTTTTTATCAAATAAAACATTAAATCCTTTATCACACAATTGACTTATGCTCAATAAATTATGTTTAAGACCATCGACATATAAGACATTTTCAATGAGAATGGTAGAGTGATTACCTATGGAGCCAATACCTTTAATGTGGCCTTTGGAGTTGTCACCAAATGTTACTACTCCTCCACTTTTTGGCTTTAAATCCATGAATCGACTCTTGTCTCCGGTCATGTGTCTCGAGCATCCACTATCAAGGTACCATGAGTTTTGACTTTGTGCTTTGGCCTTGTAGCAATGCTCCCCCTACAAACAAAGATATTAAACCTTGGTTTTTGGTACCCAAATCATTTTGGGTCCATGAGTGTTAGCTCCCAAAACCTTGGTTCCCTTAGGAATCCAAGATGACATAGCAATAATATTATTAGATTTTACAAGTTCCTTAGGAACCCATACACTTCTAATTCTTTTAGCTCTACTATGTCTAGGGTAGCTACCTTGTTTGTAGTAATTAGTCCTTTTCTTAGGTTGGTGTGTTCTAGAGGATTCTCCTACTTCATGTTTGACACTACCAACATTTTTTAAGGACTTTTTGAGCTCATTTAGCTCACCTAACACCTTTTGGTGTTCACTATTGCATTGAGACAAAAGATTATTAAGATCAACATTTTCATCTTGAAAGAATTTAAGTTCATCTTTTAATCCTAAAATCTTTTTCTCAAATTTAGAATTAGCTTGAGTGAGTGAGTCATTTTTCTCATTTAGCTCTAAAATGATTTTCTTGTTTTTAATGACCGACTCTTTAAACTTCTCAACTAATTCATCATATACCTCTTGTAACTCATCATATGCATCATTTAATTCTTCATATGAAAAATCTAAAGTAGATGAGTTAGAGGTTACCAAGGAGGAATCTTCCTCAAGTGCCATGAGACAAAGGTTAGCCACTTCTTGTTCGTCATCCTCCGATGACTCCTCATCACTCCAAGTAGCAAGCTTGGCTTTGAGTTTCTTCTTCTTCTCAAAGCCCTTCTTCTTGAGTTGAGGGCACTCCGAACGGATGTAACCGGATTGTTTGCACTCATAGCAAATGATGGGATCCTTCCCTTCTTCTTTGTTCCTTCCTTTGAAGTCCATCTTTCTTTGGATTTTTCTTCCCCGGTTGGACCTCATGAAGCGTGAGAATCGTTTGGCTATCATAGCCAATTCTTCAAGTTCATCCTCCTCACAAGATGAGCTCTCATCATGTTGTGAAGCTTTTGCCTTGAGAGCTATTCTCATCTTCTTCTTTTTTTCAACTTCAAGCTTCTCTACTCTTTTCTCTTCTTTCTTTTTCTCATCTTCCCTTCCTTGCTTCATGATCTCATGAGTAAGGAGAGAACCCACAAGCTCATCAAGCTTTAATGTCTTCAAGTTCTTTGCTTCGATGATGGCGGTTCTCTTCCCATCCCAAGCTTCGGGAAGTGAATAGAGTAGCTTCCGGACAAGCTTGTCTTCCGGTATGATCTCTCCATATCCCTTTAGACCGTTGACGATTGTGGAGAATCGATCAAACATCTTCGACACCGTCTCATCGGGCTCCATCTTGAAGTTTTCATAACTAAGATTGAGAAGTGGTCTCAAGTGTGTCCCACACTTCTTTGGCATTTTCAATGGAAGAGACCGTTGAATAGATGTCCGGACCGAAAGCACAAAAAAGCATGTGGAGAGCTTTATCGTTGACTTGAATCTTCTTCCTCTCCTCTTCACTCATTTCGGCTTTCTTCTTCAACACCATCTTGCCTTCACCATCTTGCTTCAATGGAATGTATGGCCCATCCTCAATGACATCCCATACAAGGTAGTCACTTGACTTGATGAATAGCCTCATTTTGTTCTTCCAAAAGGAGTAGTTGTCACCATTGAAGAAAGGAGGCTTGGTGGTTGATTGTGACTCGTACATGCCGGAACCGGAGGTTGAAGCCATCTCTTGATAATTTGATGATCACACTCTTCCAAGGATCTCCTCTTGTGGTTGTTAATCCTCAAAGAGTTAAGCTCTGATACCAATTGTTGAGTGGATCGAAAGATCGATATTTACCAAGAGGGGGGTGAATTGGAAATTTAAAGGATTTTAGTGGAAATTGGCAAATAAAAATTGAAGAACAAGGGATTTAGAGTGGTTCAAGTTCCAAATGAACTCTACATCCACTACCTTAGTCTCACTAAGGATTTGCAACAATTTCACTAAATTGATCTTCCCCTTTTCTAGGACAAGGAGGCAACCCTTTACAATATCGGTTGATTTTTCTACCCAAAAATCAACCCAACTCTCACTCAATAGAACAAAGAAATTTGAAGGCTAATTAGGTATCTCTCAATACAAATGATAGCCCCAATACAAGCACTCAACCCAATTTTACAAGATATGAATGAAGAACACAAATTGGGATTTTACACAAATTTGGGATTTTTGCTCAAATGCTTGAATTTGATGTTTGGATGTTTGCTTGAAGTTCAATAGTTATTGCTGATGCTTTTGGATGTCCCTTTTATACCTTCTTATTGATTTCTAGCCGTTTGGGTGGTTGGGAACATAAATGGAGCCGTTGGAACCCTCTCTTGCCACCATTAATGTTGTCTGCACCAACCCGTTTCAGAACACGGGAAACCTGTTTCGGAACGGACTAAAATAGAAAGAGCCGTTGGGGTGCATTTAAGAGCCCGTTTCGAAACGCCTTAGGGCCGTTTCGGAACGATTTTGCCACTGTCAAGGGTCGTTTCGGAACGGTCCTAGCCCGTTTCGAAACGCCTTAACGGTTTTGATAAAATCAGTTAAAACATACAACGATCACATTTTCAAAATAAAACCTAGCCCCTGTTTCGGAACGGTAGTGATCTGTTTCGAAACGGAATGGCTACTGTCAAAGGGTCGTTTCGGAACGGGCTTGATCCGTTTCGAAACACCCCTTATATGTTTGAAAATATGAAATATTTGAAATAAAATAACCCATTTTAAATCCTTCATGAAGAACAGTTTTGAAACGAGTTGATCCGTTTCGAAACGCTTTCAAGTGTTTCGATACACGTATCGGAACGGTGGTCGACAGTGGTGAAAGTGTTTCGAAACGCCTTAGGTCCGTTTCGAAACGGGTACGTGAAAAACACTGCTTTGGCTTGAAACACTTAGAAAAATTATTTGAAAGTGTATGTTTTTAACTTGGCATAATACTAAAATTATATGGGGATATTTTATGGACTTAAAATTCGTTTTGACTTTTTCGATTTAGTCCTTAGGTTTTTAGTTATATCAAAATTAAAATATTTGTTTCACATAGTGTATATATGATTTCTGTTTGAATGGTTTGTGTATATATGGTTTCTATTTGTATATATGTTGCAAGGTATGTATGTATCTATGGTTTCTGTTTGTGTGGTTTCTTTTCTGGTATGTATCTATTTATAACTTTGCTTCTAATGATGTTCATATTGCCGATTGCAGTCTATTGTTGGTAGGGATGGGCATTTTATCCGGATCCGACGGGTTCCGACCCGACCCGATTGGGTCGGATTTTTTAATAAAAAAATCGGGTTCGGATCGGGTTTTTGCTAAAAGTATACTCGGGTCGGGTCGGGTTCGAGTTTAGGATGGAAAATATCCGACCCGACTCGGGACTATTAGTGTAATTTTCCCTAAATTTTTTAGGGATATTTATAATAATACCCCTATATATATATATATATTATAATTAAGTCCTTAAAATTGAATTTTTATTTATAATTTAGTCCTTTACATTATAATTTATTACAATTAAGTCCCTTAAAATTATTTTTTACAATTAGGTCCCTAAAATTAATTTATTTTATATATTTCGGGTCGGGTCGGGTCAGATTTTTTAAAGAATATTGTCGGGTCGGGTTGGGTGCGGATGGGCCAAAAACCCAACCCTACCCGACCCGTGCCCATCCCTAGTTGTTGGTTGTTGATTGTTGTCTGTTGATGGTTGCCCTTGTTTTAATTATGATGGTTTCTTAGCTATGTAAGTTAAGTTACCCATAATTAAAGCTTGATGGTAGCATTTCATCTTTTAACAACTCAATGAGGATATTTCTTGTAGCAAAGTATAGCTTTTATGTTGTAAAACTTTGTTATAAGATCTGAGAGCTCAAGTGTACAAAAATCAAACTTGTGTTGTATTTCATAATTTTCAATTTGTAAGATTGTAAGTTTAAAGTTTACTAAGTTGTACTATTTTATGTTGTAATAAACTTCTATCTTATTCAATAATATTTTTACTTATTCTGTTTAAAAGTTCACTTATTTTGTTTCAAGTTCATTTATTTTGTCTTTATCAACTTAAATAATAAACAAACCAAGTTCATTTTTTTCTTATTATGTTTAAAAGTTATGTTATTCAAGTTCATTTATTATGTCTTTATCAATTTTGCTTCTAAAAGTTATGTTATCAACTTAAATAATCAACAAACCAACTTCTATCTATTCTTTTTTTTATCCATAAGAAAGAAACTAAGATTAAAGCGGGGAAACCCCCAACACATACACCAAGAAAAAAAACCCCGTGCAAGGGCAACGAACAACAACATAACATAAGAAGGCAAACTCACCAGCCATAAGCATCGGGGGATACCAACAAACGACACAAGAAAGCTAGCATTCGTAAGATGCTGAAACAGAGGCATCGCACATAGGGATGTAAAAACAGGTAATCGGACAGGTTTCAGGTCGGGTTCTGTTAGGTCGGGTAAAATCGGATACAGGTCATTTCAGGTAAAAAAATTTTTTGACTCGACTCGGGTCGGATACGGGTCCATTTCAGGTCGCGTCCATTTCAGGTCGGTCCATTTCAGGCCGGGTCCATTTCAGGTCGGGTCAATTTCAGGTCGCGTCAGAACGGGTCGGGTCCGAAGCAGATAATTGGCAGGTTAATTCGGGTTCGGATACACTTCAAGTCGGGTCCATTTCAGTTCGGGTTCATTTTAGGTCGGGTTCGTTTCAGGTCGGGTCCATTTCAGGTCGGGTCTGTTTCAGGTCGGGTCTATTTCAGGTCGGGTTCATTTCAGGTCTGGTGCATTTCAGGTCGGGTGCATTTCAGGTCGGGTAATTTCAGGTCAGGTAGTTTCAGGTCGGGTAATTCAGGTCGGGGTATTTTCCGGATTGAAATTCGTATTCAGTTTGAGTTCGGCCATACAACCGTATAAGTAGTTGATAGACTTTAGGTTGACCTTCGTCAATCGTCATTAATTTTGAGTTATTTATTTAAAGTCATATCAAATTAAAATTATAAAACATTAGAGTAATTAAAAAAATAATCAAAATGGGTCGATTTGGACTGAAAATGGGTCAATTTGGATTACAAATAAAATTTTAGGGATTATAATGAACATAAATATCAAATTAAAATTATAAAACATTAGACAAATTTAAAAGAAAACAAAGAAAATGGGTATTTTGGAATAAAAATAAAGTTTTGGGGACAATAATGAACAAAAATATCAAATTAAAAGTATAAAAATTAGAGTAATTAAAAAAAACAATAAGTATAGGTCAATTTAGAATAAAAATAAAATTTTAGTGTCTAGAATGAACAAAATTTAAAATTAAAACTATAAAACATGATGAATTAAAAAATATATAAGGGTCAATATGGAATTAAAATAAAGTTAAAGGGTTCATGCATTAATATGTATACACACGTACTTACATACATTAGGGGTTAGGTTTTAGTGTGTTAAGGTTTAGGGTTTAAGGATTAGGGGAAGTGATTATGGTGTAGGGATCATGGTTTAGGGTTTGGGGTAGGGTTGAGGGTTCATGCATTAATATGTACACACATATATACTTACATACATTAGGGGTTGGGTTTTAGTGTTTAAGGTTTAGGGTTTAGTGTCTATGGTTTAGGATTATGGTTTAGTGTTTAGGGTTAGGGTTAGAGTTAATGCATTAATATGTACACACACATACTTACATATATTAGGGGTTAGATTTTAGTGTGTAAGGATTACAGTTTAGGGTTAATGTATTTATATGTACACACGCACATACTTACATACATTAGGGGTTGGGTTTTATTGTTTAAGGTTTATGGGTTAAGGATTATTGTTTAGGGTTTGGTGTTTGAGGTTTATGGTTTTAGTGTTTAAGGTTTAGGGTTTAGGGTTTAGGGTTCATGCATTAATATGTACACACGTACATACTTACATACATTATGGGTTGGGTTTTAGTGTTTATGGTTTAGGGTTTAGGGTTTATGCATTAATATGTATACATGTACATACTTACATAAATTAAGGGTTAGGTTTTGTGTTTATGGTTTGAGGTTTGAGGTTTAATGTTTAATGCTTAAGGTTTTATGGTTTAGAGATTAGGGTTTAGGGTATCCACTTTTATATATACATATATTGTAATATAAATTCTAAAAAAAACATGAAACCCTAATAATTTAAAGTTTTAACGAGTTAAATTGAAACTTAAAAATCAAAACTAGGACCTAAACGTAAAGTACCAAAGCATAAGAGGACTATAACAATGATTTTCCCTAAACCAAAAAATTGGCGGGATTGTATCCCACCAAATCTAAATTGGATTCCAAATATTACATTTGTTTGGCGGACAATTTCCCACAAAAATTTCAAATTTGATTTTTTTTTATTTTACTCCCTAAATTTTATTTTTATTTCAAATTGACCTACATTTTTTTAATTTGTCCAATGTTTTATTATTTTAATTTAATATTTTCTTCTTTCTAGTCCCTTAACTTTATTTTAATTCCTTATTGACCCATATATATATATATATATTTAATTAATCATCTTTTATACTTTTAATTTGATATGTTTGTTTATTATAGTCCCCAAAACTTTATTTTTATTCCAAATTGACCCATTTTCATTGTTTTATTTTAAATTTGTCTAATGTTTTATAATTTTAATTTGATATTTTTGTTCATTATAATCCGTGAAACTTTATTTTTAATCCAAATTGACCCATTTTCAGTCCAAATTGACTCATTTTCATTATTTTTTCAATTACTCCAATGTTTTATAATTTTAATTTGATATAACTTTAAATAATTAACTCCAAATCAATGACGATTGACGAAGGTCAACCTAAGTGTATTAATTTTAAGTTATTTTTATGTTATAACAGTTAATTTTTAACTTAAGTGTATTAATTATATTTTATATCTTAACTTAAGTCTAGAATTTGTAACTTAAGACAACAATTAATTAATTGTTCTAATTAAGTAAATCATCTATTTTATAACTTAATCATTTTTTAACTTCAAAAATTGTAGTAAGACTTGTACGAAAATTTTTGAACTACAAAAATAATAAAATTAATTAATATGTTCTAATTAATCTTTTTCTTTTTAACGTTAATTTACTTAAGTCTACAATTTTAAACTTGAATCTGTTATACATAAGTTATAACTTTACTAAATTTTATAAATTGAATCTGTTAACTATAAAATAATAAAATTGTACTTACAATTTTGTTTTTGTAACTTTACTAAATTTACTTAATCATTTTTGAACTACAAATGTTATACATAAGTTATAACTTTACTAAATTTTATAACTTGAATCTGTTAAGTATAAAATAATAAAATTGTACTTACAAATTTTTTTGTAACTTTACTAAATTTACTTAATCATTTTTGAACTACAAATGTTATACATAAGTTATAACTTTACTAAATTTTATAACTTGAATCTGTTAAGTATAAAAAAAATAAAAGTGTACTTGCAATTTTTTTATAACTTTAGTAAATTTTATAAACTACAAATGCATATACAACTTTAGTAAATTTTTGTAGTTCATAAATTAACGTTAAAGACTTATACAACTGTTATTTTTTTATAATTTGTAAGTCTACAATTTTATTCAAGTTAATGAATAAACTTAAAAATTAAAAACAACTCTTCATTTAATTTTTGTAGTTCATAAATTATCAATTACTTATTCTTTTTTCAACTTTAGTACTTAATATATATATATATGTATATGTATGCGCGCATATACATCACCTACATCAATATATGTAGGTGTATATGTATATACATTATATATGTATATGATATATCAACTTCTAAAATTTTTTAATTCATCATGTCATAGGTTTCAGGTTAATTTCAGCTCAGGTCAACAACAGGTCGGGTCACTTAACATGTCGGGTTTAAAGCAGGTCGGGTTCAAAACAAGTCGGGTCCATTTCAGGTCGGGTCCTGTAACATCCGGGTTTAGGGGTTAGGTGAAAATAATATTTTAATATTATTTTGGGTTCGGTTCTATGATTTAAATAATGGCCCGGGTTTGGCTTTCGAAATTAATTAAATTAATGATAGACTGAGTTTTGGAATTAAAACCCCAAATGACCATGGAAAAATATGTCCTTGTGAATAACCCATTTCATTAAGGGCAAATGGGTCATTGGACTTTCAATTTAAAACTAAATAAAACAAAAACCCCATTTCTTCACTTTCTTCTTCTCCCTTCACTTTCAAAATATCAGACAAAACCTCCCCAAGCCATTGGAGCTACTGTTCCATCATCTCCCTTCTTCATTTCAACTCCGTTTTGAAAGGTAAGAGTACTTTTGACTTCTCCTCATCATCCCCATTCTAAAAGTACCATTCATTTTCATTTTCATGAAGTTTTGAGAAAACAGAAACTTTGAAAATCTTGATTAAAAATGGTGTCTTTATGTTGCAAAGTTAAATGTTTTGACTTAATATGATTAGTAATGAAGTATAGAGACCAAATGATACTACATATATGAATTTCAGGTGTTTTGGACCAATTTTCGGAATTGGGTTTTGAGAGGGTTTTTGGGGGGTTTTAGAGTCTGTTTTGGGGTTGTTTAAGGTTGGTTCTTGAGGGCTGTAGGTAGTATGATATATGAGGATCATTTTGGATGAAATTGAGGCTTGTTTGGGTGCTTGAAATGGAAGATTTCAGTGGGCTATAGAGGCTACCCGAAAATTCTGTTTTGTGACTTTGTTTGGGGTGTTAAATGCTTGTTAATGTTAATCCGGGTTGTTTCCGATGATGTGTTATTGATTCGAACGTTTTGGTTGTGTTTGAGATGATTAGAATCGAGCTTGGGCATCGGTGAAGCATCGGGAGTGAATCCGGAGAGTTGAAGGTTGTGGCTTGCTTGGTCTTGTGCTTGGAAGCTTAGGTGAGTGGTCGATTTCCTTGAATGATTTTAAATTAGTAGGTTCGAGTATGTGGACTAGGTTGGGCTTGGTAGACCCACCTAGAGTTAGGATTAGGGTGGTAGCCTAATCCTAAACTTGGTCTAAGCCTTTGGATGAACTCAATTGGATGATTGTATATGCCTTGTATGCCATGTGATATGAATGCTCATGTATATTGTTTTATACATGTGAATTGAGGCATGAATTGTATGGCTTAAAGCATGTATGGCGATGGTTCATGGTTGTGTCCATGGTGAGTACATGCTAGGCACGGAAATGATTGAAATGAGTAATGTGGAATGAGTAAAATATTGGCACTAGTATACTTAAATACAAATGATCGATCATTAGGATGTTAGTGTGTACACATGAGTCTAAAGTCGCGCGTGGCCTTGGTGGCGTTGAGTCACCAAGGAGGAGTACGGGTACGCCCGGAAATGGTATTTAAATATAGTCGGTGATGAGTGGAATCCCATCGACGGGGCGTGAGGATGAGTGGAATCCCCTCCGCGAGGCCGGTGATGAGTGGAATCCCACCGAGGTAATGTGGTTGTTGGATATGAGTTTCCAACGAGTCTATCCGTGTATTTGAGTCATAACTAGGTGCCAATGTTGTTTGATATATGTATCAATGTGTTGAGATTATGAGCTGTTTGGAGGTTGTATGTGATTGCATGTATGGTAGTATTGAGCTCATATTTATGGCATATATGTGATACATTGCTCATGCATTTACATCTTTGTGGACTCTTGGTATGTGTGAATGGCTTTGGTTGGATCGTGCTCGGACCCTGCAATGTTGAGGTTTGTTTTTAGAGCTTACCCTCACTAAGCATCATTGCTTACGCTCTCTTTGTTCAACATTGCAGATCCTTAGTTCGTGGGTTGCTCGGGCAAGAGGAGAGCCTCCAAGTGTGGTTTGGTTTGACTTCGCCAAGTATGGATTTTTTTTAAATATTAGACATGTAATGGTTGAGCAATGGGATGTGATATGTCTTGTGGTTGTTGTTGGTTGATAGGAGCATGTGTAGACTCCTCTATATGTATGGCTTTTGCATGGTTGTGTTGCCATGGTGTTTGTTAACTTATGTCTTTTGCTTGCTTGAGATGTTGGACTATGCTTTAAGTGCTTATACTTGTGCTTGAATGATGGTTGATCAAATGCATGTAATTGGGTTGTGACTTTGGTTTTAGACATGTCTAATTATTGTTGAAGCATGCTAGTATAAGTGTCATACTTTAGGATGTCTTGTCTTGAAGTAGTTTGGTGTCTTGGGGATGTTTTGGGGCATCCTTGTGCCTCAAAACAGCCCAGAAAAGTCTGCAGACAGGGGGCGTTTCGGAACGGGTCCCCGTGTTCCGAAACGGCCCTGCGTAAATGACCTGCCGTTTCGAAACGGATGAGGGTCGTTCCGGAACGCTTTCGCCACTGTAATTTTGAGAAATTGGCGAGATGAAGCCGTTCCGAAACGGGCCTTTGAAGTTCCGAAACGGTCAAATCTCGTTGACCACGAGATATTGACCGTCAAGGTCGTTCCGATACGGGTCGTCCCTGTTTCGGAACGGTCACCTTGTGGTTGACCCAGGGCCGTTGACCAGGTCAGGGCGTTTCGGAACACCCTATAGGTGTTTCGAAACGGCCTGCTGGAATGAAGTAAAATGGACTGTTTTATGTTTGTTTGGTCGGTGAGTGGTGCGTTGTTTGGTTCTTCCGCTGCTGTGCTTCACATAGGATTATAATTGCATCTAGATAAGATTAATGAAAAAAAAGAAATTTTCCGGTCGTTAACCGAGGGGAAGCCTTACCGGGTTTCGCTTCGGTTTTCCCCGTGTGGCCCACTCGGACCGGTCATCCGACCAGACCGGGACGAGGGGGTTACACTTGTTGGTATCAGAGCCTAAGGTTACCGAGACCTTGGGCAGGTAAGTGAGGTAAGTTTAAGTTTTTAAGTTGAATTGCACGGTGTTTGCTTGTTCTGCAAGAATGGTTGCTTATGTGACAAGTATGCTGATTGTTTTACTTTTAAGCATGTGTGTGTGGGTCCCATTGCTACTATTACATTGGAAAAATGATTTTTAAGTGAGGAAACATACTTGGACACTTGGGAGCCTCACCTTGCTAACCCATTTTGTGTGTTGTTGTTGTGGTTGTAGTTAATATCTGAGAGAGCAATGTCTAGACCGAGAGGTAGACCGAGGTTGGTTCGTCAGGAACCGCGAGTTGTAGCTCCGGTTGAGCCGATGGCTGGTGCGAGGGTTCACAGAGAGGGACCGGGGGCCGCGGGAGTTGGCGCTCCTCCACCACCACCACCTCCTCCACCGGGAGTTGGGGGCGAGAATGGAGCCGGAGGAGAGGGACCTCAAGGTGGCCAAGGTCCACCTGGAATTGATATGACTCCGCTAGTGCAAGTGATAGCGGGAGCGTTCCAGGCCGCAGTTGCGGGAGCTCAGGCTGCAGTTCAGCCTAGGTGTGATGATGCTAGCTTACCTTTGGAGAGGCTCCGTAGCTTAGGGGCCGAGGAGTTTAGAGGATCTACTCCGGAGAGGTCGGAGTTATGGTTGGAGAAGACAGTTCGTATCTTGGCTCAGATGGGTTGTGCGGGCGCACGTAGATTGGGTTGTGTGATCTCACTGCTTCAGGGTGATGCCTACACCTGGTGGGTCACCATCACTACCGGGGTTCCAGAGGTCGAGATAGATTGGGATTTCTTTGAGTTTGCTTTCAGAAAGAGGTACTTGGGACCGAGGTACTTGGATGAGAAGAAGCGAGAGTTTATGGCTCTTACTCAGGATGATGCTTCTATGACTGATTATGAGATCCGCTTTGTTCGCTTGAGTCAGTATGCCTCAGAGTTGATTCCTACTGAAGTGGAACGCTGCAACCGTTTCCGATACGGATTGAATGAAGAGGTTAAGAGGTACACGTTGGCTTCTGACTACTCGGACTTTGATGTGTTGGTCGCGAGGGCCAAGGATTTGGAGCATAGTTTGGGTGCAGCCAAACGAGCTGGTGGTGCTGGTTCTGGAAAGAGGCATAACCACTCTGATGGTAGAGATGCTAAGAGGCACAAGGGTGGCGGACACCAGTTTGATCAGAGACGAGGCGGTGGCCACCATGGTAGGGGCCATCAGGGCCATAGAGGAGGAGGGCGCTTTCCCGAGTGTGCACAGTGTGGGAGACAGCACACTGGAGAGTGCTGGGGTAACTTTCATGCTTGTTGGAACTGTGGTTCGAGGGACCACTTTAGGAGGGACTGTCCACGTCAGGCAGCTCAGGCTCCTGCGAGAGGGAATGATTTTCAGAGAGGCCGTGGGCGCGGTCGTGGCTACTTCCAGCCGAGGGCTGATGCACCTAGAGCAGATGCTCAGAGGAACCTTGCACATGTCGTGGCTGTGCAGCCAGAGGCGGGAGGACCAGCGAGGGTCTATGCTCAGAGAGGGGCCGGGAACGACACCGATGTGATAGCAGGTAATTTTGAGTTACAGTCTATGTCCTTGCTTTCTTTGGTTGATTCGGGTTCTACACATTCCTACATTCTGAGTGAGCATGCACAGAAGTTAGATATTCCTGTTGAGATCTTAGATGTAGGTATGCATGTTACTAGCTCTTTTGGTGAGACAGTTGTAGTTAGACGTATGTATAGGAGGTGTCCGTTGAAGATTCAGGGTCATGTGTTCTCAGTTGATATGATGGAACTTCCTTTCTACGGTTTTGATATTATTTTGGGTATGGATTGGTTAGTTGAGCATCGGGCTAGTGTGGATTTTGAGACAAAGAGAATTTCCTTGAAGCTTTCTGATGACTACGAGGTAGTGGTAGTGGGCGAGAACATTAAGTTCTTGTCTAATGTGGTGTCAGCTATAGAGGCTCATAGGTTGATGGACTCTGGATGTGGGGCTTATTTAGCTTATGTTATGAATCCGGATATGAGTGAAGCTAGACCGAAGGATATCAGGACAGTGTGTGACTTTTTAGAAGTGTTTCCTGAAGAGTTGCCTGGTTTGCCTCCTGACAGAGATGTTGAGTTTGTGATTGAGACAGTTTCAGGGTCTAACCCAGTTTCGATAGCTCCGTATCGTATGGCTCCGAAAGAGTTGAAAGAATTGAAGAGTCGGTTGCAAGAATTATTAGACCGTGGTTTCATTAGGCCTAGTAGTTCTCCGTGGGGTGCTCCAGTGTTGTTTGTGAAAAAGAAAGATGGCAGCATGCGCATGTGTATTGACTATAGACAGCTGAATCAGTTGACCGTGAAGAACAAGTATCCGTTGCCTCGTATAGATGATTTGTTTGATCAGTTGAGGGGTGCTTCAGTGTTCTCGAAGATAGATTTGAGATCCGGATACTATCAGCTGAAAGTGAAAGAGTGTGATGTTCCGAAGACAGCTTTTAGGACTAGATATGGTCACTATGAGTTTCTTGTGATGCCATTTGGGCTCACGAATGCACCAGCAGCATTCATGGACATGATGAACAGAGTTTTTAGAGACTATCTGGACCGGTTTGTGGTTGTCTTCATTGATGATATACTTGTGTACTCGAAGACAGAAGAAGAGCATGATGAGCACTTGAGATTTGTTTTGCAGAGATTGTTGAGCAATCAGTTGTATGCGAAGCTCAGTAAGTGTGAGTTTTGGATTCGAGAGGTTGTATTTCTTGGCCATGTTGTTTCGGCCAAAGGCATCCGAGTTGATCCATCGAAGATTGAGGCTATTGTTGAGTGGAAACAACCTAAGTCCGTGACCGAGATTAGGAGTTTCCTAGGATTAGCCGGTTACTATAGGAGGTTCGTTGATGGCTTCTCTAGAGTAGCCGTTCCCTTGACTAAGTTGTTGCAAAAGGGAGTCAAGTTTGAATGGTCAGATGCAAGACAAAAGGCCTTTGAGAAGTTGAAGGAAGCTTTGACAAATGCTCCAGTGTTAGTACAGCCTGTTTCAGGTAAGGAGTTTGTGATTTACAGTGATGCTTCCTACGTAGGCTTAGGATGTGTTTTGATGCAAGATAGGAGGGTTGTTGCTTATGCTTCTAGACAGTTGAAGATTCATGAGAAGAACTATCCTACTCATGACATAGAGCTAGCCGCAGTTGTGTTTGCACTGAAGATTTGGCGTCACTACTTGTATGGTGAGAAGTGTGTTGTTTACACCGATCACAAGAGCTTGAAGTACTTGATGACACAGAAAGAGTTGAATTTGAGACAGAGGAGATGGCTAGAGTTGTTAAAAGATTATGATTTGACCATTGAATACCATCCAGGTAAGGCAAACGTAGTGGTCGATGCTTTGAGTAGAAAAGTGGCCGTTGAGCTGAGAGCTATGTTTGCTAGATTGAGTGTGTCCGATGATGGTGGTTTGATCACCGATTGAGTGTGTCCGATGATGGTGGTTTGATCACCGAGTTACAAGTGAAGCCTTCTTTGATTCAGTTGATTAGAGAGAAGTAGTTGCAAGATGCGAACTTAGTTTCTCATGTTCAAGACATAGCCGAAGGGAGACCGACTGAGTATAGTTTCAGTGGTGAGAGCTTGTTGTGCTTTAGAGATAGAATTGTGGTACCGGAAGATGTTGAGCTGAGACGTCAGATTTTGAGCGAAGTGCATTCGAGTCCCTTTTCTATGCATCCGGGTAGTACCAAGATGTACCGAGATTTGAAGAATGACTACTTCTGGGTAGGGTTGAAGAGAGATGTAGCCGAGTATGTGAGCCGTTGCATGGTTTGTCAGAGAGTGAAGGCAGAACATCAGGTTCCTTCAGGTTTGCTACAGCCTTTGAAGATTCCGGAATGGAAGTGGGAGAGAATCACCATGGATTTTGTATCGGGGTTGCCCTTGTCTCCTTCGAAGAAGAATTCAGTTTGGGTGATTGTTGATAGATTCACTAAGTGTTCTCACTTCTTAGCAGTGAACACTACGGATTCCTTGGACAAGTTGGCAAACTTGTACATTCGTGAGATTGTGAGACTTCATGGAGTTCCGAAGTCTATAGTTTCATATAGGGATCCTAGATTTACTTCGAGGTTCTGGAGTTGTTTGCATAGTGCTTTGGGTAGTCGTCTACACTTCAGCACATCTTATCATCCGCAGTCCGATGGGCAGTCAGAGCGAGTGATACAGATTCTAGAGGATATGCTTCGTTGTTGTGTGATTGATTTTCAGGGTTCTTGGGAGAAGCACTTACCGTTGGTTGAGTTTGCTTACAACAACAGTTATCAGTCTAGTATTCAGATGGCTCCTTATGAGGCTTTGTATGGTAGACGGTGTAGAACTTCGATTTGTTGGGCTGAGACAGGTCAGAGGTTGTTACCTATGCCAGACTTGCTTAAGGGAACCACAGAAAAGGTGAAGTTGATTTGTGACCGTTTGAAAGCGGCTTCGGATCGTCAGAAGTCCTATGCAGATTTGAAGAGGAAAGAGGTTGAGTACACAGTGGGTGAGAAAGTGTTTCTGAAAGTATCTCCGTGGAAGAAGGTAATGAGATTTGGCCGATAGGGCAAGTTGAGTCCGAGGTTCATTGGTCCGTATGAGATAGTTGAGCGGATTGGGCCCGTATCTTATCGATTGAGGTTACCTTCTGAGTTAGAGAAGATCCATGATGTCTTTCATGTATCTATGCTTAGGAGATATAGGTCAGACCCTTCCCATGTGATGCCCGTTGAAGAGATAGAGTTGAATCCGGATTTGTCCTATAATGAAGAGCCCATTGAGATACTTGCTTCTGATAGCAAGGTGTTGCGTGGCAAGACCATAGAGTTGGTCAAGGTGTTGTGGAGACATAGAGGTGTGGAAGAGGCCACGTGGGAGAGGAAAGCGGATATGGTTGAACAGTTTCCGTATCTGTTTCCACCAGGTAATTTCGGGGACGAAATTTCCTTAAGTGGGGGAGAGTTGTAACATCCAGGTTTAGGGGTTAGGTGAAAATAATATTTTAATATTATTTTGGGTTCGGTTCTATGATTTAAATAATGGCCCGGGTTTGGCTTTCGAAATTAATTAAATTAATGATAGACTGAGTTTTGGAATTAAAACCCCAAATGACCATGGAAAAATATGTCCTTGTGAATAACCCATTTCATTAAGGGCAAATGGGTCATTGGACTTTCAATTTAAAACTAAATAAAACAAAAACCCCATTTCTTCACTTTCTTCTTCTCCCTTCACTTTCAAAATATCAGACAAAACCTCCCCAAGCCATTGGAGCTACTGTTCCATCATCTCCCTTCTTCATTTCAACTCCGTTTTGAAAGGTAAGAGTACTTTTGACTTCTCCTCATCATCCCCATTCTAAAAGTACCATTCATTTTCGTTTTCATGAAGTTTTGAGAAAACAGAAACTTTGAAAATCTTGATTAAAAATGGTGTCTTTATGTTGCAAAGTTAAATGTTTTGACTTAATATGATTAGTAATGAAGTATAGAGACCAAATGATACTACATATATGAATTTCGGGTGTTTTGGACCAATTTTCGGAATTGGGTTTTGAGAGGGTTTTTGGGGGGTTTTAGAGTCTGTTTTGGGGTTGTTTAAGGTTGGTTCTTGAGGGCTGTAGGTAGTATGATATATGAGGATCATTTTGGATGAAATTGAGGCTTGTTTGGGTGCTTGAAATGGAAGATTTCAGTGGGCTATAGAGGCTACCCGAAAATTCTGTTTTGTGACTTTGTTTGGGGTGTTAAATGCTTGTTAATGTTAATCCGGGTTGTTTCCGATGATATGTTATTGATTCGAACGTTTTGGTTGTGTTTGAGATGATTAGAATCGAGCTTGGGCATCGGTGAAGCATCGGGAGTGAATCCGGAGAGTTGAAGGTTGTGGCTTGCTTGGTCTTGTGCTTGGAAGCTTAGGTGAGTGGTCGATTTCCTTGAATGATTTTAAATTAGTAGGTTCGAGTATGTGGACTAGGTTGGGCTTGGTAGACCCACCTAGAGTTAGGATTAGGGTGGTAGCCTAATCCTAAACTTGGTCTAAGCCTTTGGATGAACTCAATTGGATGATTGTATATGCCTTGTATGCCATGTGATATGAATGCTCATGTATATTGTTTTATACATGTGAATTGAGGCATGAATTGTATGGCTTAAAGCATGTATGGCGATGGTTCATGGTTGTGTCCATGGTGAGTACGTGCTAAGCACGGAAATGATTGAAATGAGTAATGTGGAATGAGTAAAATATTGGCACTAGTATACTTAAATACAAATGATCGATCATTAGGATGTTAGTGTGTACACATGAGTCTAAAGTCGCGCGTGGCCTTGGTGGCGTTGAGTCACCAAGGAGGAGTACGGGTACGCCCGGAAATGGTATTTAAATATAGTCGGTGATGAGTGGAATCCCATCGACGGGGCGTGAGGATGAGTGGAATCCCCTCCGCGAGGCCGGTGATGAGTGGAATCCCACCGAGGTAATGTGGTTGTTGGATATGAGTTTCCAACGAGTCTATCCGTGTATTTGAGTCATAACTAGGTGCCAATGTTGTTTGATATATGTATCAATGTGTTGAGATTATGAGCTGTTTGGAGGTTGTATGTGATTGCATGTATGGTAGTATTGAGCTCATATTTATGGCATATATGTGATACATTGCTCATGCATTTACATCTTTGTGGACTCTTGGTATGTGTGAATGGCTTTGGTTGGATCGTGCTCGGACCCTGCAATGTTGAGGTTTGTTTTTAGAGCTTACCCTCACTAAGCATCATTGCTTACGCTCTCTTTGTTCAACATTGCAGATCCTTAGTTCGTGGGTTGCTCGGGCAAGAGGAGGGCCTCCAAGTGTGGTTTGGTTTGACTTCGCCAAGTATGGATTTTTTTTAAATATTAGACATGTAATGGTTGAGCAATGGGATGTGATATGTCTTGTGGTTGTTGTTGGTTGATAGGAGCATGTGTAGACTCCTCTATATGTATGGCTTTTGCATGGTTGTGTTGCCATGGTGTTTGTTAACTTATGTCTTTTGCTTGCTTGAGATGTTGGACTATGCTTTAAGTGCTTATACTTGTGCTTGAATGATGGTTGATCAAATGCATGTAATTGGGTTGTGACTTTGGTTTTAGACATGTCTAATTATTGTTGAAGCATGCTAGTATAAGTGTCATACTTTAGGATGTCTTGTCTTGAAGTAGTTTGGTGTCTTGGGGATGTTTTGGGGCATCCTTGTGCCTCAAAACAGCCCAGAAAAGTCTGCAGACAGGGGGCATTTCGGAACGGGTCCCCATGTTCCGAAACAGCCCTGCGTAAATGACCTGCCGTTTCGAAACGGATGAGGGTCGTTCCGGAACGCTTTCGCCACTGTAATTTTGAGAAATTGGCGAGATGAAGCCGTTCCGAAACGGGCCTTTGAAGTTCCGAAACGGTCAAATCTCGTTGACCACGAGATATTGACCGTCAAGGTCGTTCCGATACGGGTCGTCCCTGTTTCGGAACGGTCACCTTGTGGTTGACCCAGGGCCGTTGACCAGGTCAGGGCGTTTCGGAACACCCTATAGGTGTTACGAAACGGCCTGCTGGAATGAAGTAAAATGGACTGTTTTATGTTTGTTTGGTCGGTGAGTGGTGCGTTGTTTGGTTCTTCCGCTGCTGTGCTTCACATAGGATTATAATTGCATCTAGATAAGATTAATGAAAAAAAAAAGAAATTTTCCGGGTCGTTAACCGAGGGGAAGCCTTACCGGGTTTCGCTTCGGTTTTCCCCGTGTGGCCCACTCGGACCGGTCATCCGACCAGACCGGGACGAGGGGGTTACAGGTCCATTTCATGTCGGGTCCATTTTCAGGTCGGGTCCATTTCAGGTCGGGTTCATTTCAGGTCGGGTTCATTTCAGGTCGGGTAAAATCGGATAGCGGGTCAATTCAGTCGGATAAATTCGGTTATTTGCCAGGTCGGCTTCGGGTTCGGGTTCGTTTTAGTCGGACGCAGGTCGGGTTTCAGGTCGTTTTCAGTCGGACGCAGATCGGGTTCGGTTACTACAGTAACAGGTCAAATTCGGGTTCGGATCAACAATAGTCAGTTGCAGATCGGGTTCGGGTCATCAAAACCTCGGGTCAAATCAGGTTCTAACTCGAGCAGGTTTCAGTCGGGTTTCCAGGTTCTCACTTGTTTTTACATCCCTAATCGCACACTGGTTCAACCAGGAATAGATTTAAACAACAACAGAACATTGGGAAAAATAGAAATGATCTAACAACGTCCAGCCGAAGCTTGAAACAACAGAGAAACGCTCGAAACACGCCTGGGAGCTCTTTTTGGAGGCAGACTCCCACTCCAAATGAGATCGGTCTTGTCAAGGCTACGTTGTGGCCACGGCAAGTTGGCAAGGAACGCAGCAGCAGGAAAAATCCAGTCATGAAACTTAGAAACAGAAATAAACACCTTGAAAAAACAGCGAAACACAAGTGACCGAGGATCATCAGTAGAGACAATGAGACTTGTGACCCTAGGGGGTGGCAAGCCAAAAGGTGAAAGAACGATAGCCATAATGCTCCTCGGGGAAGGATATGATCTCGGCGCTATCATTCGATCCTTCCAAACGACAGTAGTGGATAGTAGACACCTCATGCTTGACGCGGATAACTCTCTTCGAAGTTATCCGCAAACGCAAAAAATACCCCAAAAATAGAGGGAGCACCGAAACAACCGAAAGAGAAGTAAAAACCAATAACATCAAATTTCCAGATTGGTGGTCGAAATCCTGGAAGATTTCCTTGTCTCTTTTTTATGTTAGCAGCTGGCAAGCCATTGACTTTTGGAGAAAAGACAAAGCCCTAAAATCCTATAAATGGTAAGTAAACCACAAGGAGTCTGCTACAAGAGGAAAGGCGTGGCCTTAGGATTATACTTTGGTTCTGCCTCAAGTGGAAACAACATAAGCAAGATAAGATGGGTGCATGCGGGTAGGACCATGAACCAAGGGGAAGATACCAAATTACCCCTATACCTTTCTTCTCAACCAAACCAGAAGGGAAAACTGTCGGAAAAAATCAGCCAACCCTCCTTCAGGCCAAGCAACACCGACGCACTCTAACAAAGCTTCCAAGCGAACCCATACTGAATAAATTCGTCTCGAAAGAGTCTCTCTTTCATTTTCCATGAAGATTCGTAGGGTAAGGAGCGGTATGTTAAAAGTTATGGTCGAAACCAACCTCTGAAATTCCAGCAAAACACCCGCCTCCTCTACCAAAAATCATCGTCGGCATTTGCATGAATCTTTGTCGTTGCTGGTTACAATCAAAACCCATAAAGGCCATCAGCATCTGAAATCCTCTGGCCATGGAAGGGGATGGCTGGCTAGTAGAGGGCCCAGAACAAGGGCAGGTCGAATTTGGCGAAGGATTTTCCAACTGATAGCAAGGCTAGAGACGCTGAGGCGAGGCTTACAAAAGTCTGAGGAAGACCCGGAGTCGCCAGAAGAACCGGCCAGAGGCCGACATGGCAGAATCAAAGCACCGGGAGAGCTTGCGCAACTGTCACCCCCAAATCTGCTCCTCCGGGAAAAGACTAGCACCAAACTAGAACCTAGCGTCGTTCCTTGGTCACCCGATCCACAACATCCTGAAGAGGCGCCACCCGAGCGCTCACCAGAGTTGAGCAACGAAATCGGAGCCGAAAATCAAATCGGCAAATTAGGGCGATAGGCCTTCGTTGGGGAGGATTTGGGGTCATCCTTAACATTTAATGATGTTTTCACCGTTTTAACTTCTATCTTATACAAGTTATGTTTTAATCTTTACTTAAATAATTTTTTTTTAAAATTCGATCAAGTTAACTTAAATAATTAAGAAGACATTTTTTAATAAATTCTATCGTATAAACTTAAATAATCAAGTTAATTTAAATAATTTGATCTAGTTAATTAACTTAAATAATCAAGTTAACTTAAACAATTAAAGTTGAATGTCTTGACAATTATAAGAACATTCATATTCTTAATTTTTACTTGGCATTAATTTTTACTAACTATAGATATACAATTTATTAACACATGGTAATTTATTAACACTTGACATTATTTATTACTAAGTAGATATAATTAATTAACACTTAATTTTTATTAAGTATATATGTATCACTTAAAAATTAATTTACTTAGCATTAATTAACTTAAAAGATAATATTTAATAATTACTAAGTATAAAAAATTATTTATTATTTTTAATTTATTTTAAAATTGTAAATTAATCAAATAAAAATTTCTTCAAATGTCAAGTAATTATCATTATTAACAAGCCATGTTAATATCAGTTCAAGTCAATATTAGTTCAGGTCAATATCAGTTCAGGTCAAGAACATGTCGGATTCAAATTAAGTCGGGTTCAAAACAGGTGGGTCCAAACAAGTCGGGTAAAATCGATTATCTGTCGGGCCAGTCTCGGGTTCGTTTCGGTCGGGTGCAGGTGGAATTCGATTACTACAGTAACAGGTTCAATTCGAGTTCGGATCAACATCAGTAGTTTATAAGTCAGGTTTGGGTCATTAAATTTTCAGGGCAAACTAGATTCTGACTCGTTAAGGTTTCAGACATATTACCAAGTCGGGTCAGCTTTTTACATTACTAATCTAGCATGGGGCACGATGGCGTGTCAAGGTAACAAATTCCAAGTACCAACAAGTGGGACCCACAATTTGGTGGCGAAACTCAAGTTGATCTCTCTCATTCGTTCCCATTTCCATTTACGATGAATCATAGCCTGACACGTTATGATCATAACATCAAATCTGATCAGATGGCTATAATATTTTGTATTTTGTTTCACTTCTCACTTTCGATACAATTTATCACAATCCTTGGGGTGATTTTTATTAAAATCAATCTCATATAAATTAATTATAAAAATACCACCAATTTTAATTTATTTTATTCACAATATTAAAATTTAAATGTCTAACGTTATATAATTATTTTTAAAATTAAAGTGTTAAAATCTTTCTAAATTTTTGAATAAAACTGTGTTTTGTTTATAGATTGAATTACAAGTAAAGACACAGTTATGATCGAATATTAAAAAAGCAAACCGTCTAAAGTGTCCTTAGATCAAAAAATTTCGAAAGGGACTCTGAGCCCTCCACTCTCTACGTGCTTACGTCTGTAATTACAAATAACAAAAAAATAATAATATCAAATTAATTCTAAACAGTGACGGAATTAGGCGTCAAAATTAAGAGACACAAAGTATAGTTAGCTATTAAAAATTGAAGAGACAAAATTCATATAAATTAAAAATTGGGAGTCTAAATAGATAAAAATACCATTTTATTTTTTAGTGTGAAAATTATTTGGGGCACAACCCTAAACCATAGGGTAACTCCGTCCCTAATTCTAAAATAAATTAGAAAAAAATGAATGATTCAATTGTAATATCAATAATAATGGTCACGGAGCTCATCCCCTTGTGTCCTGGTGGCAAAGGTTGATGTTTATCATCCTTTGGGACCTGGGTTCGAGCACCAGTAATGCCATGTTGTGTGTGCCGTCTTTGAAAAGACTTAGATAGTTGAACAGATGCTACCCTTGTATCGCACCAGCATATTCAAAAAAAAAATAATGGTCACGGATAGAACATACCAGATTATTTTTCGTCCTTCAGTTTAGAAGTGAATTTTCGCTATTATATGTTGAAATTGTAATTATTTATATTTTTCTAAAACTTTAAGGGTGCGTTTGGTTCACAGAATGTAAGATTACCTTCGGGAATAAGATTCCGGAATTTACCATTACTTGACACATTACTGGGAATGTGACATTACTTTGTTTGGTTTATTGTGTAGGAATGTAAGATTACTGTGTTTGGCTGGAGGTATATAAGGTTATCTGGAAGTAAAATTTACTAAATTGTCCATATGTTATATTTTTTTGAACAGGTTAAACTTTCAATATTAACTTAAAAATACATGCACAAAAATTAATAGAATTATTTTTTTTACACTATCTAAAATTTGTAAAAATTATATATTTATCATATTTAATATAATTATTATATTAACTATTCTTTAAAAGAATCCAATAAGTGGTCTCAGTGGAAAAATGGATGAAGTTCGTCCTAGAAGACTTGAGTTCAATCACTTTGATATAATACCTTGTAATCACCTTTAGACTATTAAAAAACTATTTTATATTTACTTACTCTAGTTATCCTCTATTAAAATATTTTGTAAATTTTTAAATGCTAGAAATTTAATATGTTCAAAATTTTAATTTTTTTTATTACTTGTGACATGTCAACCAAATTAAAGTAAATAATAAAATAAATCTAAAATTTGTATAATACTGATAAGAATTTATATAATAAGTTTAACCTACTAAAATATTTTACAAGGTCATAAACATAAAATTAAAATTAAAAACATCAACTCTAAACTTATTAATTTTTAAGCAATATGCTATCGCAACATATAAATTATAAACATCATAAATATAATATTAATAAAAATACATTAAATATTTGTAACACCATTTAAACATTAAATTAATATTAAATAAAAATATTTAATTAATTTACACCACACATATTTAATCAACTAATTAAATTTTACAAAGGATCTATATGAACAAAATCTATTAACATAGGGGTAATATGGTCCAAAGGGGAGGGAATTGACAAATACCTAAGAAATTCAAGGGAATCACATTCCCACCCTTTAATGAAAAACTGCTATTGTTGGGAATGTAAAATTACCCCTTGGAGGGAATGTTCTCCAACTAAACGTGGGTATGTAATTCCAGAAAAGATCATTCCCCCAGGTAATGATCTTTTCCACGAACCAAACGCCCCCTAAAAGGTATGTTTTACACTAGGTTTAATCCGGACCAGTCGATAATTCTCTAAGATCTGAATTCAGAAAGTAAAATTGTGAATCAAAACCAGGTACAAAAACTTTTATTATTAAACAAATATCATGATACAGCAAGTACAAAAACTATAGTAGGTCCTAAAACTTTCTATTTGGACAAAATTATTTTCTTGTCCTAAAATTAAAATTTATAGGAAAAAATAAAAAGAAAATTGTACTTGCTGCGTCCAAGTTCTTACACATGATCCTAGGACCTTCCGAATTTCAAAAGGCGAGGAGAAGAAATAATCCAGAAACCAGAGCCAATAACCCCACGGCAACATTCCGGTCTGCCCCACCAAAATTTTGGTCAATTGGGTACAAACTCCCTGGTGGACCGGTTATATATATGTAGGATGGTGGAGTAGGTGGCACCGGTGGTGGTGGACAATATTCGGTCGGCGGCTTTTTCGGTGTAGGGGGCGGTAGTGCAGGGGGTGAAGGTGGTGGAGGACATGCTGGCGGTGGCGATGGTGGTGGTGGAGGAGGAGGACTTTGTATGCATGATGGGGTACACTTGACGCCTTGATCACCTGCTGGTATAGTGCTATCATCAAGCTTCCTTGATTCCAATCCGTCGATGGGATATGCGACGGCGGCGATCACAACAAAAATGGCTACCGACGATACAAATCGGCGAGGATCGATCGACATCGTTTCCATTGGAAATCTGAAAACTTTCGGCAGAGATGAAGATGGAGGGTGTTTTGAAGAAGAATAATAAGAGATTTGCAAAGAGCTGGCGGTGAGGCTACGTTATTTGGTACATGCAGAGACTTTGAAAGGCTAAAAAGTGGAGTGGAATTTGATGAAAAATTGGGAAACCAAAGCTAGAATTTCAGTGGGCGAAGGAGGCGTGTTTTTAAGGGCTCTTTTCATTTTTTTGTTTATTTTTGTACGAGTTTCGTTGCCTTACTTCACAAGGGAACCCCTTTGCATATGGAATTTAGGGGATGGTCCATAATCAAAGGGACCCCCAACAATATACACCTTCCCTAGACTTCATTAGGTTGTTAAAAAATGGATTTTTTTCGGGTTTTTTTATGCAATTTATTGATTAATCTAAATCGAGTATTACAAAGACTCGTTTAAAGACCACCCTTCTAATTTATATTGTTAGAATTTAGAATATGATACCTCATTTCGTACGCCTGGCTTTGGTGGATGAGTCTCACAGTAGAGATTTTCTGTATACACAAAGACTCAAACTCGAGATCTGCTTAAACGATACCAACTGTTTACCACCTGGACCAACTCTCGCTTGTTATTTAAGGTGTTTTCTTAACAGAACAATAAAATTAATATGGTTGACAAAATTTAATCATGTTTTTATGATTTATTAACAAAATATTAAATTAATTGTTTAAAGCGATAAGATATGATTTTGTTCTATAAGAGTTAATTTTTAAATCTTTGCTTAGAGCCGTATGATGACTCTGTTAAAACCCACTGTGTAACGATTAATAACGTGATCACACTCAAATATATGTCGACGACATACAAACATCAAATGAAAATCAGAAGAGAAAAAAAGAAAAAAATATTCGTAAACGAATATGAAAAGTTACAAGAGACCGTCAAAGAGACGAGTAATCGTTTTCTGGACAGAAAATGCAAATATTCCATGGACATAGTGGAAATTCACAGCTCAGAGTAGCCATTTTCCGGCCCCAAATCAAGGGTGGGAAAGGGAAATGGGGAAGAATCAACATATTGGACTCGTGTGTACCCTTTTCACTCACCGTTGCATGTTCCGTCCCCCTTTCTCTCAGGATTCCTCCTTTCCCACTAATTACCACTTTCCTCCATCTTCTTCTTGTGTAATTAGAAAAGAAAAATTACATGTTTTTCCTCCTTATTTCACAATTTCCCTTTCCACTCCATCTGCTGTTGCCATGTTCTTTTCATCATTTTTTTGGGAATATGACGATTTAGTGATCAAAACAAACAAAATCAGGACAGAAGGATGAGTTACTGAAAATGTGACAATTTAGTGATCATGTCATCATTCAACTACTTTTTTGGGTCCAATTATGATTCTCATCCATTTATTTTACAAAAATTGAGAAATTAATCCCTCAACTTTGCATTTCATAAATTGAACTATCTCAATTCTCAAACGATACAGTTGTCCAGATTTTTAATTGGTATTTGATGCAAGAAAGTTCTACAACCATAGTAATTAGCAACAAAGATTCGTCGTGTAAAACTATTTCACAACAGGCAAATTGACTAATATGATTTGTTGTTGTAGCTGCTAATGGTTTTGTTTCAACGTGAAACCTACCCTATGTAGAATTTGTGGGTTAAATAGTGAGAAAAAGGTGAGCAAAGAACATGGTTAGGCTAATGGCAGGTGAAGAAAAAAATAAAATAAAAAAGAAATCGTCACCAGAAGATGAGTGAATATGAAGTGATTGTGGGTATTGCTTTTAGCGACAAAAAGGCTACCGTCCCTTTTTCTTAAAGCATCAGCGGCATCTCCCACCTTTATTCTCGCCACGCCTTTTGCTTCTGCTCTTCTTTCACAAAATCAACATTTACTCCCAATCCAAGCTTTGCGCCACTGTTGGTGGCCGTCTGTCGTCGTCATCGGTGTCGGTCAACGCATCTCGCCGTCACCGACCCAACGACACCAACGCCGCTCATCGCCATCCACTGTAGTTGCCGGAATCTGTAAAAAACAGAGGAGAAGTGGTCAAAACCTAGGCTCGAATCAAGGGAAAATTCAATCCCGAATTTGAACCAAATCGGGATATTCTTGAGGGGCTTTTTCGAGGATCAAGCCTTGTGTCGGATTTAGGCTTCAATTTGGGGATTAAATCTCGATTTGGCTTAAATTATAACCTGAAAATTTAAGTATAACCCCCCAAACCCCATTGTTGAATACACACTTGAAAAGCAAAAAACAAAGCTTAAAAATTCGAAAATTCTCTAAAATTTTCTCTGAGGTTGCTAAAATTTTCCGGGTGAAGTTCGAGCTCGGGGCATTTTTTCAGAGGAGTTTGAGAAGCAATTCGTGAAAGATCGCATTTGAGTTCTTCGCTTTTCAGTAAAATTCTTCTCTTTTCTTTTAAATTTTTTAGTGATTTCTATACTTGTTCTTGGTTGAATTTTGTTTTTTTGTGTTTGTGTTATTTGAAGTTGGAAAATCATTTCGCGGTTCCGGTAATGTTTTTTGTAAAACATATGTTTGATTTTGATATAACTAGATCTTTAAGGATCAATTTGAAAAACTTAAAATTGTTTTTGTAAGTCCCTTAATAAGTTTTAAATCACCAACTCTTTAAAACTGATTTGAAAAACTCAAACTCAAAATATTTTCTAAGTGTTCCAAGGCCAAACTATTGAAAAACGTTCAGGTTTATCGATACACTCCCAAGCGTATCGATACCTTTTTACAAAACTTGGCTATTGTCGGAACGCGTATCGATACGGCAAACCCTCATATCGATACGCCCCTGTGTTAAAATCCAAAGAGTTTGAATGGCGTACCGATACGGCAAACCCTCGTATCGATACGTCCTTTATAATTTTTAAATATAAGTCGGTTTAATTTTTATGATCGTTGGTGTCAGTTGGTTGGTAACCAAACTTTAAAAGGTCGTTGACCCGTATCGATACGCCTAACCCCCGTACCGATACGGATATCGACATTGAGCTAAGTTGAGAAAACGGTATCGATACGGCCTTTACCGTTTCGATACCCCGTACCGATACGCTTACGCGCGTATCGATACCCCTTATTTATTGCACACAACGGCTCTTTCTTTTCTGAGACAGGTATCGATACACCTTCCCGCGTACCGATATGCATAGCTGCAGAAGTGCATTTATGGTGGTAAGAGAGGGTTCCAACGACTCCATTTATGTTCCCAACCACCCAAACGGCTAGAAATCAATGAGAAGGTATAAAAGAGACATCCAAAAGCTACAACAACAACTATTGATCTTCAAGAAAACATTTATTCATCAAATCCAAGCAATTGTGCAAAAATTCCTTATTGTCTAGAAACCCAAATTGTAATTTTCATTCTTATCTTGTTCAATTGGGTTGAGTGCTTGTAATTGGGCTATCATTTGTATTGAGAGATACTCTATTACAAATTTCTTTGTTATCTTGTTGTGAGGATTGGGTTAAATTTTGGGTAGAAAATTCAACCGATATTGTAAGGGTTGCCTCCTTAGCCTAGAAAAGGGGAAGAGCAATTAGCGGAATTGTTGCAAATCCTTAGTGAAGCTAAGGTAGTGGATGTAGAGTTCATTTGAAACTTGAACCACTCTAAAATCTCTTGTCTATATTTTTAATTTGCAATTTCCACCACAAAAACTTTAAAAATCCAATTCACCCCCTATTGGTTTATATCGATCTTTCGATCCACTCAACATTTTTGTTCTAAATTTTTGATTAATTTTTAGTTTGATCTTTAAAAATTCTTGCAAGCTTTAAAAAATGTTGTTTAAGAGTTTTGATATTTAGAAATGAAATAATTGAACCTTAAAAGTGTTATTTTAAAATGTAGGAATAAAAATGAATTAATGTTGTTTTAATAAAAAAGAACATAAGTCATGGGATTTAATTAGAAGATAATAATTCATGGGTAAAAAATAATAAAAGGGATTAATTTGTAGGAAAAATAAAATGAGTGTTTTTTTAAATATGATTTTAATAATAAAGGTGGTTAAATAATTTTAGATTTTTTTTTAAAAAAAAGTAAATAAAAGCGTTTTGTTAAAGAATAAGTAATAAGTTTTTAAAAAAAATTTAAAAAGGGGTTTTAAATAAAAGCTTAGAATTATAGGAGAAATAAAAAAACATAATTTTTTTTCTAAAATAATGTTTTAATTTCTAAAAGTTGTATTTTAAAGAAAATTTTAAAAAAATGAAAAAAAAAGTTTTTAAAGAATAAAAAATAAAAAATGTGAAATGGGTCAAAAGAAGGTTTAGTTTTAAAAATAAGAAAAAGGTTTTTTTTTTAAATAATAAAAAATAAAATTTTAAGTTTTTTGTTTGTTCTTTAGAAATAGTAGAAAGATTTTTTTTACAAAAATAAAACACACGTAAATAAACTTAAACCCTTAATTTAGAATAAAATACTTAGACTTTTTTTTAGGATTTTAAAATAATTAAACTTAAAATAAATAAAAAAAATGCTCAACACATCGAATTTTCATGTTGCCTTGAAAAATGAAATTAATTTGATGTGGTGTCTTACCAAACGAGAATGACGAGTTAGTGTCAGAAATGTTGGTGGTGATTAAAGTTCATCTCCCGGGCGATAAGATCGTTAAAAAAGTTAGATATTCATTAAACGGACTAATAAAGTCGAATCTTCTTAAACTTGCAAACTCTAGTTTTGAAAACGATTTTAAAATAAATTAGGTACCAATTTTGGGCATCTTGGGGGTGTTAACTCTTCTCCACGCGTAACCGACCCCGAACCTATTTTTCTGGTTTCCGTTAACCAAAACCGTTATTTTATTAAAACAAAACATTTTATTAAAATAACATCGTTTTAAAGTGATCTAATCACACTTTAAAAAAAATAGTGGTGACTTCGTATTATTTACAAAATTTTCCAAAAAGTCAAA